>CAWUFW010003597.1:600000-1200000 GCA_963921515.1 Calotriton arnoldi
GAAATCACTGGAGTCCCGTATGTATGTCGGAAGGCTGGTGACAAAATCCTGCAAATAATAGTCAACATATCTACTAGTACTTTCGAAGATACCATTGTTTGCGGAAATAATAGGTCTCCCAGGCACCGGGACCACTCCTTTATGGACCTTGGGAATGAAATAAATAGTGGGTGTTGTGGGAAATTCATTATTAAGAAAATTAAATTCATTTTTGGTTATTAGTCCATCTTTTTCCAAGAAGCAAGGTCATCCTTGTAGTTCTTACTGATCTTTTTGATATCCAATGCATTTATTGTGCGGTAGCAATCTGGATTATTAAGATGCCGGTATGCCTCAGCTTTGTAGTCTTCTTTTCCCCAGAGCACAATATTTCCACCCTTGTCTGACTTATTTATAACCACAGCTTTGTTATTTTTAAGTTTGCTCATAAGTTGGAAATACTGGGTTGCTTGATGGTTAGGAGTTCTTTTTTGTTTTTGATGGTGTTGCGATATAACTTTTTTAGTTCCTCAGTTACCCTATCGTGGAATATATCAATTGCATCACGAGGCATAACTGGCACAAAGGTGGATGGTGCTTTAAAAGGACTCAAACCCGGTGCCGATATATTAATTCCTTCCTGTCTGCCATGGACTGAGTGCTCATTTCAGATAAATTACTCTCATGTTGGTCTTCACGTAATGTATGTAGTGTAGTAAGTAATGGTATCTCGCCGGCTGTTAGCACAGTTTTAGGTACTTGGTTTGATTGTTCTTTACGATTGATTCCATGGTTTTTAATTGTGTAAAACTTTTTTAGTTTGAGTTTACGGATGAATTTAAACACATCGACTCGAGTTTCACTGTAATTGAAATTACTCTCTGGGCAAAAGCTTAAACCCAATGCTAGAAGTTGTTTTTCTGCTGCATTTAATTCAATGTCTGTCAAATTGATGATGGTTCTATCGATTGTACTTAGCGGCGCTGCCACGTTTTCTTTTGGAATCCCCTTCCTTTGGAGCCGGCGGCATTTGCGCCTTTCGCGTCTTCGGATGTTATTTCTTTGTTTGATCTTGCGTTTGTGTTCCTCGGTCGTAATGTTTGTTTTCTCTGCTCCCTGATAAAATCCATCTCATCAGCATATGTTAGGGGGCCCAACTCAGATCGTGTTACAGATGTAAAGTCACCACTTTTTCCGACTCAGTGTCACTGGGAATTGTGCTTGCATCCGATATGGTACCTTGCATTTCGTTGGAAATATTAGTGTTGCTGGGGTTAGTTGCAGGCTTAATCAATTTCTGCTTTTTGACAGAATCATATTTGCGCGCGAACGTGAACACCTGTCCTTGTTCGTAATCATTTTTGTCACGCGCAAATTTGTATGCCTTTCTGTTCTTAATTGTCTCCTCTTGCTTCTTTAGTCGTTCTTTCATTTCTTTAATGCTTTTTCGATGGACTCTTTGTTGCCAGCATTTGTTAATGTATCCAAATCTTTATATATGCGTGTGATCTCTATCATATTCTTATCACGATCTATTCTGGCATATTTAATCAGTAAACAAACTAAACGCATGGACGCTTCCAGGTTGCTTTCAGCCCATTCTTTTAATAACAGCGGGTTCGGACTCTCGAAACTGGGAGCAAGCATAATACGCAAGCCTCTGGGGACCCGGCCAGCTTCATGATATTTCTCCAGTGATTTAACTTCCCACCATTTGGTAAGCTCGCTCCTGCTGTTCTTTTCTAATAATTTTAATAGACTTTTTACATCCATACTTTGTTCAACATTCGTTGTATTACTATTGGCATTTACATTTACTTTGGGTAAATTCGTAAACAGTTCTTCAGCTGCCATTTCTCTTTCCCGCAACGCCTCGTCCGACATTGCACCTGTATAATGACTGTTTAAATCCTTTTGCTTGAACGCGCGTTTGGAAGAAATTTAAGTCAAACTTCCACTTGACAAAACACGTCAGCACCTCCCCACCTGCAGTGAAATACCGCCAGACAGCCCGACTTACTGTATATATCTCAGCGTCCCAGCAGATCCTCCGACCTGCGGAGTCAACCTCCGACAATACACGCGTGGCAAGGAACTTTGCTCGATAATGCAGGGGGCCGACCATGAACAGCTTCTTCAAAGCAAAACTCCTTCTTGGCAGGAAAAACGGTTAGCCATCTTTGAGGGAGGGGTCCGCAGCGGGAACTCAAGCCGAAATCCCAGGTAATCTCGAATTACCACTCCTTCGTGCAGTCCTCACACATAAGAGATACGGACCGCTAGATGAACTTGTTGTCAATGTTGCGCTTTATTAATAGTCAAAGGTGCAGTCGATCATAACGCGTTTCGGCCAACACAGTGGCCTTGGTCACATGATCGCGTGGCATGCAGGTGATTTTATTTATATAGATGAGAAAAATGGACATGTGACACCAACTTCAGCATTAGAAAATAGGCATAGACAAAATACTATCTCTCTGTAGATGTCTTACTGTCTGTTTAACCGGCTAGGAAGCATAATCCATTGACATGAGTTAATAATATGAACGTTTGTACTTGATCCTCTGATATATGGTCATTACGTTTGAAAAGAGAATAAAAATATAGATATATGTTTGCGTATATCAATGCAATCGCTATTTAAACTCCAGTTTGTATAAAGGAACAGCCTCTAATATAAATCAACGTAAGTCAAAATGAGGTAACTCAGAAAAAATATATCAAGTAGTAACAAATGTCAATGTAAGTTTAACAAATACTCTGTGCTCTGCAATATATACCTAATAGTATTAATACAATCAATAAATTAATACATTGATATCGCCATTTCAAAAAAATAAGGCTATCTAAAGGGATGCAAAAATGCAAATTGCCACAGATGCCCTTACAATAAATTAGAATGGTGCTAAAGGTAAAGAGTACAGTAAACGCAGAATATAAATATGTAAACACTCATTAAAGCCGGTTATTCATAGATATAAAATCAAATAAATACCATGTGCAAATACAAGCATGATAAAATACAGATTTTAGATGTAAAAATATATTGCTATATGTAAGCTTATTTTTATAATTTACATATGAAAAAGTGCCATGCTGACTAGGAAGTTGCTAAAATGAGTGATAAACTACCAAGTGTCTAAAGTGCATATGTGTTATATAAAATTACATAGAAAAAATTACAAATGGCTTGCTGCTGAACTATATATTATATCTGTTATAAATTAGGTGATCAAAAATGTAAGGGAGCCCCTAATATTAAGATCCATAAATGTAGTTGAGATATTCCTAGAATGTGTTGTTTTTTTGCTTGTACATATTTTATCACTCTAGACTAAAGTAAGTTAAGTCAATATGGGGTGTAATGCTATCTGCAGGTAGCAATGAAAACATAACAAACGGGTATATGTTCATAGAAAATTGTGTAAGTCTTCGCATATATTAAGACCCTGTGGAGACTTGGTATCGAGCTCAACTATATATTTACTCTCTAGTTGTCTTAACTTTTTCTCTCGATTGCCACCCCGTTTGTTAAATGGAACATTGTCAATCACAAAATATTGGAGACAGTTAAGGTTATTGTTGTGTTCTACCTTAATGTGTCGAGCTACAGGATATGCAGGGTCCGAATTTACTATGGCTCTAAGATGTTGTAGTATGCGTACATAGACTTGTAGCTTGGTGCTTCCTACATAGCGCAACCCACATTTGCACTGTAACACATAAACCGCAAAATCCGTTCGGCATGTGTAGTGGCCTATGAGTTTAACAGGTGTGTCAGAGAAAGCTGTGGAATATGTAGTGGTATTGGTTCCAAATTTGCAGGCCCGACAGGTACTACATTTGTAAAAACCTCGTCTAGGGGACAACCAATTAGTGGCGTTGTCACATTCCGGGCTACTCTTCACAAGGTCATCACGCATAGAATATGCCTTGCGGAAAGTTAGCGTGGGTCTAGTGGACAGGGTAGGTTTTAATGTAGCATCAGTCAACACAATAGGCCATTGTGTGTTGATGATAGCTTTGATGGCCTTGCTTTGTTTGCTGTAGGTGGTGATTAGTCTACACTGACCAATGTCCATTTCATTGACAGTGCTGTCATTGGATGGTGTGTCTCGTGCTGGCGTTCCTGTGGTTTCCTCAGTTGTCTTACCACTTAGTAATGTCTGCCTGTTTATCTTATTAACTTTAGTCAGGGCTTTCTCAAGATTAGTAGGGTTATAACCTCTTTCTATAAACCTTTGTTTGGCTGCGCTAAGGTGCTGGACTGCAGCTTCTTGTGTGCTACATGCTCGTCGAATACGTAGAAACTCCCCGTATGGTATGCTAGATATTGTGTGCTGTGGGTGGAAGCTATTCGCATGTAATAATGTGTTCCCAGCAGTGGGTTTCCTGTACAAACATGTCTCATACATATATGAGTCAGCATTCGAATTTAAACATTACAAAATGGCCCCCCTGCATACTTATACGAAAGGCTGAGTTGCGTAATGGGATAGTCCTTTGTTTGTTTTCTTGTACATAATGTATTTAAAAGTGTTTAAAAAAATGGTGATCTGTATCGTGAACAAGGCTGCTTGACAGCCGGAACGCGTGGATACCGTTGCTCAATAAAGAAAAGTTGAGCAGTTTGAATCCCTTTTGAGTGCTGGTGATTTCTTTGGAGAAAAGGAAATTGGTATTCTGATACGTTAAAGACGCGGTGGGCGTCTTTTAAGCCAGCACCCTCGGTGTTTTGGAAGCACGCCAGCTGAACCAACCAACAAGTCGAAGAAGAAAGGAGACAGGCGCGCCCCCCGTAATCCTGCAGTAAACAGCTCGAATAGTGACGGATTCCGGTGTGAGGAAGTGCGGAACCAGACTCGAAAGATTCTGGAGCTGCAGAAGTACTCGCATTGAACGGAGTCGGTAAGTGGAGGAGCCTGTTCGGGAACGGGAGCCGAGTAAACAACGAAAGTGCTCTCCCATATAAAAGGGAAAAGGGGAGAGAGGAAGAGTTGCGTGGTAGAAAAGGGAACAGCTACCAACAAGGAAGCATAATGAGCGACGATGAATGCTCAGCAAGGGAGCAGGAAGCTCTCAAGCTTTTTGAAGAAACGAGAACCGTAATGAGTACGGAGAGTGGTGAGCAATTATCTTCAACCAGTAATGAAGTTGGAAAATGCTACATGAGTATGAGAAACTGAAAAAAAGAGAAATTTCGCGATGGTGGGAAGTGGCATCATTAAAACAATATATACAAGTAGGCAGGATCCCTAGAGGCATGCGCATTATGATAACACCGACTTATGAAAACCCCAACCCTGAGCTTTTATGTGAATGGGCAGAAAATAGTGCCACTAGTTCCATGAATATGGTAAAAATGTTAACTAAATATGCAGAAATTGAAAGAAAAGAAGTGTTAGTCAGAATTAAAGAACTTGGTACTACCTTGGAGAAGAACACAGATCAAACAAGAATAAATAAATTCAAAGGAGAATTGAAAAACAGACTGGAAAAGTATGAAAAAAGAATCAAAGACAGAAAGGCGACAACATTTGTGCGTGATCGCTTGGATTACGAAAATGGCCGTATTTACACTTTCGCCAAAAGATTTGACCCAGTATGGAGAGAAAATAACCAAAGGGGGTGTACAAGTCATCAAGATGCCTCACAAAGTGAAGTTAGCTCTGATACTGGATCAGAAGTTGAGCAGGACGATATAACAAGAAGAGGGGTGGAGAATACAAGATTAAATGTGACCCAAGAATTGCCTTTTTTACAATTGGACCGAATGACCGATCAACAAGTAACGAGAGGTCGGGGGAGAGGCCGAGGACGAGGCGGACGAGGAAGAGGAGACAACGTAGAGGGGGTGAGGATACCGTAGAAGCTGCAGGAGGGCCAACAAACAGGCCAACGCGCTAGAGTGCCAAGCAGGTATCGAAGAAATGATCCCTAACAATACAATAATAAATTTGAGCAATATTGAACTATCAGAAGAAGATCGACGAGTCTTGGAGTTAGGTCTCTCATATTGCGGAAATAATTACTTTAACTATGCCAATTGTAGGATGGATTTCTATAAATTCGTCCGCAAACTGAAACTTTCAAAATTTCATAAAAGTATCAAAAGAAACCAAATGCCACGAACTATGGAGCCTCGAACAGATAACAATCCTCTAACAGGAACAGATATACTTACATTGGAGCAGTTATGGACATTACAAAATGAAGATGTGGAAACTGATGTCACTGAAATGGAAAATCAGTTAGATTCCAATGATCTTTTCGTTCCACAATTAGACAATGCCGATCGAACCCCTTTTCGTCCAAAATCACGTTATATTCCCCAAATGCCCAGAGATAACCTGGATATTTTCTCTGAGAATGTAAGTGCAGATCTGAGACGCCTATACCAACAAGCGAGCAAAAAAAACACAAGATAGATTACAAGGATGCCCAAATCCAGAGGGTAGTAACTAAATTAAAACAAGATGAAGATGTACTGGTGAAACCCTCAGATAAAGGGGGCAACGTCGTCCTCTGGAGTCGAGATCTCTATTGTAAAGAAGCCTTTAAGCAATTAAACAATATTGAGTGCTACAAGAAAGTAAAAATGCAAGAATATGAAGAAATGAAAGATGGTTTCCTGGAAAGGCTGGAATATTGGCATAAGGAAGAATTATTAAGCTGGGATGAATTTAAATTTATCAAAAAAGAACATCCAATTATTCCAGCCTTTTACATGCTGCCAAAGGTGCATAAAGATGATAAAGAGCCACCAGGGAGACCAATTATTTCATCATGTGGAAGTATCTTTGAGAACGCCTCCAGGTACATTGACTTTTTTCTGAATCCGATTGTTAAAACTTTAACCTCATACATAAGGGATTCAACAGACTTTTTGAAACATATTTATGATGTGCAATGGGGTAAAGATATGGTCTTATTGACATTGGACATAACTACACTGTATACAAGTATACGACATTCAGATGGACTGAGGGCCACGGAATATTTCTTGAAAAAAAGACCTATGAGATTCATGCAACACAATAATATGGTCTTAGAAATGATGGACTGGTGTTTGACAGAAATATTTTTTTATTTGGATCTGATCTTTACCAACAGGAGCAGGGGACATCCATGGGCACCTGTTTCGTCCCCAGTTATGCCAATCTTCATCTAGGCTGGTGGGAGGAACAGGTGCTCAGGGGCCCCATGCTGGAACACTGGATGGATAATATATTGGTATGGGTCAGATTCATTGATGATATTTTTGTGCTGTGGCAGGGCACGACCAAAAATATCGATCTGTTTATTGACGACCTGAATAACAACTGTCTAAATTTGAGATTTGTAGGTCAATACAGTAAGGAATATATTGATTTTTTAGATGTAAGGGTAACCGCTACAGGTGAAAAATTAGAGTCAACAATTTTTCGGAAGCCAACAGCAGGGAATACCCTGCTACATGCAGATAGTGCCCACCCTATACCACTCATCCGAAGTATACCTTTCGGTGAGTTTTTTTAGGGCAAGAAGAACATGCAGTAACCTATCTGACTATGAGAAAATCGAAGGTGAAATGATAAATCATTTCATTCAAAGAGGTTACTCACAGGAAACAATATTGAAAGCATCTAAAAAAGCGAGGGATCTCAGTAGGGATAAGATACTCTTTGAACCCTCGAGAACGCAGATAAGGAAAGAAAAACAGAAGAATAGTCCGACCAGTCACAGATTCATTACCACATATAATGTCAAACACAATGAAGTACGGGCAATTCTTAAAAAACATTGGTACCTAATTAGAGGGGATCCGGTTTTAGGTCCTGAGAGTAGAAAATGCCCGGAAATAACTTATAGAAACTCTAGGTCTTTAAAAGATCAACTGGTTAGTAGTGAGTTTCAAGGTGTAACAGTTAATAAGACATGGCTTTCAGTGAAGGATGGTTTTAGAAAATGTCTGCAATGCAAAGCTTGTAGAAATGGAGTAAATATGGAAACTTTTAAAACACCTTTTAATAGAAATATGACAATAAGAGGTCATTTGACATGTAAATCCAGCTTTGTAGTCTACATGCTTAAGTGTCCGTGCAAAAAAGCTTACATAGAGAGCACCACTTTGCCTGTCCACAAAAGGATCTTACAGCACAGACGGGCAATTGTTAATAAGGATAGATCCTACCCTGTCGCGAGACATTTTGAGAAAGATCATAACAGTGATCCAGATCTGTTGGAATATAGCTGTATAGCTGAGGTCCCCCCCAAAAAAACAGGGGAGGCAACAGAGAAAAAGAACTTCGAAAATTAGAAACCTACTTCATTCTAGAAATGGACAGTAAGGAGCCCAATGGGCTCAATATGGATGAAGACTTATTCACCTGTCTATAGTAATTATAATGAAGCGAAGCTGAGCATTCATAAGATTAAATAATTTTTTTAATAAATAGTACAAATAGAGGAGAAGGACTAAGGACACAAGCACTTTATATTTAGCACTTTAATAGTTAAAAAAGCATTTTAAGTAAAATGGTTTTTAATTATATCGTTTTAGGCGTTTTTATTGTATGTGTTAATATGTATATGAATTTTAATATACATAAAAACTACAATGAATGCTTTTTTAGATAAATTATGAATTTTGAAAAAATTATTTTTAAAAAAAGGAATGGATTTAGCACTTGCACTTGTGGAGTAAGAAGAGAAAATAATGTTTATGAATTGTGATAATTATGCACTTGCACTTTAACAAAGTTGCACTAGTCACTAGACTGAGGGTAAGCTTATTTAGAATGCTTTGACTGATTAATATTAATGGAAAATATATTCACTGTAAAGGGTTTGAGAATACCTGTTAAAGTTAAAAAACAGTGATGTAGTACGCTGTAGAAAACTTAGGTGTGTTTTATCTTTGCTCCCCTTTTTTGTTTTAAACGTGCACTTGCAGGTTGAAACAATGAGTCAGCATTCGAATTTAAACATTACAAAATGGCCCCCTGCAAACTTATACGAAAGGCTGAGTTGCGTAATGGGATAGTCCTTTGTTTGTTTTCTTGTACATAATGTATTTAAAAGTGTTTAAAAAAATGGTGATCTGTATCGTGAACAAGGCTGCTTGACAGCCGGAACGCGTGGATACCGTTGCTCAATAAAGAAAAGTTGAGCAGTTTGAATCCCTTTTGAGTGCTGGTGATTTCTTTGGAGAAAAGGAAATTGGTATTCTTATATATATATATATATATATATATACATATATATATATATATATATATATATGTATAGCTACACGCATATACATGCTACATATATAGATCTAGGCTAGGTACATTTAGGCAAATTACTTAGGGCACGCATTTTAGGAATATGCTCGTGCTACTGTTTTTATCTGAGCTGCCTATGCTCATCTTATTAGCACTATGGTAGAAATGTATCTAATATTTACTATATTGGTACTCTTTCGTATAATTCTGTCTCCTGATTGTGTCAGCAAATATGTTTTACACAAGACTGACGCTGGACTATGCAAAATGTTCAATTAAACATAGTTTTTTTTTTTTTTTTTAAAAGACTGACGCTGGACCAATAAATACTTATTGAAATCTCCTAATCGCCCTCCTGTGTACTTGCTGAGAATAAGCAAGCACGAGTGACTGAGCGAAAAGTACTGTACTGTTTTCCACGATCCCTGAGGAATAAGGGTTGTCATGTTCAGTGGTTGCCAGAAACTACCTACACTACTGTAGAATACAGGGGGGTGGTCGTGGCACTGTAGCGCTAGCTGGTCTAACGGCTGACATATCATGTGGGGGTGTCCGGAAGCGGTCATCCAAAACACGCAGGTCCTGGGGATTCCTAGGAACTACACGACACCAGGAAGCCAATGGCCGCAGCCCCCAGTACTTCCGGAGGCATTACTTTTGCTGCTGTTAAATCATGTTTTAATTTGTTTAATCTTATTGTATTAACAATTATTGACACCTAGGTTATCATATATCATCACTTTCTGTATTTGTTTTCTTGTTGTTTCTAACTTCCCCTTATCTGCTTTAGTTTCTGTTAACCCCTCACATCTCTGTATTTTATTTTATATTCCCTTCGGTTTCTGCAGCCTTCTTCATCCTGCCTTCTTTGCTTTTTCCTTCTTTCCTTTTTTTTCGTACTGTGGCATCATCCTCTTCCACACCCCACTTTTACATTTCTGTTCTTTAATCATTCTCCATCTATTTTGTAGCCCTTTCAAGCCCAAATCCACATTCCTCCCAGTCATGCCGAAAGACGCAATTGACATCTTTCATGAGAGGGTGACGGATGACGTCAAGAAATTGTACTATAAAGTGAAACACAAAAAACGTATGAAGCACCATAAAGAGATACAATATGACAATATGATCAAGAAACTCAGGAACAATCATGAAGTTGTTATAAACAAGTCAGATAAGGGCGGAAAGATAGTGATATGGCCCTAAAAAGAATATCTCCAGGAAGCCAAACGACAATTAAACAATCAAGAATGTTATGAAAAAACGAACGTAAAAGAATACAAAAAAGCAAAAGAAGCCCTAAAAAAAGATTTACAGCAATGGAAAAGAGATGGAATGATATCAACAGATGAATATAAATTCCTACATAATGAATATCCAGTACTTCCTATAATCTACTTTGTACCTAAAGTCCACAAAAACATAACACCCATACCTGGTAGACTGATCATCTCTGCCAATAACAGCGTGTGTGAACATATAACGCAATATGTGGACTTCTTTCTGCAGGACTTAGTCAAAAGGCTTCCAACCTATGTAAAAGACACTGGGGATTTTTTTAGAAAAGTGAGAGAAATCGAATGGACAGATGACCTAATGCTTATAACATTAGACATTGAGTCGCTATATACTAGCATTGAACACCACACAGGTCTTAAGGCGGTTAATCATTTTTTGGACTCTAGACCTCTAACCTGTTATAACCACAACAAAATGCTTTTAGATCTTATTGAGTGGTGTTTATGTAACAACTATTTCATGTTTGGAAAGGATCTATATAAACAACTGAGGGGCGTTGCGATGGGAGCCTGTTTCTCCCCCAGCTATGCCTGCTTGCATGTAGGCTGGTGGGAGGAACAGGTTCTCAGGACAAGGCACTCTGAAATGTACTCTTTAAATGTTAAACACTGGCTACGCTTCATAGATGACGTTTTTATTGTGTGGAAAGGAGATCAGAAAAGTGCAACAAAATTCATCCAAGATATCAATGTCAACACTGCTAACTTAAAATTTACATCCAATATGAGCAAAACAAGTATTGAGTTTTTAGATGTAAAGGTGTACATAGTGGACGGGAAACTGGAAACAACATTGCACAGCAAAGCCATGGCGGGTAATTCCACACTACACAGCAGTTCGCACCCAAAACATCAAGTTAGAAGTATCCCGTACGGGGAACTTTTGAGACTCAAAAGGATATGCAGGACACAGACAGAATTTGAAAAATGCACACAGGAGGCATTGAAGAGATTCAGGAGGAGGGGTTATAATGAAAGCGCACTTAGCGATGCTGAGCAAAAAGTGAGGGCTAGACCCAGGGAGTCCCTGATGCTACCAGGGGAGCAAGATAGTGAACCCCCACTAATACCAACTACATCTGGGGAACAGACAAGAACAGAAGAGAGTACTCCCAGACTGATCACCACATTCAGCAAACAAGGAAGGCAGTTGATGTCCATAATTAAGCAAAACTGGCCAATTGTACACACAGAAGGGGTACTGGCAGCTAGACTTCACATGGTACCCACAATAACTTACAGAAAAGCAGTTTCTATGAGATCGCAAATAGTCAGAAGTAGCCCTGAATTAAGTTCAAACAGCATGTGGCTCAAACCGAGGCAAGGATTTTTCAAATGCTCTACATGTAGAGCATGCAAATTTGGAGTCAACACCACGCACTACTCTACTCCATTTAGCCAGGGTGAGATCGCCATTAAGGGCAATTTCAACTGTAGAACGGAATATGCGGTATATGTACTGACATGCACCTGTGGCTTAAAATATGTTGGCAGTACCAAGCTACAGGTGCCTGTCAGGATTCTGCAGCACTTGCGAGCTATTGTCAACAACGATTCCGCATACCCAGTCGCACACCACTTCAGGAACTAGCATAATAACGACCTAAAATGTTTAAAATACTTTGTTGTGGATGCGGTTCCTAGCCTCCGCAGAGGGGGCAATAGGGAACGCCTGTTGCGACAACTAGAGTCACGTATGATTCTGGAGTTCGATTGTAAAGCACCGACAGGGCTCAATAACACTGAAGACCTCCATAACTTCCTGTAAAAGAGGTGTGGACAGTACTGTAACTTCCCATTAAATACGTACATAGCCCCATAAATACCACCATCCGTTCACTATAGTAGAACTACAAGCATGGCTACATCAATCTACGAGTTTTAGAAAACCGCCACCAGAGATGATTATATTCTTTTTATAAAGTAGTATCACTCCCACAAATATAGATATATTTATATAGGTTATTTTAGATACCACTAACACTCTTATCTAATCATTATCGCACTATTAGGCACATAGCACTTTATGCACTTAAGCACTCAGCCTGGAGCTGTTATGCACAGGAGCACTTTGAGTTACTAGTACTTACAATAGCAAAATGAAGTAAATACAAGGCAAATCATACTGGAGATAGGATGACTTTAGATAGCAACCTCAAGGCTGTGGATTATTAATACCCTTTTAGCAGTCATGTGGTCATATTAAAATGTATCCGACATGATACGCCAACTTGGGTATGTTTACATGGTTTTAGGAACAGCATTTGCACCACATATATTTATAGAGAATATATATAATTAATGATTGTATTTATGATCCCCATGTATTTATTTATTTATTTATTTATATATATTAAGTTATATACATTTATCGCCTTGAATAAGCTATTGTATGGTCTGTTTAATAGAGATGTTGCTGCAGATCAAGTATAAATATGAAAAAAGAAAAAAATACGAGTGTAATAGAAAACAGACTATCACAGGGGAAGGAAAAGAATAAGTATTTCTTTTATGGTGTTGATCATGTGACACAGCGGGGTGTGCAATATAAGGTATGTCGTACAGTGTTTCCGTATGTGATCAAGGTCACTTGTTGACCGAAACGCGTCATGTTAAGGAACCTGTGAGCAAATAAAGAACTTTGCATCATACCCATTGGAGTTCGTTGCTCTCTTCTCGCCGAAAGGAAGTGTATGAGGGCGTTTGGTAATTATATATATATATATATATATATATATATATATATATATATATATGCAAAAAAATAAGCAGAGAACTCTGGGTAGTTCTCAAGTTTAGGTGGAAAGCCACTCCAATATAGAGCACTCTCAACACCAGCGACACTCTAAATTTGCTCACCTCAAATGTCTTCTATTCTATCAAAGTCTTTAAGTGTACGATTAGCACAGTGCCATCCACACCGAGATAGAAAGAGACAAAGTCTTTTACCATGTTCACAGCAAAGTCTTTAAGCATAGGATTAGCACAGTGCTATCCTTGCCGAGCTGTACCGCAACCATCAGGCGAGGGGGATGGTTCTTCCCTAGGGGTTTCTTGGCTAGACACACATATATAGATATATATAGATATATATATATATCAAAAGCAAGGTTGTCCTTGGAAGCGCCAACACAGGTAGAGTAAATCCTTCTTTGTAGCAGGCCAAGGCACAGTGCACTTACTCCTCCATGAAAAGTGCCATACGCGTTTCGGGCAACATGCCCTTATTCACTGGCTATGCACACACGCCGTCACAGCTGCGCTGAACTTATACCTGTTTCACCCGCCCAAATGGGATTTCTCATGCTCTGCATTCTGGGTTAGGTAGTTTGTGCATATCATAAGTAGTAGCCGTTGGTGCAGTGTACATTAAAACTGTGATCCCCAAGTGGGTTACATGGAGGAAAGCACAATGTCCCGCAAGTGTTCACACCCAGAACATCGGAACTCCAACTCCACATGGCCCCCAATTTTTAGAGCCGTGGTCCGCAGGTTCTGCGGCAGGGCATTTCCGCGACGAAGACATCGCCGCATGAACTACCTACGGAGGCATTACTTTTGCTGCTGTTAAATCATGTTTTAATTTGTTTAATCTTATTGTATTTAACAATTATTCACACCTAGGTTATCATATATCATCACTTTCTGTATTTGTTTTCTTGTTGTTTCTAACTTCCCCTTATCTGCTTTAGTTTCTGTTAACCCCTCACATCTCTGTATTTTCTTTTATATTCCCTTCGGTTTCTGCAGCCTTCTTCGTCCTGCCTTCTTTGCTTTTTCCTTCTTTCCCTTTTTTTAGTACTGTGGCATCATCCTCTTCCACACCCCACTTTTAAATTTCTGTTCTTTATTCATTCTCCATCTATTTTGGCTAGCGATAATTTCAGATTTGGTAAGTCGTGGTAAGTCAATTTCCTTTCTCCATGAAAATTGCTCTTTTTGTTAAGATCTTTCTTCCCTCCTTGCTTCTAAGCCCAGTCCCCTATTGTCCACCTACCCTATTGTCAACCTCCTGTTTCTTTCACTGCATCTCTGCCATAAGAGGTGGGACGCCCACTGCCCACCCATAGCTACCACACCTCCTATTGTGACTCATCCCATTCCCATCCAAGCCTGTGCCACATTCTCCCCCAACGTTTTCCTATTTTTTTTGTCTCTTATGCCATCTCCGTCACTGGTCTGTCTTCTACCTTCAATTAAGCACATGATGTGCGAGTCGTGTTTTTTTATGTGTCTTTGCAAAGCGCTCTATCACCCAAGAGAGTGTCCTGGTACTGAGCAGGTGTGTGCCTGTAATCCAAATAGCACGAGTAGAGGCGACGATCATTGACAAAGTGGAGCTTTTAGAAGAATTTTGTGGGAAACTCGGGAACACAAAGAAGTCTTAGAAAGAAGGAAACGCAGGACCCAAGTTGGCTGTTGAGGAATAATACACCGTAGGCTTGAAGAATGAATGAATGTAGATTATTGTAGAGAAAAGAAACTCCAGCCACCAGCACTAACAGCCTCCAACACCTCTCAAGTCTCCTTTGAATGTCTCACATTCCATTGCAACATTCCGTACATTCAGACTGAACCATGGAGACGGAGGAGAGGAGGGCACTACCAACATACATGTCACTGTACAATTCACTATACCACATACCCCCTCCCCAACAAATGAAATTAGAGAAAACAAATTCAATAGAAAGAACATCAACAATGGCAAAAGAAGTCATAACCAAAAACCAGCCAATAAGTTCTTATCCCTAAAACACAAACAAATGCAATAGCAAGAACGTCAAAATGGTAATCAATTAGTTATTAACAACAACCCTGTTAAAGTTCTAGATTTTCCCATTATCAAACTTCACTGTAACACTTTAGTAACACGATGCAACTCAGAAAAATGTGAATTATTCACAACTCTTGGCATCTTGATTTTAACTAAATCAGCTATTTTGACCTGAAGAGGTTTTAGTACCTTCCGTAAATCATAGCATTCTTTCCTCCTTTCCTTCAAGGAAAGTTCCTTCTTCCTTCCCTTATCAATGAGTCTCCCAAAATCTAAGCCAGCAGAGTAATGCTGACCAATCCAAGGAGTGCACAGCATGTTAAAGGGTCTCTGTTTCCTGAAAAGTTCAAAAGGACAAATACCAGTTGTACTATGAGGTGTGAATCTGTACTCCTCCACCCTTTTCTTCTCTGCTTTAACCCAATCAGTACGTCTCACATGAGCCATCTGTATGACCTTCTTCAGAGTGCGTTTGAATCTTTCTATCATTCCATTAGATTCTGGAGGATAAAGAGAATTTTTTTTTTGCACAATGCTTATTTCACCCAAGAAATTTTCAAATTCCCTTGAGGTGAACTGCACCCATTTTTCAATAAGAATGCTTTTAGGACAACCCTCCCTGGCGAATATCTCCAATAAGAATTTCACAATGGCTGCAGTGGTTATCTCATGAACTACCCCCACCTCCGGCCATCTTGACAGCATATCCATGAGGACAAAAAGATACTTGGGCACCCAACCAAAATTCAATGGCCTCACCACATCAAATGCAGCTTTTTTCCATACTTCACACGGTAAGTCAAGACACACCATGGGAGCCGTCCGAACTTTCTGAGCTTTGTTGCTGAATTTACGCTGGTAAGACTCACTTTTTCTTTCAATGCACAAGTCCATACCAGGTCACCAATAAGTTCACATCCTTTCCTTAGTTCTACATATCCCTATGTGGCCTTCATGCCCAAGATCAATAAGACGATCCCTCACACCACTCGGCGGAACCAACTTATCGCTTCTCAAAAGCAAATTAATGCTTCTGACAACTCTTTCCAAACTTTGTGGACCTTCTCAAGATCAGACTCCACTCTTGATTCACAATCACACACACCTGCTACAAATAATTACTTCACTTTACTGAGCTCAGAATCAACATCCAAAGCACTCAACCAATCTGCTTTTGATATGCAACCATCAGATACCACACAGACCTTGACCACATCATCTACCCACCATGGATCTTCACAATCATCCATCTTCACATCAGACTTGGGAATCAGCCTAGACAAGCAGCCAGCAACCTTGACACCTGGAATGTAAAAACAGCAAATTTAAAACCCTGCAATGCCATCATCCATTTGCAGATGCGTCCTGAGATTCAGTCCAGTCCTATCTTGCCAAAAACCTCTTGAAGAGGTTTGTGATCTGTGTGAACCACAAACGTAACACCCCACAAAAACTGTATAAATCTTCTAATAACCCAAAACACTGGTAGACTTTCCTTCTCAATAGTAGAATATTGCATCTTTGCACCTCTCAAGGAGTGTGGCACAAAGATGATAGTAACTTCTCCATCCCTCTGTTTTTGTCTCAAAACAGCCCGTAGACCCTTATCACTTGAATTGTGATAACGTAGCAAGCCATACCAGGTATAAAGCTCTTCAAAAGCTGCGCAGACATGAGACCAGATTTGACAATCTCAAACTCCTGCTGACATTTCTCGTCCCACAAAAATTAAACACCTTTTTTTGAGTAAATTGAGTATAGAACAGGTTTGAGCAGCAACATTAGGCACAAATCTCTATAAAATTCAGCCATCCCAAGAAATGACTGAATTTCTTCTTTATGTGTGGGACTAGGCAAAGCAACTAAAGTATTCACAAGGCCATCCTTGGGCTTGATGCCTCTTACTTGTGATCGTGTGACCTAAGTAAGTGATTTCAGTCTTACAAAACTTACATTTTTTTCAATTTAAGAATGAAAACCCGTTGACTTAAAATCCTCAAAACTTCCCTTATTTTCTCAATATGAGACACTTCAGAATCTGGGAAAATCAACACATCATCGTGGAAGAACTTCACACCATAGAGCTCTCCCAAGACATCAGACATTAGTCTTTGAAACACCGAAGTATCTGAACAGAGGCCAAATGGCATTCAGGTGAAACAAAAAACACCAAACGGTGTTATGAAAGAAGTAAGGTCTTTGGACTACTCAGCTAACCTGACCTGGTGATAGGCCGAGGTCAGATCAAGCGTCGAGAACACTTTGACATTTCCAAGTAATCTAATCATTTTGGAAATATTTCGAAGTGGAAATTTGTCTTCAATCACAGCCCAATTGAGATTGCGTAGGTCCATGCACAGTCAGATATCACCTGAGCTCTTGGTGGCCACAACTATGGGTGCACCCACTACGAGGCCTCAACATTGTCAATAACCCTTTCACCCAATAAACAATCTAATTCAGCTTTTCACAGGCTCTTGCAGACTAAGTGGTGCATTTCTAACTTTGGAAGCAAATAGCACAGCTCCCTCCTTCAACTTAATACGATGTATAGACCCTTTTGCACACCCCACCTTTTTCTGAAAATGCATTAGGAAACTCACATTAAAGCAAATCAGCCGCTATATCCAGTCTTTGGACATTAATAAGGGAATCAGCAGTGGTATCCAGACTTTGAACATTGGTAAAAAAATCCAGCACAAGAACCTGCACTTGAGGCTCAGAATTAGGGTTGAGGATAATCCCCAAAAGCTTCTGGTGCAGCCAACTAAGGACCATATCATCAATCACGAGTACATACATTTTCCCAAAGGTACAATTTTTGCAGAATTCTATTTCAGCCTCAAAGTACCCAATTAAGTCAATGGGTTTACCCCCATAACTGACTGGTGCGAAATTGGGTTTATGAAGTTCCACTTTCCCCTTAAAGTGATCAACAAAATCACGATCAGAGATAAGTGAAAGTCTGGCTCCCGAATCCATCATCATAGATACATTTATCCCATTTAAGCTCACATTGTCAGAAGGATGCGGGCAATCTGAACTTGTCACACAATTTACATCATTAACTATTTTTAATACAATATGTGTATCAAAGACTCCCACCTCATGTACTTTGTCTTTAGAAGTTGGAGCTTTGCAACACTTGGCAAAATGTCCCTTTTTGCCACATAACTTATAAACAACTTTAACAGCTGGACAATCTTTAAAGTTCGCCAAATGATTAGCGCTCCCACATCTAAAACAGAATAACTTTTTCTTTTCTAAAGTAGGAGATTGTTTCTTTTGTTTAGAGATAACAGAATGCACCTGATCAGCATTTATCTCTTTTCGCAGCTCCTGAATACATAGAGTAGAATGCTCCACTTTTTTTGCAATAAGTAAAACCTCACTAAGTTTAGGATCACCCTTCACCCAAAGCTCCTCTCTGACCTTGTCACATCTGCATGCCAACATAAACTGATCCCCGATTTTTTCTTCGGTATTACGCCCAAAGTTGCAAGTTGAAACTAATTTGCGTAGAGCTGTAACAAAGTCTTCAACAGATTAATTCTCCCCTTGTTTCCTCTTTCCAAAATAGTAATGTTCTAAAATAATTGAGACTTTGAGGAGAAAGTGATTGTCCAATTTTGCGGCAGCCGCTTCAAAATCATTAGGAGATGGTGAGGCATCATCATCATCCTCATCATCATTATTCTCAGATCCAGGTTCAGGAAGATTTTCAAATAAATCCTGTCCCTCTGCACCCAAGCAGTTAATAAACTTTGAGGTTTTTCTCTCAGGTGAGAAATTTGGACCACAAACTTTGAAGTAATTTATGAACACCTTTTTCCATTTTTTCCAAAAGAGAGGAGGATCCCTTGCCGGAGATAAAAAAAAATAGAGGTGTAGCAAAATTTTGTGTACTCATAGGGGCATATTTACAAGAACTTTTTGACGTTACGGTGGCTTTTTTTTATTGCCGTATTTACAAGTTGCTGCTTAGTGCGGTTAGCGGCACTTTTCCAGCATAAACAGAATTTTCAGGATCAACACTTCTGTTAGCGGGACTTATCAAAAATGAGATGCAAGGTAGGCATTCCCGTTTAAAAACTGCCGCTAACCGCGATATCTACAATGAAATTCCCAGACAACAATAACCCCCCAAAACTGGTGCTAAGTCCAGTCAGAGGCTGTTTTTTAAGACCAATAAATAGCTGGTCTTAAAATTGGTGCAAACACTTGGGCCCACATATAAGATGTTTGGGTGTTGGACAGCGCTGCAAGGAATATTGCTGCGCTGTCCTGCACCGAAACAAAAGGTCAGGGATGCACCCTATCAATAAGATAAAGCGCATTCCTGGGCCCCATTCATGAACAATTTTGCATCGCTGCGGCAAAACAGTGTTGCAACAGTTTTCACTGTGCCCTCCTTGCAAAAAAAAAAAATGTTGCGCTGTATTCAATGTTTGTCGCTCCATGTCGCAATCAATGACAGGTACGTCTGGAATCCTGACGTGTCTGTCAGAGCTAAAGTCATGCATTGCTGCAGGTGTGTCACAAGCATGAAGCAACTCCAGCAATGCATGGGGACAGCCTATCCCAATGGCACTGCGTCACCCTTACGCCTGCCATGAGGCAGACTTAAGGTTTTGACACAGTGGCGTCCTAGAATTGTCGCAGTGAAATCTGAGAGACTTCACTGCGCCACTCCTATGAGACTTTGTTGAGTGGGAATGCCCACCCTGCATACATCATACCTGACGCAGGTATAATGTGGCACAGGACTTCACAAGGTGATGCGTCACTTTGTAAATACAACGCAGCGTGGTGCAAGATTCACGCAGCAAGTATGTCAAGAAAATGATGCACCAGTGGTGTTAAACTGTCAGAATGGGCTCAGGAATAAGCCCCCCTGACTTTTTCCCCTACAATGGTGCACAATATCTGCCATGTGCCAATGCAGGCACACTTGTGCCATGGTGCAGGGGTCACTGTGTTGCAGAGTTGATTGATGCTGTGTCTCCATCTCTTCTCGAGACGTCTGCAGGTGCGTCTGGACTAGTGGAGGGCGGGGGTGAACCAGTTGGCCTTGTTGGAGTGTTCTTTACCCGGTTTCTCCTTGAGGGCTGCCAGGGTGTCAGTGCAGTTAGAGATCCGTGTGATAGCCTGGGGTGCGATGAGGTCTGTAGACGAGGGTGCCTGCTGAGGGTGGTGATGGCCTTGGTCTGGATCTGGAAGTAGAGGTGTTCTATGGTCTCCGTTGGGTCATAAGAGTGCGTGGTCAGTCAGAGTGTGCTTTTGTATATGATGGTAATGCCTCCTCCTGTGCGGTCGGGGTGGTCCTTACGGGTGATGTTGTAGCCGACGGTGATGGTGATGTCCGGTCTGGAGCAGAGGTTGGTCCAGGTTTATGTCAAGAAGGCGATGTCTGAAGAGTTGGCGTTGAGGAGATCCCAGATTTCTGTGACGTTTTTGTGGAGGGACCACACGTTGAGGAGGATGCAGTTGAGACAGTCGTGTGCACTGTTGGTTGGCTGGCCGGCAAGAGACGCTGGTGTGTTGATGTGGTAGAAGGTGTGTTTTCTGTTTCGGCAGGTGAAGAGCGCAAGGGTATTCTTCGGTGATGCTAGATGGCAGGCAGAGTGGCATCCAGGTTTGTGGGCGAGGAGGGTGCTGGCGTCATAGTGGTGGAGTGTCCGGGAGGCAGGGTCCCTTGCACTGGATGCAGTCAATGCACGGACAGAACAGAAGGGCTTGCCTTTGGCACGCATTCGGCGCAGCAGTCGCACATCCGCTGCGCATGGCCGCACATGCGGCTGCCCCTTAACTAGTGCTGCGGGATGGCTGGACAGTTGGGAGGCGGGAAACACGGGAAAGGACACTGAAGGGGGTGGGGCTGCAGGGGATCACAGCATCAAGGAGTGAGAGGACAGGGAAAAAGGAACTGTACAAAAGGACAGGAAAGACAAAGCCAAACAAAGCAAAGAAAAAAATACACAGCCTAAGGTAGAAAGCAACGGAGAAGAGCAGAAAGAGGGAGAGGAACAGTAGAAAAGAGGGACAGGAGGGCAATCAAGCAGCAGAGCAATGATGCTCTACCACTGGACCACCAGGGATGAGGCGCAGGCAGGAGCCTGCTGGTGGAGGCGAGCCTTGAACACCTAACCTACGGGTCAGAGGAACAAGCAGCAGCAGATGGGGACACTCCCAGCAGCTACCAGACGGCGCTGTGGGAAGCACAAGTCCACTGAGGGATAGTCCCTCGTACGCCCAAAAGCTCACTACCAGGGGCTAAGGAAAGGCAGCACCACCCGGTTGCCTCTTCTGATCTAACTGTGGTGACCAGTTTCTGTGTTCCCTAGCTAGCAACAGCAGATCCAGGTGCATATCCAAGGGTCTGGGCCCGAACCGGCCCCCGGGCCCCTGGCACCCGCTGCCAACAATGGCCGATCTCAGCAACTTGAGCCAGTTAGTGGAGTCCCCACCAGTCTTGTGCAGTGTCCTTGGCAATGTGCGTCCCCCGCAGTGCAGGGATTGCTCAGTGCACAGTGTGCACCACCCACCAGTGCTAGGCCAGGCCCTACATAACCCCCAGGCCACCTCCGCACCCCGTCCCACCTTCTCCTCACCTGGACATCAACACTGGTGCTCAATCCACCGCGCTCTTTCGGAATCTGTGACTCAGCCAGCAGGTGCCTCAGCCAGTTTGGATTTCACAAGCCTGGGTACAGCAGTCACCGCCAAGTCTGCTGGGGAACCTCCCGATGCAGGTGATGCAACAGGGCCCCTTTAGGTGTGAGGTTGCATCACTCCCGCCACACACGTTTGGCGCAGCTCAGGGGCCTCACCCTCCACAGCATCTGGGCAGTGCCACATCCTCTGGCCTGTGGTGCAGAGAGGCACGGCTCACCATTGGCAATCTCCTCCGTGCTCCCAGGTGTAGTGATGGCACGGGTTACGCGATGCGGACCTCCCTACGTTGGTGCACAGAAGTGCCTCTACCGATCGCAGCTCACAGGGGCCCCAGGTGGTCTTCTCACACTTGTCAGCAACGTGTCTCCATGCGACCTGCCAGACTTCACCACCAGGTAAGGGTGATCGCTGATGCCTCAATGTCTACCGCCATGGCCCAAAGGCTTGGTCCCGACGCGCCCCACCTCCACTGTCAGGCCACAGCAACTCCACAGCACCTCCGCCTCCCACTCCGGGTCTTAGACGCAGGCCCAGCGAGCCCTATGGGCCCCGGGGACTTTCCACACTTCCAGGCTTCGGCTGCCATGGTGTCGCAAGGGAAGCGCTATAGAAAGTGATGCATCACTGGTTTTGCCCAGCGATGCGCCTATTTATATATATGGAGCCCTGATTCTGCATTTCCTCTTCCCCTCGGACTCTGGCTGGTCATCCTGGCTGTTGAGGGGTTTGCAGGGGTTGTTTACCTGTACTGAACTTGGCCCTGGCTGCTCCATTCTGCATTCCATTGTTTTTTATTTTATTTTTATTATTGGTGGTGGACTTATGTGCTATTTTTGCCTCTAGAGGCAGAAAAATGACATTGGGCTGACTAATGTTAGTTTTTTTGCCTCTAATTGGCCTTTTGTCACTTTTCTCTCACTATCTGGAATTTTTTTATTGCCTTGACGCTAGTGTTAGCGCCAACAATTGCCGCCGCAAGCAGATATTATCGCCAAGTAGTGACGTATTGTGAATACGTCAGTACCATGGCGATAGTTTTCGGCGATACGCGGCTGTAAGAAAATTGCCGCTAACTAACGCTAGCGCTAGTTAGCGGCAAATCTTATAAATATACCCCATAATGTAAAAATAAATATATATAATGAATAATTATAACAAAATAAAAAAAAATATTACCAAAAATAAATACACAGAAACACCCCGGTACACGAAGAGTACCCAAAATCCACCTGAAAAGTAAAGAAATTGTTAAGAGCAAAATAGAAGCACACTAGATCAAGATAGTATGAGTTCTATGTCTATGAAGGAAGTAGCCTCTTGAAATCCGGAAGTAGAAGAAAGTAGGCGTGGCAACACAGGAGTTCAGTGACGAGAAGAAATCCAGTACGTGGCGAGATGAAATCCAGAGAAAATGTCTGCAAATCCTTAAAGGGGAGCTGAAATGCTCCTGTTTAAATTATGTGCCTTTTTCATTACATTACATGCCTTTTTAATTTCTTTCGGTAAATCCTGCGGGCGAGTTAGGGTGCAAAATCCCAGCGCACATGCAGCGCATGAAGCACAAAGATGGAGGACGGTAGGAAATAAGATGAGGTCGCGCCACCAGCTGAAGTCCCATAGTGTGGTGTTCTTGTCAAATATCACTTGTCTGAGAGGGAGAGTATGAGTTGCGTGTCATATGCATAAGAGAGGATGTTGATGCCCTGTACCTGGATGATGTTGGCTAGAGAAATCATGTAGGCGTTGAAGAGGGGGGGCTGAGCGATGAACCTTGGGCACTCTGCAGATGAGTTTCTGGGGTTACGAGGAGTAAGATGCCAGGCTGACAGCTTGTGTTCTATCCATTTAGAGGGAGGAGATCCAGTGGAGAGCAGGTCCTTGGATGCCAATCTCATGCAGGCGCCTGATGTGGATTGGATATGAGGCCGTGTCAAATGCTGCAGAGATGTCCAGGAGAATGAGGGCTTCCAAGTCTACTCTGTCAAGGATCATACGAATATTTTCTGTGGTGACCATGATTTTTTTTTCTGTACTGTAGTTGGACCTGAATCCGGTCTCCATGACGTCAAGGAGCTGGTGATTGCGGAGGCATCAGATGATTAGTTTCTATAAGACCTTTGGCGGGTATTGTAGGAGGGAGATGGGTCTGCATTGGAAAACATGGCTGGGTCAACAGATGGTTTCTTGAGCAGGCGCATGATGGTGGCATGTTTCCAGGTGTCCTGGAATGTGGCTGGGTTGATGGAGGCTTTGAGGTTGGGTGTTAGTGCTTCGATAATTGGTAGGAATCCTTTGGTGAAGGCGTGGTGACTCATACTGCTCAAAATAAAACCTAGCCTAAGCCTTGTCATTTTAGACCTTTTCTGACACTCATTTGCTTCCTTCCCAGAAATAATTTATTTCTTGCAGTGTAATGAGTTAAGGAGGATGGTTTAGTGTGCGTTAGGAGTGGAACTCGGGACAGGGGCAGTACTCTGAGGTAGGGAAAAACGGTACCACTGAAATTGTTAATGTTGTTATGCAACTTATGTGCTAATAGCTGCCCCACTAGGTTAGCTTATTTAATCTTGCATATATATATATATATATATATATATATATATATATATATATATATATATATATATATATATATATATATATATATATTATCTACTGGCATAGTTAGGACCTATTTTCCATAGGAAATCCGCAACATTCTATTTGAAATAACTTTGGCGCCGGTTGACAAATCTTCGCGAATTTTTCAAAACTTGTGGGGTGCTCCGGTCCGCTCCTATCCTGAAAGTCTTGGGGTGATTCGTCAAGTGGGGGCCGAGAAAAAAAGGGGGTCCCAAAACGTGTTTTCCCCATGCAATTTTCCATAGGAACCTTTCATCACAGCTACAGCCCGAACTGCTGAACAGAATTACACCAAATTTGGCAAAAAGGTAGCCCTTGGTTCAGAGTCGTGCCTTTTGGTTAAATGGTGTAAATCCGTTCAGTAGTTCCTGAGAAAATCAAAAGTAAAATCACATATATATCTATGGCCGTGGAGGGTCCGCGCACCCTAAGCGCACCCTCCCGATCAGGAGCTGTATGCTAATTGGCTGTCAACACTCCAAACCAGGAAGTGTCGGCAGCCATCTTGTTCCTCGGTAGAACCGAGGCACAAGAAACAAGTGCGCAAAACGCAAAAAGGGGGCAGGGTAGAAACACCCTGACCCCCTAGGCCTGCTTAGGGGGTCCCACAAGGACCCCAGGGCCCAAAAAATTATTATTATTATTTTTTTAAATCGGCTGGATGCACTTAGGTTGCGCGGATCCTGCAGTGAAAAAAAAAACGAAGCGCGGACTCCCGCGCTTCGTTGTTATTTGGCCCCCGGGTGGGCCAAGTCCCGGGGGCATGCGGGGGTTTATCAAAACATTTGATGGGGGGGCCTCTAAGGCCCCCCCAAGCACCGGGGACCGCCACCCCCCGGGGCTTTCAATAAGAATTTGAATGTGGGGGTTCGTTTCAGACACCCGAGCCCCCGGGACCACCACCTCCCGGGGGCTGTGCATGTGAAGGGAGGGGGGCCGCGCGGCCCCCCTCCTGGAGCCAGTGAATGCCCTGGGGACCACCACCCCCCAGGGCTGGCTCCTGAAGTGTCCCGGGGTGCTCCCGCCCTGCCATAGCAAACTGCTTTGGTTTTTGGAAGAGAGAGCAGGAAACCTGCTCTCTCTTCCACAAACCAAAGACGATTGCTTTTCCACACGGGGAGCTGCATCTTAGCAGCTCCCCATGTGGAAAAGCAATGCCGGCTCCCGAGGGACGCGGGGAGCCGGCGGGACCGGTGAGGGATTGGGGACCCCCACGGTCCCCAATGGAGAGGGCCAGCCCCGGGGGATGGGTTCCCGGGGCTACAAGTGGCCCGGGAGGGCCGTGCGGCCCCCCTCCCCAAAATTGAAATTAAAAAAATAATAATTTTAAAAAAACAAAGGCCGGCCCCGGGGGATGGGGTCCCCGGGGCCATAAGTGGCCTGAGGAGGGGGGCAATGCAGCCCCCCTCCAAATTTATTGGAATAAAAAAAAAATTAGGGGGCAGGCCCTGGGGGATGGGGTCCCCAGGGCAAATAAATCACAAAAAGAAGGGGGCCACACAGCCCCCTTCTTAAAAAAAAAAAAAAAGACCGGCATCGCACCGGAGGCCACGCCCCCTCCTTGCAGCACTCTGCAAACGCGCCCCCTGGCGCGTTTGCAGATGAGGACGAATTCCCCTTGAATACTGGGGGTCCCTGGGGGCCAACTAGCCCACCAGGAACCTCCAGTATGCGCCAGGGAGCTGCGTTGCAGAGAGGTGTTCTGAGGCCACGCCCCTTTTTACACCTCTCTGCAATGCAGCTCTGTGGCGCTTAATGGAGGTAGCTGGTGGACTAGTTGCACCCCAGGGACCCTCAGGATTCAAGGGGAGTTAATCCCCGACTTAAAACGCACCACGGTGCGCGTTTGCACAGTGGTGAAGGGAGGGGGCGGGGCCTGAGGTGACATGTGTGCAAACACGCCCTGTGGCGTGTTTTAAGTTGGGGGATTAAGTCCCCTTGAATCCTGAGGGACCCTGGGGTCCAACTAGCCCACCAGGTACCTTCAGTAAGCGCCACAGAGTTGCGTTGCAGAGAGGTGAAAAAAAGTGCGTGGCCTCGGAACGCCTCTCTGCAACTCAGCTCTGTGGTCCTAACTGTAGGTACCTGGGGGGCTAGTTGAGCCCAGGGACCCTCAGGATTCAAGGGGACTTAATCCCGCAACTTAAAACGCGCCACGGGGCGCGTTTGCACACGTCACCTCAGGCCCCCCTCCCTTCACCACTGTGCAAACGCGCCCTGTAGCGCGTTTTAAGAGGTAGTTTTAATCCCCCTGCCCTATTATGTACTAGGGACTTACAGAGGAGGTCATGCTAATCACAGGGGTACCCCAACGCATAGTGTTCCCTAGTGTAAGTAGGTGTTTTCACTGTATTCTAAGTGTCTTTTAGCATAGCACTGGCTCTGGTTAGTCAGAGTCAGTTACCACCAGTACCCATCTAAAAACGTTGTGGGCACAGGATGATTTTGCAACAAGGCCTCTTTCTGCTCCTCTGTAGGTTCTTTCTGCACATCTTTTGCTTCTTCCTGCACTTTTCTTCGTCTTTGTGGACTTCTGTTGCTTCTTTCTGCATTTCTTTTGCTTCTTTCTGTGCGTTTTTTCTTCTTTCTTCACATGTCCTACCTCTGTAGGCATAGTTAGAAACTAGCATTTAAAAAACCTTTGAAATTCACTTAAAAACCATAGGTTTCAGGCACGTTATAGTTAGAAATTAGCATTTAAAAAACCTTTGAAATTCACTGAAAAAACCATAGGTTTCAGACACGTTATAGTTAGAAATTAGCATTTAAAAAACCTTTGAAATTCACTGAAAAAACCATAGGTTTTAGGGAAAGTTATAGTTAGTTGGACATTGCACTCGTACAAAACCCGTGAAATTCCCCCGTTATAGTTAGTTCAGCTAACTATAACTCGCGCCCGCAATGCACTGCTGATGACGTCACATATTACATCACTCATGACATGGTCAGTGACATCACTGATGACATCACTGATGACATCTCAAATGACATCACTGATGACATCACTCATGACATCATCCATGTGATAATTTCATGCATCTTCTCACACCCTAATATAACTTTTGATACACCCACTCTAAATAACAGACTGCCATTCTCAAAACCATACACACTTCAGCACCAATAACTACATACCCACTCTCTGATTCTTAGGTCTACACACACATGCAGTCACTCACCCGTACAGTCACTCATACTTACGGTCACTCAGTACAGGACTATCATATGCACTCATACTCCTATATAGACACTCTCATCCTCGACTCAACGCTCTCCATGACCAAGCAAGTCAACGCAGTCTCCTCCTCCTGCTTCAACACCCTCCGCATGCTTCGTAAAATCTACAGGTGGATCCCGACAGATACAAGAAGAACAGTCACCCAGGCCCTCGTCAGTAGCAGACTCGACTATGGGAACGCCCTCTACGCGGGAGCCCGGCCAAGCTCATCAAGCGACTGCAACGCATACAAAACGCCTCCGCACGCCTGATCCTCGACGTACCACGCCACAGCCACATCACCCCCCACCTGAGGAACCTGCACTGGCTCCCCGTCAACAGGAGAATCTCCTTCAAACTCCTCATCCACGCACACAAGGCACTCCACAAGACTGGCCCAGCCTACCTCAACAGACGACTCTTCTTCTACGTCCCCAACCGCCAGCTCCGCTCCGCCGACCTCTCCCTCGCCACCGTCCCACGCATTCGAAGAACAACCACCGGCAGCAGATCCTTCTCACACCTAGCCGCCAAGACCTGGAACACACTTCCACTAAGCCTACGACAGACCCAAGACCTGCTGACCTTCAGGAGGCTACTCAAGACCTGGCTGTTCGACCAGTAGCAGCACCCCCCCCCTTTTTCTCCCCAGCGCCTTGAGACCCTCGCGGGTAAGTAGTGCGCTCTACAAATTTTGTGATTGATTGATTGATCAAACACCGCCACTCATCCATAGAGGTACTCACACACCTAGTCAGTCATGCAAATAATTAATCACACTGCCATTTACTCACCTATACAGTTATACACACACCAGCTCACTTACTCATACAAATACTAGCACATTCTTACGCTCTTATACAATCACTGATACAAGCACACACTCATCCATACAGCCACTCTCACAATCACTCACTCTCACATATAGTCATTTATATACTCCAACACTCACATATACTACCTTTCACATATGTAGTTACTTACACATATACCACTAAGATATACATTCACTCACTAACACACCAATACACACACTCACACACCCATACAGTCCATCACAGATGCACTCTTGAAACCATGCACCCAGTGAATCACCCACTCACACATCTATGCACAGAGTCATACACATCCCACCCACGCAAACACTCAGGCACCCATACAGATACTCAGACAACCAATCAATAACTCATATAGACACTTATGTAGTTATTCACAAACCCATACAGTCACTTACACACCAACAGACAGACGGATACAGACATTCACACAGTTTAGTCACTAACCCATGCATTCAGTAAGATACGTTTAATCACTCACTTGTAGAGTCAGTCACGCACCTACTCAATCATCCATTCAGACACTTATACACCCACTCATTCTTCAATACGCCTTTCCCTATATATATTAAACATATTTAAACTTTACAGAAACACACAGTCACTGGATGATGTCATCAGTGATGTCATTTGAGATGTCATCAGTGATGTCATCAGTGATGTCACTGACCATGTCATGAGTGATGTAATATGTGACGTCATCAGCAGTGCATTGAGGGGGCGCGAGTTATAGTTAGCTGAACAAACTATAACGGGGGAATTTCACGGGTTTTGTACGAATGCAATGTCCAACTAACTATAACTTTCCCTAAAACCTATGGTTTTTTCAGTGAATATATATATATATATATATATTCACGTTTTCTTCCGGCAAAATCTGGACAAACGTGGGCACTCCAGACAAGGTATCCAATGTTAAATTCTTTATTGCAGCACGTCCGTCATATATATATATATATATATATACACACTTTTCACCCATTTTAGTAAAAAATATTTTTCATGTATGCCTGTGGATTAATTAATGACACGTAATGCTTTGCAAATAGTAGAATGGGAATTATGTGTAAAAAAAAAAACGGCACAGAATCACAAAAAATTCCAGTGGCCCCAGTCGTAGAAAGACCATCTGACTATACAAAAAAGTACTTGTAGTGTAAACTACAATTCATGTCCTTTACTTCTTTCCTGAGACCTACCAGTTGTCCCTGTTGGAGCCCCAGCCACAGAGGCATCCCAGGGTAAGGCCTTGGACAGTCAGCGGCAAACACAGCAGCTCAGCTATGCCTCCAAAAAATGTAGACCATAGCGGGGGCCTACCCTGCCTAGATATTCCTCAGGCAGCACCCATTGCTTTGAGAGGAGGCAGCACCACTGCTGCAGGACGCTGAGCCCTGCATCCAGGAGCACCTCCATCACCACCCCTCACTGCTCTGTTAGATTAGGCCTGTAGAATGCTTACGTAATGTTATGCTTTAGTTAGCATTTGCGGCGCCATTTTCTGTTCAGGCGCCATTTTGGGCTCCTGGAAACTGATCTCGTTCATTTCTGAGAAATGCCCTCTACTAAGTTTCTTTTCTGAAATGTTAAGTTTTGCTTCAGTAATGAATAGACTGTTCATATGAGCGCATACCTTTCTCACTAGATAGAGGCCCTCTCCCACTTGTCTGGTGGCGGGCACAGGGTGAAACGACCTTGAATTATACTAGGTTGTGTACGATACAAGAACAGAAACCTTTTTTTGTATTTCACTGCCCAGTTGTATCTGCCTGGAAAATTCCACTGTGGGTTTGCCTTCCCCTGGGTATGAACTGTACATAATGTATCTCTATGCTTGTTGATTTCAGTTCCCTCTGTAGCACTCCTAGCGACTGTACAGATGGGGCTCCACTCTGAGTGTAAATGAATAAACAGTTAATGGTTTGTATTCTCAACTGTCTGACCAATCTTCATTTGGTACGGAAGGCTGAAAGGAGTTCAGTAGTGACCCGGGTGGCCCTCTTTGGGTCACTTCCTTCAGTTGGCACCCGAACAGGGACTCCTTCGGGTTATTGACCCATCCTCTTTTCGCGGACGGAGGGGAGGACGAGGACATCATCAGGTCGGACGGACGGCTCAGGGATCCCTGCACGAAGAGTTTCTGTTACTCGCAGCTGTGGCCTTTGTCCCACCGGAGGGTGTCTCACCCAGCGGTCATCCCGACTGGAGTCCTGAATGACAAAACCCTTGATTTGACTGTTTGGTCTGAAGAGTCGGCAGTGGAGAACCGGTTCATTTGTACTTCTGATATCAGGGGAGTCTGTTTTGGTTCTATGTGGATATGGTACCATTGTGGTTTGAGTTTGTTATGGTCTAAGGACTGTCTTGATGAAAAGTGTTTGCAAATACTTTGCCAGGTAAAAATAACAATTTTGTTTCTCCTTTGCAATGCCTGGTCTAAGCAAAACTTGGAGTTTGTGTTGTCGTTGTTGTTCTGCAAATGCCCGATTGGAAGAAGCTCAGCCTGCGTCTATTGAAGGTAGCCCTAATTTTGATATGTATGTGAAACATGGTCTTGGCCCAATTATGTTTAGTACATTATGGCACAAATATACGAGGGACAATGCCGAGTTGCAGTGGCTTCTGACAGGCTCTTTTGATGAACAGAAGATTGGCTTTTTACAGGAACAGTTGTTTAAGAGACGAAGTAGACACTCAATGTTTGACTCCCTTCGAGCTTGGCAGAAGGAGGCCAAGCAAAGGCGGTTAAAAATGGAGAAAGATGCACGGAAAGGGAGGATGCAGACTGTTACACAGAAAACTGTGGCGTATGATAGAGAAAAACAGGAGACAGGAATAGAATGTGAGGATAGGAGATTTCGGTTGCATATTGACAAGTCCTATTGGCCAAAGAGGAAGATGATACTTTTGTAGAGGAGTTGTTAGACACTCGACCCCCGCTGCCTTATGCCCAGCAGAGGATATATCCCGATGTTCCTTTACAGCCACAGCAGTCTATCTCGTCCACTCCAGTTGCCCCCGTATCTACGGCTGTTATACCCACAGCTCTGGTTATCGTGCCCCCTATTCTTCCTCTCCCCTCATCATCTTTGACGACTGGGACCTCTATTACATCCACTGTTCCGACTTCTGTGCCCTCTGTTTTTTCTTCTCCGGTGCAATCATTGACTACAGTTCTATCTACTACTCCTAACCCCTCCTCCTGTGGTTATTCATCCTCTGATGTTTTTGGATGCTGATACCCCTGCACGTGGTTTTGAAGACAGGGATTTGGCGAGATTTAGGGAACGAACAGGTCCGTTGATGCGATCTGGAGGAGGGGAGGCTGAGAAGAGGGTAATAGCGAGTCAGGGAATGCGGTGGGCTCGTAATGCGGTTTATAACATGGAGGATATTTGGCGAGTTATACGTCATTTTGAGTCTTTTTTACAACAGCATGCCCTTCAACATATGTCTGCTACATTGATCGACCTTTGGCATACACACATTGAGTCGGAGGCTCCCCAAATATTATTTGATATTAGAGACCGCGTTTATGTTACTGATTTAGCCCCAGACCAGGTGTTTGGTAATATTTCTACCATAGTCTCTTATAGAGGTCGATTGTATGATAAGAGTCCTACTCAAATAACTCAGTTCCCTATGCGTGAAGTCAACCCAATTTATCATCCAGAAATACCTGCATTGATGGATCAGCACAGTGTGACCACTAGACCGGCCGTGGCTGCCCACTTTCAGGAGCAATGGGTTTATTCTCCATGGAAAAGAAGTGAGCTTTTAGCCCGTAAGGCTACTCTGCCCGATCCTAGGAAAAATCCTACAGCCTATTGTAAGGAATAAACAGAAGCTGCCTCTTCTACTGTAATGACTCTTGCTGATATTGGAATGTTTTTTGGTCTTCTTGTTCCGGTTGATATTTGGCGGCAGGTGCATACTCAAGATCATATTGCCGAGTTGGTTGGTACATGGGATGTGATTAAGGGATGGGATCGAGAAAGGAAGCCAGGAGATAAGCCGCGTGCTGAGATGCTCGCTTTGCCTGGTCGTAATATTACATATATGCATACACTTATTCCACCTAAGAAAGTAAGCTGGGATAGATTGACGGCCTGTCGACAGAAGGATGAGAGTGTATCTGATTTTTTTCCGAGGTTTGAAGATATGTTTTTGGATTATAGTGGGCAGAATATGTCCACGGAAGGAGGAGTTCGTTTGTTTGTCGACAGGTTTGTCAATAATCTTCTTCCTGAAATAATGACTCGTTTGTCGCCATCTGAAAGTACTTGGTCTACGTCTTCTCCCTCTGTTATTTTGAATATGGCTCAATATTATGAGCATCGAGATCAGGAGGAAAAGGATAAGACTGATAAAAACATAAGGATTTAAAGACAAAAGTGTTGTTGCAGCAGGCATTCCGGGGAAATACCAGAGGACGGGGAGGTCCTTTCCGACAACTCCCACGTACTAGGCAGCCTTTTATGACACCCTAGGGACAGAATCAGTGTTCGTATTGTAAGGAGGAAGGACATTGGCATAGTCAGTTCCCTGTGCTATTACAGAAGGTTTTGTTCCCTAGAGGACGCGGTTCTGGTGGTAGAGGCTGTGGGACCGACAGAAATCAGAATTCTGCGGCTCCTGTGTTCCGCTCTGACAATAATTATTTCGATGACCCCAGAGAGGGACAGTATTATCATGATGACTATGATATTGATGATGTGACAGGTATGTCTTACAGCTAGGAGAGCCAGGGACAGGGTGAGGGACCAGTTCAGATACCTGTAGATCTGCGTGGGCCTTATGTCACAGCGGATTTCCAAGGCTCGACTAAGGAATTTCTGGTGGACACAGGTGCAACAAAAAGTCCTGTTTCTCGACATATGCTCCCTGGGGCGGCCCTGTCTGGCTAAAATAATGTTCAAGTAGGTTTTTCGGTGTACCGGTTGCTAGCCCCATTTAATGCCCCCTTGCACTTACTGTTGGTCCTTTCACTGTGGAGTCTCCATTTTTGTTAACATCTAATTGTGAAAATTTGATGGGTTTGGACTTGTTGAAGAAGTTGAATACTACTATTTATTGTTCGCCTGATGGTGTCTATATTACTATGCGTCCGGATGTGAGTACTAGACAGTGTTTTTCTCGTGATGCGCCCCTTCCAGATGAGTTTGCTCAGGTACCACCCACACTATGGGCCACAGGTGATACAGACGTGGGTCTGTTGCATATACCACCAGTTTCTATACAAGTTAAAGATATTGCTATTCTGCCCCGTATTCCTCAATACAGAATACAGCAGGCAGGGGAACGGGCCCTTCTTCAGATTATTCAGGATTTGATACGAAAGGGAGTATCAAAGAAACATCTGCCAATATTTGCAATAGTCCTATTCTTCCGGTTCTTAAGAGGACATCCTCGGGTTCCTCTGATGCTATTGATGAGGTCTATCACTTTGTGATCGATTTGCGAGAAGTTAATAAAATAGTAGTTCCGCAATTCTCGGTGGTGCCTGATATCACTATGCTTTTGACAATGATCCCATCTACTGTTAAGTTCTTTTCTGTTATTGATTTGAAAAATGCATTCTTCAGTATTCCTATACTGTTATATTCCATATAGGTACCCTATATAGGCGCAGATAACATTGCAACCTTTCACCTAGATTCTTCCCTTCATTACATACATAACGGTTCTTAGGCACTGACCTTTTACCTAGATATGACACTGCTTTCAGAACGCGGGTTTTTCCCTGGTTTGATTCTCATACCTTATGCATGAGGCTTCTTGGAAGCACAGCAAGACTAACAGTAGGATTACCATCTCCTGTATAATATCTCTGTATAAAGTTCAGGCCCAACGTCATCCTTTAGGTCGACACAGTAACACAGCAAGGTAGGACCCCTGTGGAGACCTATGGGTATATATACAGCACATCTTGCTTAGGAAGATAGAGGAGACCGTGACTTCCCGGCTGACACGCTGACACACTGACCAGAGACGCTGAGGTTCCTGCATGCAGACACTCCAGCTCGCAGTGGTCTAACATCCCTCGCGGGGTGTCCAACTCGAGACCAGGACGGGGTCCCATCCTCTCTCATTCTCAGGTGATGGGGTTGACTAGATCCTAGAGGGATTCTTGGCCTAACACCTACATAGATGCTAGGTACATTTATGTACATCTAGTTAAGGAGGCATCGTAGGAGTACGCACCTTTTTATCATGTATTTTATGTACTTGTATATATTCATGATTTATGCAAGATGGTAGAACTATACCATCCCTTTACTTTCGTAGTACTGCTAATCATATATCTCTGCTACTGTCTAATGGTTGTTACAGCTCATCTATTCTACACTAGAATAACAACTGTTCAATAAATACTTATTGAAAACGACCAGCCTGTTTATTCTGTGTATCTCTCTGAGACAAACTAAGTAAGCACGAGTGACTGAGCGAAAGGTAGTATATTGTTTCCACGATTCTGAGGGATCAGGGTTGTCATGTTCTGAGGTTGCCAGAATCTATTCTCTCCTTGATAAGAGGAGATTATAGTGGCACTGTGAGCTAGCTAATACAGACAGGCTAACGTATCCGGTGGGGGTGCACGGAATCAGTCCACCACCAATCCCAGAGTTTATGTTATCCAAAATGCGCAGATCCTGTATAGGTAATATAGGAACTACACGACATGGCGCCACCAACGTTGGTTGGGTACTTATTTAACAGTAGAATCTGAGGAGTTCAGTCGTGCTATTCTCAGAGACCCCTACTCACAAAACACCAGAGACGTCTAGAGTGGGTGGGCACAAACTCCGCCACAGTTGAGTAGGCTACAAAATCTTATTTTTTGGCTGTTGGTTAATCAAGCTTGAAGGACACAGTGGGGCCGATTCACAGAACTAATCTGAGATAAAATCCTAAACTTACTACTTTTGGTATTCACAGAAGGCATTTAGTAGTAGTAAAGTTATGACTCCTAACTTTACTACTACTAAACTGAGATAAAATCCTAAACTTACTACTTTTGGTATTCACAGAAGGCATTTAGTAGTAAAGTAAATGCCTTTTGTGAATACCGAAATTTGTAAAGTTAGGATTTTGTCTCAGTTTAGTAGTAGTAAAGTTAGGAGTCCTAACTTTACTACTACTAAATGCCTTCTGTGAATACCAAAAGTAGTAAGTTTAGGATTTTATCTCAGATTAGTTCTGTGAATCGGCCCCAGTGTTCCTAAAATTGTGCATAACCTCTGTATCTTGGTTCCCTTGAAATTTTATTTAGTGTTCTAAAAACAATGACTAACCAGGTCTTAGATCCACTTCAACAAGAACTGCCCCTCACAGACGAGGAAGATGTAGGCGCAATACAAATTGCACCAAATTTTAGAAATACAGTCACCCTGAGACTGCTAGAGCATGGTTTATCATCTAGGGGTGGCATAGTAGTTTTCGTGATTGAGGCACACGAATCAAACAGAACAGAGGTATTTTATTCATGGGTTACATTCCCAGCAGCAAATGCAAGAACAAAAACATTTCACTCCTACGCAGAAGGGGATGCACCAGCGGAATACTGTCCATTTGAGGACATCGAGGTTCTGCTCACGTACCAGGAACACTTATACTGGTTTAAAGGCTCCCTACCCCACATAAGAAGAAGAGTAAGGCTCGGCCCGCTCGGGTGAGAAGGGCAACATGGCCAATATTAGCGGCCTACACACCACATCCTGACATTGAAACAATGCCACCAGGAGACTTACTCATACAACATAAAGATTTAATTAAAATCTATAGGAACTTGACGCAATTCGTCATGAGGACACTTACAGTCCAACCAGCAATAGTTGCAACTAATAGAACTCAAATTCAGGGTACAGCAACTAAAATTACACCACAAACATTACGCGCGGTAATGGGTAAAATGCCCACAAAATGTGAACAAATGCCATTCTGGGTAGCTCAGAAAATAACACAGCTAGAGGCAGTATTCCCGAATACTACCCTGTATGAAAAACACAGAATGCTAACAATCTGCTTGCCCATGGGGATAACTCCACAAGTAGAGGATTGTACCACTTGGGGTACAGTCTTTGCTGCAATTTATACCAGAACTCATGGTATCCCATCATTAGCAGTAGTACCTGATGTATTGAGACAAATACAAAACGAGTATGGAGCAGAACCTGCCCTAAACTTAGGGATGAAGTTACTAGGTAACTATGCCCAGGTATCAGCCATAACACTAGCTAACATTAAGGGGGAAGCAGCTTCAGTGGCTATCCGCCAACGCCTAAGGGAGTTCAGTCCTTTAGAACAAGAACATGAACTACCAAAAATAATTGAAACTGCATATGCAGAGTTAGGCAGAGACAGTTTTAGTGGGAAAGCTTTAAAACCACAACTGATGGGCAGTTCTGAAAAGGACACTTCTAAGCAGACACCTGCTTCGACAAAGAAGAAGTGGGACAATAAAAAACAACAAAACTTTAAAGGAAACAGATCTCAATCCAGAGGTAGATCTCCTCCACAGGAGCCCTCGGAAAAGAGTTATAACCTCAGGAATAGGGATAATATTAGAAAACCTGACAGGTATCAGGATACTGATACACGTTCCTCTCGTTCCTTTCAGGGTTCATCGAAAAACTCTGAGAGGGAAGGACGGTCAGACAGACAAGAAGAGCGTACAAAGTCCAGAGACAAGCAGCACGCTCAGGATTACACTTCTAAAAAACAAAAAAAAACAAAGCAAAAGCCAAAGTTCAAAAAGAAGAAAGTTGCAGGTCTAAAGATCAGACATGCCCAGAATTCTGAGGACTCGACTACTGAACGGGGAATGGGCTCTGACGATGCTAGACAGAGCGGCAGAAGTAACAACAGCTCGCCAGAACCTGATGGAATTTCTGGTGACAGCGGACTTAAATGATTATATCACGGTAGAAACACCCGATACTAGGGTAAGTCTCCCACATAAAGTATATGAAATAACGCTCCAAATGGAGGGGGACAAATGTAGAACAGTGAGAGGTCTCTTTTGGGAGAACCTGACTTTTGGCTATGATATTTTATTAGCTGAACAAGATTTGCCACCAGCATTCGTCATGGATTGCCCTACAGGAGAAATGGAAATTCTTCCGGCCTTCTCAGACCATATTCCCAGGCACTTACAACACACTTATGCGCAGGAGTGGGCGGCAGCCCAGGCTCCGGCATTATACAAAAACCATGTTGGATGGGATGAGGATTCAACCCGCCACATAATTCCTTTAAAAAATACTCCAACTGCACAGAGGCAGTATCCAATAAAGCAAGAAGCTAAAAAACAGGTCAGGGAGATCTTAGATCAACTTGAATACCAAGGGGTGATCGGAAATTCCACCTCATCAATGAACAATCCTTTGTTTCCGGTCATGAAACCTGACAACACATATCGTTTAGTTTTAGATTATAGACATTTAAACACTTGCACTAAGACATTTGCAGTCCAGAATGCACAGAGTGCCGCATTAATGAATAACATTGTGCGGAAAAAATACAAAACAACACTTGATATCTCAAATGGACTTTTCTGCCAAAAAATAGCACCTGAAAGCAGGTATCTAACAGCATTCTCAGCGCTAGGGTCTCAGCGTCGATTTGGTTGACTCCCCCAAGGGTATAAGAACAGACCGGGGTTGTTTTCGGCCAGAGTAACTGAGTTACTCCAAAATTTGGACGAAGAGGCATTGTCCTATGTGGATGATATTTATCTAATGGACGATGACCTAGAGGAGCACTTAAACAGGGTGAATACCATAATTTTGGGATTTGCATCTGAGGGCTACAAATTCAGCTGCAAAAAATCTAAAATTGCCCACCTCAGTGTCCTGTTTTTAGGATATGAGCTTTCAAGTGAAGGAAAAAGCCTGGCAGCCAATTTCTTTTTAAATGCGCGCTGCTCCAAACTCCAAAATTGTAAAAAAAATTACAGTCAATCCTGGGATTCCTAAATTTTGGTAGAACATACATTTTGAATTACGCAGAAAGAGTAAAACCTTTCTATGACTTAATAAAACCTGAATTTTCAGTAAAACAATGGACACAGGAACATACAGATACACTTCGTTCCTTACAAGCTGACATGATAGCTTCCAAGCACTTACAGAAATGCGTAAACGTAGGCAACCTGGTGATCCGTATAGTTGCGGGTCAATCTGGGTACACCTATCTAACATATAATGAGGGTGAGACAGTACCAATTGCATACAAATCACATTTGTACACAAATGCTGAGATGCGCTTCGCATCTACAGAAAAGATTCTGACAGCAGTACAGACTGCTGTAGTGAGAGAAAGAGCACTGGCTCAGGGGAAACGAATAACAGTAGTAACTCCGGTTCCAGCCTTAGAGGCTGCGACAAAGGCAAGTGTTCCTAATGCTAAAGCTTTACATCCAAGATGGATACAATGGGATAATTCTCTCACTGCATCAGATGTAGAATACAGGTACGACCCAAATTTAAAGACACAAGCATTTCTGCAATACGAACAAGAATATCCTCTACCAAACGAAATAATGCCTCTAGATCAGTATGAATATATAATTTACACTGACGGATCTGCTCAACCGGCCATAGGAAGTAAGCAACAATATAGCGCAGCATGTGCAATTGTTAAAGGTCGCATGCGGGATGGAAAGTTCCACCCAAGTTGCACAATAACGCAATCTCTAGGAGACTGCACGGCACAGCTGGCAGAGTTAAAAGCCTTGATACTGGCGCTGGTGAATACGGATCGAGAATTCCCCACACTAATTGTGTGTGATTCCTTTTACTGTGTGCAGTCATATAATGAATATTTGCAGTACTGGGTTCAAAACGGGTTCAATGATGCAAAAGGTGGCACAATTAAGCATAAAATGCTATGGGAACAGGTAGTGGAGTTGAAAACCGAACTACCGAGGGCTCACGTGATACATACACAAAGTCATCAGCGTGATGGCATTCACATTGAAGGGAATTCAGTGGCTGATGAAGCCGCAAAGGGGGCTGTACGCACGGCTTCCGTAGCTGCAATCAATCGTTCTAAAACGAGAATAGACGGTGAGATTATGGTAGCTATCAATGCTTGTCGCAAGAACAGCGGAGCAGTGCCAAAAAGATTTCCACTCAAGTACTCCTACAAGTTAGATGCCAATAACATTCCATTTGCTCAGATTCCTGGAGTGGGGGATAGAGTAATTCCAAACATGGATCGTAGGTTAGGTTTAATTCTAGCAGCACACGAAGGGATAGGTTCTGCACATGCAGGAGTTACGGTGACTGTTTCTTTGTTGAAACAACGCTATTGGTGGCCTGGATTAACAAAACAGACTAAAGACTATGGGGCCGATTCCGATTCAGGCCGGAAATCACTCCGACCGAGCCGGACCCGGAGAGATTTCCGACCGAATCAGACTCTAGCAGCCCGACCGAACGAGTACGATGCGTACGCATGCAATCGGACTCGATTCGGTCGGACTCCCATTGAAGTCAATGGGAGCCGGTCGTACAACGCGTACGCGGGCTCCCATTGACTCAATGGGTGCGAGGCGAACAAGGGCGCCCCCTACAGCGGGTACGCGTCGATGCGAATCGCGCCATACATGCACAGGTAGGGGGGACCCATGGGTCCCCCCTGTGTGCGACTCGCGCGGCTACGCATACAGGGGGGTCCGACAAGGACCCCCAAAGTCCGGCTCCGACTGCCCTTTGGAGCCGGACGGCGCGAGTCGGTCGGACTGCTCGAGGCACGCATCATACTTGCCTGGCCGGGGAACGTCTCCATTGCGCGGTGCGAGTCGTGTCCGTGCGAGTCGGTCGGAGCGGTTCGGACCCGCGAGCAGAGTCGGTCGGCGATTTCGCGTGCGCTCGCATCGTACTCGCTCGCCCGGACGCACGTTCGAGTTGGTCGGGAAGAGGGCTCGAATCGGATCCGGTTCAGCCGAATCCGATTCGGTGCCCTACCGGCCGAGATCGGAATCCGGCTGAACCGGATCCGATTCGGAGCCCTCTTTCCCGACCAATTCGAACGTGCGTCCGGGCGAGCGAGTACGATGCGAGCGCACGCGAAATCGCCGACCGACTCGAAATGCGACATCTGCCAGCAGATGAAAGGTTCCACCGTAACACGTCCAGCACAGACACCATTATTAATATCTGACAAACCACTAGCGTGTGTTTACTTGGACCACTGCGGCCCCTTACAAAGAGAGGGGCTTGCAGGTATATCATGGTTGCAGTGGATTCCTGCTCAATATGGGTATGGCCCCAACGTTCGGCTGACGCTCAAACTGTTATCAAAGATTTGCGAGTCTTTATAGGGACATACGCAATTGGCACATTACATTCTGAGCAGGGCCCTGAGTTTAGCTCGCGGGCTGACAAGGAGGTCATGCGAGGATTGGGTGTAGCATTGCGGTACTCATCTCCGTACCATCCCGAGGGAAATTTGGTAGTGGAGAGAAAAAAACGGGACTTAAAGCAATCTTTAACAGCTAGAGTATTAGGTACGGGTGAAATTTGGGTAAAACATCTGTATGGAGTCCAGCGAGCTTTGAACAACATGCCAAGAAGTTCTCTAGGGGGGGGTCGCTCCATATGAGGTCCTGTCTGGGACAAGAATGTGGGTACCTGATCTTGATTGTGAAGGCACAGTGGCGGATGAAAAACCATTTGACATCCATGATTGTTTGGCTGTTTTACAGGATCTAAATGAATCCAGGACACAACAAAGTAATGTCCACCTGAAGCAGACCGCCACTGGGGAAGCCAAATCAGTCACGGCAAGGCCTGTCTGGATCCCAAAAGTCGGGGATCTGGTCAGAGAGAAGATAGCGGACAAAAAAGAATTTGGGCCATCATACAGAAAACCTGTACCGGTACTAGCAATTGAAAGAACAAGAACTGTACTTCTACCGCCTCTTGCCAGAAAAAAGGAGAAAAGATTTGTCTTAATCGGCCTAATCAAACCACACTATGTGGCTGATACTGAGTAGTAGGCCACGTGGACTCCAAAGTAGCAAATGCCCTCCTCTCGCTACAAACTAAGAAGTTCAAACGGAAAGACTCATCACGTTCGAAGAGTCCCCTGCACGGAATGAAGGACTATGCAACAATGCTATGGAACTCGTTCCTCTTGAACCTGAAGTTCAATTTCAAAATCAAACTCAAAATGAAAGACAACTCGCTATTCGACCAAATACAGATGTCTACGTCAACATGCCTCGACAAGAACAAACTACGATTTCCACAAATCCTGGTCAATACCAACAATTGATCGAACTGCTTCTGGCTACTTCATAAACTTCGATACGTTTTCTTTGGATCCATGCGAACCGGAAACGATGCCAACCAAAAAATCACGCAAACAGCAAGTAAAAGACTTTCTGAACTTTCTTAAAAAGACTTATCTACTGTCACCTTGGGTAGAACTATGGATAATCACCGGGATACTTTTCTTTCTTTTCTGGCTAGGCTTAGTAATAGTTTTTAGTATGCTTGTTAGTGGAAGATACCTTCGACAAAGCTCTGCAGCCCAAAAGGTGAACTTACTTTTGAAACCACACCTATCATCTCATCGAGAACAAAGAGACTTGTCATCAGTGAACATTACAGCAGTTCCTATACCGGATGGTATAGTTTGGGACAAGGTTGATTTTGATATATTTGGTCCGACTGAAATTTTAAGAATTCCTCATTTATTTAAAATATCGTTGAATGATATCATTACCTCAAGTACATTTTCCGATGATTGGGATTTTGAATCTATTAATAACATGTTATCTGATTTGGAAAAATCTGCTGCGTTTTCTAATAGTGAAACTTTGGAAGGCACATCAGATTTCGAGAGTATGTATTGTTATCAACACTATGGTCATCACTTTTTTCGCATAAATCTGCTAATCCTAGAAATGTGTTCACATTCCACCAGTGGGAACATTGTCCAACACCGCCGAAAGGCAGTTCAAAAACATTTACACAGAAGTTTCCATATTTTTCGGGGTTTAATATGTCTGACCCAGCCTCATATTATTATAAGGTTGCACCAACATCAGCACAGAAAAATATGTTAACAAACACCAAACAGATTTACTCCGCTTCCTTTATTGCCCAGTTGTCTGAACAAGGTTTCGACTTATGGAAAGACACCATAGACTTAAAATCAGTCTGGGGTACTAGAAAATGGCAAGTTCAGGGAACAGAAGCTTTGTTTAGAGCACGCCTCATCCCTCAACAAATTATGGGGCATATTCACAAGAATGTGTGATAACCACCGCAAGTTTAGCTTAACGCAACTTTTCACATCGCAGTCCATCGCGGGAAAACAACGCTGTGTTAACATAGCATTCTCAACCTGGCGTCACCATGCGATAGTCTCACGATAACGCGTCAAATGACCGCGTTAAAAATAACGCGACGCCGAAAAAATGCAAAACCCCAATTCAAATAAAGTTGCGATGAGGCCAACCACGAAAAAAAAAACAGCGACAACCAGCGATAGGCCTGCAATTCCCACGCGTCTGGCGGGAAAATGCACCATAAAAGCTGAACAAGAAAAACACACCATAAACAAATCAAACTGTGCAGCAACATGGATGCACCCGGAACGAGTGCCCAGGTCAACGCGAACCCTACAAGCCCCACAGACCACCAGCAATGAACCTCGGGTCGGGGAAGGCCAAGGAGAAGTGGAAGAGGAAGACAGGGTACAGTCCGCAGGAAAACCCGATCGTCGTCACGGAGGTGACAGAGCACCAACAACAACTGTCCCTCACCACCACGGTGTCATTGGCAATACAGACAGAAAAATGGCATCCCATCTTGAATGCAGTCGGAGTGCCGAGCAGGCCAAGATGCGCTGGCACGATGTGAAAAGCCAAACCAAGCAGAAACACGCTGCCAACAGGAAGGCAGCAACGGCGAATGGAGGTAGGAGTCCTGCACCACAGGAGGAGCTGGAGCAAATGGCGGCCACAATCATCAGTGTGGAGACAGTGCAAGGAGTCTGGAGTCCGGACCCTGCTCGCCATGACCTGACACAACATCAACAGGGTGAGTAACGAACAGGGACTGGGGGGACGGGCACAATGGCACACATGCACAACGACGTGTAGCACACCGCACACCCACATTAACCCTGGGTCATGTCCCTGAGCCCCGTGGCACACTGCAGCACACATACAAACATCAAGTAGGCCCCCGTTCACCATGTGCCCAAAGGGGTCCCACCCCACACATCACCAATTACACAACACACACATGCACCCGTGCGAAACACAGCAAAGATGCGTATGTGAGAGCCACACTGACAATGCAAGTGACACCACATGACCAGCAGCATGGCTGGAGTACAATCACCATGACACTGTGCACGCCACGAGACTGAGGTGGCTGAGTGTGGACCACATCCGGAAAGGAGCAGGTCACACTCTGACACATCCACCTGCACAAACAACCACTGACGTCAACAACACATCTGCAGACAAACAATGCACAAGAGTACAAAAACCATCCAAGAGCACAAATGACCCAAGTCGCCAACATCACAGCACCTCAAAAGCACAAAAGCCAAAGGCACACCGCCTCCAAGGGATAAGGGGCAGCAAAATCACAGCTGCAGGTGCGACTCCCACACAATGCAGCACACACACATAGCAATCACAGCACACCCACATGGACGAAAATGTGGTACACAGTCCAACACCTACACTGCAGAACAGAGGACACAACTGGGTCCGCCTGTGCGTAGAAAATGGCCAATCACATCTGACATAGCAGGAAACTGTGAGATGCAAATGTACGTGTACAACCTCACCTACCTCATGTAGTCCAAATGTCCACTGTCCCACATCAAATAGTCCCCCTCCCAAACAGTCACAATGTACATTGTCATGAAGTCTGTATGTAAACTTGAACAATGTGGCAACATACATGCCAACACAATGTCAACATAAACAAAAAACAAATACCTCTAACACCATAGATCAATTTTTACTTATACTAAATGGGTCCAAAAAGAGGTCAGTATTTTGGACCCATTTAGTATAGTGAATTGAGGGTGACTTAGAGATCCCAGCCCCAATTCTATGTGTTAATCGGTAGGACGTTCAATTTTTTGGAATAATAACTACGGCACAAATGATCACAAAAAAGAGTGATAAATGTTTTTGTATGTAATGTTTTTGAGGCCTGAAGTCATTTGTATGTCTTTGGTCACATGTATGTCTTTGTAAATAGTGCACAAGTCTTAGTTTGTTTTTTGGTTGTGTTAAAGTACATTTTGTTTAGTAATTCATTGTTTCATGTCTGCACATATTTAACAAAAGATAGGTGGATGTCATAAATGTGTAAAGTGATGGTAATCCCTCTCTTGACAATGAAAAAATGAAGGATGCTTTTTCAAATAAATGAAGCCAATGGTGATTAAAAAACCATTGTTGTATAAGTAAAAATTGATCTATGGTGTTAGAGGTATTTGTTTTTTGTTTATGTTTATATTGATTCCGACCTCTAATATCCATATAGTGAATCATTCCCCTTGTTGTTATACAACACAATGTCAACAAGCATCTCCCCTTCACATTGCAGGGGGACAAACAACACCTCCAGCAGAGCAGACCAGATAACTCTACAGAGATGCTGAAGAGGACCACCACACTTCGGACACCTACGCCCCACAACAGTCCATGGACATCATAGGCAATCGAACTCCAGGAACAGGCCAGCACCGCTGAATCGAGGATACCCCACCCCCTGCACAGACAACACAGCTGGACGCACCCACCACCCCGGCTGGCTCCCAGCAGCCCACCGAAGCACACTTCGGATTCCAAGGCCAGGTGTCAGACTGCCAGAAGGGGGTGGCCGAACATGTGTGGGTGGGGTACTACCTCATGGAAGCCGAACCAGATCACATACGTGGGTGTTTAAGTCCCATCAGGGCCCACCTACACTCCCCAATGGAGACCTACACTGCGACAGAGACACATGCCTTTGCACATTTCCAGTACTGAACCACACCCAGAGCCACGGGATGATCATCCACACCCCCACGCTGGACTGGCGTACACCGGCCCAGTTCACTCCTCTTACTTATTGAGTGGGGGACGACAAAGCTACATGTGCAATGTCCCACCCGCTGCCTGCGGTGACATGGCTGCGTCCTCTGTACACGGCACAATGTAATGTTGTAGTGCCCGGGGCACAAATGCATACATCATGAGCACACGGACACACTCAGATAGTTCGTTGAACTGGCCACGGGCACGTGCGCTTGACACCTTTATTGGCATGGTCACATGTACAGTGACGCATGTGCTGGATGTGTGTGGGGTGAGTGTAAGCCAGCCCTCTTGGAGTCGTTGGTGCTGGCAACAACTTGAACAGTGATCACAATTAAAGCGGAAACAGAAAACACCAGCATAACAGAAATAACTGTGAAGCAGCATGGTGGTAGCCGGAGGAAGTACAGTGTTCACCCAACATGCAAGCAGAATGGTCCATGATTTGTGGTGCACTGAGTTAGTGGCACCTGAAGAGCTGAGCAGGGAACAAGCTGATGATGGCACCCACGACTGGTGTGAGCAACTCTGATAGTCTGGCAGTAAGATACTTACGACTCTGGCACCTGTTGTTTGGAGTTGGTCCTGGCCAGGGCCGGACTGGGAATCGAAACCGGCCCTGGCAAACAGCTCGGTCGGCCCCCCTGGGGGGGAAGGCCGAGTTGGTTGCTAGGCCCGTTTCGCCCGATTTGGTTACCGGGAGCTGATATTTCGGCCCCTGGTTACAAAAACGGCCCCCTGGGGCCCAAAACCGGCCCCCAACCTAGAGGCCCACCGGGGAAACGCCCGGTGCCTGCTACGGCCAGTCCGGCCCTGGTCCTGGCGGTGGTGGCATGTGCATCCTGCGGTGATGCGACGTCCGGGCAGGCCAGGACTCGATTTGATGTGTGAGCCCAGGTGGGCAGCAGTTGAGGCCGGAGGCAGTGGACAGCGCAGGGCCACAGACACATGGCCTTGATGACCCCCAGTCCTTCGACCCAGAGGCCATCCAATATGCTATCAGACAGGGGCCATGACTTGAGCTGCACAGAGTTAGTGGCCCCGGATGCACTGCGGCCGGCACAGGCACACTGCCACAGGACGGTGACTTGCGGTGCAGTGAGATAGGGCCACGCGAGGTGAGTGAGTCCTTGTCGATGTCGAAGGTGAATGTAGCGGAGGTTTGCGGGGGACAGTGGAAGGCGTCCTCCAGGGCATGATGCAGAGGGCAGAAGCCGGCCGGAAGCAGCAAATGGAGGAGTGGAATGCCACAGCCTCGTTTTTGCCACAAATTCAGTATCACCGACATGATGATGAAGACAACCCCCAGTCCATAGACTCAGTCGCCACCAAAGTTCAACCAGAAAGTGTCCATGGATGTCGGGGAACAGACTTAGTGGCACAGGAGCTGAAAGGGGATGCAGTCTGCAATGAGGCCAGTACAATGATGCCAAGTCTGCCATAAATGATTCATGACTGAATTCCCAATGTGTGACCTACTCGACCGCGTTGTAGGCCGAATGCGTTGTCATCAAGGGCCCACAGACAAGTGTGGTTGGGATCCCATGCACATACTTTGTGTCACCACATCGGAGGGAGTATAGTGATATAAACTCAGCCATAAAGTGTGTACTCGGCCATTGTGTAATCAAGACTCAGTTCCAAATGTGTGACCTACTTGACCGCAGTGTAGGCCAGAGGCAGCGGTCAGCAGGGGCCCACAGCCACGTGTCATTGGCCCGCGATGCACAGGGTTGGTGACACCAGGCAGTTGTCGGCAGTGTTCGAACACCTCCGTAACGATGGTCCTTTTCTCCTCTGGACTGAACCGCGTCTTTCTCTTACTCGTCTCCCTGCGTACAATGATATGAACTCCGCCATGCAGAAATCACGGATCAGTTCACCATGTGTGACCTACTCGTCCGCAGTGTAGGCCGAAGGCGTAGTCATCAGGGGCCCACAGACACGTGTGGTTGGGATGCTATACACAGAGTTGGTGGCACCACATCGAAGGGAGTACAGTGATATGAACGCTGCCATAAAGTGTGTACTCTGCCATAGCATAATCAAGACTCAGCTCCAAATGTGTGACCTATTTGAGCGTAGTGTAGGCCCGAGGCAGCGGTGGAGTACGTCAACGAAAAAGGACTAAAGCGGGCCTGTGTCGCGGAGGCCGTGATGGTCTGAGGAGGCTGCGAAGGTCGCGGGCCTCGGGTTTGGAGCTTGCGCCGGCACATGGTGGGCCCTCTTTGACACACGCTGGTGTCGGCAGGTGGGCAGTGAGGCCTGGCTGTGTAGGGGCGGGTATGACCGGTCTGGGGACCAGCGGCCCGGGCAGCAGGCGCACAGGATCGCAGGCCACACCGCTCAGGGCGACAGCATCGGCCTCGTGGCGGGGTGGGAGGCACCGCCCTGGCAGACACGTTGGGCATTCCGGAAGAGGACCACGCCCAGAGCTATGTGCTTTTATTCACACCCCTGCGCTGGCCTGGCGTACGCCGGGCCAGCCCACTCCGTACACGCTTACAGGGGGGGACGTCACAAGCTACATTTCCGCGATCTTCCCCACTGGCTGGCGTGGCATGGTTGCGTCCACTGTCCAGTACACTCCAAACACCAGCAGTGCATGTAGACATGGCTATGTCTGTGGTCTGCATACTGCAGTCTGTCCAGCACATCTCCGCCACACTTGGCATTGTGTACATACTCATTCATGGGTCACTTGCCTCCTTCGCACATGCCTGGTTCCCACCTCTCCCCACATTCTGGTATTGTGTGGCTGAGGTGCCATGCCGTTGATGGCTCATGTACATGGCTAACCAAGGTTGCACAGTAAGTTGTGCTGTCGTGTCTGGTGGGGGGGCATGTTGTTTGGCATATTGTATGTGATTTTGTGACGTTTGCAGTGCCAGAGTTGTGAGTTGCATTATTGTGGGTTTGAGGTGTGTGGTGTGTTCATTTGGTACTTGCCAACGAGCAGTGCATTCCCATGGGTGCCAACCTGGAAGCGCTGGTTGATGTTGGACTGTCGGAAGATGAAGGGATCAAGCACACTGCCTGGGTAGTTGGCTATGACATTGGTGGAGTCCCCTGTGGTCCACTATTGCCTGCACGTTGATGGGATGCGTGTGCTTTCTTTTACGGTAATTGTGTGCGGTGTTGGCAAGTGGGACAAGTGTGCAGTCGATTGCCCCAGACACGTGCAGGGATCCAGCTATGGCGTATGGTCCTTGCTTGGGCTCCAGCTGTTCCTGCGCATTGTGGGGGACGTATGGGTGCTGGGGTCCTTAGCTGGTGAGGGCATCCAGGACAGGTGTGAGGCACTTGGATGGGGCTGGCTGTGAGACTCCTCCGACTCAGGCGGTTGTTGTTTAGGAGGATACCAGAGGCCAACAGGTGCAGCACAGCCAGCAGCTTTGTCTGCGGAGGGATGTTGGTTGTCCGCTGTGTTGGTACCGTCAGCCTGTGGGCAATGATGTTCAGGATGCGGAGGATGGTTGTCCTTTTGGGCCTGTAGTGGGCATTGGCATTGTCTGGTGTTAGGTCTGTGGGGCTGGTGCATTTCCTGAAGGTCCGCTGTCTTTGTCTGCGCTGCCTCTGTGGTGGTCAGGGGGGGGTGGGGCCGGGGGGTCCGTTGGGGGGGTGGCAGTCCTGGGGGTGGTGGCGGTGGGTGTTGTTGCCCTCTTGGGGCTCCGGGGTGCATGGTGAGTGGCTCTATGGCATCTGTTGTTCTTCAGGTGTGGCTGTGGGCTGGGCTCCCTTTTCTTGTGCAGGTTGACGTCCGACTTTGCACCAGGTCAGAGCAGGTGTTAATTTCCTGCTGGTAACGCATCGTATCACCTGTTTTGTGTTCCTATCGCCGATGTGGCTGGTTGTTGAGAATGTTGCGTTGTGGTGTTGTCGCGGCATTTTGCTCGGGAACGCCTACTCTGCATCTCATTAGCGTTAGTTGCCGGAGTCATCTGTGGCGATGTTTTTTGCAACTGCTTTCGCGGGAAAAGTGGTGTTATGGGCTGTTAGCACCAGCTTGTGAATGGGGCGATAAATTTAGCGTGACTTTGGATGCGTTAAAGTGCCGATAACTCGGCGATAGCTCCTTGAGAATATGCCCCTATGTTTTTGAACGAGACAGTGCAACAGACGTCTTGCCTTGGACTAGCCAAGAACAAAGACTTGAACACACCTCGGTTGCCAACTCCGTCACAAACCGAGGGTAACGAAACATCAGAGAAGGAGATTACAGTAGATGACATCATACAATACAACAGATCAGACCCCAATTGGAAAAAATGGTTGATTTGGCCCGCAGACACTAATAGTTGTCAAGCAAGATTCATAGGTAAAACCGAAGGGTTTAGTATCCATAGGCCAGATCCACTTAATGTACAGAGACAACATCCAGGGGTAGTGACATCCTACAGTGTTGGGAAGTTGTGCCTCGATTGGCTAAAAACCTCAACACTCACACAGGTGAAACAACACTTATCTTTACTGTCACAGGATGTGGATCTTAGGGATTTTTTAATGGGTCCCAGGAAGCCACGTCAGAAACGTTTCTATTATGCTGTCTATAATGAAATATGGGAAATATCCCAACAAGAGGCCACAGAGAGACTACGAGAGATAGACCATATAAATCTAGAAAAATCTCTAGCAGTGGTAGACAATGGGTCACCTACATTGACCTCCAGGATATATTCCTTAGGCAACATTGTATCTTCTGCGATAGACATACTAGACAAAGATTTGGCCATATTACAACACGGGCAATCTCAATTATGTTCTATTATGTTATTAAGCTGGACGCTGCAATCTTTGCGTGCAGGTTACGTGCCTTGGCGTTATATCAACAGTACGTCTCTGTTTTCGGAATACAATCTCACAGATAAACAGATAGAAATGGCACAAAGGGGAGCAAAATATACAATGCTGCGTATCGAAAAACTGGATAGATTAGCATTTACAGTGGCAGAATCACAGTCCACAGAAGGGCTAATCCATGGCCACATAACTCTACCGGTCAGTTTCAGTATTGCCTTGAACAAAAGCAAGTAGGCAGATATGACGAAATTGGTAAGAAATACATTAAGGAATCATGGGTATTACCATATAGATTTCGATGCCGGAGTGGGGATCGAGAGGTGTTTCTGAGCGGTACAAACTGTGAGAACGCTTTAAGTGGATCACTCATATGCCAGGATATAATGCTGCACGGGGCTTGTAATGGTTCTGTGGAGAACCCGTCCTGCCATTTAAGGGGTACCCCAGTTGCTGTGATTACTCCAGCATTCAGGCTACTTTCAAATGGGAGTTACTTGATGCTGAACAGTCAAGGCTGCTGCGGAATGCTCCCGGGCATCGCATATCTGGTAACCGTGAGCTCCAGGGTTACTTGTTGTATGCAAGTATTGTTTCCACCGACATATACAGTCAGGGAGGCACCGTTATGGCCTTCACTGAATGTTTCTTTAATATGGTTTGATACTCTAAGCAGAATGAAAGCCATGCTTCTACAGAAGTCTGTGCCCTTAACCTCCGCTCGAGAGACTTTTGATCTCCAGATCGCAAGGTCTTCGGCAGAGATACAGGCACTAATTCATACAAACTGCCCTTTCCATTTCACAGAAATGGTCAATCGTACCTTTAACATGTCTGATATGACAGGCATAGTCCACCTATTTAAGACCATAGGTTCTGGACTTCTGAGCACTTTTCAGATGGTACTTGGAGTTATCCCAAACTTTATACACTCCGTATTTGGAAGCTTCTTTGGAGGACTTCCGCTCATCCTGTTCCTAGCAGCAGGTATCCTGATAGTTTTATATTTGCTACCCAATGGACGTCCCAGTCACCAAGGAGATGGAAAAAGCCCTCCTGGAACGTAAATACCGTGACTGCATGGTACAACATCTAAGCACGCCTCGCCTAAGAGAACTAAGTGCATCTTGGTTCTTGTCATTTCAACCAGTCTGGATGGACTGCATCTTACCTGTCCTCTGATGCCTGTTTTGTGGAGAAGAATGCGTGTTAGACCTGTGTTTGACACTCCCGTCATGTGCGCCACCGGACGTGAATGCGTTACTGGACCCGATAACGGCCCATGTTCTGCAGTGTCCTCAGCGTATTCCAATGTTGATGGCGGCATTCCTTGAGCCACCGCAGGTAGTAACTGCACCTGTTGGTCTGAACACTGGCTCCTCCACTGACACCCAGGCTTTGGACGGTGCACAGGCTGCCCCAGCACTGGCTGCGGACAGCGTGGAACATCATCTGTGCTCAATTGACATACTCTGCGAGGTGTTACAGGGGCCGTCTACTGCGGAAGCAAGGAACGGAAATGTTGCGTCTACCAGCCAGGACACATAAACATTTTACTCAATTGGCTCGTCGTGTGCTGGGAGAAATTCGCTCTTTTTTAAACAAGCTCAAATTTGGAACTATGGGCCATATGTATGAAGCTAAATTGCGATCGTAAACGCTGAAATTCGCAGAATTTCAGCGTTTGCGATCATAATTAGCAGTGTGCAATGTATCACACAAAAACCCACTTGCAAAATAAGGAATCGCAAAATTTGCGATTCCCTATTTAACGAATGCATTTAAGGAATCGCAAATTACCACCAACTTCAAGTTGGTGGTAATTTGTGATTTCTTGAAAAATGCACTTTTCAGGGGTGCAACAGGGTGTCCTTTTGACACCCTTGCACCTTGAAATACATTCGCAATTTGCAGAGTACCTAATGGGTACTCGCAAATTGCGAATGTCTTCCCACTCATTCCTATGGGCCTCTAGGCCCATAGGAATGAATGGGAAGAGTATTCTTAATTGCGACTCGCAATTTGCGAGTCGTAATTAAGGAATGTCAGGGAATCACAAAATATTTGCGAATTTTTATTTACATCTCGTTTTGCGATTCTCAAATAGCGATTCTCTAAAAATCGCTATTTGAGATTCGCAAAACCATTCTTTGATACATATGCCCCGTAGATACTAAATTGACATCCATTTAATTTTTTGGGCATCCATGGCTATTTAATGCTTATAGGGGTTTGGACTATAATCACGGACACTTTTAGAGCTAGAAAAAATTTCTTTTTACATTTTATAAATTTTTTAGAACTTTTTTAGAAATTTTTAAACATTTTTTAGCTAAAGATATGTTTTTATAAAACCTTGTGCTTACCGCTATCTAGTTATGCTAGTAGTACAGTAATAGGTTACATATGTCCAGTCGGAAGAGGAGTGGGTGTTATATTCCATATAGGTACCCTATCTAGGCGCAGGTAACATTGCAACCTTTCACCTATATTCTTCCCTACATTACATACATAACGGTTCTTAGGCACTGACCTTTTACCTAGATATGACACTGCTTTCAGAACGCGGGTTTTTCCCTGGTTCGATTCTCATACATTATGCATCAGGCTTCTTGGAAGCACAGCAGGACTAACAGTAGGATTACCATCTCCTGAATAATATCTCTGTATAAAGTTCAGGCCCAACGTCATCCTTTAGGCCGACACAGTAACACAGCAAGGTAGGACCCCTGGGGAGGCCTATGGGTATATATACAGCACATCTTGCTTAGGAAGATAGAGGAGACGTGACTTCCCGGCTGACACACTGACCAGAGACGCTGAGGTTCCTGCATGCAGACACTCCAGCTCGCACTGGTCTAACATCCCTCGCGGGGTGTCCAACTCGAGACCAGGACAGGGTCCCATACTCTCTCATTCTCATGTAATGGGGTTGACTAGATTCTAGAGGGATTCTTGGCATAAGACCTACATAGATGCTCGGTACATTTCGGTACATCTAGTTAGGGAGGCATCGTAGGAGTTTGTACCTTTTTATCATGTATTTTATGTACCTGTATATATTTATGATTTATGCAAGATGGTAGAACTATACCATCCCTTTACTTTCGTAGTACTGCTAATCATATATCTCTGCTACTGTCTAATGGTTGTTGCAGCTCATCTATTCTACACTAGAATAACAACTGTTCAATAAATACTTATTGAAAATGACCAGCCTGTTTATTCTGTGTATCTCTCTGAGACAAACTAAGTAAGCACGAGTGACTGAGCGAAAGGTTGTATATTGTTTCCACGATTCTGAGGGATCAGGATTGTCATGTTCTGAGGTTGCTAGAATCTATTCTCTCCTTGATAAGAGGAGATTATAGTGGCACTGTGAGCTAGCTAATACAGACAGGCTAACGTATCCGGTGGGGGTGCACGGAATCAGTCCACCACCAATCCCACAGTTTATGTTATCCAAAATGCGCAGATCCTATATAGGTAATATAGGAACTACACGACAATACATCCGGACAGTAGGTATTTGTTTGGATTTACACTGGCTGGCAGAAGCTTTAGATTCTGTCGTGCTCCTCAAGGCTAAACAGAGAGTCCTAGTATTTATAGTCAGGGATTAAAAAGTCAGTTGGATTCACTCTCGCTTCCCCCAGGAAATGTATTGGTGCAGTATGTCGATGACCTGTTAATTGCTTCTGATACGGAACAAGGTTGCAAGGACAGTACAGTGAAATTGTTGTTGCATTTGGCACATCTTGGACATAAGGTCTCTCTTTCGAAATTTACGTATTGTCAACAGGAGGATACCAATTTAGGTCACCTACTGTCGAAGGAGGGTAGGAGGTTGACCCCTGAGCGCATCAGTACCATTATTAAGATGCCCATTCCACAAACTCAAAAAGATGTACGCGCTTTTATAGGTATTACTTCCTACTGTCACCAGTGGATCCCAAATTATTCTTTACTAATCAAGCCTTTGCTTGCATTAACAACGAAAGCAGTGCATGAGCCTTTGCCTTGGATGCCAGAGTGTCAGCAATCTTTGAGCACTTAAAAACTGTGCTTTGCTCGGCTCCAGTGCTTGGCACACCTAACTATAGGAAACCGTTTGTGCTTTATGTTCATGAGATGGTTGGTTGCGCACTTTCTGTCCTAACACAGAAATTTGGGGATAAACAGAGGCCTTGTGCTAATTTTTCTGCTGTGCTTGATCCTGTTGCTAGGGCCCTTCCGAGCTGTCTCAGAGTGGCCGCGGCTGTGGCCACTTCAATCAGGCAATCGACTGGACTCGTACTTGATACAGACCTCACAGTTATGGAACCCCATGCAGTGGATACGCTTTTGAATAAGACAAAGACACAGCACCTCACCGGTGTTATGGTTTTTGGAGGATGTATATGATGCACCCACGCTTGATCTGAATGGACCCATCTCTTTGGGAAGAGACAAGAGGGCTATGACAAATAATGTGTTTGTAGCAGCGCATAAGAGATTCTTTGGGAATGGGACTGCTTGTTATCCCATTGGTTCTGTTGCTAGCCTTTGGACGGCATATCCCTTGTCGCTTGTTCATTATACGTACACCCCACCACAAGAATTTGTAGAGGTCAAGGGTATGTTTGGACTAGGTTACCCCGGGCCATGTCTATATTATAGAACGCCACAGGAGGAGGGATATCCTGGGTGTGACAATAGCACATATTGTGATAATTTTGATATGGAAGAACAAAATATAACACTCGTGAGTTGGTATTATAAAGAGATAACTGTACCTCGGAAGGCTGGTTACTATGCTGCTTGTTGTCCAATAGTGAATTTTACCGATACCTCTTTGTATATTAATTGTTCGGGAATAATACTATACAAGCAAACATTTTCCCTTGAGCACAAATCTGATCCCAATACACTTGGGATGAATTCTAGGAATTCCGCAGTGAATTATGAGGGGCCGATCTATGCACACCATGGGATTTATTTTCTGTCCAATGGAACTAACTCCAATGTTTATAATGGAACTGACGATGTGGCTCTTGGGATGGCCTTGCCTTTAGGTGTCCCATGTAAGGATATCAAGCCGAAAAAGAGATGGGTGAAGAGAACATTAACGAAAGAGTTTTGTGAAGGTAACACAGATTTAGAAGTGAATAGGCATAGCAATGCTATCACATTTGGGTACATCTTGTCTTCTATATTCACCTTGAGTGGTGCAGCTATGGCCAGAGAAGAAAAGGCCAGGGAATATTTTGGATGCAAATTACAAATTCTGACCAATACTACTGTGGCAGCTTTGAGAGATATTACTACCCATTTAGAAAGCATGCAGGTATATTCCGAACAGACTAGATATGCTGTAGATTTTATACTGTCTAAGTCCGTCGGTGTTTGCACTTTAATTGGCGATCAGTGTGTTATGGGGATAGAAAATTTAGAGAAAAACATAACACAACACATTCTAGACATCATCGAAAATGTCAAGGGCATGAAAAGTGGAAATTGGAGTTGGTCCTTTTTTGGTAATTGGGGTTTGATTCTTCAGCAGCTGATTTATCTCGTAGTGGTGTTGGTATTATGCTGCATCCTTATTCGGTGTCTTCCCCTTTGTTGTTCTTATTGCGCTTCTGTTTTCATGCCCAAACAGAAAATATCAGCTCATGTTACAAATGCCGCCATGATGGTGCAGAAAGACATTAATGATCTAATGCATATTGATGAAGGAATATTTGAGGATTCCTCCCTGCTTGCTGTACCCCTCTCTAATGATGAGTCTATGGAATGCTCATAACTCCATTTTTATATGTATTTTGCTTCTTATGTCTCATTGATTATTTGATATGTTGCTCTTGTTTTAGTATTATTGCACACATATATCAGTTTTATTTCTTTTTGCTTGTTTGAAAATGTTCTTAGCTCATGCTAAAAGGAGGGTTTGTTAGATTAGGCCTGTAGAATGCTTACGTAATGTTATGTGTTAGTTAGCATTCGCGGCGCCATTTTCTGTTCAGGCGCCATTTTGGGCTACTCGAAACTGATCTTGTTCATTTCTGAGAAATGCCCTCTACTAAGTTTCATTTCGGAAATGTTAAATTTTGCTTCAGTAATGAATAGACTGTTCATATTAGTGCATACCTTTCTCACTAGATAGAGGCCCTCTCCCACTTGTCTGGTGGCGGGCACAGGGTGAAACGACCTTGAATTGTACTAGGTTGTGTACAATACAAGAACTGAAACCTTTTTTTGTATTTCACTGCCCAGTTGCAGCTGCTTGGAAAATTCCACTGTGGGTGTGCCTTCGCCCGGGTATGAACGGTACATAATGTATCTCTATGCTTGTTGATTTCAGTTCCCTCTGTAGCACTCTTAGCGAATGTACAGATGGGGCTCCACTCTGAGTGTATATGAATAAACAGTTATTGGTTTGTATTCTCCACTGTCTGACCGACTCTTCATTTGGTACGGAAGGCTGAGAGGAGGTCAGTAGTGACCCGGGTGGCCCTTTTCGGGTCACTTCCTTCAGCTCCAGGGAGGTTGGTCTCCTCCACAAAATTGCTAAAGAGCTGGAGGAGGTTAAGGATAACCACACCAAATGTTTTCAAAGACTAGGTGAACTTTGGGGCACCTTTTTAGGAAGGTAGTGGGCCTATTGTAGGTGCTGAGTGTTGGATAGTTGAGGAAGGGGCATTTTTTATTAGGCTGGTCTTTGATGATTTAGGAAGAGATAGCCATTTGTGTTTGAATACAGAAAATATATATATATATTCCTTCTGTTCGCTGGAGGATGTTCTGGATATATATATATATATATATATATATATATATATATATATATATATATATATATATATATATATATATATATATATATTATCCATACTTGAAGTCCTCTCCAAACCCAACCACTCCCTCCTTCCAGTTCTTTTTACTTGAACAGAAATGTATTGTCTGCCGACTCCCTCATAAGTTGCTGTTGATGCAGGGGTTTCTATTTTGTCCATGGGGACTAACTGTTGGTAGCCCTAACAGGCCCAAGCACGAAAGATGTCACAGGAAAAATAAGGTCTTCTTATTCTGAATTGAGCAGGCGAACCAGCATAGAAAGATTCTCATTCTGCAATAGGAAACAAAAAGAAAAAGAGAGTCAGTGGAAAATGCTAGTCAAGGACCAGAATAAACCAAACAACACAGAGTAAAAGGGGAGTCATTTACTAAAGTAAGTGTAATGAACATTTAAGTCATAGAAATAGCTTAGCTTCGGTGGAGTCAATAGGTAGATTGATTCTTCATAGGGCATAGATTGTGGAAGAAAAAGTAAACACTGCCTATCCTTGGCCTACCATTGTTATAATTTATTCTCTGCACTATGATGTCCCTTTCTGCGCTGAATAAGGGGCATAGTGTGGGCAGATGAGCACATTATTATAACCTCACACTGTAACAGAATAACAATGTGTGCACTACATCCATCCGCCAAGAGTGATCTGTTGATGGTGCAAATAGGTAACAGCAAAACAGATCTCACAACTTAAGGGAAGAGGTTTAGGGTATCAAAGATTGGATGAATACGGGGAATTAGGTAAAACTTAAGAAACACCAACACAGCATTCAGAAAGTCCATGAATGTGGCACAAATGTCATGGAAGGAAGATGACAGTTAAGTTACCTACTTAGGCCCTGATTATGAGTGGGCCAGTAAATTCTGACCCATGCGTAAACTCCTGTTTACGCATGGGTCGGATTTACGAGTTTGGCTGTATTTAAAGCATCCTATAATTATCAGCTGTCATTAAATTTCGGCAGGTTCAATCTTCCGAGATTTAACACAGGAAATTGTTGGTAATTACCATACCATGTGGATTTTGGTGCGTTAAACACCAAAATGTTATTCCCCACAAACTTGTGATAGCTGGTATTTATCACACACGATAAATAATGTACTCCATGGTATCGTTATTTATCATGTGCGATAAATAACACCTAAATTCGTAATCAGGCCCTTAGTCTTTAGCAGCCAACAGATTCCCAAGTTAGTTAGAGCTATCTAGGCTGAAGTCCAAAATGGCAACAAAACACACACTTCAAAAATATTTATAAAAAGTTAAGAAAAATGGTACTGTATGCAAATAGTGTAACTGCATTCTTCTGGCATGGTCTGTCTGAGGAGCAGGTGTGAACTTCAGAGCAAAAGCACCATGGAGGTTCAACATGTTTGCAGAAGAGAAGATCTGTAGAATGAGAGAAGGAAATTACAATATTTGAGAGACAAGGTAGGTGTGCAAGGAGGAGTAATAGTGCAGAGCATAAGCTAGCATGCAATTAACTACGGGCCAATCTAGTATCACCGATCCCAGACAACTAGCTGCAAGTACCCTGAATGAGCAATAACTCCAACGATAAAAAGTTTAGTTGTGCTGATCATCATCGTCATTCATGTCGATTCATGTCCAGTGTTCCCCCTAGGATGAGCACCAGTGAGTCCGCACAGCCTCCCTCTACATGCTGCACAATAGAAGGCTGTGAACGCACACATAAGGATAATTTTGAAATTGTTTTTCTTTTTCCCGCTTTAAAGAAACAGGTTTCTTTTTTATATTTCATTAGCATCTGGTGGGACTGCACTATGAGAAAGCCTCTCACTTTGTTAAGTGCAGTGTAGAAATGGTGACATGCAGCTGCACCTTTTGACCCCATGATTCTGACTCTGTCTGATTAGTTCAACTAACTAGGGTCTGTAGCTGCTGTACAAGGTAGCACAAAGCAGCGCATAAATTCATGTGGGATATATGGGACAAATGTGTAGAGACACTTTGCTGAAGAACAACTACAGAAATAGAACTGAATGTGCTTTTTAGGTCGAGCCTAGCGGCAGCGCGCATGCACTGCTCGCTCTGCGAGACTGCTGTAGTAGAGTATGGGAGAGAAGCCGCACCCACTGTCCGCTGATATTTTTCATTGGCTTGTGTCATTGTCTTTCGTAAATGCTGCCTTCGGATTCGTTAATAGGCTTGTTAGTCCCTCCTTAGTACGGCCTTGTCTTCATTTGGGACCTCCCATGGCTACTGGCCCCTTTACTTGGTTGTTACACGGTACGTGTACTATTTTATTTATTGAGTTTTTTCCTACGTTTGCTTATATTCAGCGGGCCATGCCCGCTTTCACTTTTGAAGGAGCCGGGACAATGGCGGCCGCTTGTTTGTAATGCCATAGGTCTCGCATTTAAATGCGAGACCTATAGCATTGCCAATATTTTTAATTAAGATTTCAGGATTTCAGTGTGTGGACCAAAGTTACAGATGGCTTGTTTACCAGACGCTCGCCGTGCAGTCACGAGACGCTGGTGTGTGCTCTGGAGATCCCGCAGGCTGGCTGTGCTGGCCGCCTCTCCCCACGCTCGCAGAGCCAGCCGGTGTGTGACAGACGCTGGGCGCAGGCAGCAGCTGAGCTGCTACAGGAGGTTGGGGGGTCGGAAGACGAATCTCACTCCTTGCAGCCCCAAATACTGGACGCATGCCCCGCGTCTTCATTTATGCGCACCTAGAGGTTTTCACCATAGATTTGACACACACACATTGTCAAGGGGAGGACTAGATTGGTGAGATGCTCCTCCTTACCCAACCCTTTTCTAAATTTGTCAGAGGGTTGGGTGGGACTAGAGCGCCTTGATGACCCCCCTTTGAACCTGCCACATGACTCGAAAAGCTGGCTCACTCCGCCCTGGTTGACATTTTTCTGGTCTGTCCTGTTCTTCCCAGTGGACGATGTGTCATTGCACCGCGAGTCCATTGTAGGTGCTTCATGTTTCTGCTGAGCATTTGACAAGCACCCGTACCCATAGACAGAGGCGAGTACTGCCCGCTCACACTGGGTTATTGGATAGCCAGTGTTTGGTGATAGCCCTTACAGCGCCAGAGCTGCAAAAACCAGTTATTTTCTCAGCTGCTTTCCTCCATTAACTGTGCCCAGCATACCCCCAATTATCAGATCTCTAGTAATCTCACTAACTGGACACCAATACTGTGTCTACACACGTATTTTATTATATTTCATTTTATTGTATTTGGGGTTTTCGTCAAACAATGCAGTGGCCTCAAAGTGCCTTGAGGAATGGGTACAATAGTAGCAATAGTCAATCGCTAATAAAATGCTTTGCCAAAGTTGGTGGTGGAGAACAAGTGCATAGTCCAGCATTTGGACAGTCACCTGCATATAATATGCTATAGAATATATGGGATAAAGTACCCCCTGATGTATATTATAAGGATATTGCAAGTATTGAGGAGGTCTATAACCATAGAGAGGGAAAAGGCAGAAGGCCGAGTTCCTTTTTAAGGTTATGGAACTCCAAGGTACTAGGGTGCCTGTCCATGGCTTAATGACAACCCTGTAACTCCATGTACAAGGTTGCCCTTCCATAGCATAATGGCAGTACTGGCAGTATGGCGGCAATTTTTGGTATATGGGGGGACCACTGCACAATGGTGCCCAACCATGGTATAGTGTTCGCATAAGCACATTGATGCTAATTCCTAGCATATTGTAGGTATCTACGGCACAATGTATGTACTGTGGGCATCCAGAACACATTTGTGGTAGTTCATGAAATATTTTGGTCATGCATTGCATTATGGTTTCCAACCTGCTATGATGCTGCTCCTGGGTTAATGGTTTTAACATGGCATTTTGTGGGCAGCCCTGTTATCGTGCAGATGCAAATGTAATAATTTTAAGCAGGCTTAGAGAAGAGAGCATCCAGTAATGTCTATGGTAGTATATCTTTTCAGCCAGCCCTCTCTCTGAGACCCACAATGGATACATCTTTGCTAACGTTTAGGTTTTGGTGAGAGGGTCGGGAAGAGCAAAATCTATTGGATCTGTAAATCTTTGTTTTATTTTGAAGTGGCTCTATTCTTCAGGGTGGATCCTCTGCACCTTGTTATTTCCCCTCATGCCATGACTTGCACACCCCACTTCCTTTGCAATTTTTTACATATTGCTGCCATACCTATTGATCTGGCTACTGCCTTGTTTTCAGCACAGTGCGCAATCCAACAGTAGTGGAAGTGGTGGCATAACCCAGATACAAAGCAAGATTTGACAGGGCATTCCCACCATGCCTGAGTGGGCCTCAGTCTGTCACTCACTGCTCGTTTTTAAGTTTCGCTTGCGCTGTGCTTGTGAAATCTCATACTTAATCTATCTCAAAAGAAGGCTCTTATCAGTTCCCACTGCCGAATTACTGAGTTTTGTTCGCTTTTGTGTTGAACTTTTTTTTGTGTTAAGTTCCCCAGGCTCCATGCACTGTACGATACTTCTACTAAAGCTGTTCACACTGTTTAACCCCCATTCACTGTCAAGATAAGATCTGTTCCCACGGAAAAGGCAGACAGCTTCTAAAAGTATGCTGGAATGCTTGATTTGTATTACTTAGTTGTGTAAAGCAGATGCTTTAGCCTTTAGAACATTTGTGGCATTTGCTATTCATGCATCAGTACCTTTCTTTCCACTTTGAAAGCATTATCGGATTGATTTTTTCAACTTAATCTATTTGGCCATTATGATCAAATTCTAAATGTTGTAATAAACATTGCATGTTAAAAATAAAGTTAATGTACAAGAGATATGCTATATTTTACTACTAAACAGGCAGCCACAAGTGCAGTTACCTTGCACTTATTTGAATGGTGCAGCAGGTACAGCAGCAGCGGGCCCAAAAGTTGTAAAATGCCAAAGGATTGTGTTCTACACCCAATATGAAAACGTGAATAAATTACATGAAGACAAAAATAGATAGTGGGCAGAAATTTGTATAAATACCTCGTACAATATAATTTTTGTATTTTTTTAAATATAGCACAAACTCGCCCCTAGGTTTTTGGAGCGCTATATATGCTCACCAGTTGTATTACACAAGGTCACCTATATTTTGTTTTTGTAGGCACGGGGAGATTAAGTGATTTATCCAGAATCACAGGATGGGGAGCCTGTGGTACTTCACCCTTTCCCTGCTTCGTGCACATTTGAACAGTAAATGTTGCTGTACCAACAAAAATGTGCTGCATAGGTAAGTACATTTAAGGTCCTAAAAGCAAGACCGATTGCATTGCAAATGCTTGTTTATTGATGCCATGCTCTTGCACAAACCACTTTCTGGAAACTGGACAGACAGTGTACCAAATATTTCAGAGTGGAAAGAATTAACTGTTTGTTTAATGTAAGTTTTATTTGTTCTTCCGATAAAATGGCTTGTGTGGAAACAAGAGTCCAACTTTTATGATCTAATTTGAATAACTGACACAGAGACAAATAGCAGTGTGTTTGTGATTTCCCCCCAGAAGCTTTATAAAATATTGCTGTGAGAAACTGGTTGTTCCCATCGCGTTAACAGGCTCAACTCCTGCCATGTCACTTATGCTTTCCAGTTTATATTTCACATGCTTTACTTCATCTTGCATTCCCTAGCAGTTCTTGCTTTTGCAGATGTGTTTCTGTACTTTTCAGTGTAACACACAGCTCTTGTACAGTGCATACTGTGCACTGAGTGCCTTCTAGAAGTTTGGGTGTGCTCGACTTGTGGATGGTTGTTCATAAATGGCCATGATTGAGAGACCTGTAGTGAGACTGAATGCAGTGCTAGTTTCTCACATTGCCTGTCTGTGGGTCGTGGTGCTCACACTACATGACCATCCAATCCTTGGCCCTCTGTAGTAGGCACAGGAAAACGGTCACATAATAGTCTATTATTTCATTTCATGTGAAAGACTAACAGACTGATAGACTACAGAGGAAAGCGGTGTGAAGGTGAGACCAGGAGTGTATGAGACACTTTGAAAACCACTACCCCTTCCATAGTAATGTGCAATTTAGTCTAATATTTCAGAATTTAAGTATTGTCATTCTAATTATTTGCGCCAAAGTCATTGTTGTTACTCAGTTAGCAGATGCTACTAACAAGCGTTGGCAAGTGTTCTGATTTGCTCAAGTTGTATTTTGTGTGATGCGTCTGGATGCAATAACAAAAAATTCAGTGGCACCCAGATACTGGCCAGGCAGCACACTGTCTGAAGCACAGGCTTTACTTTGCATGTTTTAACTCACATCCTTAATTACAGAGCCCATCCAGCTTGGAAAGGATTCCTATGTTTGCTTCTTCAGTAACATCCCTTTTACATACCTCCCCTCTCCCACACACATTTTATTTCATTCCTCTTAAAGCACTGTTGATTCTGTTGCATGCCTGCCTGGCCACCTGCCCGCCTGCCTCTGAGCTAAACACATCTTACTGAAATCTTAAAGCACTGCCCACGAAAAGTAACTCTATGCAATTTAAACAAGTCATTCATTGCAGCTGAGTTTACTAATAAATCTCAATGATCTCTTGCCTCATGGGAGGTGATAGTGTAGACAACATTGGTAAATACACCTGCTTTTGGGACTAAGGGCCAGATGTAAAAAGCATTTTTCTGGTTGCAAATGCCCCGATTCGCAGAATCGAGCCATTTGCGTTCAGAAAAATGCTTTTTCAAATGTACAGAATGCGGTAACTTGGAAGGGGCGTGCTTTGGCCATCCCTTCTAAATACCGAATCGGTATGGTTTGTATTACTGTTTTGCGATGGAATTCCGGTTACAAACAGTAATACTTTACCACCATTTTAAAAGTGATGTCAAAACATTCGTAAATGGGAAGGGGTCCTCTTGGAACCCCTTCCCCTTTGAGAATGTTGAAAAAAGATTTTTAAGAGCAGGGAGCACTGTCTACGCATAAAAAAACGAAACTTCAAAGTTTCATTTTTTTCTATTTCAATGCAGACCGTTTTCCTTTACGGAGAATGGACTGCATTTACAAAAAAAAATTGCTTAATTAAGAAACACTCATTAATATGGTGGTTTGCTGACCTCAGCATCCCTGTGATGTCTATGATTCCAAATGGATTGCAAATTGTGACCTACCTCATGAATATTCATGAGGTAGGTCGATTTGCAACCTTCTAGGAATCACTATTTGAGAGAAAAAGTTCATACATTAGAATACCGATTTCCTAATTGCGATTCGGAGCTACTTTCAATTAATAAATCGGTATTCCTCATGTTGGTACATCTGGCCCTATACTTCCCTTTGACACTTTTGCCCTTTACTTTGAGTCACAACTCTTGAAGCTCAAAGCAAAAAGGTTATAAAATTATCACAATAATGAATTTGATCAGTCAATAATGAATTATCCCAGATGATTACAAATAAATGCTATTTCAAAAATGTTTGTGTTTCTTTATTTCAAGGAAACTTTGTGTGGCCATATTGAAAGTTAGAATTACCATGAAAGGCATGCACACTGTGGAATGAAGTCACCTGGTCCTACCCTGCTTGCATTGCCTCTCTGCCCTGGTGGAGCCTAGCTGGCGCTAAAGAATGGGCATATGATTATACAAAGGACTGTGGATGTCCTTCTAAACTCGTGTTTACTCTTTCTGCATCTCTGTCTCTCGCCATGATTTAAATGAGGGACCCTTGTACTGTATTGCAGATTTCACCTAAACTGAAAAAAGTGACACTACAGAATGAATCCTAAGGAGACCCATAACGTTCAGCAAAACAACACAGAACTGATCTGAGCGCCAAGCCAGTTGGCCGCAAGTTTTCAAACCGTTCACCTTGAACTATTTTAAAATGAACAGAGCACTTTCTAACCCGTCTTTCTGGCTCTTCAATGTAAATCTTCATGGACTCACCCCCGAGTTTACATCACACTGAAACAAGATACCTCACCCGCTACAATTTTACACTTCAGGCTCCTTGCTCATTTTGAATGTCATGCATCTGAGAAGTACTCGCTTGCTTGGTGAGTTAGTGTACAAAGCCTGGACTGCAGTGCACAGGGACCCTTCATTATCACACACAGAGGAAAATAATTAGAGGTAACATAGTTCCTGTCCACCATAAGTTGATGACTACTTAGGATTTGCTTTTAAGGCACTAGTCTGCATTATTATAAATAACACTCCCATAATTCATAGCGTACCATTAAATAGCAAGTTTACCTAAGCTAAGCCCATCACATCTTTCACATGAATCATCATTTGACATTCACTGATGTAACTTACTTGTTCCAAGTGTGGTGTCCCTCTACCTAATTAGACTTCTCTTTTTTCCAGTGCAGTTCTTTGCATGTTCACAAATAGCTGAGCATGGAAATGCAGGTTGAGGCATGGAAGGTAGGCATCTTGATTTTTCAGGCAAAGATCTGAAGGCATCCATTTCTGACTCAGAAACCATTGATTGCTCACTACAAAGCCTATGGCTGACTGTAAAATTGTATTCGTTTTCTGTCTTTGTCACTACTCACTACCACTGAGTCACCAGGCCGAATAGCTGCACCTTCTGTGATTGTTTATCTGTGCGGCGCACACTTGTCCATTTAAGTTTATTTACTTTAGCTGCACACTAAATCTAAAAATAAAACGTCTCCTTGATTTTGTGTTTTTCTTCTTTTCAGCAGACATTTTTATTTTGTTATTGATTATTTGTTTTAATCTAGAAAGTAGGGTTCATGCTCAAATTCAGGGAGTTCATCTGGAGGATAATCCCTTGCTACTCTTATGATCACACCCTTGTACGTCCATGATTGTCTCTTCAGTAGCCTAAAATTTCTAGGTATGAAATGTTTATTCATTTTATTCATTGTCAGTCTTTCCACATTTTGACTAGGCCTGAGTGAGATTTTAATTGTGCCAGCATTTGTTTGGTAATTTTGTGCAATGAAATGAATCAATCAATCAATCAGCATTTGTAGAGTGTGGCACTGTCAGCCCTGGGGGTATCTGGGTGCTGGAGTGCGAAGTTGAAAGCCTAGTCTTGTGAAAATGGCGGGAAGAGAGAAGAAATGAGGAGAAAAAGGCAAAAACAGTGAGCAGAAGAACAAGCGAGCAGAAAATGCAAAACAGAGGTCAGAAAAATTTGCAGAAAGGACAAAACAGAACAGAAGAGGGCAAAACAGAGTGCAGAAACACAAGCAGAAAAGGCAAAACGGAGGGCAGAAAAATGAGCAAAACAGGGGGCAGAAAAAGGAGCAGAAAAGGGCAAAACAGAGGGCAGAAGAATGAGCAAAAAAGGAAAAAAGAGCAAGAAACAAACAGAGGAGGCATAAACAGCGGGTAGCAGGTATACAGGCAGCAGAGTGTAGTGGACTGCAGGCAAGCTGGACAGAGACCTGTCACAGGGGGAGCTTGCACAAGGAACTTACTCAAAATTACCAAGATTATGGCATATCATGTAATTTCGGGGAGAAATTGTAATGCAAAATGTACAGTTCAGGGAATTTTTGAAGGCAAACAACATTTCAGGTAGATATTTTACCTGAGCGTGGAGAACATTGCAACTGCTGCATGATAATGAATACCTCAAACAACTTATTTTATAGTAAGACAAGTGGCTAACCTTTGCTTAATCCCCTTAAAGGAGACGCTGTGTAAAGTGATGCATATGTAGTCTGTGGCTTGACCACTGATCCACATGTCTGTCATGAGGTGGATGAACTGAACTGCACTCTCTTTCATTGCTTTGCCAACCAATTGCAGCACTTGTTGGTGCAGTGCTGGCATGGCATCAGTGGATAAATAGGCCTGGCTTCTAACCTTCCATTTTGGACATTTTTCACTAACATTTTATCCAACTACTCATTTTATAAATGGATCAACTCATGGGTTTGGTGAACTCCTTGCTGAACACACCTTCGATAGTGGGCTGTTGTGACTGTTTGTTTGTGAGGATACCACCACTAGTGACTGACAGGTAGCATTTAAGCTGTTTGAATACTTCTAAGTGACTTATCCCTCTTTTCTTTGTGCCATGCTGAGGTTGCTGTGAGTGATAACTGCATACTATGAGTGACAGCCACAGTGCTGCTTCGCATGAAGACATCTTCTTCTTCCTCACCACCATCTCCCCTTTGATCAGTTCAACTCTTTCTCCCCACCAGTAGCTATCTTTTTTATGTGCTCTTCCTAAACAATTGCATGTTGATTTTTGCTATGAGTCAGTTGGACCTGGTACCATAATGTCCACTTGGCCTACAACGATGAACTAGTTTGTGGCAAACTGAGCATTCTGCCATGTACTCCTCATGCAGCCTAATGTAAAGAAGTCCAAAACGGGGGAGGATAGGTTTCTTATCAAGTCAATGCCCGAAGACCCTATTGAGAAGAGGTAGGCAGTTTTGTTTCTCTAGGGTGAGCTGTGACTGCTTTAGGGGTGGTGTTTATTGCTGCAGGTTTTTGCTTCTTGAACAGATGGCAGAAATTGGTGCTGGTGGTATACATAACCCAGAGCTGGTTCATCATCTTCTTCACTCCCAAAGTATTCAGGAACCTTCCTTTTCCCACGTCTCTCGTGGCAGATTTCAGGGGCATCCAATCTATTGGCCTATTACAAGTCTGGCGGTCCAGGGACCGCTAGACTCGCAGGGGCGAGGCAGTGGCGGTCTTCCGACCACCCTATGATGATCAGGGTGGCCGAACCACCCTGGGACCACTGCAATCAGAGATCCCTGGCAGTGGTGCGGTGGTCTTGAGGCTGCAATATGCTTGGTGGAGCTGCTGCAGCCCCGCCAAGCATTTACGAGTTTCCTCACCGCCGCGCTTTTCATGGCAGTGCAGTGAGGGAACAAAGGGGGCCCTGAAGGGCCCCCTTGTGCCTCTGCACCATGGGATGTATGTAGGGGTGCACATGTTGTGTCCCCCTGTGTGCATGCACCCCAGTACCTGCACGGCATGGACTGCACCAGTCCATGCTGCGCAGGTACTGATTTTGATGTTTCCACTGTGGTGCCTAGTTCATAGGCACCGCCAAAGAACTGCCCGCCAGACAGGAGAAAACTCCTAATCTGGCGGGTGGTTCAAACATGGGTTTGGCGGTGCGGGAGCAGAGCGGTCTCGCTCCTGCACTGCCAAACTCATAATAAGGTCTTATTACAAGATCATCAGAAGGGAGGCTTGGAGAAAATGAGTTAGTGCTCTTTCTTTTCCGTATAGGAGATTGTGAAGCTGATATACCCAATGGTTGAGCAGTCACAACAACATCTTGCTCTTCAGCAAGTTCAACTTCCTGCTCTGCATCTACCTCCAGATGATCAGGTGTATTAGATTGTGTGTGCTGTTGTGTGTTCTGTGAGGATTCGGTTTGCTGCTGGGACAATTCAGTTTCAGATTCATTGCTCTCAGCCATGACTGCAGTCACTGCAGTGCTGAGAGACATCTATTTTGGTTTCTGTGATGCATTTTTTGATCCAAGAGTGATCCTCCTCCCGTTTCCTTCCTGCCTAGTGGAGGGTGCAGCAGGTGTGACACGTTGTCAGAAAAAGGATGATGGCTTGATGGCAGTAGTGGCACTGACAATGGACTTCTGGCCACTTTCTTAGTAGGAATTTCCTTCTTTGCGGACATCTACTTTACTTGTTGCAAGGGTCAGCTGCATGACCAGAAGTACTTTGGAGAGAAGCCTCTTAGGTCTCTCGTGCCAGCTAAGTCACAGACGTCTCTTGTCTCAGTCAGCAAGTTACTCTTGTACACCTGCAGGTCATAGAGGAAGGGCGAGAGTTAGAATCTTGTCATTGCAATACATGTCATAAGTAATCATCATCATCACACCAATATTAGCAAAAATCAGTTAAATTAACATTAAAATAAATGGTGTTTCTTCAGGGCCATTAGGGCCCTTATGGGAGGCGGGGAGCAGACAAAAATCAAATAAATTAAGTAATAAATAGTTGGTGACCCTAAAGGGGCAATGGGGAGGAAGGCAAACATTTAAAAAAAATGATATAAAAATATCTGGGACATATTTATCAATGTCTTGCATCGTCCTTGCGTCACGAAAGGGGGCACAAGGGAGACGCAACACTAAAGTAAGATTTATCAAGCCATGCAAGCCCACCTTGTTTGGCACTGCATGGCTTGATAAATCTGGAGTAACGCAACGCAGCGCAAATTGCTGCCTTGCGTTACTCTGCCCCAGGGAGTCATTCCATGGATGGAGCATGGGTATTTCCACGCATCCACCCATGGATTTTGGCGCACTCCCAGATTTACCAACAATGACAAATCTGGAAATGCGTCAAAATGCCATGGCTCCCCAGGGTAGGCACAACGAGGAGAAATAACGTTATTTCTCCTCATTGTTTCCTCTTTCTAAGTGTGCTAAGTGTGTGAGGAAAATGCCTCTAGGATTGTTTTTGCACAGGAAGGTGCCCCATCCTGCACAAAAACAATCCTGCCTACATCGCAGACACCCTTGCACTACGGCACAAGGATGCCTGCATTGGCGGTAGGCAGCAAATATGGTGCCAACGCAAGGAAAGGACAGGAATGTACTGCATAATGTTAAATGCGCCGCATTCCTGTCCTTTGCCTTTCACGCAGCACAGCAAGGTGGCTTGTTGCGCTCGCGAGAAAGTTTGATAAATATGCCCCCTTGCAGACAAAAATCATATAAGTTCATTAAAAAACATAACTGGCATCCCTCCAGGGCACTTGAGAGACTGGCAAAAATTGAATAAAATTAATAAAAACACAATAAAGAAATACAACACACAAAAAAAAACAATAGCTGCGTACTACAGGCTACTACAATCAGCCATGAGCACAAATAACTATATCAGGAAAGAAATATATTAGGAAAACCAAAAACCGAACAAAAAGCTTCAAATATCAATGCTCCTAGAAAATAGAGTAAATCAGAAACATACAAAATTGGTCGCCGCTCACCACAGGGCATGGGCCAGCAAGGAAGAAGGCATGGAAAACAAAGATAAAATGACTGCCTATCTTAAAAACACACACACACACGCACGCACACACACACACACACAATAGTTGTTAGAATAGTAAATACACACTTCATTACGGTCAATGGCCAGTCCTCATAGTAATAGGTATGCTATGTTGTGTGGGCATGTATAACCCACACTATTAGGACTGATCCAGTCCTCACAGCATGGGTTAAACATGCCCACACCCACACACACACACACACCCACACACACACACACAATCTTGCTCGACAAAATGTCTGTCATTGCATGGCCAGGCAGCAAGGAGGCATGGAAAACAAAGACAAAATGGCCACCTATCTCACAAGTGCACACACACACACACATGCCCAAGGTCCACAAAATGGCCATCACCAGATGGAGGCATGGAAAACAAAACGAACATGACTACTTCACCCTGACTGTAGCCCCTTCATCAACAAAAATCTGCAGGACTGTAGAGAAAGGATTACCCAAATATACACCCAAAATCTAACAGGGTCAATCCGTGGTCCAAGTACACCACCAATAAAGCAGCAACAATAAATTCAACAGCACAGCAAAGTGGGAACACTGAGAAACGTTTAAAAGAAATTTTAAAACTGCGCCAAACACAGATAACAATTACCCCTGAAAAGCATTTTAAATGTTGAAGAAAAAAAATGAATCCACCATATCCCACACACGCACACATAAAAATGGCGGCCAAGCACATAAATAAGAACAAAGGAAAATGTCTAGATACTTGGGTCTGGACTCCTGGAGTTACCCTGACCCTACCCACCAACAAGCAAATGCAGGCAAAACCCTAAATTTGGGATGAATACAAGGCCATTCACATTACCCTAGAATAATACAAAATATTTCTAGTGCATTAAGAAGGAGAAAAAAATTCATCGAAGTCCTACAGCAGACTAAGCCCCAAAAGTTAAATGAAGTATGAAAGACAAATCTAGGTAAAATTCAGAAAAACAAAATTAAAATTAGGAAATGTTGTTAAACCTAGACCTCCTAGACAAACAAAATGAAAAAAAAATACATAAAGATCAAAAATAGTGGCACCTGTCAACACAAACATTTTGCAAAGAATTGCACTCAACATATTTGATTTTCCAAAAAGGCGAAATTTCCAACTTACAAGGGTGCATGATACAGACAAAGGAAGAGTGATACTTTACCTCCAAAATCCAAATAAAAAATGACCATGGGCTGGACTTAGCACATGTAGGAGTCTTCAGGGCAACAAGAAGACATTGATACTGTCTGTACAGTAACCTTACTCTCTATGGCGCTTCCTCTGCGTAACCCAAAATAAAAAAATATTTTTAAAAAGTATTTTGCGCTCAAAATTTACCTAAACGGTTCGCGCGGGTAAAAAAGTTCAGCAAAATTACTTTTCAAGTTAGTTATCTTATTGGTGCTCGTGTTAAAGAACTGCTGCTCACCTTCGCGTTGCTCGTGTTGTTGTAGTGGTGGATCTTGCTGTTTCTATGCTCCAAATGGAGGATTTTTCCCCAATGACATCTCATGTATGAAAGGCAGACTAATCTCTGGTATTACTTGTATAATTTTTGCAATCGAAATTCCTGAGATTACGCCAAATCATGCTGGCATGAAACATTTTTTATGCCAGGGCCTACTAATGACAGCTTTTCTACAGGGAATGAGAAATGAGTACTGCAGGGGGCACCTCCTAATTGCACGTTTCCAATTCAATATGTTCATTAAAACATCCTCTTTTAGAGATGGGTGGTAAAGGAAAGTCCTCCACTCTGTGGTGGAGGAAGTAAATCCTCAAGGGAAGGATTCTCCACAAGTAATACATCCTATGCTATCACCATGGCAGTACAGCGGGTTTTTTAACTGGAGGTTTTTCTGTTACAGCCAAACACTAAATGAAGATCGTAAATCTTTTCAAAGCTTCCAGAATCGTTTAGCACCTTTTCTGAAATGCAAATAATACAATAAATAAAGTACAAAAACGCATCTTTTGTCAAGAGAACAATGGAGCTCAGAAGTGAGAAAGCATGCCTTTTTCTTTAATAGGAGCAGATTGACAGCTGGCAGAGCGGCAGGCAGTCAATTAAACTTATTATTTTCCTTCAAAATCTATTGTTGTCTCTCAGCATTTTTCCCCACCCTTTCATCTCTGTTCCTGTACTGCTGTCTGTTTTGTTTCACCTGTCTTTTTTTTATCTCACATTGTGCCTTCCTTCCGTCTTTCCTCCCTGGCTCCCACTGTTCTTCCTTCCTCTCTTGTGTTTCTCTTCCCTTGCTCTCTTTCTTTCTTTATCTTTCCTCCTTCCTTTCTCATTTCCCCCTCCCTTTACCCTTCTTCCTTTCTTTTCTAACAGTAACCTCCCCACCTCTCCCTCTTTCCTTCTTCCCGTTTTTCCTTTCTCCCATATTTCCTGTCTTTGCTCATTTCTTCTCACTCCTCACAATATCTTTCACATTTTCTGTTTTTGCATTCTTGGGGTTTGATTCAGAAAATAACTTGTAAATTTATGCCACTACGCTTACACCCTCAATGGGATGCATCAGTCCGCATTTCTTTGAATTCACAAAGGTTTCCAAGCAAACTTCTGGAATCCTGTGACATATGCAGGCTTCCAGGGGTACTTCCTGAAATTATTTTATAAATCCCCATGAGCCTGTTAAGGCAGGTCTGCATGTATAATTGTACATGGTGTGCAGCTGCTCATGCAAAAAGGCCTGTCAGATTTGTGAATTGATGCTTTCGTTTTAGTCTTTTCTTCACAGGGAGATATTTTTCCGAATGAAGAAAAGCATTACCCTAGACTACACCATTTTTGGGGGGCCGGCAGCCTTGCCTTCCCATTTCCACCTTTGTAATGGGTGCACCCTTCACAGAATTGAGGGTTTTATGTCTTACTGTTTGCAAACTCTCTAAATCAGTACATCAGAGGGGTTGCCAATGTCATAACCCTTTTCCCATGTACTAAACACATATAAACAAATTTAACTTTTTAGAAAAGTGTTTAGAAATGTATAGCTATTCAGTACTTGGAAGGGCAGTGTATAGGCACCCATTCCCAATATCAAATCAGTATGCTATATGTTAAAGTTTTAAAACTAAAATCTAGACACCCTTTGTAAAACTATAGGTGTTTGAAACTGAAGGTATTAGATTTACTATTCCAACTCCAATCTAAACTACTTAGGGAAGGTGTTAGGCACTGAAGTAGTTACGTTTACTATACTACTATTCTATTCCCGCTTCAATCTAAGCTACATTGGAGAAGTTGTTGGACAGTGAAGGGGTTACACTAAATATTCCCCCTCCAATCTAATCTACATTGAAGAAGGTGTTGGACACTGGAAGGGTTAGATTTACTTTTCCCACTTCAATCTAAGCTATACTGGGGAAGGTGTGGGACTTTAAAGGAGTTAATTTACTATTTTCACTACAATAAAAGGTATTCTTAATATAAAATAAATATTTAAAATGTACATAATATATAAACTATTCGACATTCAGAAGGTATACAAGCATGCAGACATTTCTGGAGCAAGGCCTATACATTTCAAGGCACACATGGATATAATTTTAGAAGTTATAGATTGTTGTCTTCAGAATAAAATTTTCATGTTCAATTATGTCATATATAGACAACTGTGCTGGGTGCTTGCTTTGCTCCCAGCTGCGCCAATCTCCTTATGGGTTGGTGGGAGGAGCAAATGTCCTACGCAGACATTACTGCCAGTGATATGGAGCAATCCTCAGGTTGCCCTTTATTTATGACATTGTTATAATTTGGAAAAGCTCTGAAGAATCTGCCATTGACTTTGTGGAAAAACAGAGGAATAGCATCATCAATGTGGATTTTACCTTTATTATCAGCAAACAGAAAACTGAATTTCTGAATGCCTTTGCAGAAGTAAAAAAGGCAAACTAGCTACCAGCTTATTTAAGAAACTGATAGCAGGCAACAGCCTCTTCCTTGCCTTCATCAGCCACCTGGAAACTCTCAAATAGAGTATCCCCTATGGGGAACTGCTGAGGGATAGGACAAACTGTAACCCTGGGAATGCCTTTTTAAAAGAGCAAGAGTACATGTTACCAAGGTTTCGGTAAAGAAGTTATCCCGAATGTGTGCTTGACAGAGCAGTTGACAGGGTGAGGATCAAGTAGAGAGACATCAATCTTTTCCAACCAAATACTGACACAGCCATTGCTGAGGAGGGTCAGGTGAGGTTAGTGATTACCTACAATAAAAACTCCAGGAAGGTAGAAAAAGGGATCGGTAGGAACTGGCAAATTTAGTCTAATGTCCCAACAATTGGGCCCCTATTAGAGGCTAAACTCAACTTCATGTACAGAAGGGGCCGCTCTTTGAGAGAGATACTAGTTCATAGTGACATCACACAGGAAGCTGATATCAAGTTGGTGAGGGGTTCAATGACTTGTTTCCATGTGGTCGATGCAGAGCCTATAAAAATAGCCCTAGTAGGTTACAATAGGAGGTACCATATAGTCAAGGCACTAGGCAAATTACACAATTCCTCACAGTACTTTGCATTTTTTGATTTATATGCTGGAATGTCCCTGCAACAAGAGATATACCCAGCTTTGAAAAGGATTCCTGAACACATGTGATCAATAGACAATGGAAAGCCACCATACCCGATGGCTATGCATTTTAAGGAAAAACATTATAGTGATAGGTACAAATTAACTTATTTTGCCATTGAGCATGTTATCTGTGATATTTGGGGAGGAACTAGAGTAAAAGCTCTGAGATGTAAAAGTTTTTGTTTTTTCAAAATTTATTTTGTTTATTGATTTTAGTGCACAGATTCAAATCGAGATACACAGGCAAGTATGCAAATTAATGAAATCAGGAAGGTTACAATAACTCCCACAAACGCCCCTCCCTCCCAGGCAGAGCAATATCATAATTCCAGAACACTTCGGACAATGCGAAAGAACATCACATGTAAGGTGGGAAGCAATACAGATAAAGGTTCTCATATACAGTCCACATCTATGGCCAGAAAACATGAACACACCTATATCAATGTCCCGTAAGGGAACAGCAATTGCCATGCCAGCTAATGAACCCAGTTCCCAGGAATGCCAAACGCTCATAACAGATTAGAGTGGGACATCAGATATACTGTAAGGGGGGCCCAAAAGTCCTTGGGGCGGGATGACTCAGGCAGCTCTTCTTCATATATCCGAAGCTGGTCCCTGCAGTACAGTAAGTCTCTAAGCCATTTTTTAACAGTGGGTACTACCTTGGCTCCCCAGCACTGCGCGACCGCCCTTTTTGCAAAAAGGGTAGAAATTGCAACTATACGCCTGTTGCAGGGCTTAAGAGGTTTGACGTGGCTCAGCAAGCACATCTCAGGAGTACAGCACACAGACTCCGACACAACATCCGTAAGCATGGTCGTCACTGCAGTCCAGAACGCAAGCACACCGGGGCACACCCAGGCTACGTGAAGAAAGTCCGCATCAGGAGCTCCACATCTCACACAGTTAGCAGTCTCTCTTAAACCATATTTGTGTAGTTGTAAGGGGGAGTAATATACCTGATGCAAGAATTTAAAATGAATAATTCTGAGGTTACAATTAGCTGTGAGACGGCCCGTGAGCTGACAGCACTCCCTCCAAGCCTCCGATGCAATATGGGTGCCCAACATCGCTCGCCAACGCACATAAGAGGGGGAATCCTCCTGCTCCCGTTCACGCAGCGAGGCGTTGTAGAGCTTGGTAATTAGACCCCTCCGGGACGCTCCCGAGAGCATCACCTGTAATGCCCGCAGAGTGGTGGGTTCAGCAGGATAGTTCGGGTACACAGCGCGGATAGCTTGTCGGACCCGGACATATGTAAAATTAAACATAAAAGGGCGATCTGCGCCGTTCTGCGCCTCCCGTAAATTTTTAAATTGACCGCCAGTGTATAAGTCGCCCAGTCTGGAGATGCCCGCTGCTGCAAGTTCTCTCCTGGCAGTCGCCTCGCATGCCGCCGAGATATCAGGATGTGAAGCTAGTGGTACTAGTGGGGCATACAAATAGGAAAGTCGAGCCCATAGCGCAAGCATTCGCCACGCCCACGCCGTGCACTGCGTGGGGTTGATCTCATTTCGTGGGCCACCTGCTCCACCAGAAAGAGCAACCGCCTGCACCGGAAAAGGAAAAACAGCATCCGACTCAATCGCCACATGAGGCTGAAAGCGCTGGGCAAAGTGCCAATAATGTGCGAATTGCGCTTGCGCACATAAATAGTAAAGGCGAAAGTCAGGGGCCTCAAAGCCACCACGGTCAAATGGCAGCAACAGCAGATCCCACCGGCACCAGGGCTTCTTACCACCCCACACAAACGTAAAAAGCGCTGACTGCAGCGTATGGAACAGCGCAACATTCAATTTGATAGGGATGTTAACGAAGAAATACAACAGTTTAGGTAGAAAGACCATCTTCACGACGGCTAGCCTATCCGCTAGCGATAGAGGTAAATGTGCCCATCGCGCAGCCTGTTCAGATATACGTGAAACCATGCGACCATAGTTCTCAGAGACAACCACAGCCGGATCCCTGTGCACCCAAACTCCAAGATATTTGAGAGGGTCAGATGTCCAAGTCAACGGGAAGTCCACCTCCACCTCAGCTGTTTGCGCAGTTAGTGGAAACACTACAGATTTTGACCAGTTAATCCCCAGGCCAGAGAATCTTTCAAATTGTACATACTCTCGTAGCAGCGTGGACAGGTGTGTAGCAGGCTCGCGGACATAAAGCAGCATATCATCTGCGTAAAGGGAGACAATTAAAGGCCGCAGCCTGAACCGCAGAGCCGCCGCGGCGTGTTTCTCACGTAGCTTGCAGGCGAGGGGCTCTAGGGCCAGAGAGAAAAGCATAGGGGACAGAGGGCAACCCTGTCTCGTACCCCGTTCAATACTAAACAGTGAGGACACCCACCCATTGACCCGAACGCGAGCCACCGGACCGCTGTATAGCACCCTAAGCCATTGCAGAAAGAAGGAGGGGAAGCCCATCCTACCCAGCACAGCCAACATAAAGGGCCACTGCAGAGAGTCAAAGGCTTTTGCTGCGTCGAGCAGCACAGCCACCGCCTGGAAATCAGGTTCAAAATAGTGTAGCGTGGCGAAGAGCGTACGCAAGTTGTGTGTCGTGGAGTGCTCAGTGACGAAGCCAGACTGATCAGGTAACACCAGCAGAGGGACTAGAGGTTGCAACCTGGTAGCTATCATTTTGGCGAGAATCTTTGCGTCAATATTAATGATGGATAGAGGTCGGTATGACCCGCACTGATTCGGGGGCTTATCTGGTTTCAGTAGGGTGACAAGCAGAGCCTCCCAGAGGGAATGCGGCAATGCCCCATTTTCATAGGCCTCTGCATACACAGCTAGGAGCCGAGGGACCAAGTCCGATGCGTAGGCTTTATAAAATTCGCCAGGCAGCCCATCGGGTCCTGCAGCTTTACAGGTTGGTAAGGACATAATGGCCTCCTTGACAACCTCCACTCCGAATGGTTGTACGAGGTACTCCCAATGTGCATGGGATAACCATCCAAGTGCTACATCGTCAAGGTAGGGATCTATCTCCGCTGCGGATGGAGACTCTCTAGTGGCATAGAGACTTGTATAGAACCGTAATACGGTGTCGCAAAGCTCCACCGTGGAATGGCAGGCAATCCCATTTTCATCAAGCAATTCAGCAATATTATCTTGACTGCGCGGTTCCGATATTTTCTGTGCGAGCGAGCGGCCAGGACGGCCACCCTCCCCGTAGTATCGCGCTATCCTGCGTCTGGAGCAATGTGACAGCTCCTGATCCACCGCATCATTATGCTCCCAAATAAGCTCCCTCATAGCCGCAAGTTTAGCTGTAGAAGGATCGAACTCGAATTCGCGCTCCCGCTGAGAGATGTCAGCTGCCAACTTCCGTATTCTACGTTGAATGTCTCGCAGGATACCGGATTGGGCCCCAATACAAGATCCCCTTATAGTAACTTTAAAAGCTTCCCAGAGCATGCCCGCGCTGTCAACAGATCCCTCATTTTCCCGAAAATATTTTTTAATTGCCTCTGGTGAAAAACAGGGTCCTTTAGCTCTGAAGGTTGGAGCCTCCATGCAAAGGGCGGTCTCTGGTAGGCGGGAGCTGCAGTTCAAGAAGTACCGGGGAATGGTCCGACAGAGTACGTGCCTCATGCGACACCGCCGTCGTCCAATTGCAGACTTGCTCCGAGACTAGCCAAAAATCAATTCGGGCTAGGAACCGTGGACCGCGGAAGCAAAAGTGCTCTCCCGGCCAGCTGGATGCCGGGAGCACCAAATATCATTTAGTTGACCCGTATCCAACAGACCCAACAGCATGTCAGTCGTAAGTTTGGGCCGCAACACACCACTACCCTCCCTATCCATTGCTGCATCCAGGCACAGATTAAAATCCCCCCCCCCACACAATTGCGGCCGGGGGGAACTGCGATATTCTCCGCCACACATCAGAATAAAATGAGGGGTCATCCACATTCGGACCATAGACATTCACTATCAATACACTCTCACCACCCAAGCGCCCATGCACCATCGCCACTCGCCCGCAGTCATCCGTCTCAGATTTGATCACAGTAAAGGGCACCCCCCTTTTTACCAGGATAAGCACACCCCTAGAGTAGCTAGAGAAGGAAGAGGCAACCTTCACACACGACCAGCGTGCACCTATCTTGCCAGCTGAATCCCGGGTTAGATGTGTCTCCTGCAAAAGGGCAATTTGCACACCCACACGATCTAAATATGCAAACACTGATCTGATCTTTTTAGGCGTGTTCAAGCCACGAACATTCCAGGTCAGGAATTTAAGTACAGAAGTCATTGTGGCCGGCCGGCCATAGTGGGACATCGGAAACATGAGAATGGACAATGAACATCAAGAAGAACCAAAAGCAAGTGCCTACCCACACATTAACAGTCCGAGCAATGAACCACAGCATTCTGCCTACCCAACCCCGAACACCTCCACCCCCCGCCCACTTTAGCTTCCGCTACACGCCAAAGCCATCCCAAAGCCCAGCCCTTCCACCCCCCCAATCCCAACAAGCAAAGCACAACTTTGGGGTGTACCCATTAGCGGGGGGCACTGAGTGCTACTAACCTCCAACAGAAAGGGAGGTGGCCGAGCAGGTCTACTAGATGCCAATACAGGAATTTGCCCATGTCTGCGGGCACAGATGTAGACGAGTGCAGCGGCCCCAGCTTTAGCAAACACCCCATAGGGACATACATCAAACAAGTCCTTAAGAGTTGCAACAAAGTAGTGCCAATATCAGAGGGACTCCTCCCGAAACCAGTTACGTAAAGTCCAAGATATCATTAGAACCTAGGGAGAGGAGAACTTCTAAGACAGCAGCGCAGGGAGAGAAAAACGTAGCCAGCATTGAGGCATAATGACACATGTTACATACAATCAGCAGGTTCCAGTATAGTTGGGCACACAGCATACAGAATACAATCTAAGAAACCTAGTAAATGTGCCAGTTCGAGAGAGTGTTCAAAGCGCGCTGTTCCTACTCCTCCTCAGGGGCAGTACCAGACTCTTGTCTCCGTCGCTTCAGTTGCTTGGCGTGCTCCATAGCGGCCTTGGGAGACGAAAAAATCTTACAGTTACCATCCCCGCCAATGCGGAGACGGGCCGGATAAAGCATGACGTACGGGACCCCATCTGCCTGCAAGTGCTTTTTGACGGAGCCAAATTCACGGCGGGCCGCTTGTACTGCCACCGTAAAGTCAGGGAAAAGGAGAGAGCGTTACCCTGATGTACTATCGGACCCTTCTCTCTGGCCAGCCTTAAGATAGTGTCCTGGTCCCTGTAATTGAGGATCCTGGCAATAATGGGGTGGGGCGGAGCCCCCGGGGCCGGGCGGGCAGCCAGTGAGCGGTGGGCTCGCTCCACAATAAACATTCTGAAAAGGTGTTCCGACCCAAAGATCTCCGAAACCAGGCCCTCAATATACGTCTCCATTTTCCCCACATTTGTGGACTCCGGCAGCCCAGTAATACGAATATTACTGCGCCTCGATCGCGCTTCCAGCTCCTCATTTTTGGCTAGAATTAGGGCTAGTACTTTTTCCATGTTCAGCGCCTTCTCTGCCACGGTGCTCAAGCCATCCTCAGTGTCCGACACCCTCTGCTCCACCTCTCCCATGCGTGCATTTTGTTTCTCCAACTGGGAGGACACGTGGTCAAGGCGGTGGTTGACCGAGGCCATCGTGCCCTCGATGGCTTGTAGAGAGCGTTGCATGGCTAGCAACGTGGTTTCCAGCGTGGGAGGGCCGTCTGCTTGCGCATCCGCCTCCGAATCAGAGGCCGTCTTCTGTGGAGTTTTTGTGGGCTTGCGCAGGTCAAAAGTCAGGCGTGGCTGCGACTTATCCGTTTTCCCCATGTTACACCAGTGCACCCCCCACAGAGGGTATCAAGGCCAGTGCAGCCCAACCTGCGGTCGAGGTGTACCCCCCAACGGTGTGCCACCACTACGCGGCAGCCAGCCACCGGCGCGCCGCACGGCACCCCAAGTAATTCAGGCAGCTCTGCTGACGCCGCAGAACATAGGCACAGTAGGGGGTTAGGAAGGCTGCAGCGTCATTCACCGGGCCTCAAACCTCAGCCAGTATAGGGGACCCTTCCAGCACTAGCCTGCCAAGTAAGTCAAGAGGGAGTGGTGACGGGGCTCCAAGATCTCTCACTGAGCCAGTGATGTATCCGCTGCAGACTCCCAGGAAGGCCGGTAATCAGCGCAGCCCAATGCGCAGGCGGCAGCAAGAAGACAGCGATCTCGCCCGCGGCTCCTCCACTACAGAAACAGCCGAGACCCCCTGCGCCCCGCGCCAGCCACAGCGTGCAGGCTGCAGCCCAGGCCTGGGCCCGCACCCACCTACGCAGCTGGAGCCCAGGCCCAGCCGCGCACCCCACTCACCGCAACCGGCGCCGGCGGGCATCCGATAGCAAAAGGAGCCTCAGCGAATGTCCGCGCCGGGGCCAGCCTCCGCAGCGTCGGGCCCCGAAGTCGATCACTCCTCCGCTACACCACCACACAGCTCCTTCGCTAAACTCCCGGCGTCCCCAGGGGAGGTCCGCCACCTCAGCAGTGTCCGGCACCGGGCGTCGCTAGACACAGGAGGCAACGTGCCGCAAGGCGGCTGAACAGCGCAACGGCCCAGCGAGGCCTATTTCCCAACAGCGGCCGACATTTTCCAGGTCACAGCGTCCACACCCGGAGTCGCCGCCATCGCGTGTTCAGCAGCGCCACGGGTCCAGCAACCTCGCCATATGTTGTCGCCTGGGTTCCGGGAAGCACTCCCGTGATTTGTGGGCCAATTTGACCCGTAAGGCAGCAGATGATGGGCGGATTTCAGCTCGGCCGGGCAGAGCCTCACAGCAGTGCGGCCATTTTGCCGTGCGCCCTCTAGCGCCCCCCTGAGATGTAAAAGTTAAATGCAAATTTATGTTTGCCATAAAATGAATCATTTTATGTTTTATAAAAATATATAAACCATAAAACAATTGAATCTTACTAAACATTTAACACCTCAATACCTACTAATATCTTTACTTGCCAAACCAATAAAAATATATCTACAAAAAATATTTATATTGCAATTTTGTTTCAAATAAAGCATTATAAAATATATTATTTAAACAGAAATAGTTACCAAATAATTTTTTTTTAAATATTTTTTATCTTTTCTTTATTCTTAACTATAAAATGTAAAACATTTCCAATTTAGTTACTAAAAACATTATGCTTAAAATCAAGAAATCAAAATATAAATGAAATATTGAAATTTAAAACAATGAGATATTAAATATAAAAAGTAAAAATCACTACATCCATTATCATGTTAAATCAAAAACATTGCAAATTTAAATCTTAATAAACTCCTTGCTCTTTTCTCCTACAATCCATGCATTCTGCCACTTAATAAATTGAATGTTTTAAAATGTAAATAATTAAAGTTCACTAATATATTCTAATTATAATTTAAAATTTAAATTTTTTAGTGCAATTATTGAAACAAAATCTTCAAAAATCGAAAGAAATATTTAAAATACTACCCACACAATTCCCTAAAACAATTTTGCATTTTCATGCAAAGTCATTAAAAACAGCTAACACTTAAAATACTGCAATAACAGCGAAAAAATTATATAATATACAACTATATTTTTAACAATGATAGTATTGGGGGGCGTGGCCAACACCAAAGGGAAATGACCGCACACTAGCGGTGCTCCAGAGAAGCCGAGCCCTTTTCCCCCAAAATCCGCAACATGATCCGCTTTAGAGGCACCAACATGCATCAATAAAAGTCCCCTGCCCGGCGGCAGTTCTTGGCGAGACCGGCGAGGCGATGCAAGCTGCAGAACCGCTGTGACCCGATTGAGGCCTGCGCGGAAAAGAAAAGCCGGTGGCTAAATTTATCGGAAGGCCCCGGAGTGGCGTGAGCAGGGAGGGACAGATCACCTGCAAGAAAGCGCTCCACCCCCTCGCCGGACGGCATGCTGATCTCCCCCCGAGCCTCTGGTGTAGTGGTGTTGGCGGCGTGGGCTGGGGAGCCCATTGTTGAAAATCGAGGGCGTGGCCCACAAGTGCAAGCGGGCCCAGGCGGAGGAGCGGACCCGGAACGATGCCCATAAAGCCCCAAGACAGTGTTAAGCCTCGTAACACAACAAGGCACGAAAGGAAAATAACACAAAGACTCCGAGGTCGTGGGAGAAGGTATGCGGGTGGCAGTGAGCACTGAACGCGAATCCTGGTTTCCAAGAGCAAATTGAGACTGCGAATAAGTCTCAGTGCAATAGAGGCCATAAACAAACTGCATTAAATAAACAGCACAATAAATATATGCAAACCTGGTGGCCCATTGGAAGCAGCGGCGGTGCGGGGGTAGCCCTTGATGGTTTAGACTGCTGTACAGGAAGTAAGAGCATAACAACACCCCAGCGGGTGAACAGGAGTGACGCAGCCAGTACAGAGATTAACATATCTGGGAGGCAAACTGTACCCCACGAAGTAGCGACTGAGGGTAAAAAACACTGACTTTTGTTGGGGCTGGTCCCTTGCCCCTGCACAGTGGAGTGGGGCCAAGAAAGAAACACCGAATAGACGCACTGGTTTGAACCAGTACCACTCTACAGATTTCGGCCGCCAGGCTGCGCCCAGACGAACAACTATAGGCCAATTAACGTCAATGCACGACGCGCAGAATAAATAAACTGGATTCACCCCCCCCCAGAGGGAAAACCGACAGGCCGTGGCGTCTGTTCGCCAAGCAGGCAGCGGAGAGTACCTCGGTGGGGAGAATCTGTGAACGAACGCCATAAACTACACCGGCTCACCCCAACCATGTCGGGCAGCAAAGGAGGACGCGGTACACACCAAACCAAAATGGATAAATATGCTCTACAAAAAAGCGCAGAAGAGGTACACACTCAAGTCGATCGCCCCCAGGAAAAAGAAGAGCCCACATTCAACTATGTCATAGACGCGATAAACAACGTACGGACTTCACTGGAGGCCTGTGTAGACTCGGTGTCCACGGAGGTCTCACTTATAAGAGCAGACTTACGCAACCTGGGAGACCGAGTAAAGGAAGTTGAAGATGTGGCTAGTTCATTGAAAATAGATAACAAAACTCTCAAGCACCTAGTACAGAAATTACAAACCACAACAAAAACACTAGAAGCCAAGTTGGACGAGTATGAAGGCCGCTCCAGAAGGAACAACATAAGAATTATTGGAGTTCCGGAACGTGCAGAGGGGTCAGCAATATATCTCTTTGTAGAAGAATTAATACAAAAATACCTGCAACCCCGAGGACTATCCAATTACTTCTCAGTTGAACGGTCACACAGAGTTCCGGGAGGCATACCCAAACCAGGGGCCTCGCAACGGCCGATCCTAGCATGAATATTTAACTTTCGCGACCGAGACGTCATGCTGCAAACAGCTCGGATAGCTCCACAAGTAAGATACGAAGGGACAACTATCGCATTCTTCCCAGATTTTACACTCAATGTGCAGAGGCAGAGGTGTAGCTTCCTGGAAGTTAAGAAGGTGCTAAGAGACAAAGAACAAAAGTACGCAATGCTATTCCCTGCCAAATTGAGAGTGATGCAAATTGGCACAAAATCTTTTTTTCACGATTTACCTTCCAGAGCTAAACTTGTTTAGCGCTAGAAATAACGTCAAAGTAATGCAAAGCAGCGTATAGCGCTGCTTTGCATTACTTAGCGCCAAGGGGGCATACAATGTATGGAGCATGGGTGTTCCCATGCAACCACCCAAGGTTTCTGAATCTAAACCCACTTTACTAAACAAAGTAGACTGGGTTTAGCGTCGGAAAACAGCACCCTTTTAAAGTAGGTGCAAGGAAGGAGAAATGCTTTCATTTCGCCCACCTTTTCCGACTTCGTACGTGTGCTGCACTAAACAGCACGCATACAAAGAGGGAAATGGTTTGAACTGCATCTCAGCACACCGCTGGCCAACATATATTTACTAATATTGATATCGGCATACCATGCAATAATAATTCTGTGCCAATATAATTCTACCGAAGTTTACACAAAATAGTTAATAAAACACATAGGTAACTTTTTGTGGAAAAACAAGTGTAATGGGGTTAAGAATTCTGAGGGTTGAGTCTTTGTGAATAAATAGGTATAAAGAGTGTGCTAATCCAACCAATTACTCCATTTCGAAAAAAATAGGTGTTACAGAGTTTTGTAATCTTAATGGATGATTGCTTCTGAAAATGACAAGTCCAAGTCTATATCCTTGCGAGATACTTCTCTGGTTTCAAGATCTCTTTTTTCGACCTCAAGAATTCCAAGTCCTAGCTGCAAGCCCAGAAACTATGTATAAATATACAATTGCCTAGCAAGGCTGCTATGGACCGTAAGAAACTTATACTCAATGGGTCAGATTTACAGGAAGTGACGCATCTGTAGAGATGCGTCAGTTTCCCTGCGCCAGCCTACGATACTCTTGCGCCACTACGGATGCACCGTATTTACAATACGGCGCAAGGATTGACAGATGTGTCAGAAATTCTGACGCATCTGTTGACCCAAAAGTCACGTATTGCTGGAGTCGTGTCGCAAGCACGACGCAACGTCAGCAATGCATGTTGAGGCCTAAACTTATTGTACTGTGTCACTCCTTATGCCTGCTTCAAGCAGGCGTAAGGTTTTGACGCAGTGGCGTCCTAGAAGTGGTGCAGTGAAATGTTGTAGATCTCACTGCGTCACTTTTTACGAGGCTTTCCTGCATGGGAATGCTCAAACGTGTCGCAAGGGGCTTGTAAATCTGCCCATGTATGCATTATACCTGACGCAGGTATAATGTGACGCAGGGCTTTACAACGTGACGCATCTCCCTAATGTGTCACGTTGTAAATTGCCCACTTTGTTTACGCCGCCACTGCCTCACAAAAGTGAGGTAACTGCGGCGCAAAAGTGTCGCAAGGGGCTTGTAAATCTGCCCCTGCATACATTATACCTGACTCAGGTATAATATGACGCAGGGCTTTACAACGTGACGCATCTCCCTCAATGCGTCACGTTGTAATTTGGAAGCATTGTTTACGCCGCTGCTGCATCACAACCGTGACGCAATGGCGGCGCAAAAGTGTCGCAAGGGGCTAATAAATCTGCGCCTATGTTTTCAAGATAGCCGCCACTATTGGCAAGTCTCATGAGAGTCCTGGGGCTCACAGGTCATGAAGATCACCCATCTTCTCAAGCAACTACAGACCATACAGAACATTGCAGTCAGACTCATCCTCAACCTCCCCAAATGAACTAGCATCACCCTCCAGCTCGTAAGCCTCCTCTGGCTCCCCGTCCAGAGAGATGCCAGTTCAAGGTGCTGACTCACGCCTACAAGGACCTCCACAATACCAGTCCCTCCTACATCAACCACCGCCTGACCTTCCACCAGTCGACCAAACAACTGCGTTCCGCCTCCCTTGCCTTCGCACATGTCCCCCACATCCGACGGAGTTGCAGTGGAGGTCGTTCCTTCTCCTACCTTGCTGCCAAGTCCTGGAATGACCTACCACTCCACCTCCGAGCCTCCCCCTCCCTCTCACAGTTCAGAAAGGGACTCAAGACCTGGGTTTTCGACTAAGGCCCCCCATACCTCAGCACCTAGATACCCCCCAGGGTGATAAGTGTGCTATATAAATACTGATTGATTGATGTCTTCATCCAGGTGTTTCAATAAATTCATCCTTCTGAGACAACAGCTTCTGCCAAAGTAATCCCCTCATTCGGTGTATCCTTCTTTCCTCTTCTGCTCCTGAAGACATGCACATTCAGGAGCCTCACAGTAGCATGTCACATGGAACCAGTCCATCATGGTAAGCACATTCTGTGCCGCATCCAGACACCAACTAATGATAAGAAATTGCCCACAATACGTCTTTTGAAAAACGTCAGGCAAATATGTTGGTAGGCAAGACCTAAAAAGTAAAGTGAAAAGAGCTAAGACTCCAGTGTTTCTGATGGAGTAGGACACAAGATCTATTAGTGGTGCAAATTTGGATCTGGCCAACTTGAACAACAGTTGTGCATCCACTTCCACTAGGTTCTTAGCCAAACAGACTGTGTTTATATGAATTGCTGGTTACATCTCTTGAGTCCACATTTTGGAAGCCACACCAAAACCAAAAAACACTTTTTGACCTCCCTTTTGCAGGGGCTAGCTTTAGGCTGATTTATATTCATCAGTCGATGACATAGGAGGGAAGGACTTGAACATTGACTCTTTCTTGGACTTCTGGTTCTACAGGTCTACAGCTCTCTATGAGTTGGCAGGTCAAAGGCCAGTGAGAACAAAAGCATTTTCAGTTCCCAAAGAAAACTGTATTTTATATGGGAATTTTGGGGAAAAAACGCAAACTATCCTTTGGTGACCTCAGAGCACTTTCAGTATGAGTGCATAGAAAGGGTGGATAGAGTTGCAAAATAGTACAGCGCTGGAATCCGGTGGTGGAGAACAGGTTGATCATCCAATGGTGAAGACAGTGCCTGGAGTAGACCTCTGTAAAGTATGTCCTTAAAATGATGGCAAAAATATTTATTGTCTAGTAGATGAGTTACATTTGAAGATCATATAAATGGCACTAGAATTTGTGGTGTGTAAAGTTTAAAAACCCGCTTACTCAAAACTTAACACTTTATTTTAAATGCATGTTTCATGAAGAGCTAAGTTCAACAAAAAAGGGAAGTTTTGGCTTTAGTTGTCCTTCCTGGCAGTAGGAAATCTACCCCACTACCGTCAAGACATGGGCCACATTTCTGTCATCACCAACTCTGATCCTTCACACCAACCACCCGATAATGAGATGTTCTCAGCCCACTTCCACCCTTACCTCTGTGCTGCCTCTTCCTTGTGGTACTCCCCCTTTAAAAAGTACTGCTCCCCCTCCTGCTGCCCCAAACACACTATTCCATACTCCACTCGCACTGCCCTTGCTCACCCCCATTTCCTTATACCTTTTCCTAGTGTGAAGTTTGCAGGCTCAAAATTTGTTAAATAAAGGTCAAGTCAACATCTAAACTCACGCCTTTTGTGTTGGTGATGGAGGTGCGCGCGGGTGGCCAGCTGAACAATAAGGCTGCGCGAATCACAAGGCAGTGAATCGAGATCTTTGTTCTAGACATGTTAAGGCAGAGTTTGGTCTGGTGAAACCAAGCATGAATGTGAAGGAAGCACTGAGCAATGCGTTGCTGATTTCTTCACTTTTTGTAGGCCGATAATATCGATGATTATGATTTTTAGCATCATTGGCATACTTGCTAGTGACAGAGTGGGAGCAGATGACACTAAATATACATAGAAAGCGATCTGTGAGAGGTTTAGAGCCTGCTGTTTTTTTTAGTGGGATGCAGCAGCTTAACTTAGCGAGTGTGGCCATCCAGCACTGATGTGAAGCAAGCAAACTACGTCCCCACCACACCTTCTAAATCATTCAGCCAGCTTATTAGAACTTAGTGGTGCTGAAGGCTGCTCAGAGGTCACGTAGCACCAGACTATAGACCTTCTCTTCAGCCCTTCATGTCTAATGTTCATCAGGAGCTTTCGATACATGAAGGTGGGCAGAAGGAAAACTGGAAGTCACTGTTAATGCAGTTTGTTCTCAGATGCAGTCACGTCTGCTCCCGCAAACCAGTAGTAGGGCGGGGAGGGTGGTAAGGGGTGAACAAATAAATTAAAAAAGATGACTTACCTGCCGGCTGCCGCCTCTCTCCCGTTCTCTCCGTCCTCTTCCTGGCTTCTGTTCAAACAGGAAGCAGGATAGGCTCCCCTAAGCCAATCACAAAGCTGCAATGCAGCGTTGTGAGTGGTCTGAGAGCCATGGTTCGGCTCTCAGATGGCGAATGGGAGCCTGGGCATGTTCTACACCCAGGCTGTAATGCAGGGGCGGCTCCTCCATGTGGGTGGAGGTGCGTCACCCCACTGCTTTCTCGCAGCGTGAGAAGCAGAAACATAAAATAGTATTATGAATACCATTTTATGTTTCTGCTTCTCGCACTGCGAGAAAGCAGAAAGAAGGGTTTGGTTGGGGGCAGGTGGGTGAGCGGTTTTGCTGCAGGGCAGGGGAGGAGTGACTTGCACACTGTTGTGGGCGCTGACTGTTTGGTCGGCCCCAGGGTCGACCAAACCAGTCATACGCACTCTCCCGTTTTCTCCATGTAGGCTGCATGCAGCCTTCATGGAGAAAATGGCCTCCCCATAGACGCCTGTGCGGTCGGCGTCCCAGCCAATCACGACGCTGCCATTGCAGCGTTGTGATTGGCTTAGGGGAGGAGAGGGAGGCTGCCTGCTTCCTGGGACTCGGAGCAGAGAGAGAAGGAGACGCGACACAGGACCACAGGCGAAGGTAAGTTTTAATTTTAATTTTTAAATTAACCCCCCCTTCCCACGCGACACCCCGGCTCTCCACCTGCGAGTCATGCCGGCCGTGACTGCTGTAATGCAGCCTGGGTGGAGAACATGCAAAGTCGCAAGAATGTTTGGCTAGTCCCCAGAAGTCGGCCAAACATTCATACGCGCTTAGGAGGGTGCCACCACTCCTCCCTCTTTTCGCAGCCTAGCCCCACCCCACAAAACTGCCCCAGCGCAGAAAAATAAAATGATAATAACATTGCGTTATCATTTTATTTTTCCTTTTTTGCCATGCTGAAAGGCAGTGGGGCGAGGCTCTTCCGCCTTAGCGGAGGAGCCGCCCCTGCTCAGATGGCAGAAGATCAGGTAGCAGTGCAATACTAGTCTGTGTATGGCACCTCATCTTGGAATTGCTCATTTTTAAATAAAATTGATCCCTGTAAAGTGCTTGATTTTTCAAGTCAATTTAAGAAAACTTTGTTCAGCATAAGCCATCAAAGTCAACAAATGACACATTATGATACAAAAGGTTACTCAAGGTGCCTCCGGGGACAGCTATTCTGATTTGCCATGAGGAGCCATGCCTTACTTATTTGGAAGGTGGGTTGGGACTTGCACCACGCCTACTGTGGATCAAGACGTGAATAAACCCTGAAGCAGCTATGGTTAGATCCTGTATTTCCGACTGACTTTCCCCAAATGGAGTGGCTCGGATCCCTCGGCTCAAGTACTTAAAGGAGACCTTTGGAAAAATAAGTATGAAAGATCTGTTTGCCAGTCCTTATTTGATCACCCTAAAAAGCAAATAAGAAGTAAAATTTTGTTTTTTTAATTTACCAATCCGATCAAAGCTTTTCAGAAGGCCCAGTCTATGGCATCACTTATAAAATATATCCTGATCAGTAACAAATACAATCTAGAACATTATCTTTTTGGGTTGCAAATCCTATCTACCGCTGCTTTCTTTCTCTCTTCAGATTTTCAATGATACACTATAGGGTTACCATTCCACTACAATGTGCATGGTCTCATGACTTACCTACTTTTCGGGGTGACCATGTAACAAAACAGCACCTGTCATTTTATTTTGTTCTGCTCCTTATATGCAGCACCTAGACAAACCATTTTAGTGCCTATTTTAAGGAAGGGAATCTAAACTGAGAACACATAGGGAAGGTTTGCTGTTTTTACAGAATCTTTCTACCTTTGAAATATGCAATGCTGTACTCAATTTTATTAGAAGGGCATTAGTAATCAGGAATAAGTACGATAATTTTCCTCTGTTAATAAGGTTTCTGCCCTTGTCTGTTTTAACAGGTCTTGAAGTTTTATGTCATTGGCTGTTTTTAACTGATAAGGCATTTCCTTCCAGATTGAGTAGATTTGCAGCCGTGTTTCTTCTGGGATGAAGAAAGCTTGATTTTTCTTTAAATGAAGAAATGAATGAATACATTTTTCTGAAATCCTGCACCACCAGAGACCAAGGGGCATATCTACTAGAAAATGGTGCAGCGTGGCCCTGCAATTCATATTGCTGTGCTGAGCTGCTCCATAAGGAAAGTGCAGGGATGTGTTGTATTTACAGCAATACGATGCATCCCTGTGCCTTCCTCTTCGCTGGCGCACAATTGGCTGCCTACCGCCAACGCAGGCAGCCTTGGTGCAAGGGTGCCTGCATTGCAGGGATGATTGCTTTGTGCAAGAAGGGAGACCTTCCTGCACAAAAACAATCATTGATGGCCTTTTCCTCTTCTATGTGATCTGCAGAGTAATGCCTGAAAGGGGGCCATATTTACAAGGCCATAAAAAAGCCACTTAGGGTGGCTTTGCGTGGCCTTGCAAATATGGCTCAGTATTGTGTGCCATTGGAACGTCAAAAAAAGTGATGCTTCGGTGGCGCAGGAGCCTTGTAAATATGTCCCTAGTTCTCCAGCACCAGGCGAATTGTTTGTTTACTGGCCTGGCATGGTGTAGCTATCCAGGATATGGCTTGTGTTTCCATTGATGAGTACCAGGAGGCACAATATTTAAGCATTCCTTTCTCCTAGGTAATCCTTGTATTAATGCAGTAGATGTAGAAGTGCAGAAATCCCGATTTGGTATGATTAATAATATTTCTGGAATATTGGGCATTTTCATCTTTGTCAGCTATTTGGCGCATGCAGCACCCATATTTCAGAAGAAGATATCTGGTTCTCGGTATAACCAACACTGATGGAAGAAATCCACCCAAAATGGCTTGTGGCTTTAAGACAGAAGCGTTCAGGGCTTATGCAGGAACCTGAAGCATAGGGTACCATGGCAGAAAGAGATTACTGGGATCCAATTTTAACAATTTGAGGTGCTTAGCCATGATGTCCTGAGGTCACAGTCCTACTGTACCCAACCGGGATAACAATGGATTCCCTTTTTAGCACTTTGCTCTCTCAATCTATAAAGACAGGTTAATACAGGTTCAGATTATAAAAAAATACATTATTTAACTCTATCCTTTAAGAACGGATTGTAATTATAGTGCTTTCGTTTCGAAAATAAAAGTCTCTGCTTCCTTCCTGGCAAGAGAAACGACCCCAAATACTATTATAGCGCTTACCTGCTAAGCGCTATAAAAGACTCCAGAAGGAGGTCACTGGCCATTGTTATCAAGTGGAAGGTGTTTGCAAAGCGCAGGTCAATGGCTTTGGAGTAGCACAGTGCGTGCTACTTGGGAAAGGTTTGGGAAAACAGTAGCACCAAAACTGCAAGTTATACTTTAAAGGATAGATGTAGAGGTAAAGGTAAAGCCTTTTTCTACCTCGCTCCCTACTTTTGGAATCAACTCCCTCTCCACCTTCGCAAATGCCCAGATTATCTTCCTGTTAGGAAACTCCTTAAAACTGAGCTCTTTTCAAATTAATCTTCTCTGACTACCATTCTGCCATTCCTCCCTCAGCGCGGAGATACCCCTTCGGGGGTGATTCAGGCGCTTTATAAATCAAATAAATAAAATGTTCAAGTTTCTGTAAATGATTTTGATATAAGTTACTTGTTCAGGAATCTTAATGACTGCAATTGAAGAACACACCGAAGCCCAACAAGCACTAATGGCCTCTTTCTGGACTGTAAGGACAAAATCCAGTGCTGATCTCCACAGCTGTGCACAGTCCACTGGAGTCCAACAGTCTCGGGCTAGTCATTTGGGGGTAACAGCTGGTTCTGGTTTCAGAACCCCAGAATACCAATTGAGGTTGGTACAAAGGTTCAACGGCCTGTACCACAGGTCCAGGGTTACTAAAAACGGAATTGACACAAAAAGGACAGAGCTGAAGACATTGATTTTCTGGGGTATTTTGTTTTCTTTGTACTACAACCAACCAACCATTATAGTCCAGAATTTCACTAGCTCTTTTATTTAAAAAATGTCCCTGTTTGAAAAACACACATACTTCACACATATTTAAACACTATCCCAAAATACACTCCCACACTGGGGGTATAAGTCGGGAACTACTTGGGCTAGAATGAGGTGGGCAACAAATATGGGTTGCGTGTAACCTCCTGCGGGTATCTCTCCATCAGTGCGTGAAACTGATGTAATGCCCAAGACCTCGAGAGCCAAACAAAGGGTTTCTGCAGCACAGCACGAGTAGGCCATTGAAGATGGGCCCTCGCGCACCCTTGACAGTAACAGAAGGTGAAGGCCCTTCCCTACTACTCCAGGTAATGTAATAATTGGTGTAGATGGTGCTGGTAGATTCATGAGCAGCTGGCTAGGGGCAGATCGTGCAGTCACACAACAGCTACCTGGGACCTCTTGGTAAGATGAGCTTTTGAACTCACTGGTAAGCAGACATTCTGCCTGAAAGATGCAACTGAGCATCATATCCATAGGCAGCCGCCTCTCTTTCCAAAGGACTGTCACAGCAGAACTTTCTGGATTCTTTGGTCCAAACTTGGTCTTAAGCTGGCAGAGATAGTCACTAGCTGTGCCCTTTACCTTGGAGTACAGGTTCTTCCCATTGTACTGCTGTGCAGTTCTTCCGTGGGTGATATAATAGCGTGGTACAAAGTACTGGGCATGAAGGAAGTGGCCCTTAGGGGCCACCCGGGTTATTTACAACCACCTGCTCTGCCTTCCCAAGTAATGAAGAGTCGGTCAGACAGTAGAGAATGGAAACAGGTTTTATTAGTAATACTCTGCAGAGGAGTCCAATCTTACCTGCACCCTAAGATGTCTGCCAAGGGACTGACTCCCCAACGGTCTGCAATGCATGATCATTCCTCCAAGAACCCCCCAACCACGCCCTCAGTGGAAAGTTACCGGCTCAGGCCGAACATGAACAAAGGGGCACAGAAGGATGGGCTACCACCGGCCAGATGGGTACATGTTATCTGCAGCTCAAGGTTACCGCGCTGATTCTCAGCGTCTCCTAACGTGGGAGCAGAACTACACACTCGGATAGGTATTCGAGGTCAGAATGGTCTATTCATTAGTAAGTCGAGAAGCAGCCTTGAATAATAAGGAGAATAGAACTAAATACAGTGTTCTGCTGAGGCAAGCAATACGAATAATGAGGCCTAGTTCAGGCACAGCGTAAGCAGCCTAATAGGGATTACGAAATACAAAATGGAGTCACACTCGCTAACTAAAGCTTGCACATTACAGGGATAACTCAGTGGGTTGCATAACGTGAATACACATGGTGTCTATTTAGCCACACACTGCTAACCTAATATAACATGAAACGAGCGCATAGCAGTAATGGGGTTTTCAAACCTAACAGGCAAGAGAGCCTGTACTTATGGTAGGTCTTGACCAGTGGGATCATTTAATGCTTTTGAATCTCCCTTAAAGACCCCAAAAGTAAAAGAACCCTTGTCAGGCTTGGAAGTTCCAGGAAGAAGTAACCATAAGTCAACACAATCAAAAAGCCACTTGAGTCTATGTGTATCTTCAATAGACTCAGAGTACACTGTATTGCTCTATCCACTAGTCTAACTCGAGCATTATTTTTCTTTTGTAATAGACTGTACTATACTCCTGTTCACATGCTCAAGCTTAAAATTGCTATTAGAGATAGTGGTTCGCGCTTTGATTCAAAATGTTGGTTCATATATTTACAATTGCGTGTTCTGATGGGACGCAGAGGCTTGTCCTTCTTCCAGGAGCAGGAAGTCACACAGGTTTCTGAGTCCATACCTTATATAAACTCCCAACTCGTTCAAGCAAACGAACTTTATCTTTGGCTTGCACCAATTGATGACACTCATCTTACAGTGTGTTAAAATGAGAAAATACATACTAGTGTAACAAATGCTTTTCCAGCAACTCATAGGGCCTCATTACAATGGCGGTCGGATGAGTGTCCGACCGCAATAGCAGCGGGAGTGGGACCGCCCGACAAGTAGGTGTAGGTCCCACCCACCAGATTAGGATGCAACCACCATATAGGCAGTTGGAAATATCCCTTTTTCTATTGCGGCTTGTGCTGCGGCCCAGAAAAGGGCTGCAGCACAAGTTGCAATAGAAAATGGATTGTTTTAAACATCAATGCACTGTGTGCCTCGCACCGTGTGGTGCCTGGCACATGGTGCATGGATGTTTGGGGGGGCACCACATGTGCCCCACGGGCAAATACCCAGGCCCCAGGGTGACAGGGGCCCTGCTAGGGGCTCCCAAAGTTACTTTACGACAGCCTTTTCATTGCGGTGGGACCGCCATGAAAAGGATGTGAGAAACTAACATCATAATCCCTACGGCGGTGCCTCAGTGGGCACTGCCTCCATTGTAGGGATTAGGCTCCAACCACCGCCCCGACGGGCTCCTTGAGCCTGTCGGATGAAACGGTCTTTCCCCTGCCCAATGTGCTCCAGCCGCCAGCATCATAATCCGGCAGTCGGAGCGCTGCCCTAGATGTCGGGCAGAACAGCACTGAAGGCTTGTCGGTGGCGGTCCGCCCGACATAGTAATCGGGCCCCAAGTGATTATACATCAGTTTATGAAAATAACCCAAAATGCATACACATCCTGAACTCACCTGTGAGGATGGAGTTTCTAGGGAGCGTTAATAGCAATACGCCCACGTTTATAACTACAAGTGTGTGATTAGTAGAAATGCTTGCTTAATGGTACCAGCCAGAGAAATGTCTAACAATGCCATAACACTTTTAATGAGCTGCTACATGAATGTTCTCACATAGCTCACTCTGACAGCAGCCTCAATGTTGCTGGTGACTGTGAAACATATATCTGCGTCTTTCTCTTCAAGCAGAAGTAAAATTTCTTATTCTCACCTTTGATATCTACTTGCTTGTAAAACAGAGTGCACGAGCCATGTTCTCATAGACAAGCAACTTACTAGAAACTGCGACAGAGACTGCATGCTTTTCCCTGCTGTCGTGTGCTTCTCTTCCTGTGCACTCTATGTTGTTCTCTGTCATATGTGTGCTTCTTCTCGCCTCCCTCCATGTTGTGCTCACTCTCATATACCCCCTGCTGCTTTCTCATCCATGTGCTTCTCTCCTGCCCTCTCCAGGTTGCTCTCTTGCCTGTGGTTTCTCCTCCCCATGCCCCGCCCTGCATATTGCTTACTCCCACCCACACCATTCTGTCTCACCCATTGCTTCATCCCCCCAACTCTGTACTGCCCTTCATTGCATGCTCACCTTTGTGCTTCTCCTTTACAAGCCCCATGTTGGTATTTCTCCTGTTGCATCTGCTCCCCTCACCCTCCATGTTGCTTCCCCCTCTGTTGCTTTCACACCTCCATGTTGGTTCCACCCCCATATTGCTTCTGCCCCAGTGTCGTCTTTGCATGTTTTTAGGTGTCGCCTGAGCCAGCGCGCATGCGCTGCGAGACATTTAGTAAGGGCTTTTAAATTCGAAACACACGCTCGTGCGTGTGCCTTTTTTTTTTCACCCCCTATTGGCCTTTGCATGCGTCTTTCTTAGAAAGACAGCACGCAAAAGGCCCAAGGCGGGTGCATGTCCTGCCTTCTGTCTACTGTGGCCTAGGGTGCTCGGGAGCTAGCAGTAGCGCCATCTGTTTCCAATTATCGCAATTGGAAACAGATGGCGGTCAGCGCTGGTTGCGCTGGTTTTCCCTTGTAGCGCGCGCGCGCGTGCACACCACTCGCGGGTAGTTTTCTAGTGCTTGTTCGGCTCTGTGTTGCCAGGGAGATGTGAACATTATTAGCAGCAATGCGTGCCCATGGCTAACTATTAATGTTAACAAGCCCATTGCACTGCAGAGGAGCCTGGTTAAGCCACATAACGTCATCGCAAATGATGAGCGCGTGTGTAAACCCGCAATTATTTCACAGGAACAACAAGGCAACGAGCCCAGTGCTAAAGCCTCGCATCCGGACGGGCTACCACGCAGGTTTGAGCTCAGCAAGCTGGCAATGAGCAGGGAAATGTAACCGCTGTCTGGCGCTGAGGAGGGAGCGGGGCCGCAGCCCGCACAATGGGCTCCCGGGCAACATCCAGCGAGCGCGCCGGGTGATCTCAGGCAGTTTATTAGGGGGGCTAATGAGAGATGGCCCACATCGCTCTTTTCAGTACCCGAGGACCCCGGGCTCATGTTACACATTTTACATTACACGCAGTAAGTAAATACACGCATCACCAGAAATTACACCATTGGTCTTCCCTCCCCGAGGCGGTCTCTCTCTCACAAAAGCACGCACACTCACCGGATGAAGGCTGGGTGAAGCAGCTAACTGTCCTGTGGCGAAACAATGTGACACTCTGACACACGAATCGACACTTTCTCATTAAATTTAGGGAGCACGTAATCTGACATGTATGCCAGGTAGGATTACCCCCCCCCCCCACACACACACACACACACACACACACTCCTCCCGTCATGCTCCTCACAAGTGATCTGATGGGACATGACTTTCTAGCCCTTCCTATCACGGTTTGCGACACAAATCTCTCCAAATCTAATAAAGTGTTGTTCTCTCTCTGCTCTTTTCCTCTCTTGTTGAATGATCTAAGATTTCTCTATTCATCTGCACGAACAGGTGAGTTCTGCCGAAAAAACACACAACGTGGGATGCTTTATGGCAGTGAACGGCGACAGCCAAACTCTCTCCAGCGCCGCAGGTCAAATATCCGGGCTGGGAGCAGAAACCCAGTACCGGCTCTATACCACATTAAAAGCAGGCGAATAGCACTGATGACAGGCCCGAGAGCACATGATATGCGCAGCTTTAACCTACAGCCACTTTACGGCGAGCTGGTGTAACGGATGTGCCAACTTGGCACCCAGATACTTAGAACCAGGCAAAAACAAGTACCAGAAACGGGTGCCCTCAGACCCCCCGTGCCCCCTTCCTTAAGCGGGCATTCTGCTGTTGCCCTGGCATCAACTGCACTTAAGCCATTAAACAGATGCAGATGGGGCGCCGCTAATGTAATGCTGACTGTTAATCCATCAACAGATGCCTAAAATGCTGTCAGTGAAAGAATTTGTTTTCCTTTTAAATGCACGTGTTTCATGCTTAGCGCAGCACCGAGGTATTTGAGCACAGACCTGTAAGTGGGCTTCACCGTCCCGTGAATCACTCAGCGCATTAACAGCCCCAGGATCATGTTTAATAAAATCCGTTCATTAAATGATGTAGTGTACCTGCATGCGTGGACAGAGAAAAACGTGCTACTTAGCTTTTGGGTTAAGGTGCGTTTCATTTACTAGCATTTTAAAATGTCAGTTTGAAGATTCCTAGTATTTGGAGAAAATATAAAAAAATACAAAAATTTCTAATTTACTATGCTGTGAAACTAAAAAGAAAATATCTGTATACAGTATTTATTTGTGTGCTTTTTTTAAACAGGTTTTTCAGTTATATATAATATCGTCTTCGTTTGTATAAAGGTAACAAAAATGCTTAACACTTTTTATTATAACTTTTCAACATAATGCACAGCAGACACAATGCTCTACAACATAGCCAAAAGTTCTGGCTAAACACATAAGGTCCCAAAGGCGAGACCTATTGGCTATGCCAATGCTTGTTTCTTTTTAGTTACTGATCCAGTTTGGATTGGTAACAGAACAGAAAAAAACTGCCTGTGTCATTTTGTAGGAGCGCATGTGCATGGTGTGCACACCAACAAAAAGACGCAGGTGGCTATGTCAAAGGCTTTTTCAAAATTCTTTAGCCATGTTGCAAAATATTGAGGGCCTCATTTATGAGGTTTTGCCGTAGGGCAGCGCAGCAGGCCTTCCTGCTGCGCTTCCCTACGGCAAAAGAAAAGTACAGGAATGCGCCGTATCTGTAAGATACGGCGCATTCCTGTCCTTTTCCCCTGCGCCAGGGCACAATGGGCTGCCGTGCGCCAACGCAGGCACTTTTGCACCATGGTGCAAGGGTGCTTGCGTTGCGGGGATGATTATTTTTGTACAGGAAGGAAAACCTTTCTGTACAAAAATAATTACCAGAGGCTTCTTCCTCTTTCTATGTGTGCTACAGAATGCAGCACACATAGAAAAGGAAAAACGAGGAGAAATAAAGATATTTCTCCTCGTTGTGCCTCCCTTACGCCTCCCCTGGGAGGCGTAAGTTTGAGCGCTGCCTCAGTTTTACGATTTCTCGTAAATCTGGGGCAGTGTCAAAAGGCCACGGATGTTGCTGGGAACGCCCCCAGCAACACCCATTACATGCCCCTTTAACGCAGAACACTACGTTAAAGGGACTGATATTTATCAGGCAGCATTAAGCCAAAAAAAGTGGCTTAGTGCTGCCTGATAAATATCACGCAGGCTTCTGCGCCACGGAACGTCAAAAAAAGTGACGTTCTGGAGACGCAAGGAGTTTCATAAATGAGGCCCTGAGGATATTGTGCAGCATGGATAAAAAATATTTGCAAAGTCAATAGGTCCCAAAGGCAAGGCTTATTAGCTTTGCTAATGGCTGTTAATAAAGTCCAGGAATGCAGAGGAGGATATACTGGACTCCCGCTCTTCATTACTGTTTCTAACTACATTTTTACTTTGCCCATCATTCAGTGGCAGTATTGGTCCAGCAATTGCATTCCCAGCCATGCCCCAGTTTTAATCCGCAGACCTGACAGTCCCAGCTCGATTTAAAAATAAAATGCCAGTGTCAGCCAAGAAAATACTTCATAGATCTACATGGCTCAGACTTCGTGATCACTATTAGACAACGCTATGGGAATGTAGAGTTATGGGCCTTACTTACACCTTTCTATAAACCCTGCCACATGCTTTGCCGCAGCATTTGTTTCACTGGGGCTTATTGCACAGTCTTGGCTTCTGCCACACTGACTCATTTCCCTAGTTATGCTTAACACATTTCAAAGGAAAAAAGCAAATGCACAACCTGAATGAGTCAATGTTTCATCCATGCAGCCAGAAATTTAATAATGAGACTTTCCAAAGAGTAAAAAATTCTACATGAAAACAACGTGTGCTGATCACTTTAGAACTTTTGGGGCCTGATTAGGGTGTCGGGCAGACCGCCACTGACATGTAGTGCCCCCACGCACATCCATGCACCGTGTGCCATGCACCATGTGCATGGTTGTGAACAAAGTGTTCTCTAACACTGTGGCTTTTGCTGCAACCCTTTTCCTGGTCTGCAGCACAAGCTATAATGTTAGAAATCGCATTTCCCACCACCACCACGGCGGTTAAATCGTAATTGGGTGGTCGGACCCCCACCTGCCTGTTGGGCGGGGGTCCGACCGTCCGGCATCGTAATGATGCCCTTGGTTCATTTCTTCACAAATCCATTGAGGGCATTCATCATATTCGACTCAACCAACTTCTTTTATGACTTTATTCTGCATGGTTAGATCTAAGAAGTGTCCCGAAGGCAGCATCTGGGGTCTCTATCCAATATTTGTTCAGGGAAATCATAAATATCTGGCTTCAACCCACTTTTTACATAACAGATTAGACATATAGGCAGTAGCGGCTCCTGGAGGGAGTGCTGCGAGGCGGTGGGCGGGGGCGGGAGGGCAGGGTGGGCGTTAGTAAACTCTGGCATACAGCCGAACGGAGGTAAGTACATAAATAAATAAATAAAACGAATTACATTGCGCGTGCTGCATTGCATCGCTGCATTGCAGCGCGCGCAATGTAATTCATTTTATTTATTTATGTACTTACCTCCGTTTGGCCGTATGCCGGAGTTTACTACCCCCCACCCTGCCCCTCCCCCGCCCCACCGCCCGCAGCACTCCCTCCAGGAGTCGCTACTGCATATAGATACTGAAAGCTCAACCCCTGTACTTTCTTTATGCGTTCGTAATGCTATTGATGATGGCTTGAGCTTAATTGTTTATTGTTCATGGGTATGGCTCCATGTCAGAACATCATTGCCAAAAATTTCCTCCCGTTGGTTTTGGGTGTATACATTTTTTATTAACTCACCAAAAGCAAAAGTCATTTCATTATTTTCCAATAACTTGGATGGAATTGTGAAATTTTTTATTTGCCTAATTACGTGACTTGGCTGGTATTTTGCATGAAACTTACATGTGAGGCCACACTTGTGTGCAAACTACGCATGATATATTGGCAGGAGACTTATTTGGGCAGAAAATGTCTTCCACGTGTTTCACAGTTCCCAGGACACATTTCTTTCTGAAACCAAATCTCCTGCAGTAGGAAAATTATGTAAAAAGCATTTAAACAAAAGCCTATCTTTGGTAATTATGTGTGATTACACTTGGGTAATAAACATTTCTGGGCCTATTCCCAAACTGCATTTTGTAGTACATTTTGTAGTACTACTACAGTATTACAAACATACTAGAAAATGCAATCCACAAATATACATGGGACAGTTTCCCCTCTCCTTTCCTTTTTCTGTTTGGAGTTCTCTGTCCTGACTGCAGAGACTCCACGGGGCTTATTTACAAGCCCCTTGCGCCACTTTTGCGTCACTTTTAACATGGGAAAAGTGACGGAAAAGTGGCGCAAGGGGCTTGTAAATCTGCCTCCACATGTTTTAGTAGTTAATGTGGGAGGGATAGAGGGGACTGGCTGGAAATTGAGGAATACTTACTATTAAATGGAAGGGGTTGTGCAAAACTATGCGGCGAGGCAGTAGATGGCGCTAGTGTGAGCATTTCCCCTCCCGGCCGTCACGCCGTTTGCCACACGCGGGAGTTCTGACAGCCAGCGATCAGCTAGCTGACCTGATTCGAAACGGACACACCCCTAGCAGATGTCCGCGGCAGCCTCGGCCGTGTCTGAATTCGAGCTCCGGATACCCGGTGTTTTTCCTCACACACGGAGTAGCGGTAGAAGGGCTAAAACCCGAGTCTGGGGTTTAATCTCACTTCGATTTTCCTGCCTTGCGGGACCGACTATAATCAAGGGCCGGACGACTGGGGCTCTCATCGATTGGGCCCGAGAGTGTCTCAAGCTGCTGGGAAGTGGTAGCAGCGCTAGTGGGGAGGCATCTGAGGCAACGCGCTGCAGGAAGCGCGGGAGGGAGCACAGAATGACCACCCGTGGACAGAAGATCTACAAACTGAAAGCAGGAACAGATCAGGGGGAGACAGAGAAGGGCAAAGCGGAGAAAATGGCGGAAAAAATGGATCTTCCCCCTAAAGGTAGACGGGAGCCAGCGGTCAGCAAAAAAAATATGGGGAGGTTAGGAGGAGTAACTCTGGTAAAAGAAAATGCAGCGGGAGGAACAGGGGGTTCACCATCTATCGCTAAACACTTTCCTGTCCTCAAGGTACCGCTTATATCTACCTCCACCTCCACCTCTATTTTTTCTGACTCTAATGCGCCTATGGGGGATAACACAGATAACCTAAAGCTATCTAACCAGGTGCCTAACCAGGGGAACTTAGAGCAAGCGCCTACACAAGTGACTGACTCAAATGTGCAGGCAGCTATGGATGATACCGGGGTGGGAACCGGTGTGAATATGACAGCACAGGTTCAAAACTTAACCACCTGTACTTCTACCCATGATATCCATGATGTCGCCACTGCTGTCCCCGATTACGAAGGGGCAGAAAAGATGCCCCTGGAGGATAGAGGAGATATGCCTCAGACCCCTAGACAAACAGACCCACAGATACCAGATTTAGTCGAGAATTTCTTCTCGGTCTCAGATGGATCTATGTCTGGAACCGGAAATGAATCTCTCAGCTCTACAGATAGTAGCAAATCAGAAGAAAAAGGATCTGATCCCACAATTAGAACCACTCAAAAAAAGGCTAGGAGTAAAAGACGTAGCCAATTGAAGTGGGACTACTCTGATTCATACGGGGGACTGCCATTATCTCTGGGAGCCTCTAATCTCCAGCATGCGCAGAGCCCGCAGCCAACTATTGTGAATTCGATGGAACCCTCTTTGTCCTCTATTTTTGATTCTATAAAACAATTTCAGGAAGAAGCAAGATCAGACAGTCTGGCCGCTAAGGGAGCATCTAAAAACTTCAAGGTGGTATCAGGAAGTTAAACAAGATATGCACCGATATTGGCGATCGGGTCTCAATGGTGGAAGCACGGACAGAGACCCTTGAAACAGAAATCTCTCAAGTAAAGAATCAAGGTGCTTCCCAGGAGGCCTGTCTCACTGACCTAATGTCTAAGCTAGAGGAACAAGAAAACAGGCTACGACGAAATAATCTGAGGCTGCTGGGGATACCCGAAGGTGTGGAAGGCGAAGACCCTAGAGGATATATCGTCACACTGCTCCGGGCTGCTTTTCCATCACAAACTGGCTGGAACTGGGACCAGGAGGTCCAGAGGGCACACCGTTTCCCTTTTAACCTGAAACAGAAACGAGATGGCAATAGCTATGGGAATGGGAAACCTAGGGTATTTTTAGTTTTTTTGGGAATTTTCTTTTGAGACAACTGGTATATGATCAGGCAAGGCCCAATTCCCAGAAAGAAGTTGACGGAATAACATTTTTTTCTAAGCCAGACTTTTGCCACACAACAGTTGAGCGCAGGTGGCGATTGCGCCAATTGATAACTCCCTTGCAGCAACAGGGGGCTCAAGTATTTCTAATGAACCCAGCAAGATTTAAAGTGATATATGAAGGCCCTACTCGGGTTTTCCTATCCGAAATTAAAGCTGGAGAGTATCTAAAGGATATTGCGGGGAGAAAGAAAAGATAAGATAAGATATATAGATAAAAATTTTGATATAGACCATAAGGACTAATTTGATGGAGGACGGATCGGAATCTTTCATCAAGAACCTTTCCTTCTCTTTTCCTTCCTCTCAAGATTTTTCTCTTTTTTTCTTTTTCGAGGGGTCAGATCAGCCTAACTTCGCTGACTAGCGGGTAAAATATTGAGTAGGCTGGCGGCCGGGGACTCACACTTGTTCACCATCATTCAGGACTATCCTGACTGCTTTTTTTGGGGGGGAGGGGTGGAGGGAGGGAAGGGGGGTCCGTAATGAATTCAGTGGGATTAAAAGTCAAAATGTTGATTCTGTTTAAAAATCTTGGTATGATAAATTAGGAAAAAGTATATGTATAACGAGCGGCAGGGGGATGAGATGTGGGGAAGTGGGGGAGGGCTTGGGGGATGGGGGCTGGGGAGGGGAGAGGGGGGAGTGATAATCACGGGTGATTTAATCAGAGAGAGAAGCAATCTAAGTGGGAGAAACAATCTAGAAGCCAATTTTTTTATTAAAGAAGGAAGAAAGGAAGAGGAAGGAAGAAAAAAAGGAAAAAAAACCTCTTTGCATGCGGAAGATAGAAATATGCCGCAAAAAGGGCTGCGGTTTTTTCGATAGCTATACGTGGTCATATCTAAAATTTGAAAATTAATATATTAAAAAACTTAGAATTACCTCGATTAACATCTGTGGCTTGAATGATCCTTTGAAGAGACAAAGGACCGCTCAGGCCTTGCAATTAATGGGGATGGACATTGTGTGTCTCCAGGAGACCCACATTGTAGGGGGTCAGAAATCCTTGCTGAACTCCTTAGGATTCAAAATTGTTGGGGCAACATCGCAAGGTGCTCGTGCTAAGGGAGTTGGGATTTTGGCCCGGAAGACTCTACCTTTAGTCGTGAACCAGGTGAAATCTGATTCCTTAGGAAGATGGGTGATTGCAGGGTGCTGTCTCCCCTCCAACTTTGTTTTTACGATTTGTTCTATTTACGCAAGTAATTTAGATGATCCAGGAGTAATTAACGACATAAATGATGAGCTAGTACATTGGCCGCTCCCTGTAATTTTATGTGGTGATCTAAACTTAAACCTGCCTAGCGTTTGGGAGTCTGATAAACTCTGGGCTTACAGAGGAAGGAAGCCTAAAGTCTTTCGGGCATTGACTAACTTGATAAACACTCATGGCTTGAAAGACGTTTGGGCTCACTTGAAATCTGGTCAAAATGGGTTCACCTTTTGTTCAGCCCCTCACCTATCTCTGGCGAGGCTCGACTATTTCTTTGTCTCATCCTCACTAATTCATGACTGTCGCATTGATATTGCCCCCGACTATTATCGGACCATAATCCGCTCATTCTAAATCTAGAGGGCTGGGTCGATAGGGGACTAAGTTCAAACTGGACATTTGAAAGGGCACTCTTATATGATAACAGCTATCGAGAACATATGACTGGCTGGATTCGAGAGTTTTTGGATATAAATGTTGGGACTGCGTCAACAATGGTAGTATGGGATACCTTGAAGGCAGGCATAAGGGGAGAGACACTTCGCTTCTCCATTGGGAGGAACAAAAAGGAGAAAATACAAGTTGACCTTTTACAAAAGCAAATGGTAGATGCTGAAAAAAATTAATACAGGCAGTTCAGGCAGGTATAGGAATAGAAGAGGCACAGACAATGGTAACAGTTACTAAGTCAAAGATGGGGGACATTTTAGCAGAGAGAACAGCTGCTAAGTGGGCAGCGTCTCGAGAAAAACTTTATGAATGTAGTGAAATTATTGGTCACCAACTGGCTATCTCCACTAGACAGCAGGTAACAGCGAATACAATCTCCTCAATCCAAACGGATACTGAAGGGATAACCACTGATCCTAAAAAAATAGAGGAAGCTTTCAGGAAATTCTATGAGAAACTATATCTTGAAGAGATTGTAGGGTCTACCGAGTGTAGAGAAATCGAGATTAGCGATTATTTAGAGACAATACCGATAGCTGAACTTAATAATAATAAACGTGATACAATGGAAGCCCCTCCAGACTGGGATGAGATCGCTGTTGCTTTAGCTAGCCTACCAGATGGTAAAGCCTCCGGTATGGATAGCATACCGATTGAATTTTATAAAGTTTTCTCGCAACAAATAAAAGATCTTTTTACTGACGTTGTAGACTCTATTTTTGACGGGGCCTCACCACCGAGCTCTTGGTCAACTGCTAAAATCGTAATATTTCCTAAAAAAGATAAATCACCCTTGGAGATGTCATCATATAGACCTATAACTTTAATTAACACTGATTCTAAAATATTTTCTAAAGTTATTGCCTCTAGATTATCCTCAAATATTGAGCCACTAGTCTCTAGTTGGCAACATGGGTTCATCCCAAAAAAGGGTACCACCGAGCATGTCCGTCGGACTATTACTTTATTCGATGTCGCAGAGGTGACAGGAGACCCGATCTCACTAATTCTTCTAGACGCCGAAAAGCATTTGATCGGGTCTCCTGGCAATTTTTATGGGCTGTCATGCGACGGATCGGCTTTGGACCCAGGATAGTTCAGGCATTACAGTCATTACATCAAAATCCTGTAGCTAGAATATTAATTAATGGACATTTGTCAGAACAAATAAAGATATCACGAGGGACGAGACAGGGGTGCCCTTGCTCCCCGCTACTTTTCGCCCTTGATATTGACCCTTTGATTAAAAGAATTGAATTAAACCCTACAATTTTAGCAGTGAATAGATTTGGTACTGATACAAAGATCATGGCTTATGCTGATGATCTCGCCATAATAACACCTGAACCTAAATCGGCTATCAGGGCTCTGGAACAAGAAGCTCAAGAATTTGGAATAATCTCTGGATACGCCCTTAACAAAACAAAAACGCAGATCGTGATAAACGAGAAGATAACCTGGGAGGATGATAGAATTACCAAGAAAGCTAAATACTTAGGGGTCAATATAGTCTCTGATTTAGATCTAATAGTTAAAGAAAATTTGACCCCGCTGGCAGCCGACATGAAGAAATCACTCCGAAAAATTAATAATTTACATCTCACAATAGTGGGGAGATGTAATGTTTTAAAAATGACCTATTTTCCCAAGTTACTTTACTTTTTTAGGACAATTCCGTTAGACTTTAATAATCATATACTCCGAATGTTTGAACAAATTTTTTCCCAGTTTATTTGGGCTTATTCACAGCCGAGGAGAGCTCTTAACTTACTCTCTCTGCCTAGAGATAGAGGAGGGTGGGCTCTCCCCAACTTAAAACTATACTATTGGGCTGCTGCCCTGCAATACAGCCCTGAGTTACTGTATGATGATTGCATCCTAAGTTCATCAGGATTGCCTTCCCCTTATTTTCTACTTCTAGGGGAAAATGCTAGGGGCTGCCTCTGGCGCCAGCTGGAATTCAGTTATTACAAGAGGGTCCGATTCAAAACATTGATAAGTGTCTATCGGGTTTTTTCTAATATCCGTAAATCATTTGGATTGGCTAAACTGAATTATTATACCCCTATTAGAAATAACGATAATCTACCTTTAATTTTTAAAAATACATATCTCCAATATTGGTATCAGGCTGGTATCTCTAAACTAGGGGATCTGATCACTCCGGATGGTATTTGCTTATTTGAAGAATTGAAATCCCGCTATAAATTAAATAGTAATCAGATATTTCAGTATCAAGCTATCGCAAGATGTTTAATAAATAAAACCGGGGAGTAGCAGGATTCGCAAAGATAGACCTTCTAGATAGACTGCTCGGCTCTAATTTGCCAAGGATAGGAAGTATATATTACATACTAAACGAACGACGACCTGATGATTTAGGTAAAACAGATGCAAAATGGCAGCAGAAACTGAATGTTCCGCCTAATACATTTTGTGAAGCCCTTGGATCTCGCACAAACATATCTGTTGTCACCTAAATTACAAGCACAATTTTATAAAACAGGCTATTTTTTATATATTACTCCTAGCAGGATTGCTAAATGGGCTACGGGCCGTGGAACAAATTGCCCGAGGTGCGCAGAATACTGCGCGGACTCTGTGCATATGTTTGCTACATGCCCAAAACTAGAATCACTATTGAAAGAAGTGCAACGGTTCTTAAACAGAGTTCTTCTATTAGATATTCAACTTACACCAACTACTATCATGTTAGGACTATATGATACGATTAATCTCAAGAAAGGGGGTGCATTATTGTTTGTCGCAATGACTATCTTTCGGATCTGTATTGCTACACACTGGAAGGATCCGAAACCTCCTTCTTTTGGCCAATGACAAGCTAGACTGCTGGCTACTTATCAGTTAGAGAAGGCCATTTATGCTAAAAAAGGTAGACGTGCAAAGAAAAAGGGCATTGTAATCTGGGACCCGCTGGACAGATGGCTTAATACCTTAGTACCTTGAACATATAGAAATTATACTGAATGCACTGTGTAATTAATATGCTATTGTGATGCCTTTTTTTTTTTTGATTTGTTTTGTTTCCTCCTCCCTGCTTTGCTCCCGCCCCTCCCCCCCCAGATTGGACTGCTCTCTCCTTTTCACCTTTCATCTTCCCCCCCTCCTCTCGTTGCTTGTTTCAGACTGTTCTCTCTGTCTCTGTCAATGCCAATATAGGTCTGATCTTTTTTCTAAAATAGATTGTTATTCTGCTCGTTGAATGCTACACTGAACTTTCTTAAATAATGCATTAGTTGATTCCCACTGCTTGTCAATTTAATATGTATTGTTAACTTTCTTTCGGACCCGGGAGGGGGGTGGAGGGGGATGAAGTATGGTGAAGAATCAATTGATTTTGTAATCCTCTGGTAAAAGTTAAAAAAAAAAAAATTATAAAAAAAAAAAAATGGAAGGGGTTTAGGGAGGAGTAGGGAGGGGCTTGGGGTAGGCTTGACAGGGGTTTAAAGAGGTACATGCACCCACACATGGCCAACCATTGGTACTGCAACAACCTTCCATACAAAATAAAGGAAGTAGGGATTTAAAATAAAACTCCAAATAAACTTAAATTAACTTAAATTATTTAAAATATAATACAATATTAATAGTCTTTTTTTTGTTGAATAGTGTTTATTGATTTTCAATTTGGCTTACACAATCAATGGGAGTTATACATATTGCATTATGACATCATACTGAGGTGTAATATCTACATTTATCACAATCAGAAATTTAGTATCAATGCCACTACGATCTTTTAGAGTTTCATATTACACTATTAACATAAAGTTTAAACTCGATAGCGTCTGTCGTGTACTAGTGAAAGCACCTAAATAAACTGATAATGTTAGTCATAGTATTTTATGCGCAGTAGTGTAATTAACAGTTTGTCGTCTGTGAGATCCGGACTGATTTTGCCTGCGTGCAGGGGAGAATTTGATGCCAGCATGTGCGTGTGGATGTATGGGTGCAACATGGCTTTTTGTTCATCCTGTGAAGATGAGGGAGTGACAGGAGGGAGGTGGGAGGGGCGGCGTTAGCATGAACGTAGCCTTCATGAGGTGGATCTACTTCCACTGAGGATTCATTTGTCCCTAGGAAGACTCTGGGTCAGAGGGAGTGCAGCTTAGTTTTGATTGAATAAATGTTAGATACCTTTTCCAGTCTTGGGGGTTGGTGGGAGTGGGGTGGCCTGGGATATTGTTGTGTATCAGCTCGTTTTCAGCAACTAGTGACCCGCGAAGGTGAAAAAGCCACACGTGTATGTGAGGTGCTGAGCTCGACTTCCAAGACATAGCCAGGCTGTGTTTGGCTAGGCCTAGCGCCAGGTCTAGGAATTTGTTGATAGTTTTACGTTGTGTATTGCGCTTGGTAATGCCCAGCAGAAACTGAGAACCTTGAGCTGTGACCTTCATGTCCGTGGCCTCAGAGAGTGTGGCAGCCACCAAATCCAGGACGCTGTCAGCTGGGGACATGCCCACACCATATGTACAAACGTGGCGTCAGGGTCGTGACATCGTGGGCAGATGTCAGGGGAGTTTGCGTACATTCGTGCCAACCTGTTTGGAGTGAGGTATGTGTGTTGGAGGTAGTTAAACTGAGTGTATTTAATTCTGGCATTTGTGGATATAATCTTCGGGGAACCCTATGCACTGCACCCACTGCTTGTCGATCAGTGATGTTGAAAGTATTCTCTTATTTTCGGCCACCCTTTGACTCAGCAGTTCAGGCTTCAATTCTAGGAGAGAGCGAGCGAGACAGGAGAGTCAGGAGCCGCGAGTAAGCAGGCACTGCACCCACCTGCTTCCCTCTGCTTGCTGGGGGCCGGAAAACGGGTACGGTGCATGGAACGGTGCTTGGACACAGAGCCATCAGCTCTCAGCGGGGAGGTGAACACGCCCTGTTTAGAGCTCAGAGCTGCGGCTCTGCCCATTCTCGCGGAGGCGGCCGGCGTTAGGCCGGTGCGGCTTGCTATTCAGTGCGACCGCTCCATCTGCCCCCTCTCCACCTCGCCCTGCTTCCACTCCGCCTCACTCTGCCTTCTACCCACCTGACTCTGGTGGTGGCGCTTGCACCTTGGCCTGCTCCTCCCGCAGCTCCTCCTCCTCCCCTGGGCTCGGCGAGTGCGTGGCCTGGGCGGTGTGAGGAGTGAGGAGTGAGGAGCGGGGCCAGAGGGCACCCTCTGCTTTGGCTGCTTGTCTGCCTTCTGCCTTCAGCTAGTTCCGCTGAGCCTTCACTCCACGAACCCACCACCTAAATTGCAGACCGGCCCCCTCTCCAGCCGCCAGTTTTGTTCGAAGGCTTACTGGCTACATCAAGGGGACCAAGGCAACACCAAGAGAAACCAATCCGGCCTGGTCCTTAGACAGACATTCTACCTGCTCGCCTCGACTGATAGAAAGCCAGCAGTGGAACATCAGGCAAACAGGATATCTGGTAGGCATACCTGCAACCCAAGGGGCAAAAGGAAAGTACAAAGCATAATTGCCTCCCGTATCTCTAAGGGCCGCTGGACACTAGCCGCAATTAAGTGGGCAGTTACAAAATCGCTCGGGTTTGTCACACTGTTCAGGAGCCCTGCAGCCTTATCCACCTTGCCCAGGGGTGCTGCGGCCTTGCCTACCTCGTCACCCCCTCCACGCTATCAGGCTACCAGGCTATCAGGCGAATTGGGCGAACTCTTGGTTAAAGCAAAGCGGAGACGCACAAGAGGAGTCGGAGCTCTCAACTCGAGGGGGCTAACCATCCCCACGTTTCTGAGCACAACCGCAGGTGCTGGGAAAAGGGCACCTTTGCCGCAATGACGAAGAAAAGAGCTCGCCAAAGCAGAAATCAAAATCTGCCGCTGGAGACACGCCATCAAGCAGGGACGCCTTTAAGCACCCGCCCAGACTAATGTTGTCAAGACGTACGACCTGCGCAGTTGGGACGGACCCGGACCCCCACGCTTTTAGAAAGTAGCCCTGGCAGTATAAGCCAGGACACCCAGGGCCTTAAAGGCTCAGGGTCTGAAGTCTTCTCAATTACAACCACAAACGAGGGATGTCCAAAGACCGCCACTGGTTAGGCAGTGAGGACAAGATAGGTGCAGCCTCCGTATTTATAGGGACTGAGTCACCCCATCAATCCATCACACTCACAATGCCCAGCCGCCCCATGGAGACAAGTTGTGCTTGGTAGAAGAAAAGGTCTCAATCCTGCCACATCCTGGGAGCTATTCCAGCCACAACCATCGAGTGCACATTCAAGGCAGGAAACAAACTTTCGAGGAAGCCCCCCTGCAGCCACTGTTTGGGAATCACTGGAGGAGATAGTCAACCCTCACAAAATTTCAAAAACTATTGCCGACAACCTGAGCACACCAAGACCATACACAAAGGTAGTGCCTCCTCATGACTCAAATATTCACAAGCGCAAGGAGGGTTCATGTATCATCCTAGATTCCTCTTCTGAAGCAGAGCTAAGCTATTCCATCCACAGATCACCCTCGCTACTACCTTTTGAACTTTCATGTGCACAGGACAACCTGCTACGGTCAGTCAGCACGTCCTTGTCTACAGCCGTAAACGCTTTAACATGGCAATCGGAAAAACTTGAAATACAAATGGAAACCCTCCAAGTCATGGCAACAACAATGGCTGACATGGCCAAGAAAGTTGATAGGATGGCGGCAGTTAGCAACACCGCAATCCCTTCCTTGGAATGCCAGTGCCCTGAGATAGTGGACAAACTGGCATCCCTCCCAACGGTACTCACTTTATTGGTGGAGGAGTTAAAACTTAAAATCAAAACCTGCTCAGACCCCGAGAGCCCGGTGAATGGTGCAAATGACCCCACAGTAGCCAGCAGGGACACATATCGCATTTACACCCAATTTCACTAGCCGACAACAACTAACGTAACTTGGCCTCTACACCTCGAGCCTACGACAGGACACAGCAATCATACAGCAGACCCCGACCTCAACAATTTAGGGCCCATAGACTCGCAGGACACACCTCTGACAGCACCACCAAAGACAGGGAGAGAGAAGAAACGACTCAAACAACAACAAAAGCACCTAAAGCGACTATCAGCGAGAACCTCCCGGCCCAATCCAATTAACCCGGTAGGCAATAAAGAACTACCAATGCGGTCCACTGAAGCAGAAAATAGTCATCCTCTCTTCCCCATATTTTGCAAGAATGCACACATTCATGCTTCACCAGAATCGGGCCTCTTAGCAACACAAACAACCACTGTGCACCCAAAGGTGCACGCCACTATGGGAGTTTCTTCCACACAGATGGTGATGGTCACACATGGGGACATTGCAACACAGGCCCAGACTACAAAGCCTGAGACACCCATCATTCGAAACGCTCATTTACAGGGCACAAACGCCCAAGATAATGAACAGCTCACGCGGCCCAGTGATCCAGGCACGGCCATCAAAAGTCAGCACGCTGTGGGACCCGATTCAATGCTCAATCAGTTCTGCCCGGCACATGCACAAGCCCTCCAACAATCAAAGCTAAGGAAACCTGTGTGGTGTCCATCGAAACAGGGGGAGCTGCTCTGAACTGGCAAAGTGCCACAACCTGGGCCTCAATCTCCAACAGAGCGCCCAATGCCCCAGGATGGGAAATAAACCAACAAAGAAGCCAGGTCAATAATGAAAGTTCAACCGGACAGCCTCATTGGGCTGACAGTGGCCTCAGGAAAATAGAATGTATAAGTTCAGCCCAATGGACTGAAGCAGGCTCCCAAGGCCATCCGCAAGATCCACAAAGCATGCTTACACATGTCAATAGAACTCCACCTACACTTCACAATGACTTCTGCTTTAGGTCAGACATCTTTGCTCTAGGGGGAGGCCAGTCAGCAAAGATGATTATGACTCCGTTATACACCACAAAAGGCAACATCGACACTCTTAACAGATCAAATATTCTGAAACTTCTCCAACACATTCAGCCGCTGTCTCACATTACCAGCAGGGACATTGTCAGTGTGCAATTTGTCTCTTTGACCTCGCAGCTAGGGAAGGAACAAACCATCAAAACTTGGGGCGACTCGAGCACAGCAGCAAGAGTGCATAACGAAAAAGACCAATTCGCAGAATGGGGGATCGATATCCCGATGTTTGAAAATGAAAAGTACCCAGTCATTTTATATGCACCCTCAAAGAACACCCCCACGGTTTGTGTCCTGAGAGGGACCAGCCGATGGGAATGCTGTGTAGATCAAGCAAACATGAACATTAAGTGCAGAGTCGACAGCCAGCTCGGGTGCAGACAGGTCACTACCATCGCCAAAGCCTCCACCCCCCCATGCCCCACCCTTCCCCAATTCGGATTACTGGGGGTGGGTCGCTTCCAACTTGGCCGACAAAATTCAGGCCCACCCATAGCAAGGAGCCTCTCCATTAATGCCGCACAGCAGGAAACATCCAAACATTAAACTTCATGGCATGATGCACCGGATTTTGCAAAACCCAATGCCGACCACATTCCTTAAAGGGGCCGATCTTATCTGTGTCCAAGAAACGTGGGCAATCACACCTACTCCCCTAACAGGTTATGCAGAATTTTTCAAACCGGCAATTAAATTCAATTTATTTGGGAGACCCTCCGGGGGCATCTCCACATATATCAAGCACGACCTAAAGCTGAGTTTCACAGAGATAAAAAATTCCTCTGATATGGTCTTAGCCGACATTCTGAAAGGCCTTACGTCTGCGGACAGTCCACTATCTATACAATGTATATTACAATCCGCATGGACTTAAGGATAAGCTCACTCGGCTGATCAAGCAGATTGAAACACTGATATTACAACATGCATCCATGGAAATCATCATCCTGAGGGACTTTAACACGCATCATCTAGGGAAATGGGAGTCCGACGCCAGCTCAGGGAGACTCAACACCATTTTTCAAACGTACAACTTGGAAACAGCAAACTTCTTATCCACAGCGTCTGAGCCAGGAACAACCCACGCACCTACCTACAATAACTGGACAACTATAGATTACATCTTACTGAGCGAGCGGCTATGAAAAAACATGCTAAACTATGCAGTGCTCCCACGGAGTGAAAGCGATCGTGCTGCCTTGATGCTGCACCTTAATGACCTCAGCGGAAAGTCGTCATATCCTATTCCCCCATCGGCGAGTCCATTGGGCTTGGACTGGCTGGCCGGCCGGGCCTACTATGCGGGCCATTATAGGTGAATGGGAAAAACTTGCATACGAACTGGGCACGCTGTTCCGAGGGACCATCACTCACAGCAAAGCAAGAACAACAACTTACAACTTAGGCCGAGCTCCAGTGATTAAGCAAAGCGCGCAGCAATTAAAAATAAAACAAAGGGCATACAAAAAAATAGAATCGGAAGCTGCTAAAAAGCAACTGTAATCAGCAGCAAAGACTCACACGCTTCTCGTTTGGAAACTAAAATGGGAAACTACTGAGGCGAAATGGTTAAAGATCTTCGAGTTGTTGGCACCATGTAAGACCCAACAATTTTGGCAATATTTAAACAACTTTCTTCATGGGTCCTCCACCAGAGAGAACTTGGTCCCCGCGGAGACCTGGGTAGCCCACATGAAGTCTCTGTACACCGACCCCCAGAAATCTATCTGTTTAAATGGCCACACCCCACCGAGGAAGTCAGAAAACATCAGAGCGGTACCTTCCAGGCCATCAGCGGATTTCCCAGTTCCAAGCGAGGCAGCAGTCTGCACCGTCTTAAAAAGAATCCAGCAAAAGGGAGCCCCAGGCCTGGCTCCCTTTTCAGGGAAGACATACATTTCTGGTCCTCAAATCTTTCATTGCTATATGCAGAATGCAGGACTCTGGAGAACGTCCCGGATTCCTGGAGATGCTCACTGCTGCAACCAATTTTCAAAAAAGGGACAAACACCGACCCAAAGAACTATCGGATGATTGCTCTGCTGTTTATATTTCTACCGATGTAGTTAATAGATAAGTTTTCAGTGGGTTCCAGATATCTTTTGGTTTAGAAGTAGGCGGAAGTAGCTCTGCATAAGTGAGTGATTGTTCCTGCCAGAATATTAGATCTTGAATCCATTCCTTGAACTTGGGAGCTCTTCCCCTTCCCCATCTGCAGGTGACTCTGCATTTAGCTATCAGCAACCCCAACGCAGTGTATTTCTTATATGCAGCCTCTACCTCATCAGTGTATCCTTAAACGGCTGTGACCGGCGACATCTGCAGGGAAGATCCTATAATTTCTGCCATTGCATTAAATACCTGATGCCAGTATTGGTTAACCTCAGGACATTCCCATGCCAGATGTAGGAAATCAGCAGCCTCCCTTTTGCAATGCTCGCATCTATCGTTGTCCCTACGCTGAAATTTGTACATTTTGGCCGGAGTATAGTATAGGCGATGTAAAAACCTATAATGAATCATACGCAGCCTACTATTAGAAGTAATATTCCCTGTCTGCCTGCAACAGTACTCTCACTGCTTGTCTAGCAGGGTTATGCCAAGCTCCTCCTCCCAATTTATACGTGACGTCAACTGGTATGGTTTACAAGATGTTTGCGTACTATGGTAAATAAGGGAGGTTACATGTTGAGGCGGCTCCGGTTGTAATATCGTATGCAGAGAGGGCGGAGTCTGTGGTTCCTGCGGGAACACTGGGGTGACAGTCTTAACGCTTTGCCTGATCCTGACGCACATACATAGGTCCATAGTTGTAGGTGTTTTTTCATGGAAGAATTGTTCTTTTGTCCGAAACTTACCATTTTCGTATAAGTACCCCCATTCCTGTACATGTACTTTATCCAGTATCTGTCTACATGCTAGTTCATACTTTACTTTCAGATCTGGATGGTATTTTAGGGGTAGTCGGGATGAATATAGCAACGGCATATCCAGCTTTATTGCTAGTTTTCGCCATGCCATAGTAGTACATGCTACAGTGGTAGGGTTAGTGTCTCGAACTTTCAGTTTTGTTGCAATAACACCGGTCAATGGAGTCGGGTACATATATCACAACTCAACTGCTAAATGTGGCCTGTATGAGGGGGGTGAAACCAATATGTAGTGTAATTTGCCTGTGCACAGAGGTAGTATAATTCTAGGTCGGGTGCTTCAAACCCTCCTTGTAAGAAAGGGAGGGTCAGTACTTCCCATTTCATTCTAGGTTGCTTGCCTCCCTACACTAATCGGATCATCTGTGTTTTCAGAGCCGCAAAGAATGGTCACCCCGGGTTATAGGGAATATTAGTAAACAGGTAAAGTAGCTTGGGTAGTATCACCATTTTTAAGAGAGAACCGTCCTGCTAAGGATAATGGCATGGCTATCCAGCGAGTAATAGAGTCAGTCAGGGTGTCTAAGGCCGTGCCATAATTAATACGCATTAATTCGGTTTTATCTCTAGTAATCTTGATGCCTAAATATTTAACCTCCATGATGCTCCATTCTAAGGGATAATCTAACGTATACAGAGAGATAGCATCTGTGAGGGGGAATATTTGTGATTTGCTCTAATTGATGTGTATTCCAGAATATTCCCCAAATACAATGAATTCGCGCAGAAGTGGATTCAGATTATCCTGAGGGTCTCTGAGATAAAGTGTAATATCATCTGCATATAAAGATGTTAGAATGTGCATGGTGGGGTACCGGAGGGCCCGTTCTTTGTGATGTTGCCTCAATTTAGCCGGTAACGGCTCTATGGCAAGAGCAAATAGGAGTGGGGATAATGGACATCCTTGCCTCATGCCATGAGTTATAAGGAAAGGTGACAAGCGTGAGCCATTAAGGAGGACTGTGGCTTGAGGCTGGTGATAAAGTAGTTCAATCCATTTAAGAAAACTTGAGGGCATTCGCATGTGTCGAAGCATTCTCGAACGCTTTCGTGGCGTCTAGAAAAACTGCAACTGCAGCTATGTCGGGATCTATATCCTGCATTATCGAGAAGAGAGTGCGGAGATTATGGGACGTTGCAGGCCCAGGAATAAATCCAGCTTGGTCCGGAAGTATGAGGGTCCCCAATAAAAGATTCAATCTGTTAGATAGAACTTTGGCTAAAATTTTGGTATCACAGTTAAGGAGAGTGGTCTATAGGACTCACAGTGCTCTGCTGGTGTACAAGGTTTAACCCCTTCCATGCGCGGCCGATTTTCGCCCTGTGCGAGGCGTTTCATTAAGCGGACGGGTTCATGACGAGCTCAGCTCGTCATGCGCACACGAGCACTGCGCAGCATGACGAGCTGAGCTCGTCATGAGCATGGAAGGGGTTAAGCAAAGAGGTAATCATGGCTTCCCTCATGGATAAAGGAAGTATACCAGCCTCATTGGCTGCCTCAAACACTTTTTAAAAAATGGGGACTAGGTGCTCCGCATACGTTTTGTAAAACTCTATTGGAAGACCATCCGATCCCGGGGTACGTCCCGATTTCATTTGCATAATAGCCGTTCATATTTCGTCTTCTTCTAGTGCCGCAGCCAGGAACTCTCTCTGGGAGTCACCCAGCCAGCCCAGTGCGATATTTTCTAAGTATGGGGGAGATTGAGGGGTTGTTTTCTCTGTTTGGTGCATAGTGCGAAGTAGTATGTTGTGAAGACTTGTAAAAGATCTGGATTGTCCCTATAAGTGGTACCATTGGATTCCCAGATTTCTGTAATGTAATTGGAGAATCAGGGTTTTCAAATGTAGTCTGCTATGGCTTTTCCCGGTCTTTCCCCTTCCCCGTAGTTGCGGGCTCCATAGTATTTACTTCTAAAGTTGCATTCTCTCTCCGCTGGGTCTTTGTATTCAGTTATTTTGTCTCTGAGGGTTGCTTTTTCAACCCCCCCCCCAGTAGTGGATATTGTCATTTCTTGTTCTAGATTTTTTATTTCGAGATCTAACTTTTTGAGCAGATTTTGGATATCTCGTAAGATGCCTCCTCCCTTGGAGATGCACAGTCCTCTCATGGTGACTTTAAAGGCCTCCCATACCGTTGCCAAGGATTTAGTCGCCACTTACTATATAGGGGCCGATTCCGATTCGGGCCGGAAATCTCACCAACCGACTCGGTACGGGAATATAGTCCGACCGACACGTACCGGCGTTGCCCGACCTGGGTAGTACGATGAAATGCATGTGAATCACGACCGACTCGTACGGAACACAAGCCGAACGACCGAACCGGACGGAAACAAGCTATCCGGCCGGGAAACCACGCGAATAGAACCGACCGACACGCACCAGGAATCAACCCGAACGAAACGTACCCGCGAACTCCGACCTGCGCAGTACGATGCAATGCGTGGAAAACCAGACCGAGTCGCACGGAGCTCAAGCCGAACAACCGACACGCATACAAAAGCCAGCCGAAGGAAGCCAATACTCGGCGACCGACGCGTACGCCGCACAAGAAACCTAGCAGAAACACAGCGTGAACGACTCGGAGAAGCTCGCACGAGACAACTGCAGCGTCCTACTCGGTCAGAAGAACGTCTCCTACATGCACAAAAAATCCAAAGGAAAAAATACAAAAAAAGGGCCAAACAAGCAATTACAAAGCCAATAAATATAGGGGAAAAAAACATGGAACAAGGACACACCCCCAACTCCACCTATATAAAGGCCACAAATCCCTACCATGATCCTTTGCAAATTCAACTGACCTGCCAGCACAGAACACCATCACACAGCAACCACAGACACACTCACAGCTCATCCATCACACAAGCCACACACCATTAGCACCTCAACAAATAGCACCCTCACATACACCCAGCAAAACCTACACTCACACACCCTCACCTTCACACACACACACACATCAATCACCACCACCACCCATCACCATGCCCCCAAAGAAGAATCCAAAGTTCCTAGACAGTGAATTGGAAGTCCTGGTAGATGAGATCCTCGGGGTAGAGCCACAGTTGTTTGGTACATTGGTACAACAGACCCCCATGTCGCAGAAAACCAAGATGTGGCAGAAAATCGTCGACAGGGTCAACGCACAATCACCATGTTTGCGCACAAAGGAAGACATCCAGAACAGGTGGTATGATGTGCGCAGGAGGGTCAGGGACCTACTAAAGAAGGATTACATCGTGAGTCAGAGCACCGGCAGTGGCCCTCCTGCCAAACCACTATACCTCAGGCCCTGGGAGGAGAAGGTGCGGGCCATCCTACCACCAGTGAGCGTATATGGAGTATCAAACATCCCAGAGCCTGGTGAGTACACAACACATATACACAATATTGTGTGACAATACACACACATCACTGTCAAGGGGATAGTCAAACCATGCACCCTTAGCAAATCCACAGCAATCAAAAGATAATCACCCCAAGATTTGTCTGTCAGTCAGATAAACACAATACATGCCATCTCATAGTGATATGTAACTGTGTCATGATATGTACAAACCTAACTACAAATACAGCAAGGCAGTGGCACAAATGTAACCAACAAACACAGTTACACATTTTGCCACCACTAGAACACCACCTCACAGGGAAGCTCACTCAAAGGAAGGAATTCTGTGTATGCTGGTGAAGTCAGTGTAGCCGATAGCATGATGGGAGTTGTAGTCACAGATATAGGTCACCGTCACAATTGGCCCATCAACACCACTCTGAACCATGCTCACATCACAGGGAGTGGAAAACAACTGACAAGATGGCTGACACTGGGTACTGCTGTGGGGAGCACAAGGCCCTGGTGGGAACTGTGCACCAACCAACAGCAGGACACCACTGTCAGACATCTTGCCATTGCTGTCACACTCACACACAGTGAAGTCCACTCAAACGGAAGGAAGTATGGGCATGCTGGGAAGGGGGTGTAGGCTATAGCATGATGGGAGTTGTAGTCACAGATATTGGTCACCCTCACAATTGGCCCATCAACACCACTCTGAACCATGCTCACATCACAGGGAGTGGAAAACAACTGACAAGATGGCTGACACTGGGTACTGCTGTGGGGAGCACAAGCCCCTGCTGGGAACTGGGCACCAACCAACAGCAGGACACCACTGACTGACATCCTGAAAGCCAACTTGCACTCCTGCAATGGAAGCACGTTCCATGGTGGGATATCTGGCTGGGTGGGAAGGAGGACTGACAGCTCTGACCATAGTTACAGCAGCTTTTCTCACACACCCCTTAACACAAACTCCACACAACTCATCTGGGAGAATGCATTGCCTCACACTCTAATTAAATATCCCACAAAGAACAACCACACTGGGTTATGCTGTGTGAAGCACAGGGTCACTCTTGGGACTTGTAGCCAAACAAACGCCAGGACAACACTGTCAGCCATCCTGTCAGCACAGGCACACTACCCCACAGGGAAGCAGAGTCAAAAGGAAGGAAGTATGGGCATGCTGGGAAGGGGGGTGTAGGCAATAGCATGATGTGAGTGGTAGTCACAGCTCAACATCCCCCACCCACATGGCCCAGCAAGCTCACACTGAAGCATGCACACCTCACAGCCAGTGAAAAGCCACTTCAAAGATGTCTGACACTGGCCTCAGCTGTGGGGAGCACAAGGCCCTGCTGGGAACTGTGCAACAACCAACAGCAGGACACCACTGACTGACATCCTGAGAGTCAACCTGCACACACTGCAGTCAAAAGGAAGGAAGTATGGGCATGCTGGGAAGGGGGGTGTAGGCTATAGCATGATGGGATTTGTAGTCACAGATATTGGTCACCCTCAGAATTGGCCCATCAACACCACTCCGAACCATGCTCACATCACAGGGAGTGGAAAACAACTGACAAGATGGCTGACACTGGGTACTGCTGTGGGGAGCACAAGCCCCTGCTGGGAACTGGGCACCAACCAACAGCAGGACACCACTGACTGGCATCCTGAAAGCCAACTTGCACTCCCTGCAATGGAAGCACGTTCCATGGTGGGATATCTGGCTGGGTGGGAAGGAGGACTGACAGCTCTGACCATAGTTACAGCAGCTTTTCTCACACACCCCCTTAACACAAACTCCACACAACTCATCTGGGAGAATGCATTGCCTCACACTCTAATTAAATATCCCACAAAGAACAACCACACTGGGTTATGCTGTGTGAAGCACAGGGTCACTCTTGGGACTTGTAGCCAAACAAACGCCAGGACAACACTGTCAGCCATCCTGTCAGCACAGGCACACTACCCCACAGGGAAGCTGAGTCAAAAGGAAGGAAGTATGGGCATGCTGAGAAGGGGGGTGTAGGCTATAGCATGATGGGAGTTGTAGTCACAGATATTGGTCACCCTCAGAATTGGCCCATCAACACCACTCTGAACCATGCTCACATCACAGGGAGTGGAAAACAACTGACAAGATGGCTGACACTGGGTACTGCTGTGGGGAGCACAAGCCCCTGCTGGGAACTGGGCACCAACCAACAGCAGGACACCACTGTCAGCCATCTTGCTATTGCTGTCACACTCACACACAGTGAAGTCCACTCAAAAGGAAGGAAGTATGGGCATGCTGGGAAGGGGGGTGTAGGCTATAGCATGATGGGAGTTGTAGTCACAGATATTGGTCACCCTCACAATTGGCCCATCAACACCACTCTGAACCATGCTCACATCTCAGGGAGTGGAAAACAACTGACAAGATGGCTCACACTGGGTACTGCTGTGGGGAGCACAAGCCCCTGCTGGGAACTGGGCACCAACCAACAGCAGGACACCACTGTCAGCCATCTTGCTATTGCTGTCACACTCACACACAGTGAAGTCCACTCAAAAGGAAGGAAGTATGGGCATGCTGGGAAGGGGGGTGTAGGCTATAGCATGATGGGAGTTGTAGTCACAGATATTGGTCACCCTCACAATTGGCCCATCAACACCACTCTGAACCATGCTCACATCACAGGGAGTGGAAAACAACTGACAAGATGGCTGACACTGGGTACTGTTGTGGGGAGCACAAGCCCCTGCTGGGAACTGGGCACCAACCAACAGCAGGACACCACTGACTGACATCCTGAGAGTCAACCTGCACACACTGAAAGGGTGGCATGCTTCATGGTGGGATAACTGGGCTGGGGGGAGAAGGAGGGCCGGATGTCCACCAAATACCACCAATGCTGGCCATGCACACACCTCAACATTCACATTGAAAAGCTTCAGGTTGGCAGGACAATGTGCTACACCAATATCAACCTCTGACTGTGACAACTTAGGACAATGCAATGTACAGGCCCGCATCCAGAGGTACAGTCACAACTGTCAGGTGTGTGATCCATTGATGCCCGTAGAAAAATAACATACATTGTGTGTCTCTTCCAAAAACAGGTGATGATGGGGACACAGCAGCAGACGATGAGGAGTCTCTGTCCCAGGCTCTGGGGGACACTGAGCTCACTGGTGTGGAACAGCCTCTGCACTCCTCGGATGGCGAAGACCTACCTGGCCCCCTCCGGTGCGAGTCATCATGCAGCACCAGCAGGACCAACATCTGCACCCCCTGCACCCACCCCTCCAAAACTGCCAACACACAGACCACCCCTGCCAACACGGACAGACCAAGGACCACCGATGACAACAGCACAGGGACCCCGGCCCAACGTGGAGCAACGGACAACGACCCCAGTAACAACCCCCAAGTGGGCCTACGGTCACCTGTGCGTGCCACCACAGGTCCCGCACGTGTCGCCAGGGGTGGTGGGAGGGGTGGTAGACATAGGTCGCTGTTTGCAGAGGGCCTGGACTGCATGATGACCCACAACTGGCACGCATTGCTGAGGCGTACCAGAATAGCACCGGAGAGGTCAGCCAGGTAGTGGGGATCCTCAAGGACATTCAACAGCAGCAGGCTGCCCATCATGCCCGCTTGGACTCACACATGTCCCGTGTGGAGACACACATGTCCCGTGTGGAGACACACATGTCTGGCATGGAGTCCAAGTGGGACACATTGGAAGAACTGACAGCGGTGCATAGGGACATATTGACATGCCTCCGCCAGATTAGCACCAACATGGCCACACCTCCCTGTGTGCCCACAACATCTGGTGCTGCAACAACTGCAACTGCCACAGGGAGGGAGGATGACTCTAGCGGAGAGTCCTCTGCACCGCAGCAGCCTGCACGTGAGGGTCCCCCCGGAAGAAGAGGGGTCGTCCGAGGAAGGAAAACTGAGAGGCCGATGGCCATGTACATCCCCCAGGAACCCAACACCTGTTCTGGAAATTCTCCTTTGTGTGCAAACTGTTCACCCTGTCGAATGCAACACAACTCTCCCACATGACATGGGGAGCTTAAGTTGGCCCAATGTATCAGATGACTGTGGACTTTACTCAAGACATTTCTGCTACCAAGACTTCCAACTCATCTGGGAACTTTGGATTCCAATCCCAATGTACAGCACCCACCATCCTGTGCACTATCCTCACACATGTATGGAAATAAACTCACTAATACACCATACTTGCCTCTGTTGTGATTCCAACGTGGTTTCTGTCATGGAGATGGTGATCTGCTAAATGACACTGTGCATGCTAACTGCTACACAAGTTCAACACCGTCATGTGAGTCATGGTGACGTGACACATATGAGGGAGACACACCACTAGGGCTACACAACACATACACACCAGGGCCATCAGACTCATCGCCTACACTGATGTTGCCAGGAAATACAGTGGAATGCACAGACACCACACCTATTCACAGTCTGTGTTAACTAGCCCACAGGTGCAGTAAGCACATGTCAGTCAGATGTGTGACCACAGACAACGCACATCCCAAAGTGAAGCACAGGTTTATTACACATTTGCAACATGTTGTTTCCACTACAGATGCAAGGTAATCCTACGTGGCAGTGGCCACACAGTCAACAAGTATAGAAGAAATAAAGTCCAGGGGTGTGTGGCACATCACCTGTAGGGAAACAACTGCTTCCACCCTGGAAGTTGAATCATGGTGTCGGGGGATCACAGTTCACCAAACAACTCTGAAAGTACCCTGTGAAGGACAGACATGACACACAGTCAAAAGCACTGAAGAACAGGACAGAACTGCAATACTCATGGCCAATACATCACAAGATACTCACAGAAAACCAAGTTTGCATGTCAACACTGTTGGGGAGTACAGACTACCTGTAAGGACACATCGCTGCACGCTTCCAGTCAAGTAGCACATGGCCACACTCAAACAGCACCAGAGCACCACCAACACATATCATGCAAACTCACATCATTGGCATTGACAACTCTCTGGATACTCACATTCAGCTGAAGAAGTTGGTGATGAGCTGTGTGCGGACATCACCATCATCATCATCATCATCACTGGCATCATGGCCCAGGCCAGGATCCTCCACAGGTGGCGGATGTTGGTCATCGTCATCCAGGATGAGAGGCAACTCCTTCCGCACTGCCAGGTTGTGTAGCATGCAGCAGACAATGACAATCTTGCACACCTTTGCTGGGGCATATGGGAGGGCCCCTCCTGTCTTGTCCAGGCAGCGGAAGCGGCTCTTCGGGAGACCAAATGTCCGCTCGATCACTCTCCTGGTCCGACCATGTGCCTCATTGTAGCGCATCTGGGCTGGTGTCACAGGGTTCCTGAGGGCTGTCAGCAACCATGGCATGTTGGGGTATCCGGAGTCACCTACAGACAGACAATTGCACATTAGCAGAGTTGGAAAAGAGGGCGGAATACAACATAGCAGAACACACACAATGGTACAAAGTCAGTACACACCGACAAGCCAGGCACGCTGGTTCTGCATCTGTGACATCATCCTCGGGATGCGACTACTCCTCATCACGTAGGCATCGTGTGCCGAACCAGGGAAACGGGCACACACATGTGAGATGCTCATATCTGCAAGACATACCACCAGAGCATTGATCGAATGATAATGTTTCCTGTTCCTGTATGCCTGCTCATGTGCCTGTGGTGGTACCAAAGCCACATATGTCCCATCAATGGAGCCAATGACATGTGGCATCCTCCCCAGGGCATAGAAGTCACTCTTGATGTCAGTGAGTTGTTGACGTGTAGGGAAATAGATGTACTGGTTCAGGCATCTCAACATTGCCTCCAAAACATCGCGTAGCACACGGCTGAACATAGTCTGTGACATCCCACCAGCAGTCGCCACAGTGTGTTGAAAGGTACCGGTGGCAAAGAAGTGTAGGGCTGCCATCACCTTCACCTTGGGGGTCAGCGCTGTAGGGTACGGCCGGCCAGGTTGCAAATGTGGGGCCAAGTGCACTGCCAAATTCTCAATCAGCTGCCTGGTGAAGCGGTACCATCGGATGCTGTCACGTTCCACCATCGTCGCTAGGTCAGGGAATGGTCTATGGACAGCTGGTGCCCTGCAGTGCATAGGTGAAGAAAGAAAGATTGTCAGTCACCCCACATATGTGCCATTCACCATACTCAATATCACATGATACATCATTACGAGACACAAGTACTTGATGTGTGTGCCGTTCTGTATGGACATATATGGCACCTACATGGACATCATCTAACATCTCAGTTCAACATGTGTTGACAACAGGTTCCAGGTTGTGCTATGGGAAACCATTAGGCTGTGTCACAGTACCCATTTACTGCTGTCACATTCCAAACACACACCACAGTGACATGTCTGGACCGATGCGCCACAGGCATCACAGCTCATTGACAGGTAGATTCCCAGGGACCCTGTCTTGCCACATGGACACTGGCATGACATGGCGTATCATGTACACGTCAGGAAAACAAACATGACTCCCACAGGTAGTGGCCCCTGTTGCCTCCGCAGGATAGACATGGACGTCTGTGACACACACACGCACAACATCAAAGTCCATGCACAAACAACGTGGATGTGGAGACTGTCTCCCATTGTGCACATGGAATCAGAGACATCGGAAACACAACATGCACACAGACTGTGGAGGGCCATCACTATTGTGGCAATGGGTCACCCTGTGACGTACATACCTTCCCACATGGGACTCTGGGGGTATGTGACATGTCATACACATACACAACCTGGAAATGTGACCATGCCACATGCTCCGAAATGAACAGTTGCACATCACAATGGTCATGTGCACAACACACAAATGATCCTGTCCCCATGAACACGTGCACAGCCTGGGAGTGGCTGCCCCCAAGTGCCACCCCAAAAACCACATGTTTACCCCCATACACAGAAAAGGTAATGCAGCCTTACATGCCTTAGGATACAGTGTGGACTGGGTGTGGTGTTGTAGGTGTGCCCCTGAGTCCCTGGCAAGTATATGTGGCTGGCATACGTTCACCAGTGACAAGCATGGTGACATATGCGAGTGACCTGTACAGGGACGCGTTGTACAGCAATGGACCGATCGGTGTGCACGCACTGGCCATTGCATCTGTTGTGAGCGGGTACGCGTTGTTTCCCGGAATACGCGTTGTACAGCAAGGGACCGATTGGTGTGCACGCACTGGCCATTGCATCTGTTGTGAGCGGGTGCAGCGTTGTACAGCAATGGACCGATCGGTGTGCACGCACTGGCCATTGCATCTGTTGTGAGCGGGTACGCGTTGTTTCCCGGAATACGCGTTGTACAGCAATGGACCGATCGGTGTGCACGCACTGGCCATTGCATCTGTTGTGAGCGGGTACGCGTTGTACAGCAATGGACCGATCGGTGTGCACGCACTGGCCATTGCATCTGTTGTGAGCGGGTACGCGTTGTTTCCCGGAATACGTGTTGTACAGCAATGGACCGATCGGTGTGCACGCACTGGCCATTGCATGTGTTGTGAGCGGGTACGCGTTGTATCCCGGAATACGCGTTGTACAGCAATGGACCGATCGGTGTGCACGCACTGGCCATTGCATCTGTTGTGAGCGGGTACGCGTTGTTTCCCGGAATACGCGTTGTACAGCAATGGACCGATCGGTGTGCATGCACTGGCCATTGAATCTGTTGTGAGCGGGTACGCGTTGTACAGCAAGGGACCGATCGGTTCGCACACATTGGACATTGCATGTGATGTGAGCGTGTACGCGTTGTTTTTTGAAATACGCGTTGTACAGCAATGGTCCGGACGGTGCGCATGCATTGGCTAGGGCCTGGCATGGCAACGGACGCGTTTTCGAAGCTGTAACGAGTTTGATGCAGTGAATTCAGTTGGCCAGCCACAACAATGTTGCAAATACATGGGTGTCATGAAGTTTAACTTTTAACGGATGCTGTGGGCGTGTATAAGTGGTGCTATTCCATGGATTGGCCAGATTCAGAAGATGCAAACGACTTGGACCTATCACTTTGGACACATGGGACAGTATCTGCCTCTGCAGCACACATATAATGCTGGCTGTTCCCCTGAGAGCTCACTTGCCTGCATTACATGCTCCAGGACGACATCTGCCACCAACACTGCTGCTGTCTCTGCATCCTCTGGCTACTGCAATGGCACGTACTGTGGAGAGAGCCCCAGCCTTCAGCCTTGAGGAGAACCAGGCCCTGCTGGACAGCCTCCTTCCACAGTACAGCAAGCTGTATGGGAAACCAGGGAGCAGGTGAGTGTGCTGTCCACTGCCTTACTAATTGTGCATGTTCTCTGACTAGCAAGACTTACAGTGTGCACACCACTGGCTAGCATGCTCACTGAGTAGTTCTCACCCCCAAAGTGTGTAGTTACATGCACTGAACAGGTACAGTGCAGTAACAGTGCATTCCAACAAGGTTTACTTCCCATGCAATGATACCATGTAGTAACTGCTGGCAAACTGTTCATAGGCATCGTTGCACTGCCTGTGTACATCATATGCCCCTGTGATTGAGACATGTATATCCAACTGTGTGATGCACTTTGTCATCCTCACATGTTGATGCCCACCAGAAGCAGGAAATCTGGCTGACCATCGCCCGGGCAGTAAGATCCGTGGGGGTCTACAAGCGCCGGATCCGCAACTGCCAGAAGAGGTGGCAGGACCTTCGGGGCTGGACCCGGAGGATCGCAAGGGTCCAGCTGAAGCTGTCGCCTCCTCGCAGGAGGGGCGGACACCGGACCCTGACCCCCCACATGCTCAGGATCCTGGTGGTGGTCTTCCCTGACCTGGATGGGCAGCTGAAGGCCAGACAGCAGCAAGGAGGGGGTGAGTCCATGACTGCACTGGGCACTTTGTCTGACATGCTATGTGCCCTCCTCTGGCCTAGTTAAACTTCCACAGTACATCAGTCTTGTGGTCCAGGACCCATGTCCCTCAATTGTGACATGCCCACTCCTCATCTGATACGCATATGTGTGGCCCTTACAGTCAGGAAATTGTGTCACTTGGGTACTGTGCCCTTGCATTTTGCTTCGCTCAAGGTGGGGGACAGCATTTGTTCCCGTGACTTTGTTGTGGGATTCATGGGTGGGTCAATTGCTTACACAATGCCTAAGTTCTGACATGTAATCTGGGTGTAACTTTGATATGTGGTCCACTTGCCGATCTAAATCACCACATGTCCCTGGGGTATTTGGCACACACCCATGCTGCGGGTGGGAACAATGTTTGGGCCTCAGGAGTATGAATATCAAGTGTGTCACACATGCTTAGCCACCTGCCTACTGTCCAGGGCTCATCCCTCTTTCAGGTGGAGCAGGACAGTCATGCCTACTCCAGGGCATACAATACACTCTGTACTCCCACTCCCGTGTATCAGCTGACATGTTGTGATCAGTGAAATGTTCCCTCAGGTGTCTGCCTCTGTGTCATTGTGCTGTGGCTTCGTTGTCAGGACTACTGGGATGTTTATCGTTTAGGGCTCAGCATGCCATCTGAGATGTGACCATGAGAGACGATACTTCTGTAACTCATAGGTGTTTGATCACTTGACTGTGCACACAGTTGTATGCGACTGTGAACTTCAGGCAGCTGTTTTACATTCACAGCAGACTGTGAGGTGCTCAGGTTCATAGAGTTGTGTTTCATGTCTCCCATATGTCCAATTGGCATGACGTGGCCAAATAAGAGTTCAGATGATGTGGTTTGTGGGGGATGGACATGTGCACTTGTCAGCTACATAACTTGCATTCCCCATTTCCTAGGATTGTGACACAGTGCAGACTGTTGTTGGCTGGCTGCCATGCCCATGTGACTGGAGACAGTGATGTATGACTTTGCAGGCATGCCTGTGCCATGGCATTTAACTTCCTAAGAGTGATCCTGCAGGGGAGTCACATGTGCAACATGCACCCCATTGTGGAATTGACTATCCGGACATGGGTGCATCATGGTGTCTGGTGCTGGTATGCAACACATGCATTTCTAATTAGACTCTGGCCATCCCTTTACCCGGACACCTGTACTAACTCAGTGGCAAGAGATGTGATGTGTGCATGTTCACATACTTCACCGTGTTCTCTGCAACGTTCAACAACTGTGTACGTGGTGCATGTGTCCACACTGGGGTATTAACATCCAACAGGCACCAGATAGATGGGTGCAAGGGCAGGAGGGGTGTGAGTGCCATGGTTGACTATCAGACTGACAATTGGCTTCTCCTAATCTCTGTGAGGACTTTTGGCAATGTTCAACTGAGGATGCCAGGGCTTGCTCTGTAATGTGCTGTACTTACTGTGGTGTGTGGGGTCAGTGCAGGTGACTGATGTTTGTCTGTTTCCCTAATTGTTTGCAGATACATCCACGGCCACAGGAGGGGACAGCTCCACGGACCAGGAGGAGCTGCAGAGCCAGACTGGGTCAGCAGGCGATGAATGGTCGGAGGGACCCAGTGGCACGGAGGGCGAGGGGAGCCACACCGAAGAGTCCTCAGCACCATCCACCTCAGCTGAGGACCACAGCAGCTCGGAGGATGACTCCCTTGTGGAGGCGGGTGTCAGCAGCCACCACACCCCAGCTAGTATGTCTGGCCCTGCCACCACCATCACCACCACCACTGCTCTCCCATTGGCTCCCATTCCAGAGGTCCGTGGAGGCTCCCGTGTTCGGGAGCGTGTCTCCTTCGTGCCAGGCACCGCACCCCCTGCCCCTGTGTCCCCTGCTGCCCTGAGTGAGGAGTCTGTGTACCTACTTCGCCAGTACCATGTAGGGCAGACAGCAATGCTGAGTGTCCTCCATGCACACACCACTCTGTTGACACAGCTGGTGTCGTTCATGGAGGGCATCTCGACGGGCATGTCTGCCCTACAGAGGAGCAATAGGTCCATGGACTCCTCCCTGATGGCAGCAGTGTCCCTCCTCCAACAGTCCATCACCCCTCCTACCTCTGCCCCATCCACACTTCCTGGCACCCTACCTGTCCCAAGCACATGCACACCTGCACAATCACCCAAACACACAGACACAAGCAGCACAGAAACACACAAAACAAGGGCAAAACGTGCACACAAGCATCCTCAGGGGACTGATACCACACCCACAGGGGATGGGGTACAGACACACACACAGGCATCCACAGTCACTCTGCAGTCCTCAAAATCCTCTCCCTCCAAGACCCCTTCTCTTGCCTCACCTGAAACCCCACCTACAAAGCAGCTCTTCCTCTGTGACCTCGGCCTCTTCCCCTCTGATCCCGCTGATCCAGCATACAGGGGGAAGAGGAAGTCCACCCACACAGAGGGGAGTGCCCCTCGCCCCCGGACACCCTCCCCCAGGCGCAGACAGCCTGAGGCCCCCACCCGCAAGTCCCCCCGGTCCCGGAAGAGCAAGACCCCACCAACGCCCTGCAGGTCAACCACACAGTCTCCTTCCTCTATCCCTCAGTCACCCACAACACAGGTTCCCCCACCACACCCTGCCCCAGGTTCCCCCACCACACAGATACACCATCCCCAAAATGATGCGGCCTTCTCCCCCTACCACTTGCTCTTCCAACCCCACACCCCCCACTGCACATGTTTGTGCCACTGGTGTGGAGACCGTGTCCTCCCCCTCTGTCCTGCCCACCTTACCTGAACCCCATTCTACTCCCCCAGAGATGGGCACTGCAGTAGAGTCCACTACCACACCGTCTGACTTGGGCACTGCAGTGGGGAACCTGTCCACTCCATCTGGCCAGCCCACTGGAGTTGTGCCGGCACCCACACCATCTGACTCATGCCCCCCAGTTGTGCCGGCACACACCATGTCAGACACCTCCACTGCAGTTGTCAGTGACTCTCCACCACCAGCCACCCCTTCCCTGCCTCCTTCTGGTGAGCCCTGATCCTGTCCCTGCGGTGCCTGGCCTGACCCCCCGTATGCCCCTCCGTGGGGAGTGTCCCTGGTGATTAGCAGTGCAGGAAAGCAAAGGGTGACATCTGCCACTGTCACCCTGTTTGGACTTCAGTCATGGACTGGCCATTGGCCTTTGGGTTTTGTCTGGACTTTCTTTTTTAATATGACATATGGTGAATAAAGCTCCTTTCAGTTCTCCAGTGGTTTTGCTTCAGATGTACATGATGTTGAGGATGCTAAACATGCCCTTGCTGCAGTGATGGTTATTTTTGCTATCAGGGAAATGAAGTGTTACTGTGCAGGACCCCATGTGGTCCAGGGTGAATGTATCCTATCCTGGGGTGTAGCCATGTCATCCTTTGCAGCAATATGAGGGTGTCATGTTTTTCATATTTGCCAATGGGATTCCCTACATGTTTTTGCAATATCACATCTGTGGCTTACACCCCTGCACATCTGTTGTGCTTGCCATTGTTCAATTTGTCTATTTCCCTGACCGTGTGACCATCTCCACTGAACATGCAAGTTTGGGCATCAATGGGGAAGGACTCATCTGTGGTATCAGTGCAACTTGCTATACATGTGTATTTGATCGGTGCAGATGATTTTGGTGACACTGCCATGACCAGGCTGATGTGACGAGAGCCTTCATTTTGTGCTAATTGTTGACTGAGTGACCAAGTGTTCTGCTGACATGATTGAGCCCTGCAGAGACAACGTATGGCACAGCTCCCCTCATGGCAGTGTGTAATTCCGTGACATTGCCTGAGCCCAAGGTGTGTGTTGTGTGAGCATGTCTGTGTGTGTTCACTTCCATTTTGCTACGCAGGCTGGGGTCCCTAGTGATGTTCCTGTTTGTGATGCTTGCTGAGTTGAGCAATGTTCCCCCCAAATCTTCGCCCTGGGTTCTCTGTGATGTGGGTGCATGGCACATTACTGGTGATCAGGGTGTCATCCATAGGTTTGTTTGCTGTCAGGGCTGAGTTTGTGGGCAAACGCAGATGAGACACAGTCAGGATTCCCCTTGGCACTTGTTGGTTACACAAGTCATGTAATTTACAATTTGTGTTAGCTTTCAGTGATTGTGACACGTTGTGTGTGTGACTGCTGCCACTCCTCAGGGTCAGAGCTGCAATGTTGGAAGTTGTCTATGTGTGTTCTTGGTGGGTGACCTTGGCTTCTTCATTGGTGTGTGACTGTGGCCGGGATCCCATTGGTTGGTGTGGATTTGACGTCATGCCCATGTACAGCTAACTGTGCAGTGTGTCAGACATTCACAAGTCTTGTTGACTGGCCATGTGTGATGGGTATCTCCACCTTAGTTCCCCCCACCACCCCTGGGATTGTCATGGGTGCATGTGCAATGTCACCAGTCCATGTGAGCTTCACTGCTGCACATTGGTGGAGGTCAAGGTGTGTGGTGTTGAGTGTGTGCAAATGAGAGTTGTTGCACGGCTAGACCCCTACCTCCATGTTGGCCTTGGCTGACAGGCCGTGCTGATTGATTTGTGCTTGTGTAGGTGTGATGGTAGTTAGTTGCTCAGGACACATGACTGTGGTTCACAGTGTGTACGACATCTACCTTTGTCATCACAGTGGGATTATCATGCAGGCCAAGTGTCACCACAATGTGGGGTCCCTGGGGATAGTGCTGTGGTGGGTCTGTCTCTTGCTGTGTTAGTTGCTGTTCCTACAAGCTTGTGTGACATTTGTAATTTGGGCTCCCTCTCATCTAACAATGCCTGATTGCCCACATAGGGGAATCCGATCCATGAGTTACTTTTGTGTGGCACTGTATTGACATCTGTGTAATAGGGATTCAGGCCTCCTCATGTGTTGTGTGGTTGCCTGGGGACACTGACACACCCTCTCATCACCTGTTGTGTTTGATATGCAGTGTGAGTCTGCCTGTTTGTGTTTGTGCATTTGCACCACTGCATTGGCATTTCTTTAGTGTGCCATTGGCTGTATGTTGTTTGGTGGGTTTCCCCTGCTGTCCATGGGATTCCTAGGTCATCAGTCAGCACAATGATCATGGTTTGTATGTCCTATTGCTGCCATGGAATGGTATTTGTTCACCTGACATCTACAGTCTCCACAGGATATCTACATTTGTGTGTCCATTGGTGCTGATGTGTGGGTCTGCATTATGATGGTCACTTCTGTCATTGTGTTATTCGTGAATGTTGACAATGTGAGCCCCCATGGGTGATGTTTGTCTGCACATGGCCAAAGCGATGTTTCATTGCCACTGCACTGTTTGCCTCACCCAATCTATGTTGCTATGGGACACAAGCACTACTATGCCACTGATGTGTTTGTTGTTGTGTGACCAGGAATCATCCATGCAGTTTGGCATTTGCAGCTTTTCACATGACAACACTTACATTATGGTCACTGTGGTGATGGGGCTTTAGACCCCATTGCCACAATGTTCAAAATGTGCTTCAGCTATGGACCCCACACTTACATTTTGGTCACTGTGGTGATGGGGTGTTAGACCCCATTGCCACAATGTTCAAAATGTGCTTCAGCTATGGACCCCACACTTACCTTTTGGTCACTGTGATGATGGGGTGTTAGACCCCATTGCCACACTGTTCAAAATGTGCTTCAGCTATGGACCCCACACTTACATTTTGGTCACTGCGGTGATGGGGTGTTAGACCCCATTGCCACAATGTTCAAAATGTGCTTCAGCTATGGACCCCACACTTACCTTTTGGTCACTGTGATGATGGGGTGTTAGACCCCATTGCCACAATGTTCAAAAAGTGCTTCAGCTATGGACCACACACTTACCTTTTGGTCACTGTGGTGATGGGGCTTTAGACCCCATTGCCACAGTGGTCATGGTCTGCTTGCATTGTGGAGGCCACACACATTTATGTGTGACACATGTGATAGGGGGTCACATTGTGTGTTCAATGTCATGTTCAGTGTTGTAGGCATTTGACACAGACTACACACGCTTGTCATGGTGTTGGGGGGGATGTATTTTTCAGACATTCCTTATGTTGGAGTATGCTGGTTGTGTCATGCATTACCCGTCCTATGAGTAGGGGTTGTGTGGGTGGTAGGCATCCAGGCCCCCATGAGTAGGGGTGGTGGTAGTGGTAGGCATCCATCCCCCTATGAGTGGGGATGGTATTAGTGGTAGGCATCCATCCCCCTATGAGTGGGGAGGGTAGTAGTGACAGGCATCCAGGCCCCCCTGAGTAGGGGTGGTGGTAGTGGTAGGCATCCATCCCCCTATGAGTGGGGATGGTAGTAGTGGCAGGCATCCATCCCCCTATGGGTGGGGAGGGTAGTAGTGACAGGCATCCAGGCCCCCCTGAGTAGGGGTGGTGGTAGTGGTAGGCACCCATCCCCCTATGAGTGGGGATGGTAGTAGTGACAGGCATCCAGGCCCCCATGAGTAGGGGTGGTGGTAGTGGTAGGCATCCATCCCCCTATGATTGGGGATGGTAGTAGTGGCAGGCATCCATCCCCCTATGAGTGGGGAGGGTAGTAGTGACAGGCATCCATCCCCCTATGAGTGGGGAGGGTAGTAGTGACAGGCATCCATGCCCCCCTGAGTAGGGGTGGTGGTAGTGGTAGGCATCCATCCCCCTATGAGTGGGGATGGTAGTGGTGACAGGCATCCAGGCCCCCCTGAGTAGGGGTGGTGGTAGTGGTAGGCATCCATCCCCCTATGAGTGGGATGGTAGTAGTGACAGGCATCCAGGCCCCCATGAGTAGGGGTGGTGGTAGTGGTAGGCATCCATCCCCATATGAGTGGGGATGGTAGTAGTGGCAGGCATCCATCCCCCTATGAGTGGGGAGGGTAGTAGTGACAGGCATCCAGGCCCCCATGAGTAGGGGTGGTGGCAGTGGTAGGCATCCATCCCCATATGAGTGGGGATGGTAGTAGTGGCAGGCATCCATCCCCTATGAGTGGGGAGGGTAGTAGTGACAGGCATCCAGGCCCCCATGAGTAGGGGTGGTGGTAGTGGTAGGCATCCATCCCCATAGAAGTGGGGATGGTAGTAGTGGCAGGCATCCATCCCCCTATGAGTGGGGAGGGTAGTAGTGACAGGCATCCAGGCCCCCCTGAGTAGGGGTGGTGGTAGTGGTAGGCATCCATCCCCCTATGAGTGGGGATGGTAGTAGTGACAGGCATCCAGGCCCCCATGAGAAGGGGTGGTGGTAGTGGTAGGCATCCATCCCCATAGAAGTGGGGATGGTAGTAGTGGCAGGCATCCATCCCCCTATGAGTGGAGAGGGTAGTAGTGACAGGCATCCAGGCCCCCCTGAGTAGGGGTGGTGGTAGTGGTAGGCATCCATCCCCCTATGAGTGGGGATGGTAGTAGTGACAGGCATCCAGGCCCCCATGAGAAGGGGTGGTGGTAGTGGTAGGCATCCATCCCCCTATGAGTGGGGATGGTAGTAGTGGCAGGCATCCATCCCCCTATGAGTGGGGATGGTATTAGTGGTAGGCATCCATCCCCCTATGAGTGGGGATGGTAGTAGTGACAGGCATCCAGGCCCCCATGAGTAGGGGTGGTGGTAGTGGTAGGCATCCATCCCCCTATGAGTGGGTATGGTAGTAGTGGCAGGCATCCATCCCCCTATGCGTGGGGATGGTATTAGTGGTAGGCATCCATCCCCCTATAAGTGGGGAGGGTAGTAGTGACAGGCATCCAGGCCCCCATGAGTAGGAGTGGTGCTAGTGGTAGGCATCCATCCCCCTATGAGTGGGGATGGTATTAGTGGCAGGCATCCATCCCCCTATGAGTGGGGAGGGTAGTAGTGACAGGCATCCAGGCCCCCATGAGTAGGGGTGGTGGTAGTGGTAGGCATCCATCCCCCTATGAGTGGGGATGGTATTAGTGGCAGGTATCCATCCCCCTATGGGTGGGGAGGGTAGTAGTGACAGGCATCCAGGCCCCCCTGAGTAGGGGTGGTGGTAGTGGTAGGCATCCATCCCCCTATGAGTGGGGATGGTAGTAGTGACAGGCATCCAGGCCCCCCTGAGTAGGGGTGGTGGTAGTGGTAGGCATCCATCCCCCATGAGTGGGGATGGTAGTGGTGACAGGCATCCAGGCCCCCATGAGTAGGGGTGGTGGTAGTGGTAGGCATCCATCCCCCTATGAGTGGGGATGGTAGTAGTGGCAGGCATCCATCCCCCTATGAGTGGGGAGGGTAGTAGTGACAGGCATCCATCCCCCTATGAGTGGGGAGGGTAGTAGTGACAGGCATCCAGGCCCCCTGAGTAGGGGTGGTGGTAGTGGTAGGCATCCATCCCCCTATGAGTTGGGATGGTAGTGGTGACAGGCATCCAGGACCCCATGAGTAGGGGTGGTGGTAGTGGTAGGCATCCATCCCCTATGAGTGGGGATGGTAGTAGTGGCAGGCATCCATCCCCCTATGGGTGGGGATGGTATTAGTGGCAGGCATCCATCCCCCTATGGGTGGGGAGGGTAGTAGTGACAGGCATCCAGGCCCCCCTGATTAGGGGTGGTGGTAGTGGTAGGCATCCATCCCCCTATGAGTGGGGATGGTAGTAGTGACAGGCATCCAGGCCCCCCTGAGTAGGGGTGGTGATAGTGGTAGGCATCCATCCCCCTATGGGTGTGTATGGCATTGGTGATAGCCATCCCGCCCCTATGGTTCTGCTGTTGCTAGTGTACGTCATTTGTGCATCCCTATGTGTGTGTGACATATTTCGGGTACGTGTCGTTTGTTTGTGTTGTGGGTGTTTGACTTACCGTCTGTGCCGTACGCGTCCGTACCGGTCCCGGTAATAGATATAGAATATTGGTAGGATCTGCGCGATGGGATTCATGGTTGGGTCATCTCGTTCGGGTTTCTCGTGGCTTCGACTCATACTCATCGCTGGCTTGTCCGTCTCGTCGCCGTGGATCGTCTTGTGGCGCGAATCTGAGCTTATGTACAGCTCTCCCGGATGCTCAAACGTGCCGGACATAGCGACGGGTTCGGCGCGTACGGAAGGCGCATCGTACTAGTCCGGCCGGAAGGTGCTGTGTATTTGCTTCCGTGCGACTTGAATCGGCGTTTACGGATCCGGCTCGGGCGGGGATCAGGAGCTGAAATGGGTAAGTACGGCTCGCTCGGAATCTGGGCTGTTGTGCGCATCGTACTTGTTCGTTCGGACGAGTGTTCGAATCGGTCGGGAAACATGCGTTCGGCTTGTATTTTTTTCGGACGAATACTGTTAGGTGCGCTTCCGGCCGAGATCGGAATTGACCCCATAGTGTTCCATTTCCCAGGGAGGTTAACACCATTTTTATTGGGGAGTGACCCGAATACATTTGTGCAAGATGCTCGACTTGTTCAACCCAGTGTCCCATTCCCCTACAGATTTTCCAGTAGTCAAGCCTGGACCATGTTGTGTGCACTGCTGAATAATGTGTGCTCACTCTAGTGGTGGGATGTAATTGTCTCCAAGCATCCATGAGGTAATTATCTGTCATAATGCCTAATAGCTGACTCTGGGCTGCAGTGTAGTGATGTGGTTGTGGATTCGATCTATCTAATGTGGGCATCAGGGCTGTGTTAAAGTCCCTGCCCCAGAGGACATAAGTAGACCCCATGGCTAGCACCTTTCCCCGTAGTGTGCCAAAAAACTGAGGGTTGTCGTTATTGGGACCGTAGCAGTTAACAATAGTAACCATGTAGGAATATAGTCAGCCCCACATAATACTGTATGCGAATCTTGCAGTGATCCCCCCAATATAAATGGGGTATTTTTCTTTATTATTATTGCAGTGCCTCTAGCGTAGGTGGAATAGGATGCAAAGCTGCGATACATTGCCCATCTAGTCGCAAAGTTTGGGGTTGTTGAGGGACTGAAATGCGTCTCATGCAGGAGCGCTATGTGGACTTGATGCCTATCTAGGTATGCAAGGTTATGTCTACATTTACGCGGGTTATTCAACCCACAAACATTCCAGGACATGAAGTGAATTTTAGCAGATTGCATTGGCCCTGTCATTATCCAAAAATGAGAAGGTGATTAGCGCTGCTGATAGCGTGACAGTGTACAAGGAGTTGAACCTGTAACGTACTATTAAGCTGACAATGATTGATATGTTGCTGCTGGTCCCATCTCGAACCTCTCCCCTCCCACACCGACATCCCCAACTTGTCGGAGACAAATTTCCCTCACCCCATGAACTTTGAAAACAAGCAGAACAAACAGATTGCTTAATCGAAAAAGAAAAAGAGATACCAAAGAAGAAGTTATTGCCCAGTGAGGTATCGCCAGGGGGCTCACAACTCTCCTCCTCCCCAGTGTGTCCCACAGAATGGTGACCAGAAGGGGGGGTAGGTGCCCAAACCATAAAAACTCATTCAGTGTCAAAAAGTCAACATCACGGTGGGGACAATGTACTATGGGTTTAATAATGCACAGCAGGGAATATTTAAGAAATGTTACAGTGAGTGCTGTCTTTGCATATTGTTCTGCCAATGGTGCGACTGAGTACTGATCTCTGGCTCCATGAAAGTATCCGATCTTTCTCAGTCAAAGGCGCATTCTTATTATCATTAGTCCTGCCTTGACAGTGGTGATGGCGACCGAGAGGGAGATCGGGTTGAGCTCGCTTTAGATGCATCTCGGCGGTTCTGTTTCAGAAAATCTTCCACCTTTTGTGGATTGATGAAGAAGTGCTGTTTTCCTTGATGGGTGATCCTGAGACGCACTGGGTACATCATGGCATAGTCGATCTGAACTTGTTGAAGTTTTCTTTTAACTGGTACAAACTTTCTCCTGGCTTCTTGCACTGCCGCAGTGAAATCCGGGTAGAACGTGAGTGCGATATTTTTATATTCAATATTCTTTTTTTCTCTGGAGAGTCGTAGGACAGTGTCCCTGTCTCGATAATTAAGGTGTCTGGCAATGATAGGTCTGAGTGGCGCACCCGGAGGGGGCCGCACTCCTAATGATCGATGCGCTCTTTCGATTACCAGTTTCGGAGAAAAGGCTTCAGCGCCGAACACCTCAAGGAGCATGCATCCAATATAATCTTCCATGCGGCCTGTTTTTGCGCTCTCAGGCACTCCCAATATCCGTATGTCATTATGCCGTGAGCACGCTTCTAAGTCTTCATTTTTTGCTGCAATTACTTTCAACAGTCGATCCATTTGTAATAATTATTCTTTTCTGCTTACTGATGTATCTTCCAATTCGGATATCCTGTTTTCCGCCTCTGTGATCCTGCAGTCATGTTTTTCAATCGTATGCACTATTGTATCCATGTGGGCCGACATAGTGTCCATTTTGGACTCTATGGACGTGAGGCTGTTTTTCATGGTGAGGAGCAGGGATCTCCAAGCATCTTCTGGGTTTTCCAGGGGGGCCTCTGCCCCGGTCTGATCTTCCTATTGCATACGTGGAGTTTTCAGTGCCTCAAAAGGCAGTTTAGATTGCCTCTCTTCGGTTCTGCCCATTTTTTGCTGTGGGTCGACAAATAGTAGGCCCTGCTAAAATCCCGTAGATGTGGGGCAGCAACCTATTGCACGGTGATTTTTCAGGCAGTCTTTATGGAGCTGAGGAATGTATCTTGTTGCTGAGGAGCAGGTACGTCGCGATCTTCTTATGCATGCACTGTTTTGTTCATTTATTGTTATCGTGGTTGCTTAGCGTGAAAATAAATTTTGAGCGGTGAGGCCTGTTTGCAGGTCTAGGTCTCAGACCCTGTGTCCCGTATCTTTTGTCTCGCCGTTACTGACAAGGTTTTTGTTGCCCCTGTAAAGCCAGCAGTTCCACAGGGTGTGGGGAGGTCTGCCCACCCCAGAAGTTAATTAAGTGGCCAATTATTATGCAGCGTGTGCCCTTCCAACGCCAATGTTGTGATTTTATGCATCAGTGCCGCAACTCTATGAAAATGGAATCCGCTGTCGTATGCCCCACTATTTGTGCGTTGTATTGAATCCCAAGTCAGTCTTCTCTGCCAAGGGCTGACACTGTGCCCCACACACATCGTAGGGCCTATTGGGCCCGATCGTGCGGTGTGGCGGGGGATTACGCTGCTGGTACGGGCATATTGCTGAGGGTCCAATTCTCCAGTAGAGGTCTGACTGCGCGGGCTAGTCTTCCCCGTGTCACTCTATGCAATGTGTTTGTATGGCCTTACCAGCATGTGGGCTGCGGGCTCGATTAGTTGATTGTGCCGTTCTGCCCTTCCACCGCTGTAGCTTTGGGGGGACCGCGAGGAAAGTCCCAGCCTTCCCCTGCAACCTTCAGCCCCACGGTTCGCCGTTCTTGGTGGTGATGCAGCCCCAGCAGCTTCACACTCGAGGATGCAGCCAGACAGGCCTCTCTCAACCTGTTGACTTCTTACTGCGTCACTTGGGACGTGGTCGCAGCCTCCCTCGCGCGTTCGGCACCAATCTCAATTTGCGCTTGACTGCGTTGTGTGCTCGTCAGCCGCCCTGTCTCTCCTGCATTCCGAGTTTACATCAGGGATTGCCACCATTGGTAGCGCTTGTGGGGTCGAGCGTGGCCCTCGCCACACGCACCGTACTGGTCTCAATTTGTGCTGGATTCTGTTGCGCTTCCGTCAGCCACTCTGCCTCACCGGCCCCCTCAGCTTACATCAGGGATTGCCGCTGTTGCTGTCGTTTGTGGAGTCATTGGTTCCCCAGCGTTATAGGGAGTATGAATTGTGCTTTGAATGTAGTTACCCCATCTACATGCAACGATTATTATAAATGATATGGCCCAGGCTTTGGGAGCCTCACTGCTGTGTGGCCATCTTGCGTGTGCACCCTCTATCCCCCTTGCTGATAGTATTCTCTGACCGTTGTTATGGGAGATATGGTGTTTGATATCAGAGAGTTATATCACATAGTAATTGCCAGTTTACTCATGCCATGTGTTAGTAATGTTTGAAGTAATCCGGATGCCTTAGGTTCATCGTGTGTGTTACCCCATGTCCTATATAGTTGATGAGTAAGTGATGCATACATTAAGAAGGAGCCTGGAGATATGCCATAGTCTTCCACAAGAGTCTCGAACTGGCATAGAGTCGAATCCACAAGTCACCCCATGTGGTTAGTCCGGCCTCAGACCAGTCTGTCATCTCTGGACGTAATACCCTGGCTGTAGGGCCGGGGAGTACACTTAGGGGTAGGTCGGGGTATAGGGAGGCAGCGGTTGCCCTATCCATAGGCAACGAGTCTAGAACCTTCGAGCCGTAGACATTGATATGTTTCCCGTCTTCTTTGGGATCACTGTCTCGGAGCCGAGCAGGCACTCTAATATTGTGGATTGGCGTAGGACGAACACACAGTGTCCCAGCTTGGCGATGTTGCGGCCTGCCAGCCACAGACAGCTTTGTGGCCGCGTAATAACGCTCATAATTAGGGGCTCCCAAATCCCCTTCCGTTATTGGGGTGTAAAGTTTTGTGAGGGTGACTCTAATTCTGGTCTTACCCCAAATTAGAGACATTACGAGTGATTTTAGGTCTCAGTACAATTTGCCTGGCAATAGGAACGGAAGGGCTGCGAAAAAATATAACAACCTGGGAAGCAACAACATTTCAGATATGGCTATGCGTCCCATGGGGGAAAGTGGTAGTTCCGTCCAGAACATCAAGGAAGAGCGTGCATTGGTGATCACCCTGCCTAGATTGCCGTCTATTAAGTCCGCTTGTGAGTGATATACTTGTACTCCTAGGTACTTGAAGGAGTCGCAGGACCAGGTGAGTGGAGCGTGTGACAGGTCAGTCCGTTGTTCCGGGGAAAGGGGAAACATTGGAAATAAGAGAGACTTTTCCCAGTTCACCTTAAGGCCACTGATGCGTCCGTAGCTATCCAACAGTTGATAAAGGACAACCCTGCCTAGTGCCCCGTTCAATGATAAAGGAATCCGATATCATGCAGCCTGTCTTGACACGCGCCATCGGCGCGTTATATGAAAGCTTGACCCATTGTAGGAACCTGGGGCCTATGCCGTAGCCTGCTAGCACAGTTCTCAGATAGTCCCACCCCAGGCTGTCAAACGCCTTTTTTATGTCTAAAGAGGAGATCCATGTGCCGTGTGTGCCCATTCTAATTATAAAAACATCTGGTGCAGGTTAAGGCTGGTGTTGCTGCCGGATATAAATCCGTTTTGGTCGGGGTGCACTAGCAATTGGGTCACTTCCAACAATCTATTGGCCAGCACCCTGCCCAGTATTTAATAATCAGTGTTCAGGAATGACAGGGGGCGGTATAAGCCCATCTGCATCGGATCCCTGCCCGGCTTAAGGAGCACCACTAGTACGGCCTCACGAAGTGAGAGTGGCAATTTGCCCATTTCGTAGGCTTCTGTGTACATCCGGTATAGAGGAGGACCAAATGTGTACGAAACGAGTTATAGAATTCTAGGGGCCACCCGTCAGTCCCCAAGGTTTTTCCTCTTGCCAATTTTTGGATGTAACCCGTTATTTCAGTTTCCGAGATTAGGGATTCTAGGTTTGTGTAATGAGTCTGCAAGAGCCAGGGAAGTGCTATTTGCTCGAAGAAGAGCTGTAGCTCTGTTGGGTCATGGGACAGTGGGTGCTGTATTGATGTAGTATTGGCAAAAGGCCGAGTTAATCTCATCCTGCGGGTTAACTAGGCGGCCCTCCGAGTTATAAATGGCTGTGATAGGTGTATGAGGTGAGTCGGACTTCCACAGCCTTGCCAATATCCTGCCCGTCTTGTCACCCGCTGCATGTCTTCTGGCTAGGCATTTTTTGTAATCTAGGGCACACAGCCAGTCTAGCATTGTTTTATGGGACAGCCTAGCTTGAGCCAGTGTAGATGTGATCTATGTGTTGGTGGGTAAAAGGCACTCACAATGTTGGAGCTCCGTCTCGAGGACAGACAATTCTCTGCTGAGGGTCATTTAGGCACCATATACTGCTTTTATCATGTGTCCACCCAGGACCACTTTGAATGCATTCCATTCCATCCCAGCACTGGATTCAGTGCCCTCCTTGTCTTGGAAGGTTCACTGACACAACATTGATGTAAAAAATATCGATGTTAAAAATATTGAGTAAAAAATATAGACAACAAAAATATCGACTCCTATACTTAAACAGGTAAGTACAAAAATATCGACTAAATAATATCGATGTAAAAAATATAGATGTATAAAATATTAACTTTTATATAAATATGAAATAAAAATAATATATTAAATGTTAAAAATAATTTTAACAAAATAAAATACATTTAATATACCTTTTAATAAAATATAACAAATAAACTTTAAAAAATAAACACACAAACATAATAATTTATACATATATATTTATTTTAAAACAATAAATAAACTATTATTTTTAATTTATGTTAAAAGTTTAAAATTATATAAAAAATAAAAATATATCTTAGGGGCACATTACGATACCAGGCGTAAAAAAATCCGCCAGGCATGGAAGCGGCAAAAATCCGCCCGCACACACCGTCTGAACACCGACCACGCCATTACGATTACACAAACCGAAAACCGCCATCGGCGGAAAAAACACACAAAATACCGCCCGCCAACGTCCGAGTCGGAGTAAAACCTCCCGCCACGGACGGAAACACGCACGACAACACAAAACCGCCCGCCCTCACGGCCGACACACCGCACGTGAAATTACGATCGCACCGCCTTGAGCGCGGAAAAACCACAAATATACCGCCCGCCAGCGCAAAGAACGCCGATGAGAATCGACACGGCAGAAGCCATGGCGCCCACGTACCTGCACAGAAACCATCCGCTCACAAAACCAATAGCACACAACATGGCCAACAAGTCCACACAGCAAGGCACGCACAAATACACAAGCACAGTACACATCCCGAAAACACCCCCCGGACAAACAAAAAATACAAAGGCCAGAACACCAGACACAACACACCTGAAAACAACAGACCATGAGGACACACCCACATAGGTGAGTACAAAAGCAGCACTCCCACAGACCACAACCCCTTGCTACATTGCAAACCAGAGAGGAGAGGAGAGGACACAGTGACACAGCAAGGACAGCAGCACACCACAGAAACGCACACATCACTACCACCACCACCACCACCACCACCACCACCACCAAACACCGGCACCACAAACCCCCTGCACATTACACAACACACACCGCACCAGCACCACAAACACCATGGCACCACAAAGAATGCCCAAGTACACGCCCATTGAGCCTACGGTCATGGTCGACGAGATCATCAAGGTGTACCCACAAATCTATGGGAACATGGTCCAGCACACACCACTAGCCACCAGAAACAGAATGTGGAACCGGATCGTAGACCAGGTCAATGCAGTCGGGACCCTGCCCAGGAACAGAGGTGAAATAAACAAACGTTGGAATGACGTAAAGAGCCTGGTCAAGAAGAAGGAGGGCAAAAACAGAGAGCTGGCTGCCGTCACTGGCGGAGGGAATCCCGCGCTCTTTAAGACCTTCAAAGCGTGGGAGGAGAAGGTGCGAGTCATAATACATCCGGAGATCCTCGCCGGATTAGCAGGGGGAGTGGAGGCTGGTAAGTACAAACTAATGTATACCAGCACACCGCTATGTACTCACATGCACTAGCACCATGCCACAGCTCCCAGGGACAAACACCCCCATGTCCAGCACACAATACACAACACATCACACACACATGCAACAGACACCACCACACACAGCCCAAACAGAACAACTGTAACATACGTGGGGACATGTGTACACTCAGCCAGCCACGTAACCACCAACAGGTCCCCAAATATGCCAGAAGCGCCACAACGAGCACCCACCACACCCATGTGTCCGCCACAGCTGCACTAACCGACAAGTAACAGGTAAGTGGCAGGAACACAAAGTGCAGTGGGTGGGAGGGTGGACAGCCCAAGTACAACACACACCAGGCCCCAGTCCCACAGCACAGCAAGGAGGAGCATCCCCCACACCCCACAGCCACGTGTCAGCCACCGCAGTGCACAACGGCAGCCGAAAGGCAGACATCACGGTCCACAGCAATCGGTGTCAGTGGGTGTCCAGCCACCCCCACGACCCACAACACCCCCCACCCCCACAGACCTGTAACATGGAGCACCCCCCGCTTAGAGCCATGTGGCATCCAGTACAGTGCACGCACGAACAACTTGCAGGTGGGAAACTGGACAGGGCTGGATTACTGGAGGCATGAGGACCATAACACGACCAACACATGGGACATGTCACGTAGCAGACGAACACGCAGCACCGCCCACCGTCACGAACAAGTGAACAATGTGCACACGGACATGAACAACAGACTCACACCCCACATGACCCATCACATACATAGCAACACCCAAGGAGCCACGTCTGCATGCACAAGCCACACTGAATATAGTACCACACGGCAGCCACTGTGCAACTCATCACACACAACCGAAACACCATTGAAGTCCTGTCCATGTAGCCCCTACTGCCTGTCAACCACACACCCCACAACTACGCCTATGTAAGACAAACAACACTAGACGCAACAGAGCGGAACAACATAAATGCACACGAACACCACTGAACCCATCAAACACACAGACACACCATGCACATACAACATACCATCCATCCCATCCGTCAGCCCCAGTCTCATGAAAGGCATGTCATCCGCACAGCTGCCACACATACAGCAGTCACGCTAAGATACATGCCCATGACCAACCATGTGCCAGAAGTCAATGAAGCGCACGACACACTGTGAGCAACAACACACAACATGGGCCACACCCCCCGAGCACTGCAGTGATGCACATGGCACAGGGCAGCACGCACACCAAGGAGATGGGACAACTGCAATACGTTTGCTGGCACACAACCATCACTCACTCATAATGATGCGTCCAATGCCATGTCCAGTAATCACAACAGACAGCAAATATGCAGGCCATGTCAAGCATGCACACACCTCAAACCATGCACTGTCATGCTGCCACAACACATGTCACATTCGGCACCCATGGCTCACAGCATGTACCCCAAAAGCATATTCCCTCCCAAATGCGAATCTGGGGCATGGCCCCCATGTTGCCATATGCGTTCCTAAGCGTTCCATTTGAACCCCAAAAGCATATCCCCTCCCAAATGCGAATCTGGGGCATGGCCCCCATGTTGCCATATGCGTTCCTAAGCGTTCCATTTGAACCCCAAAAGCATATTCCCTCCCAAATGCGAATCTGGGGCATGGCCCCCATGTTGCCATATGCGTTCCTAAGCGTTCCATTTGAACCCCAAAAGCATATCCCCTCCCAAATGCGAATCTGGGGCATGGCCCCCATGTTGCCATATGCGTTCCTAAGCGTTCCATTTGAACCCCAAAAGCATATTCCCTCCCAAATGCGAATCTGGGGCATGGCCCCCATGTTGCCATATGCGTTCCTAAGCGTTCCATTTGAACCCCAAAAGCATATCCCCTCCCAAATGCGAATCTGGGGCATGGCCCCCATGTTGCCATATGCGTTCCTAAGCGTTCCATTTGAACCCCAAAAGCATATCCCCTCCCAAATGCGAATCTGGGGCATGGCCCCCATGTTGCCATATGCGTTCCTAAGCGTTCCATTTGAACCCCAAAAGCATATCCCCTCCCAAATGCGAATCTGGGGCATGGCCCCCATGTTGCCATATGCGTTCCTAAGCGTTCCATTTGAACCCCAAAAGCAAAGTACAAACCAGACCCAGGATGGGCCAGGAGCCCGCATACACCAGAGTCACAATAAGTAGGGGCACAGCAACACACCCATCGGCATGGCCAATCCGTCCCATGCCACATGTGCACAGCACACAGTCCCATTGCCAAGCACACACAACTACAAATGCTACAGCCACACACACGCCTCCGGGAAACCCATGTACGAGATTGCACGAACTGTTAATGTCAGACGACAAATACATACTTCGCCAGGTGCAACACAATAACAAATCTCATTCTCTCCACAGGTGACGAACTGCTGGATGCTGGGGATGGAGCCAGCAGCCAGCACAGCCAGCCTACAAGCCCCCAACGAGGACACACGGATCTGGAGGATCTGTCCTCCTCTTCGGACACGGACCACCAAGCAGGCCCATCTGGTGTGGCAGGGCCCAGCCGCTCCCCAGGACCCCTCCTACCCACCAACCCATCATCCAGGGCTGCTGAACATTCCCAGCCCCCTGCTGCCACTGTCGTTGCGGCCACACCCACGGTCATTGTGGCCACTACCACTGCCGCAACCGCCACCATCGCCGCACCGACCACCACCGCCGCCACCACCACCACGTCTTCGCTGGCACCAGCCCCAGCGCAGGTGGTGGCCCGGCCGACTGGATCCACCCTGGGAGCCACAGCGAGGACCGTGGTGAGCAATGTGGCTAGTGGGCAGGCCGGTGGCAGCAGGACTGGTAGGAGGAGCAGGGTCAGGGAAACGCCAGCCTCCCCTGGGAGCCATGCCCTGCCTCAAATGGCCAGAGTCCTTGGGGCCTATGAAGAGGCCCAAGGACAATGGGTCCGGTCTGCTTCAGACACGCGTGAGGTGCTGGGGGTGCTGAGGTCCATGGACGCCCGTATGGGCCAACTCGTGGACCTCATGGGCCAGCTGGTGGTGGCGGTGAGGTCACTGCCAGGGACAGCAGCTCCCCCTCCGCCACCACCTGCCGGGGCGCAGGGTGGAGCAGCAGTGTCCAGTTCCCCTGCGTCCACAGCCAGTGAGCACACCTCAACCACCAGCATGTCGCAAGCAGGCACCCCCTCGCAAACGTGGAAGGGGCCGTCCGAAGTGGAAACAGATCTCCCGGGAGGACTTCGCACGCTCCAAACGCAAGTGAGTCAGCCAGCCAGCCTCCGCCAGCCTTCCTTGACCAGCCACTGCATTGACTTGGACTACGATCCCACTCCACACAGCCATCTGGATGGCATGTGTGTGTTGGACTATGGACATAGAACCAGTGGGTACACCCTGAGCATCACGCAGCCATGACCGACAGCTCATTGTCACTGCACGCACCACTTTTGTCATCACCTTACACACAATCACATGTCACAGTTTGTAATAAATGCACCTTTTTCACTAACTGCTGTTTGTGCCCTGTGTTTTATTTGTACGGAATACAACGGCCACCTTGGGCGGAAAGGCACCTGATGCGTGGCATGGCAATTGAATCCGGAGGGCCTGTAGGGACCTAGGGGTGGGAGACAGAACAGGAGCACATTCAATGAGTGTGTCACACACCCATCACACAGTACATGTCAACAACTACAAGCAATGTACACACATCGCACAGAGCAATAGGGCACAATGCCACAGCCACCAACAGTGGCATACTACCCTGGCCATGGAGCATTGACACACAGCACGCAGTGAACAAACAGCCACCCTGACACAGCACACACACACCTGCACAGATACAGCCACATCAGCCGTCGTACATGGACACTCACCGTCAAGTGAAGTAGCGGGCGATGAGCTGCTGCCGCACATTACCAGCTTCCTCCTCTCCGCTGTCCTCCTCACTCGAGCTGTCCTGGTCTGCGGGCTGGGGCCCTGGTTGATCTCCGTCATCCACGATGAGGGGGATCTGCTTCCGAATGGCCAGATTGTGCAGCATGCAGCACGCCACCACTATCCGGCACACCTTCTGTGGGGAGTACGCCAGCGCACTCCCGGTGCGGTCCAGGCACCTGAACCTGGACTTGAGGAGGCCAAAGGTACGCTCGACCACACGTCTGGTCCTCCCATGTGCCTCATTGTAGCGATCGTCTGCTGGGGTGCGAGGATTCCTCAATGGACTGAGCAGCCATGCCCCATTCGGGTACGCAGAGTCACCTGGGTGTGAGGGACACAGAGAACCGTTGCAATTCCAACTGGACAGGGGACAGCATCGCACAACCAGCACGCTACACCACTCCACATACTCACCGACAATACAGGCACGATCCTGTTGCATATTGGACATCAGTCGTGGCAAGATGCTGTTGCGCATTATGTGTGCGTCATGGGCCGAGCCTGGGAACTTTGCACACACGTGGGTGATCACCATGTCCGCAAGGCACACCACTTGCACATTCAGGGAGTGCGTGTGCTTCCTGTTGCGGTACAGGTGCTCAGTGGCCTGTGGTGGAACAAGGCCGACATGTGTGCAGTCAATGACTCCAACGACGTGTGGGATTCTGCCAAGGGCATAGAATGCACCCTTCACTGCCGCCAATTCACGAGCCCTGGGGAAGCGGATGTACCTGTTTCGGTACAGCATCATGGCTGCCAGTACATCCCTCAGCACCTTGCTGAACATGGGCTGGGACATCCCTCCTCCAATGCCCACTGTGTGCTGGAATGACCCAGTGGCGAAGAAATGCATGGCGGCCATCACCTTAGCCGTGGGGGTGACAGCAGTCGGATACACCCTGCGGGGACGGAGATGGGGTTCTAACATGGCACACAGTCGATGCAGGGTTGGCCTGTCCAGCCGAAACTTCCTAATAACCTCTGTATCGTCCATGTCCGCCAGCAATTGGTATGGGCGGTCAATGTTCGGTCTCCGCCTAGGGACAATGGCAGAGGACACATGTCAAAGCAACACGACACATATCAATTTCGCATACACATCACTGACATGACTGAGCAAGCACATGAGCCACAGCCCAGCTGTCAAGCTGGGACGGCACGGCCACAATACACTTACACAGGTCTCCCAACAATGGCAATGGCTAGTGATACAAACCACTGCCATGTGCATGCACATGGGGATCTAGGCCCCAATGACTTGCGGGGCGTGCTGATGGGGACTGACTGCATATCCGTCAAGCGGCAACGCCACGGCAACATGAATGTCTGCTGAGCATGGAACTGCTTCCGCGGCTGGATGAGTATGGCACACGACGACGACGATGTGGGCACAGGCTGAGCGGCCAAAACAAGTGGGACCTGTGGCACGAGGGGACATGAGACAGTAGTAGGTGTCAGCACTGCACCCTATGTACAGCACTGTACGGATCACACCTCCCGAAACATTGACAGGTGTCCACATTGACAGCCCCATGCCAAGACGGCTGTGTGCTTGCAGTCACACGTCACAGGTGAGAGGTTACATTGCACGTGCCAGGTGGCAGACGTACATAGTGGGAGCTGGCATGTGTGTGCATGTGTCTCCTGTTCAGGATCCACCAGATGGGCGCTGACTCTGTACTGACCATTGGACACAGCATGTTCCGTGGAAGGCTTGTGTGTGCGGGATGGTGGCACTGGATGTGCCTCTGTTGGGTGGGGGGCCATGCACAGGGTGGGTACGTCGATGATTGCGCATTGTTGGTCACGGTGGGTGCACCAACTAGGATGTGTTGCCCTGTGTTCAATTCCTATGTCCGCATGATGATGGACTGTAGATGTGGGCAGACTACACATTGGTCGATGTGCTGTCTATATGCATGTGCCTTCACACCAGGCACAGCTGCCCCTGCACATGTGACCCCTGCTGGACTCGCTGCTGGGTCTGTGGAGCTGATGCACCTTCTGCGCGTGGGGCGGACAGCTCTCCTCACTTCCCTCATTGCGCATGTCATGACTTTGCCGCAGGTGACATGGATCATGGAGGGCCCACATGTACGCGTGGGTAGGCTACACATGATTGTACACTGGTCGCCACCCCCAGTCAGTGTTTCGAATGGGAAGGTTGTCGTACTGGTGGTATGTTCGATGTGGCGGATGGGCGGGCCTAGGTGCGGGCTTACATTCCGGACATGGGGGGTAGTTGGATTGGCGACTAGTTGCAGTACACACGGGACACGTCTCTTCCTTTCCACATCTGGGTCATCCCTTGTACTAACTGACAGTGATACAGTCATCTTCGCCCCAGCCCTCATGTCCTCCCCTCGCTCCCCCAATATGCATGCTCACCTGCGAGGCTAGCGCTTGCACAGGCAGCCCCAAGCTCGCACCAGAGAGGGCAAGGAGTGTATGTGTGGGTCCAGTTGCACGAGTGGGCTGTCTCAGGGTATGATGTGTTGCGGGACGCCGTCCACCTGCGTGGTGCCCCAAATGGAGACCCGGCCTGCATGGACTATGCATCACAGTCTTCGCCTTCCGGATCCGCCACCTGCGACACCCAGTGGCTGTGGCTGCCCTTGCGGCCATGCCGCGTCCGTCTGTGACTGATGGCCCACACATTCACTCTTTGGCCTCTCTGGGGAGGGCTCGGGGGTGGTGGCGCACGCGCTTGCACTTAGTCGCAATGGCATGTGGCGTGGTTGGTATGATGGGCAATGGATGGGATGGTGCGAGCCACCTCCCGTGACGTCAGTGCTGCTCGTGCTGTGGTGCGTCCCCCTACACTTCCATTTGACTTGTGCCATGCTAGACGTTGAGGTTCTATTGCCTGCGTGATATGACCAGGAGGAGCGCGAGGAGACCTCTCACACACCATGCTCCACTGCCATCCCGTGCCCTGTATCGCCTGTGCGGATTGACTATGTTGGGGTTACACCTGGTCGACTGGGGCTGTGTGTGCCTTGTCAAGGGGCATGGCGGGCGCACAACAGGATCCAGCTTGTCCACAGAGGGTGGGCTGAGGTGCGCCTGGTACCGCTTTGTACGTGTGCCCGGCTGCTGTGCACACACGTGTTCACTCCCCCCGACAGGTGTCCTCTCACAATGCCCAGGGAAGCGGTGGTGTACTGTTCATGACCCCTCCCAACACGGCGTGCTCCAACTTGGCATGTGCGCATCTACCCGTCGCACCCACCCACCTGAGCACTGCGTCCATACGACTTCACACGACACATGTGTGTCTTCCACAGTAGTGCTACTCATTTGCGTTGACATCCAATACCAGTGGACTACATGGTCATGTCACGACTGCCGTGTACTTCACATACTCTCATCCTCTCTCATTCGTACTTGTGAAATGAGTCAGCGGAGACAGTTTTGGTTTCAAACATTATATTGAGTCTTCTGTCCTCTGTGATGCAGTATAGTGGACACTACTGGCAGCGGAATACATGTTGAGGATATACTGAGCATGATTGCAAATGGGATAGGGTGTGGGGTTACATGTGATTGGCTGTTGCATGTGGGATGTGGGCTTCAGAGTGACATCTGCTTGGCCAAGGCTGTGCTAATGTACATTTACGTATTGCTGCGGAGCTGCGGACTTTGACACAGACGGTATACATGTAGCCTACCAGACCGCTTGGCATCATGGGCACAGTCCATCTCAGTTCCATGTGACAGGTTTGCTGCGGTTGTTCCTCATGCACGCGTGCATGTGAGATGACATCAGGGCATGTGCTTGCGTGCATGCAGCGGCGTGCCACTTGTTGTTGCACTGTGGTGGTTACTGGACATGTCACAGTCACTGGGGTCGTGTTGTTGTTGTATGCACTTGTCGTCCATGCAAAGGTCCTGGTATGGGATTCCCGGGGCGGGGGTGGGAGGGGTGCAGCACCCACAGACTCCAGGCGACCTATTCATGTCCACTGAGCGGTGTGTGTGTCCATGTGCGCTGGATCCATGTCGTGTCCTGGTTGTTCGTGCAGTTCCGTCCATGTGGGTGCGATACACAGAGCCCATGCCACTGCCTCCCACGATGCATGCGGTGTTCCTGGATGTGATGGGGAACAGTGTGCATGTCCCGGTCATATCCGATGTCATGGCGATGTCGTTGATGGTGTGGTTACAGTTGCCGGTCGTTTGGTATGGCTGTTGTGGTGGTGACTGGCCAGTCCGTGCGGAAGCTAAGCATGGGTGCGGGGTTGGACATCATAGGTCACTCGGGGAACCTGCGTTGTGGTCCGACGAATTGACAGGTTGTCAGGTATGCGATGCCGTCCAGCAGGGCTTCCATGTCATTGGTGGTGTACATGTTTGCCAGCCAATGTAGCGGATGGTGGCTGTCAAGGTGTTGTTCGTAAGTTGTCCCTTGGAGGACCATGATGGGGCATGCTGGGTGACATTCGATGTAGCTGTTCTCGATGATCCGTCGTGTGGAGGCACAGTGGTCCCATTTCAGTGCGGGTGCGATGTTGGCCACATACGCCATGCCCCCATAGGCAGAGCAGGCCCTGTCGTGTGCGTCCAGAGGGAGGAGTAGTGGTAGCAGGTCCGCCTTCAGACATGCCGGGTTGGAGAGGCATATCTCCACGGGATGCTGGTAGGGACACCTCCGACAGTAGAAGACGGGCATGACGCAGCTGAACAATGTGATGCGGTAAGTCAGTCGGTAACTTACGTTCAGCAGGGACAGGAGATTGCATCCCAATGTATGAAACAGGTTGGTTTTGTGCAGCTTGAGCTGTTCGGCGTAGTTAGGTAGGTGTGTTGCGGTTGCCATTTCGCAGCGGTGCATTGTGGTGGCGTGCTCCGGCTGTGTGTGCAGTCTGCAATGTGCACGCTCCGAGGTTGCTGTGAGCTCTGTGTAGTCGTAGGGAGACAGGACTTGTGTTCTGTTGGCTTGTTTGGAGGACACGGGCCCTCTTCCCACATGCTTCTCAGACAGTTCAAGGTCAGTGATGTGTGACTCCTTCCAATTAACTTGCATGTGGCCGACATGGGGGAGTGTTTTCTTCTTTCTTCCCCGTCCGTTGTGTGCTTCTGTGATATGCGCTATCTGCCCTGTGGTCGGTCTCCTCGGCATGCCTGTGTTGGTCTATTCTTGGACAATGGCTGTATTCACCGGCTTCTGTCGTAGGGCTGTGGTTTCGGAGTTGGAATGGAAGGTCATTCAGTGCTGTCTGCTCTCCCTTGTGTGGGCGGCAGGCTGCCTTTCCGCTCTGCGTTGGGCCTTGTGTGTGAATGTTATTCTTGGGCCACCTGTTGTCGGTCCCCGGGCTCTTTGGTGTTCCGTTTTATATGTCTTGTTCATATGTGCAGGGTGGTATGGGTGTTTCAGTGTGGTACTGGCGTTCCTCTTCCCGAAGGGGCCCTGCTTCTCCTAGTTGGTGTTGCCGCCGCTGTGTGCTACGCCATGTTTGTTACACTGGGGTGTGTCCTGCTGTTGCGTGTCTTCACTGACATGTGTGCGTCGGTTGTGTGGCGTTGGGTGTTGTCCGTGAATTGGGCGTTGGGGTCATGTCTGTGGCAGGCCTGTCACGTGTCATGTGCGTTCGGGGTGGGGCTGATGTGTGTGCTGCTTGGTTGTGTCCCTGTGTCTGTGTGCGACGCATGCATGGCGCTGCGGTTGGCCTCTGCGTTGTGCGCATGTGTGGCGGCGTCATCGGCGCTTTGGGGCCGTGACGGGGTGGTTGGTTCCTAGTCCCAGGTGGTGTGTACACATGTGTTACGCGATGTTACGATTTGGCCTGTGTGTCATATGTGGATGCAATGGTGGATGTGTAGTGTACACGCGCTGGTGGGGGTTGTCCGCTTTTTCCGCCCTTGCACTGTGTGCGCTGTTTGCGTGCACTTGTTGTGTGTGTGCCTACCTGCGTCTCCGCGGTACGTTGCGTCCTTGGTGGTGCATCAGCAGGAGCATGGGGAGGGCCTGCAGTGCTGTATTCATGCTCGGGGAGCCGCTTCTTCGTTGTCCGTGCTCGGCATCCGTGTTACCGCTTCGGTTTGTCGTACGGTATCTCTTGGCCGTGGGAGCCGTTTGTTTGCGGCATCGTAATTTATGCGCCAGGCGGGACGTGTTTCGTCGGACGGTGTGTGTCAGTTGTGCTGCGCCGCTACGTGAACGGGCGCACTTTGATGGCGGACGGTGTTGCTGGCTTGCCGGCGGTGTTTGGCCTACTTTTCGCATCGTAATTGGGCGGGCGTGTGGACTGCTGCGTGCCGGCGGTAACTGGTGGTTTTTGCATCCGCCAGCACGGCGGTGGTGCTTCCGCCCGCCATCGTAATGGGCCCCTTAATGATTTAAAATATAAAAAATCAAAAATCTATAATAAATTAAAACATTAAACTATTAAAAAACATTTAAACTTAAATTTCACAATACAATCAGTGCAACAGTAGGTAAAGTGTTGGATAGCAAAGGGGTAAAAATAACTATTCCTACTCCAGTGACTGCAACAGTAGGGTAAGTGTTGGATAGCGGGGAAATTAAATTTACTATTCCAACTCCAGTGAGTGCAACAGTAGGGAAAGTGTTGGATAGCGGAGGGGTAAAATTTACTATTCCCACTCCAGTGAGAGCAACAGTAGGGAAAGTGTTAGATAGCGGAGGGGCAAAAATTACTATTCCCACTCCAAAGAGTGCAACTGTAGGGAAAAAGTTGGATAGCGGACGGGTAAAAATTACTATTCCCACTCCACTGAATGCAACAGTAGGATAAGTGTTAGATAGCGGATGGGTAACATTTTTTAATCCCACTCCGGTGATTGCAACAGTAGGGAAAGTGTTGGATAGCAAAGGGGTTAAAATTACTATTCCCACTCCAAAGAGTGCAACAGTAGAGAAAGTGTTGGATAGCCGAGAGGTAAAAATTACTATTCCCACTCCACTGAATGCAACAGTAGGGAAAGTGTTGGATAGCGGAGGGGTTAAAATTACTATTCCCGCTCCAATGAGTGCAACAGTAGGGAAAGTGTTGGATAGCGGAGGGGTAAAAATTACTATTCCAACTTCAGTGAGTGTAACAGTAGAGAAAGTGTTGGACAGCGGAGGGGTAAAAATTACTATTCCAACTCCAGTGAGTGCAACAGTAGGGAAAGTGTTGGATAGCGGAGGGGTAAAATTAACTATTCCCACTCCAGTGAGTGCAACAGTAGGGAAAGTGCTTGATATCGAAGGTGTACAAATTACTATTTCCCCTCCAGTGAGTGCAACATTAGGAAAAGTGTTGGATAGCGGAGAGACAAAAATTACTGTTCACACTCAAACAGTTATATAAAAAATAAATTTAAAAAAACTAATAATCAATAAACAATATTTAAACAATGAAAAATCAAATATATTAAATATATAAAAAGAAAACATATTATAATTTTGATTACATATAACAAAAACCTACAAATATTAAATAAAATAATTAAAAAAAAAAAAATTAAACTAGAACATATTGACAAACAAAAAAATTAAATAATACATAAATGTATTTATTTTATTTCCTACCCTATAACACCACAACAAAAACAAAAAACTACATTTTAAATTAAATTTACTTCCATAATTAACATAATTAATAATCAATTAAAAAACTATTAATAATAAAAAACAAATAAACATGAATTGACTGCACACACTTTAACACTATAATATCCACAACACACACCTAAATTAAACTATAAAATAATAAAACACAATTAAAACTTATTTTTAAATTAAAACTATTACTATTAACAACTAATAATAAAGAAATTAAAATGTATTTAATACCCACCCTTTACCCCTTTTAAAGTAAAAACAACACACAAAAAAATAAACAATTACCCAAAATAAATATCAAGTAATTAACATTAATTAACAACTATATATTAATTAATTAAACACAAATTACTTCCCACCCTTTACTCGTATAAACACACAACACACCTAAAACTAATTAAACAGTTACCATAATACAATTTTAATTAATTTAATTATCAATTAACAAAAAATTAATAATCAAAAATAAATAAACTACGTAACACCCTTTACTCCTATAAACCCCAAAACACACACCTAAAATGTATTACACAAATACCATAATTAATTACCAATTAATTATTTAAAATTAATTAACAACCAATTATTAATTCATTAATTAAAAATAAATTCCTTCCCACCATTTACACCTATAAACACCACAACACACACCTACAATTATTTACACAATTACCATAATTAATTACCAATTAATTCATTAAAATTAATTGACAACCAATTATTAATTTATAAATTAAGAATAAATTACTTCCTACCCTTTTCACCTATAAACAACACACACACACCTAAAATTAATTACACAATTACCATAATTAATTACCAATTAATTAATTAAAATTAATTAACAACTAATTATTAATTACTTAATAATAAATTACTTTACACATTTAAAACTATAAAATGTCAATCAAACAAATATTAATAAATAAAAAATAATCAATTAATTTAATATAATTAAATTACTTCCCACCCTATTCCCCTATAAACCCACAACCTGCTACTGAACTAAAAACGCAAAATACATATTATAAAAAATTATTAACTTCAAAAAATGTAACACATATATTAAAAATACAAAAAATCCTTATACAAAAAAACATACATCACATACATATGAAATATATACTAAAATACATAACATTATTAAAAAAACAATATTTTTAACAACTATATTTTTGCAAACGATATTAAACACTTCGATATTTTTTAAATCGATATTACTTACCTTAAGTTGATATTCTTGACCACAATATTCTTGCTGTCGATATTTCTGAACCACGAAATTTATTATCAATATTTTTGCAACTCAATATTTTTTACTCGATATTCTGTCTGCACACCGTCTTAGAAATATGATGAAATACATTGTGTGAGGGAGGTGCATAATGGGGCATCATATAGTGCCTCTGGGGGTAAGCGCCAAGTAGGGATTCTGGATTTGGTTTTCTCCCAAGCCAGCTGTATTTGTAGAGGGCTGTGGTCTGAAAGTGTACGGCCGACATATTCCGCCCGAAACACCCTGGAGAGGGCCCCATGGAAAAAATGTATTAGGTCTATTCTTGTGCGCAGGTCATGGAGTTCTGAATAATACGAGTACTCCTTGTAGGTGGGGTGCATACTGCGCCATACATCCTGCAAGGGAAGATTGGTGGCCCATGACTTTAAGTGTTGTGTTGTGCTAGAACAGCGGCAGCCGGCACAGGTAAACACGTTGGGGCGGAGCGCGAGCGGGCGGGGTGGGAGGGGGGGGGAAGTCGACAGATGATGGAAGAGGTATAATTAAATAAATAAATAATGCTTATTCCGTTGTCTGTCGGCTTCCCCCTGCCATGCCATGCCCCGCCCCACCACCACGCTTACCTGTGCCGGCCACCGTTGTGCTAGAGAGATAGATTGAGCGCCTGGGAGCAGAGGACGTGAGCTGTCCTTATCTAGGTCTGGGGTGCAGTTGAAGTCCCCACCCCAATAAGTTGGTGCTATAGGGTTGTGGAGCAGCGCTGGGGTCAACGATTGCAGGAATGAGGGTTGACCAGAGTTGGGAGCATATAGTGAGATCAGCAAAATCGGTAGGCCATCTAATACCCCTTCCAGTGTCACATAGCGCCAGTCCGGCTCTGTGGGTGTGAAGTACTTCCTGTGGAGTCCCGGGTGCACCCATATCAAGGACCCTCTTGCATACCCAGAGTACATGGTCCCCACTATTGTGCCCCTCCAGCGCTTACGCATTGGAATGAGTGTCTGAGGAGTCAGGTGGGTCTCTTGAAGAAGCGCGATAGTAATCTTGCGCCTCCACAAGTACTGGTAAACCCGGTATCACTTAGCGTATACTGCTACACCACAGACATTCCATGTTAGTAATAGTATTGGAGTTCTCTGTGTCCGTTTGCATAGTTGAGATGTGATGAGGAGGCCCAGTTCCCAGTATAACATTTTCATGTCCCCTTTCTGCTTGTGGATGTGGGTTCCCCGCGTGTCGCGCAAGAGGTCACGTCCGTCCTGACCAGTGAGTGCTACCTTGTGACACAGACAGTGCGATACAAACAATAACAATCCCCAACTCTCATTCCCAAGCCAGTACGCCAACGGGCGGCCGGCCATCAGCACTTATCTGCGATACAAATAAAATTTGAATAGAGAGAAAAAGAAAGGAAAATATAAAACAGTAATTCTATATCAAATACACAATGTGAGTGGGGAGCGAGGGCAATGTGGCAAGCCCGGTGTGCCCGCTTTGTACAGGTTATCGTCCATATCCCTAGGTAATCATATATTGTTCAGGCGAGTGCGCCATGACAGTCCCCACAGATACTTATACATTCATGACATTACTCAGCAAACCTGTGTGAAGTTCGTCACATTAGGTTTGTGGGGTGACAGTGGTACCTTTGCCCATCACCGCTGCATGCTGCAAGTCTGTCAGCGATAGGGCATCCTCCGCCGGGTTCTCAGCTTCCAACCCCGAGGTTGATGGGGGGGCGGGATGCAGCATCTCTTTCAGCATTCTTCACTGATTGTGCTCTTTCTCTTGCCGCTTGGTCTTTGGTGGGCCCCTGCTGTTGACGTCTGCTACGCAGTCCTCGACGTCTTTCGGCCGTGGCACCCCGAGTGGGCGGCATTCCATTCTGTTCCATCCAGGCCCAAGCCTCCTCTGGGGTAGCGCAGAAATTAGTGTTGCTGTTATGTTGTATCCTTAGTGGGGCTGGAAATTGAAGAGCGTACTTTACACTATTTTACGCAAAAAAAATTGAAATTTGAATTAAAAGGGAGGCCCAGATGTATATACAACTGGTTGCAAAATACTGCTCACAATTTGACAATGTGGTTATTTGTGAAGCACCCTATGTACTAATAGGTCAGTTTGCAAATTAGCAATTCATAATGGGTCGCAATATGATGACCCACCTCATGAACATTAATGAGGTAGGTTGCAAATTGTGACCCATTAGGAATTTGAGCCATCACAGGGATGGTGGCTTGTTGAGGTCAGCAGATAACCAAGTCCGTGATTGCTTTTAAATAAAGCATTTTTTAATTTAAATACGACCCAGTTTCCTCAAACGAAAACGAGATGCGTTTAAAGAAAATAATGAAAAATGTAATTTTTCTTTTTTAAGAGTAAGCTGCTGTCCGTTGCACTACTGCTTACTCTTAAAAACTATTTTTTTCAACATAACAAACAGAAGTGGTCCTTTGAAGACCCCTTTCCATTTGCGAATGGATTACCACCTCCTTTGAGGTGTCAGTAAAATATTAATATTTTGTGACCGCATTTTTGTCTCAAAACATTAATACATACCACTACGATTCGGTATTTAGAAGGGACATCCTAAACACACCTTTACCGAATTGGTATTTAGTCGCAATCCCAAATTGCTTTTCAGTAATGAGTTATCGAATAGCAGTTTGGGTTTGCTACATCAGAAAAGGTCTTTATGCATTCACAAATGGTCCTATTCTGCAAATCGGGCGATTTGCCACTACAAAAGGCTTCATATATCTGGCTCTAAATTCCCACCTAAGGTTACAAAAAATTGTTATAATGCATTAATAATTACTAAAAGTGTCCTCCCCTCAGGCAGTGACAACGGGAGTCCCCCAGGGGTCCTCCCTTAGTCCCCTTCTTTTTAATATCTATGTCACACCTCTAATATATCTGGCTGAGGGCTTAGGGGACAAGGTGATGGCTTATGCCGATGACACCCAGCTGCTTTTCACCTGGGACAAAAATGCGGACTCTGTTCTCTCGGTCCAACATTGTCTCTCTTCTATTTTTAAATGGCTGGCAGCTGCACAACTTAAGTGCAATGAAGAGAAATCTGAGATCCTCCTCTTTGGGAAATTTCCTTCCAACTTCCGGGATTCTCTCTGGCCACCTGAGTTCCCCTCGCCCACCTCCACAGGGAAGCCCGCCAAGAATCTGGGGGTGTGGTTTGATGAGACTCTTTCCTTCTCGACGCATATCAAGAAGTTGGCCGGCAACTGTTTCGGTCTTCTCAAAACCCTAAGGAAATTCTTTCCTCTCCTACCCCAGGCGGCGAGGGAAACGGTTACTTGTGCCCTGATTTTGTCGCAGCTGGACTATGCCAATGCTCTTTACATTGGCATCCCGGGCTATCTGTTGAAAAAGCTCCAGGTTGTCCAGACTTCTTCTGGGCATTTTCGCCAGGAATAGCGTGCGCCATCATTTGCGCTCACTACACTGGCTCCCCGTGGCTGAAAGAGTAAAATTCAAATCGCTGGTTCTGGCCCACCGTGCTCTTCGTGGCAGTGGCCCTTCCTACTTGCAGAAACGCTTCTCCTTTTATGTTCCATCTCGACCTCTGCGATCTATGTTCCTACGTTTCGCCCAGGTCCCTCGTTTTAAATACCAGAGGCTAGGAGGCAGCTCTTTTGCTCGGAAGGCTGCTGTTGCTTGGAATGCCCTTCCTCTTGCCTTACATAATATGCAGGACCCAGTGGCTTTCAAGAAGAACTTGAAAACACACCTCTTTGTTTAAAGTCCATTTCCTCACCCCGCAAGGCACAACACCAGGACACTCGTGAGTATCTGTGCGCGTTACAAATTTATGTAACATAACATAACATAACATGTATAGAATTAATAGAAGAAATTTAATTATGTTTTAATAAAAATAGTTACATTAATTTTAAATAAAAAAAGGTATTAAATATTTTAGAATTAAATAATAAATATGTACTGTTTATAGATATATTTAAACATTACCTTATACTTATTTATATTTTAACTAGTTTAAACAATGTAAATGTATTTAAATTATTACTTATGGGCTTTTATTTTGAGTACCTACTGCTATTATTATCTATGTAAGTGTATGCACCCAGGCCAGGCCAGACAGGAACCATCACTCTAGTCATGGTAAGATAAGTACACACAAAAAGATAACCTGTGCTCTCCATCTGGTAGCTTGGCACAAAGCAGTCAGGCTTATCTAAAGAGGCAATGTGTTAAGTATTTGTGCAACACACACACACACACACAGTAACACAATGAACACACCACCAAAAAACTCCACACCGATTTAGGAAACTAGAGAATATTTATTTGAGGAAAAAAAGACCAAACAACAAAAATCCAATCAGTAGAAGTTGAGCTATGCATTTTTAAAGATTAAATGCTAAATAGTGCTTAGAAGTCACTAACGGTCAAAAGGTTACTTGAGGTCGTGAGGGACCAGTGCAAATCCAAAGTGCAGTCCGACCGCGATTGAGGATAGGCTGGCTACAGGACGCACGCAGGGCTCGCTGAGAAAGTACCTTGGATGGAGCAAAGCATCAACCCTGAGGGCTGTGTGTCGATCTTTTCCATGCAGTCGGGTTGCTGTGTCGTCGTTGAGCTTCGCTCACATGAAGGCAATGCGTTGTCTTCGAGCTGCACAGAGCTTAGATGTTGAGTTGCGCAGACTGTGGCACCGCTGTTGTTGGGCAGCCGCTACGTCGGCATTGAAGGGCGATGCAGCAGAATTTCTCATGCAGTCGATGCAATGTGTCAGTTTTTGATGAAAACAGCTGCAGAACCCACTTCTGAGGCCCAGAACTTGGAGGTGGCACCTCAGGCAAGGGTAGGACTCAAAGAAGTCAGAGTCCAGCAGCACCAGCAGATTTGTAGGAAGACTTCTGTGTCCCTGAGACTGCAGAAAACAGGAGGCAAGCCAGCAAGCCCTTGGAGATCACATAGAGGGAATGCAGAGTCCTTCCAGCAGACTCAGGGAGCAGCAGGCAGCAGGGCAACAAGCAGAAAAACTGTCCTTCCAGAAAAGCAGTCCAGGTGAGTCCTTATAGCAGCACAGCAGTCCTTCTGAAAGAGGTTCAGTTCAAAATCCAGAAGTGTCTGATTTTAGGGTGTCAGAGACCCAGTACTTATACCCAAAAGTGCCTTTGATAAGAGAACTCTCTGAAATGCACAATGATCCCTTTCTAACCAAGTCCTGTTTGCCAGGCTAACCTTGGGGGGTAGGAGGGTGATTGGTAAATAAGTGCTTTGTGTGTGGACAGGGCACTACCTATTGAAGTGTAAATGTCAGCCCCTCCCATTCCATCCTGCCCAGGAAGACCCATCAGAATGCAGATGAATGCTCACAATGCAGATGAGCCTCACCTTCCTGTGTTTGCGGCTGTCTAGAAGGAATACACAAAGTGTAGCTGTTAACCAACCTGTTGTATTCCGTTTTAGGGGTCCGTATATAGGTTTTCCTGAATCATGTCCTTATATAGGCACAATTCGCCTTGCCCTTATATAGGCATAGAATCCCTGTCCTTATTTAGGCATTAACCGTGCACTCCAAATACAGGCATGGTCACCGACATCCGTCCAACCTAACGTCACAATGAGTTCTTAGAAACCAGACCCTTAAGCTTCGGGAGTTCCCCTAGCACAGGACTATTGATTTCTCCAAGAACTCATCTATTATGTATGAACCGTTATACCTTAAGGATTCATTCCTGACGTCTTCCTATGTCCGACTTCACGTCAATGCTAACATTCCTCGACACCTACCAGGTATAAATATACCTTCCCTTGCCCAAGCAAGTTAGAGGAGACCTCGACTTCAGAGGAGCCCGTATCCCGGCCTGACGCACTGAGAAGACGCTGTCATTCCTGCACGCAGACGAAATCAGCTTCCAGTGTTCTGACTCCCTTCGCAGGGTGTTAGAGTTCCAGACCCGGCAGGAGATTCCCACCTCTCTCATTCTCAAGGTATGGAGCTGACTAGATCCTAGAGGAACTCTTGGCATACTAGACTTAACATACTCTTAGTCTACCATACTAGAGAATACTCCACCTACTTCTACTCTTCCCTACACCTAGACTAGGTTAGGTACACTGGGGTAGAGCTAGCTTAGAGACGCTTCGTTTGAGTACCCGCATTCTTAGCTCATGTTATTTATGTACATGAATATATGCTAAAAGATAATGCTAGCGCAGTATTATTTATTTCTACTGCTTACGCTGTACATTATTTATCTTGCAAACTGTCTTGTGATCATAACAGCACATATCTCTTGCACGAGAAACAAGACTGTTCAATAAAACCCTTTTATTGAAACGCCCGTCTTTCCTTTCTGTGTAACTCTGCAGAGACTAAGCATGCACGATTGCATGAGTGAAACTGTTATCTATTGTTTCCACGATTCTGAGACATGTTCCGCTTCTAAAGGGAAACAAAGTTGTCATGTTTTTCGGTTGCCAGAAACTACTCCCTTCTTGTTCTCAAGGAGTTTCTAGTGGCCTCTGAGCTAGCTGGCACAGGTAATTAAGTTTAATATAATCGATAGGGACATACCGACCTTAGTCCTATGTCAAACCTATAGGTTAAATTATTCCAATGCGCAGAGCCTATTAGGGAAATAGGAACTACACTACTTGGCGCCCAACGGTTTGGTAAGGCAGTAATTTAACGCTAGATACTGAGTAACTCATTCGTGCTTTTCTCAGAGACCCCTACTCACATACTCCATAAGACGTCTGGAGTGGGTAGGGTTAAATATCCGCCATAACTAAATAGGGAAGTACCCTATATATTAGTTGTTTGGTTTGTTCAACGTTGAAGGATACAGTGTTCCAAAATATTGTGCACCTTATCTTTTTGTTTCCTTGAAACTTGTTCTACATTTTTCAAAAAACAAAATGCCTGACTCCGACAACGGTGACGTTGCGGGTCACCCAGCTTTAACAGCTTATAACATCACAGGTTTTATTGAAACCGAGGAGGGTGTCATAGACATCAATCCAAACTTAAGAAGAGCCATCACTCTAAAACTTATAAAACATGGCCTACCACCGAGAGGCGGTAGAGCAGTTTTCGTGATAGAGGCACACGAATCCTTTCAGACAGAGGTATTCTATTCATGGGTCATATTTCCTGAATCATATTCAGTAACAAGACTGTTTCACTTCTACAAAGAGGAATATATTCCTTTTGAGGATATTGAAATTCTACTAACATACCAGGAGCATCAGCTCTGGTTTAAAGGCGCCATAAAACATCACAGAAACATTACCAGGATCGGTCCACTAGGTAGACCAGGAGCAACATGGCCGATTCTAGCCGGCTTCACTCCTCATCCAGTACTCGATATAATGTCAGATGAGGAACTACTTACTCAACTACAAGAGTTAATAAAAATCTACAGACAACTAGTCCAATATGTCATGCGGACTTTCACAGTCCAACCACCATTGACACTTCCAAATCAAACTCCTCAACAAGGGAATACACTAAAAATTACACCACAGACTCTATACGCAGTCATGTGAAAAATGCCCGCAAAGCGTGAGCAAATTCCATTCTGGATAGCTCAAAAAATTACTCAAATCGAAGCAGTATTTCCAAATACTAGCCCGTATGAGAAACACAGAATCCTAACCATCTGTTTACCGATGGGGATCACACCACAACTGGAAGACTGTTCCACTTGGGGCTCAGTCTTTGCTGCCATCTATACTAAAACACATGGTATTCCATCTATTGCGGTAATACCAGATGTCCTGAAACAAATTCAAAACAAATACGGGGCAGAGCCTGCTCTAAATTTAGGTATGAAATTACTGAAAAATTTCGACCAGGTCTCAACAATAATATTATCTAATATTAAAGGGGAGGCAGCAGCAGTAGCGATCCGCCAACGATTAAGGGAATTCGATGTTACAGAACATCAAACTGAGGTACCCAGAATAATAGAACAATCATATGCAGAATTAGGCAGAGATAGTTTGGGTGGAAGACCAGTGAAGCCAAAACTATCTGAAAGTCCTGAGAAGGACTCTATTAAACAAACTCCTACATCTTCTAAAAAGAAGTGGGAAACTAATAAAAATATTTCAGAGAAACGTTCTCAATCCCGAGGTAGGTCTCCTCAAAAGGAGCCCTCTGAAAGGAGGTATAACCTCAGGAATAGGGATAATTTGAAAAAGCCTGACAGGTATCAAGATACTGATACACGTTCCTCTCGTACCTTTCAGATCTCGTCACAGACATCGGAAAGAAGAGGACGGTCAGAACATAGAGAAGAACGCGTGAAATCAAAAGACGACAAACACGTTCCGAAAAACATATCAAAACCTCAATTCCCAAAGTATCCTCGGCAGGTCTGAAGGTCAGACATGCCGAGGATACTGAGAACACAACTCAAGAACGGAGAATGGGCTCAGACAATGCTGGACAGTGCAGCAGAAGTCACAATAGCTCGCCAGAACCTGAAGGAACTTCTGGAGATAGTGGACTTGAATGAGTACATTACAGTTGAGACTGTAGACACCAGGGTTAGTACTCCACAAAAGTTATATGAAATAACACTCCGGATGGAGGGAGACATACCTAGACAGGTGAAAGCACTTTTTTGGGAAAAACTTTCAAGGGGCTATGACATACTTCTAGCAGAAAAAGACTGGCCACCACAATTTGTCAGGGAGTGCCCACATGGCAAGGACATTATTATGCCTGCCTTCTCTAACCATATTCCAATTCACCTAAAATATACTTATGCCAGGAAATGGGCAGTTGCCCAGGCCCCAGCATTAAACAAAAATCATGTAGGATGGGATGAGGATTCACCTCACCATAAAATACATCTGAAAAATGAACCTACTGCACAAAGGCAGTACCCAATAAAGCAAGAAGCTAAAAAACAGGTCAGGGAGATCTTAGATCAACTTGAATACCAGGGGGTGATTGAAACATGCACTTCTTCACCCTTGACCCTGCTAGGTAGGTCGCTCCCCCTCCGCACAGCACCGCCTGTGTGTCCTTGCCCCAGCCGCTGCTGCTGAGGAAGTTTGAGGCCCTCCTCCACCCGCAGGCTACCACCTGCGCCTCATCCCTGGTGGCCAGTGGTAGGCCGTAGGTTTGTATCATCATCTGTATCTTTATTGTATTGCCTTTATTGTTATTTTGGTGTCTGTGACTGCTGTTATCTGTTTTCCCCCAGTGCCTGTATTGGTCTGTGCCCTCTTTTTTCTTCTGTTCCCCTCGCTGCCCCCATGTTTCTCTGCCCGTTTTTGCCTTTTGTTCCCTTCGTTGCCCCCGTAATTCTGTGCCCGTTTTTGCCTTCTGTTCCCCTGTTGCCCCCGTAATTCTGTGCCTGTTTTTGCCTTCTGTTCCCCTGTTTCCCCGTAATTCTGTGCCCGTTTTTGCCTTCTGTTCCCCTGTTTCCCCCGTAATTCTGTGCCCGTTTTTGCCTTCTGTTCCCTTGTTGCCCCCGTAATTCGGTGCCCTTTTGCCTTCTGCTCCCTTCGTCGCCCCTCACCGCTCCTGCTCCAGCCGCTGCGTCCCCGCCCCCCGGACGGCCCATTCGCTGCCCCTGCCCTGCCTCCCGCCTCCCAGCTGCTCCTCCCTCCCACCTCCCCATATATGGCGGCCGCGGCGCAGCTGCGCAGCGGGCGCACCGCTGGCACGCCGAAGGCGCGCCTAAGGCAAGCCCGTCTGCGCCAGTCCACGTCTGGACCCCGCCCAGCGCCAGTACACCTGGTCCCCGCGCCCGCCACGACAACCGCCGCCGCTACGATGCCAGCACACTCCACGCCCTCAACTCCGGACGGACCCACACCTGCTTCAAAGCCGCCCCGAAACGCACACAGGGTCCCTTCACCTGCCAGAACTGCAGCTACACCAGCCTCAGAGCCGCCGAACCACCCGCCAAGAAAGGCCACAATCACCTCCGATGCATCCTACTGAACACCCGCTCCGCACGCAAACATGACGTCGAGCTCTGGGACCTGCTCGACACTTCATCCCCGGACGTCGCCTTCCTGACAGAGACTTGGATGAACAACTCCTCCGCACCCGACATCGCCATTGCCATCCCAGACGGCTACAAGATCACCCGCAGAGACTGCACCAACGGAGTCGGAGGAGGAATCGCATCAGGATCTCGACCAGCACCGACGACACTCTCAGCACCGCCGAACACATGCATTTCCAGATCCACACAGACCCCAACTCCACCCTCAGAGTCACCCTCGTGTACAGACCTCCCGGACCCTCACCCCAGTTCAGCAACTCCATCGCCGACTTCATCAGCACGCACGCCCTGACCTCCACCGACTACATCCTCCTCGGAGACCTGAACTTTCACCTTGAGAATAACAACGACAGCAACTCCACCACCCTGATCGATAACCTCGCCAACCTCGGACTGAGGCAACTCGTCACAACACCTACCCACTCCACCGGCCACACGCTCGACCCCGTCTTCTCCTCAAGCTCCCACGTCTCCTTCAGCCACACCACCGAACTCCTCTGGACCGACCACCGCTGAATCCACTTCACCTTCTAGAAACCCACCACACACCACCGCACCCAACAGATCCCCCGCCGCTGCTGGAGCAAAATCACCGAAGACCAACTACACGCAAACCTCGCTCTCAGCCCACCCACCGAACCCTCCAACACCGACGACGCTGCCCACAGCCTCAGACGCTGGATCGATGACTGCGCCAACACCCTCGCCCCGCTGAAGAAACCCTCCTACAGAGACAACAGCAAGAGAGCCAGCTGGTTCACACCAGAACTCCTAGCCTCCAAGCGAGCCTGCCGGAAACTAAAGAAGAAATGGCACAGTGAGCAGACCCCGGACAGCCACGCAGCCCACAAGGACGCCATCCGCAACCACCATCACCTCATCAGGACTGCCAAGAGGACCTCCTTCAAAGACCGCCTCGACAACAACGCACACAATAGCAAGGAGCTCTTCAACATCGTGAAGGAACTCTCCAACCCCAGCTCCAACACCAATGACATCCCGCCGTCGCAAGCCCTGTGCGACTCCCTCGCCACTTTTTTTCACCGCAAGATAGCAGACATCCACGACAGCTTCAACACCCAGACAGCCCCAACAGACATCAACACAACAGACTCCCCGCACACCATCGACCATGACCCCCTGCTAGTCTGGGCCAACGTGAGCATCGATGACACCATCAAGACCATGAGCACAATCCACTCTGGCTCCCCGTCAGACCCATTCCCACACCACATCTTCAACAAAGCCAGCAGCTCCATCGCACCCCATCTGCGCAACGTCATCAATCTCTCCCTCGAGACCGCAACCTTCCCAGAGAGCTGGAAACACGCCGAGATCAACGCCCTACTCAAAAAACCCAAGGCGGACCCAAGAGACCTCAAGAACTTCCGGCCCATCTCTCTGCTTCCGTTCCCGGCCAAGGTTATCGAGAAGATCGTCAACAGACTGCGAACCCGATACCTCGAAGAAAACAAAATCCTGGACCCTTCCCAGTCAGGGTTCCGCAGCAACCACAGCACCGAGACTGCCCTCATCGCCGCCACCGACGACATCAGGACCCTGCTGGACAACGGTGAGACCGCGGCCCTCATCCTCCTGGATCTCTCCGCCGCCTTCAACACCGTCTGCCACCACACACTACGCGCACGCCTCCACGCCATAGGGATCCGAGACAAGGCTCTGGAATGGACCACCTCCTTCCTCTCCGGCAGAACCCAGAGCGTCCGCCTCCCCCCATTCCGATCCGAAGCCTCCGAGATCATCTGCGGCGTACCCTAGGGATCTTCCCTCAGCCCGACACTGTTCAACATCTACATGGCCCCGCTCGCACACGTCGCCCGACAGCACGACCTCAACATAATCTCCTATGCCGACGACACTCAACTGATCCTCTCCCTCACCAAGGACCCCATCACCGCCAAATCCAACCTCCACGAAGGAATGAAGGCCGTCGCCGACTGGATGAAGATCAGCCGACTGAAGCTGAACTCGGACAAGACGGAGGTCCTCATCCTCGGCTCCAACCCCTCAGCCTGGGACGACTCCTGGTGGCCGACGGCACTGGGGGCACCCCCGACACCCACCGACCACGCACGGAACCTGGGAATCATCCTCGACTCAACGGCTCCCCATCAACAAGAGGATATCCTTCAAGCTCCTCATCCACGCACACAAGGCACTCCACAAGACCGGCCCAGCATACCTCAACAGACGACTTTCCTTCTACATCCCCAACCGCCAGCTCCGCTCCGTCGGCCTCGCACTCGCCACCGTCCCTCGCATCCGAAGAACAACCACCGGCGGGAGATCCTTCTCCCACCTCGCCGCCAAGACCTGGAACACCCTCCCACTGAGCCTACGACAGACCCAAGACCTGCTGACCTTCAGGAGGCTACTCAAGACCTGGGTGTTTGACCAGTAGCGCCCCCCCCAGCGCATTGAGACCCTCGCGGGTATGTAGTGCGCTCTACAAAAAATGTCTGATTGATTGAGTCAATGAACAATCCTTTGTTTCCTGTCTCCAAACCAGACAATACCTATCGTCTAGTTTTGGATTACAGACACTTAAACACTTGTTCAAAAACTTTTGCAGTTCAAAATGCACACAGTACAGCATTAATGAATAACATTGTGCGTAAAAAATACAAAACCACATTGGATATCTCAAATGGTTTCTTTTGTCAAAACATAGCACCTGGAAGCAGGTACTTAACAGCTTTCTCAATAATGGGGACCCAGCGTCAATTTTGTCGACTCTCACAAGGGTTCAAGAACAGCCCAGGGTTATTCTCAGCGAGGGTAACGGAGTTACTACAAATTTATGACAATGAGGCATTGTCCTATGTCGATGATATCTATCTGACAGATGATGACCTGGACAAACACTTGAACAGGGTGAGCACCATTATACTGGGCTTCGCCTCTGAGGGCTACAAATTCAACTTCAAAAAGTCCAGAATTGCCCATCTCAATGTCCTGTTTCTAGGATATGAGCTTTCAAGTGAAGGCAAGAGCTTGGCAGCCAACTTTTTAGAAAGGTGTGCGCTGCTCCAACCTCCAAAGATGCTGAAAAATTTACAATCCATCCTGGGTTTCCTAAATTTTGGAAGAACTTACATTCTAAATTGCGCAGAAAGGGTTAAACCTCTCTACGCATTAATCAAACCTGATTTTTCAATCAAAAACTGGACACAAGAACACACAGAAATCTTGCGTTCACTCCAAGCTAACATGTTAGCAACAAATCACTTACAAACACGCGTAAGTCAACGCAATTTAGTGATCCGAATAATTTCGGGTCAATGCGGATTCACCTACTTAACATTTAATGAGGGTGAAAAAGTACCAATTGCATACAAATCACACTTGTATACACAAGCAGAAATGCGCTTCACTTCAACAGAAAAAATTCTGACAGCAGTTCAAACCGCTGTAGCAAAAGAAAGAGCTCTAGCCCAAGGGAAACACATTATTGTCGTAACCGCAGTTCCGGCCTTAGAGGCGGTAACAAAAGCGAGCATTCCAAATGCTAAAGCTTTACATCCGAGATGGATACAATGGGTTAATTCTCTTGCTGCAACAGATGTTGAATATGTTTTTGATCCCGATTTAAAAACACAAGCATTCCTGCAATATGAACATGAATGTCCTCTGCCCACTGAGATTCTGCCTGTCGATCAGTACGAATTCATAATTTACACTGACGGATCCGCACAACCCGCAACAGGGAGTAAGCAAGCTTACAGTGCAGCTTGCGCAATCGTTAAAGGTCGCATGCGCGATGGCAACTTCAGACCTATGGTCACAAAAACCCAGTCTCTAGGAGATTGCACAGCTCAGCGAGCTGAACTACAAGCATTCAAACTGGCACTTGAAAGTACAGATCGAGAATTCCCCACACTAATAGTGTGCGATTCTTTCTACTGTGTACAGTCGTATAATGAATATATACAAACTTAGCTTGAAAACGGGTTCAAAGATGCAAAAGGTGGCACAATAAAGCATAAAACGCTTTGGGAACAAGTAGTTCAGTTAAAAAGCGAACTACCAAAGGCTCACGTGATCCATACACTGAGTCATCAACGTGATGGCGTTCACGTTGCAGGGAATTCATTGGCTGACGAAGCCGTAAAGGGGGCTGTTCAGACGGCTTCCGTAGCTGTGATCACTCGTTCAAAAACGAAAATAGACAGTGAGATAATGTTGGCTGTCAATGCTATGAGCAAAGGCAGTGGTGCTGCGTTACCAAAAAAGTTTCCACTCAAGTACTCATATGTAATTGATGCGAACAGCGTTCCTTTTGCTCAAATCCCTGGAGTGGGGGATAGAGTAATTCCAAACATGGAACGTAGAGCAGCTTTGATTTATGAAACACATTTGGGGGAGGGTCTGTCACATCAAGGGATCTCTAAAACAATATTGACATTAAAAGAGATGTACTGGTGACCTGGAATGAATACAGAAATACACATATTCATCAATAACTGCTTAGACTGTAAATTACAGCGAGAAAGCCACCAGACACCATGCTACGAATGTAGCTGCCCAGTACAGACACCATTGTTAGACAGCATTAGACTATCTATGCACAGGCGTCCTCATGGACAAGTGCAATCCCACAAATATTAAGTCAAGGTTCCTATGGATATGGCCTCAGCGCTCGGCTGACGCTCAAACTGTTATAAAAGATTTGCAAGTCTTTATCGGCACATACGCAATAGGCACGCTACATTCTGACCAGGGCCCTGCGTTTAGCTCTCGGGCTTACAAAGACGCCATGGCCAGTCTGGGCGTTGCATTGTGGTACTCCTCTCCGTTTCATCCTGAGGGAAATTCTGTTGTGGAAAGGAAAAACCGGGACATAAAGCAGTCTATAACAGTTAGGGTATTAGGTTCGGGTGATGGGTGGGTCAGACATCTTTATGGGGTCCAACGCTCATTAAACAACTTGCCAAGAAGTTCTCTAGGGGGGGTCACTCCATATGAGGTCCTATTTGGGACAAGAATGTGGGTGCCTGATCTGGAAAGCAGTGGCACAGTGGTGGAAAATAAACCCTTTGATATCAAAGATAGTTTGGCTGTTTTACAGGACTTAAATGAACTAAGAACGGACAAAGCAACGTATTCCTGCAGCCAACCACCACTGGGGAAAAACCGGCGGTCCCAGCAAGGCCTGTCTGGATTCCAAAAGTTGGGGATCTGGTCAGAGAAAAGATTGCGGACAAGAAGGAATTTGGACCTTCATACAGACAACCAGTACCTGTCCTAGCCATACACGGAACAAGAACAGTACTTCTGCCGCCCCTTGCTGGAAAAAAGGAGAAAAGATTTGTGTCCATCGACCTCATCAAACCACAGTATGTGGCCAATACTAAATAGTAGGCCTCGTGGACTCCGACCTAGTAGCAGACACACTCCTCTCGCTACTATCCAAGAGGTTCAGACTGAAAGACAGATAACCATCGAGACTTCAGCAGTAACAGATGAAGGACTGAACAACAATGCTATGGAACTCATCCCTCTTGAAACACAAGTAACAGTTCGTCCAAATACACCTGTCTACACCAATGTAACAAGTGATCAACTGGTCCCAGCGATTTCTACAAATCCTGATGCAATTCCAACAATTGACAGAACTGCTTCTGGCTACTTCATTAACTTTGATACGTTTTCTGAGGATCCGAGTGAGCCCGAGACGTCGCCAGCATCAAAAACTTTTAAACAGCAAGTACAAGACTTTTTGCATTTTTTGAAAAAGACTTATCTAGTTTCACCATGGATTGAACTTTGGGTTATTTCTGGAATATTTTTCTTCCTGCTTTGGCTAGCTTTGGTTATGACTATGAGCGTGCTTATAAATGGGAGATACATCCATTTGGACATTGAAAGAAAAGAAGTGAACTTACTTTTGAAACCTCACAAATCATCCCATCGTGAAACTAGAGACTTGTCTGCAGTGAACATCACAGCCGTTCCTATACAGGATGGTATAGTGTGGGACAAAACTGATTTTGATATTTTTGGCCCGACGGAACATTTGAACATTCCACATTTATTTAAGATCTCACTAAGTGATTTTGTTTCATCCAGTACCTTTTCTGATGATTGGGACTTTGAAACTGTGAATAATATAATGTTTGACCTAGAAAAATCTGCTTCATTTTCTAATAATGAATATTTAGAGGGTTCATCAGACTATGAACAGCTGTATTGCTATAACCACTATGGTCATCATTTTTTGCATAAATCTGCAACACCTAGAAATGGGTTTATGTTTAACCAATGGGAGCATTGTCCTACACCACCAAAAGGTAGTTCAAAAACATTTGCTAAAAAGTTTCCATATTTTTCAGGATACAATATATCAGATCCAGAAACATTTTACTATAGAAATGTAAACAAAACAGGACTGAAAATTATGTTAACTAATACAAAACAGATTTACTCTGCCGCATTTATTGCCCAACTGTCTAGACAGGGTTTCGACTTATGGAAAGACACAATAGACACAAAATCTGTCTGGGGTACTAAAGATTGGCAAGTGCAGGGAATAGAAGCTTTATTTAGAGCCTGTATCGTCCCTCAACAAATAATGTTTTTGAATGACACTGTCCAACAAACATCTTGCCTTGGGTTAGCCAAGATTAAAGACATGAAAAATCCTTCTGTACCAACACCTGCAAGTGATAACAATACACAGGCAGCGGTTACAGTTGACACCATACTACAACTCAACAGAACAAATCCTGATTGGAGAAAATGGTTGATCTGGCCCACAGACACAAACAACTGTCAAGACAGATTCCTGAATAAAACACAGGGGTTTTCTATTCACAGGCCAGACCCACGATACGTCCAAAGACAGCATCCGGGGATAGTAACAACATACAGTGTAGGGAAATTATGCCTCGATTGGCTGCAAAAATCTACACTGAAGGATGTGAAACAACACTTATCTTTACTTAAAGAAGACGCAGACCTTAGGGAATTCTTGCTTGGACCAAGAAAACCGCGTCAAAAACGTTTCATATATGCCGGCATTTATGCTGCTTATAATGAAGCATGGAAGGTGTCACAGATGGAGGCCGCAGAACGAATACGTGAACTTGATCGTATTAATTTAGCGAAAACTCTCTCTGTGGTCGACAATGGGTTAACAACTTTGTCCTCCAGAATTTATTCATTGGACAGTATTGTATCCTCTGCTATCGACATACTGGAACAAGATTTAGCCATGTTACAACAAGGCCAGTCTCAGTTACGTTCTATTATGTTATTAAGCTGGACGCTGCAATCTTTGCGTGCGGGCTATGTGCCTTGGCGTTTTATCAACACAACGGCTCTGTTTGCAGAATACAATCTAACTGATAAACAGATCGAACTGGCACAAAGGGGAGTAAAGTATACAGTACTGAGCATTGAAAGACTTGAAAAATTACCATTCACAGTGGCAGAAAAACCAGCTACAGAATGGCTTATTCATGGCAAAATTAGTCTACCTGTGACTACTTTCCAGTTTCAGTATTGCCTTAAACAGATGCAAGCAGGCAAATATGAAAGGTTGGGTAAAGAATACATTAAGACATCCTGGAATTTACCTTACACCTATAGATGTTGGAGTGGGGATCGTGAAGTATTTCCAAGCGGTACAGACTGTGCAAATGCACTAAGCGGTTCACTGATTTGTCCGGACAGTTCTTTACACGGGGCTTGTAATGGTTCTGTGGCAAACTTGTCCTGCCACCAGCAGGGTACAACAGCTGCTGTGATTAATCCAACATTTGGACAACTTTCTAATGGGAGTTACCTCATGTTGAATGATCAGAGTTGCTGTGGCATGTTGCCAGGCATCCCATATCTAGTAACGGTCAACTCCAGGGTCACTTGCTGTATGCAAGTATTGTTTGCCCCAATAGATACAGTCAGGGAGTCGCCTCTATGGCCTTCGTTGAATGTCTCTTTTATACGATTTGATACTTTAAGCAGAATGAAAGCCATGCTTATACAACAATCAGTGCCTTTGACCTCGACCAAAGAAACCTATGATCTACAGGTTGCAAGGACTTCGGCTGAGATACAAGCTTTAATTAGTACAAACTGCCCTATACATTTCGTAGAAATGATAGGACGTATCTTTAACATGTCTGATACAAGCGGAATTGTACATGTATTTAAGACCATCTGTTCCGGACTATTAGCACCTTTTCAGGCTGTCCTCAGAATCATCCCAAACTTCGCACATTCGGTGTTTGGTGGTGTGCCGTTAATTCTAGCACTTGTTGCAGGAATTCTGTTTCTATTCCTCCTACTACGCTATGGCAAGCCTCTTCGCCAACATCACTCCGAGCGATGTGGAGAAAGCCCTCCTTGAACGGAAATGCAGTGAGCGAATAGTACAGCTTTTGGGCATGCCTCGTCTACGGAAACTTAATACAACTTGGTTCCTGTCATTCAGACCAATCTGGCAAGATTGCATCTTACCTGTTCTACGCTGCCTGTTTTGCGGTGAAGAATGCGTGCTAGACACCTGTCTAACACTCCCATCAGTCATGCCAACGGATATCGATACTCTGCTGGACCCGATAACGGTCCATGCTGTGTGTTGTCCCCAGAGGCTTCCAATCCTGATGGCGGCATTCATTGAGATCTCACAGACGCTTCCGGCTGCTGCTGAGGTATGAGATGGATCAACGGGCACACAGGTAACAACGGACGCGAACATTGCTACGGCATCCTCTGCTGACGGCGATGCTTCACATCTCTGTGCAATTCACCTTCTGAACGAGGTGTTCCAAATGTCACCGCCTACGGTGGATGATATTTTGGCTACGGACATAGATGAGCTAATGTTTACGCCAGACCCCTACACTGACTTTGATTCGGCTCACAGTGTACCAGGGCAACAATGAAATTCGGCCTTCATATTTTTCAAACTTGGAACTTTTCCCAGAATTGAACTTTTTCTTTTTAAAATTTTTTGAAATGACATGGCAAATTAACAATCTGCTTACAGTAGAACTAGCCTTATAAAACAGACTTCTTTGAATACTTCCAGGGACACATTGTCACCTTACTTGTCTACAATTTCCTTTACTTCCATGATATACAAATGGCTTTGATTGTAAAAACTTATCGACCATTTCATCATATGTATATATTACTGTTTCATTCACGTTGCATTCCACTTCCGTTATATGCTTAGAATGAAAACACTGCTTTAAATGTACAGTACCTATGGCATTTCAACAGTTTTTAAGCTTCTTTTAAAAATGCTTTTAGAAATGTTTTTAGTAATATGTGGTACTCAATTTTATGTTTAGCATTTAAAATGTTTAGCATTTAGTATCATCGTTCACTCGAAGATGGAGTGGGTGTTGTATTCCGTTTTAGGGGTCGGTATATAGGTTTTCCTGAATCATGTCCTTATATAGGCACAATTCGCCTTGCCCTTATATAGGCATAGAATCCCTGTCCTTATTTAGGCATTAACCGTGCACTCCAAATACAGGCATGGTCACCGACATCCGTCCACCCTAACGTCACAACGAGTTCTTAGAAACCAGACCCTTAAGCTTCGGGAATTCCCTAGCACAGGACTATTGATTTCTCCAAGAACTCATCTATTATGTATGAACCGTTATACCTTAAGGGTTCATTCCTGACGTCTTCCTATGTCCGACTTCACGTCAATGCTAACATTCCTCGACACCTACCAGGTATAAATATACCTTCCCTTGCCCAAGCAAGTTAGAGGAGACCTCGACTTCAGAGGAGCCCGTATCCCGGCCTGACGCACTGAGAAGACGCTGTCATTCCTGCACGCAGACAAATCCAGCTTCCAGTGTTCTGACTCCCTTCGCAGGGTGTTAGAGTTCCAGACCCGGCAGGAGATTCCCACCTCTCTCATTCTCAAGGTATGGAGCTGACTAGATCCTAGAGGAACTCTTGGCATACTAGACTTAACATACTCTTAGTCTACCATACTAGAGAATACTCCACCTACTTCTACTCTTCCCTACACCTAGACTAGGTTAGGTACACTGGGGTAGAACTAGCTTAGAGACGCATTGTTTGAGTACCCGCATTCTTAGCTCATGTTATTTATGTACGTGAACATATGCTAAAAGATAATGCTAGCGCAGTATTATTTATTTCTACTGCTTACGCTGTACATTATTTATCTTGCATACTGTCTTGTGATCATAACAGCACATATCTCTTACACGAGAAACAAGACTGTTCAATAAAACCCTTTTTATTGAAACGCCCGTCTTTCCTTTCTGTGTAACTCTGCAGAGACTAAGCATGCACGATTGAATGAGTGAAACTGTTATCTATTGTTTCCACGATTCTGAGACATGTTCCGCTTCTAAAGGGAAACAAAGTTGTCATGTTTTTCGGTTGCCAGAAACTACTCCCTTCTTGTTCTCAAGGAGTTTCTAGTGGCCTCTGAGCTAGCTGGCACAGGTAATTAAGTTGAATATAATCGATAGGGACATACTGACCTTAGTCCTATGTCAAACCTATAGGTTATATTATTCCAATGCGCAGAGCCTATTAGGGAAATAGGAACTACACTACAAACCCATACATGTATTGGCGACAGGTTGCCAGGTGCAAAAAGCAGAAAGTACAGAGAAAGGTCCACTTTCTAAAAGTGGCATTTCTAAAACAGTACGGTTAAATCCTACTCTTAAACTGATCAGGATTTACAGCTTAAAAGTATATTAAGGAATTCCTAATGCTGGCCAATGAGAGGTGTAGGCCTCACAGTAGTGAAAAATGAAATAGGCTGTTTGTCACTACAAGGACATGCAAAACATAAAGGCACATGTCCTAGCTTTTACTTACATAGCACCCACCCTGTCCTTTGGGCAGGGGCGGCTCCTCCACTAGGGTGGAGGAGCGTCGCCCCACTGCTTTCTCGCAGTGCGAGAAAGCCAAAATATAAAATGGTAATAACTAAAAGTTATTACCATTTTATGTTTCCTTTGCGTATTTCGGACGGGCGGGTAAGCGGGGCTGCTCTGCTGTTTGAGCAGGGCAGGGGAGGAGTGCTTTGCCCACTCCTGAGTGCGCCCAAGACTGTTTGTCATGCGCACTCTGCCCTTCTCCATGCAGGCTGCAGAGCAGCCTGCATTGAGAACATGGACACCCCATTAGCCCCTGGCTGGGAGGCGTCCGGACCAATCACAACACTGCTTGCAGCGTTGTGATTGGCTTAGGGGAGGGAGCCTGGCTACCTGCTTCCTGTCAGAGGCAGGAGAGCAGGAGCCAAGAATACACGGGACCCGGCGCGGCGAAAAGGTATGTTTACCCGCAATCCCCCCGCGACACCCCGCACGAATCCCCCCACGACCCCTCGTGCTGGCCGCTAACGCCTTTGGGTTACTTAGGGCCTACCTTAGGGGTGGCTGATATGTAATGAAAGGGGGCTTTAAGGCTTGGCAAGTAATGTTTTAAATGGCAAGTCAAAGTGGCAGTAAACTGCACACACAGGCACTGCAGTGGCAGGCCGGAGACAGGTTTGAAGGCTAGTTCTGTGGTTGGCACAATCAGTGCTGCAGACCGCTAGTAACTTTTGAAGTACAGGCCTTGGGCATATGGTATACCACTTTACAATAGAACTTGCCACTTACTGTAGAACTGCACAGTTCATTTGGGTTGATATGAAAATCCAACTTCCTTGAGACGGAATCCATCCTTAGCTGCAGAATTGAAAGGAGAGAGATGGTAAAGAAGCAGGGCTGAACACCTCGCTGCTTTGGCATGGGCGCACAGTGTCTTTTTTGTTCTCATTCAGTCTCTTAAATTTTGAATAAGCCCTACCGAATGTATGTCAGTGAGAAAGTATAAATGGGAATACTTAATCTAGACAATCTTTAAAGTGTTTTTCAAAATGTTTCCAAGTTCGTGAATAGGTGAAAAATCCCGGAAAAGTTTTTATTGGACAAAAACTGCAAAGCCTACTTTTTTTGTGTGCAAAAAGTAATTTTTAGCAGGACATTTCGCGTGTAGGTGACAAATGTTTCAGTTTCATGAAGTTGTGAAGGTTGGGTAGGATGAACTGTATATGGGTCGTACTTGGGCATCATTTTTGCACAGTATCGGTGATGCAATTTGAGGATATTTTTGTTTTTGACAGATGTGCTAATCCGTTGCAGTGCAATAATAACGTTCATTAAGATTCACAGAATCCTTGCCCCATTAATATTTATAAGGAATCCGACCAAATGTTTGCAATTGCAGAGGAGGCCTGTAGGGAACAGCAGACCTCTAGTCATGACTTCGCATTTAAGCAATGCCAAGATTGTAGACCCCGGACATGGTGTATGATTTTCTGGTTGCAAAGCTGTCATTGTTTTTGCACAAAAACTACTTTATGACACAAGATTTATTTTTGCTCTGTGCCTTATGTATTACATCTTCACAGTGCAAAAACTGACATTCAATACGATTGCCAAAAAGAACCCGACCACATCGCACAGCAGCCCTCCCTTCCTGCATTCTCATTCAAATAATGCCAACATTTTAGCCTCTGCCCCTCAAATTGACACAAGAGTTCAGAATAAAATGTTTTTAAATTGGCATGATGAATATGACATCGGCGAAGCATGCAGCAGCGCCCTGTGCTTTCCAGTACCCACAGCTCACATTCACAAAATCAAAGCTGTTCCCCACAGACAGCTTCCATTTTGCAAATGGATACCGCCTCTTTCGGGTGTCAGATGCTCATCAGTGGTTTGTCACCACAAGTGCACTCACAACCCATCAATACATTTGAAGAAGTGTAATCTTGGTCCCATCTGAAGATAATGGAGGAGTGCATCATGCTCACGTGTTGTCTGCACTCAAATATCCTCTGTCGTAACTAATGTATTAAAAGGAGTGGAGTATTTTTACTGAAAACACATTTTTTTTAAATATATGTGTTTAGACTGTGATTAATAAAGTAGTGTGACAATTTTCATATTAATATGACAGGAGAAATTAACGCGAAATGTCTTAGAGTGAGATACTTAACTAGGATGTGTGCAATTAATATTTGACTATTGACATGTATAACCTGAATTAATCATGTGCAAGTAAATTTATAATGACATTTCAATAGTTCATCGCATTATACTCATGCCAAATGAGAAATTGCATTTATATCACTTTGAAGATATGGGCACATATTTGTAATGCAGTGTACTATCCAAACTCATAAATTAAATTGCGGCCTAAGTCGTATGTTAGCCTAATTTCATGTATAATTTCATTTCAGCCTAACGTTCTCTGTTGCAGTGGCAGCTCATGCTCTAATCTCACTTTGTCTATGTTCAGGTTTCGCGGTAGAATGTTTTGTGTCATTTTGTTTCCACTGCAGGTGTGGAGAAGCTTCATTAGTTAGAATAAAGGAGTTTTGTCTTAGTAGACAGCAAAGTATGAGAAGAAGGTGTCAGCTGAGGAAATTGTGGTAACAAGCGAGGAGAGGAGTTGTCATGGGAGAGGAATGACCAAGGACGAGAAGAGATAATGTGATATATAGCTGGGAAAGGTGCTGATAGGATCCAGTTATGCCAGAGCTATGGAAATTTCCCAAAGAGAAATCACATGAGAGCATCAAGTCGATGGCAGATGATATTATGTTCTGTGTTTAGAGAGGGAGAGAGTCCATCTTAGGCTTCCTTAGAGAGCAGACCTATGCTTCTGCTTGCAAGGCTTTAAGCTACTTGACCCATCGTCGGAGTGTTTTCTACTGACGACTCTGGCGGCTGACAACTTTCTTCTTACCTTACCTGATGATGTCCTTTCTCAAATGCTTTTAGTTTAGGGTTGCCCTTATTAAGGTAGTGTAGGGAATGTTACTTGACTCACGCTTGTTAAAGAGAATCATCTGATGCAATTTAATCTCCATTTCTTTTTTTTCTTGATTGCCTGCTTCATTATCTTAGAGTTAGTCATTTGCTTTTGTACTATGGGGTATATAGAGTACATCTCTTAAGGAGATTTGGACTTAATCTGATCTTTTTGGTACTTTTATACGATTTTGTTGAGATTGATCTACATTGATTTGTTTCTAAACTTATAATTAAACCTATTTAGAGAACCTGAGGGTAGGGGCTGTCGAAATCCGCATCTGACAGATATAGTATTTTTGGTAAAGCGTATTAGTGCAAAGAACCAAGGAGCACTTCCCTCTATACTCCTCACCAAGGAATAAATTCCTATAAACACATTAATTCACAAAGGTTCAGCACTTTACAATGCAGTCATATATCAATGTTCAAGGCAGTGAGCACATGAAGAGAAATCCAAAGTCCAAACGTTTGTCTTTTTTTGTGCAAAGGCTGGTCTTTATTAAGTTCTCATTAAAATCTCAAAGGATCATAGCCGACGCGTTTCGTCTCACACTGAGACTTCTTCAGGGCTCATTTAAATACACATGACGCTTTCGGTAATTGCAATACAGTCTCATGGTCGCCAGGATCAGAAGAGTTTTTTTACATCACTCGTGTCCATAACAACGGCTTGATAACCGGCAGCATGTTCGGTCAACAGTATCACAGCCACGTGGCTGTCAGAACATGCTGCCGGTTATCAAGCCGTTGTTATGGACACGAGTGATGTAAAAAAACTCTTCCGATCCTGGCGACCATGAGACTGTATTGCAATTACCGAAAGCGTCATGTGTATTTAAATGAGCCCTGAAGAAGTCTCAGTGTGAGATGAAACAGCGTCGGCTATGATCCTTTGAGATTTTAATGAGAACTTAATAAAGACCAGCCTTTGCACAAAAAGACAAACGTTTGACTTTGATTTCTCTTCATGTGCTCACTGCCTTGAACATTGATATATGACTGCATTGTAAAGTGCTGAACCTTTGTGAATTTATAATTACACCTACTAAACTCAGATCTGGAGTCGAGAGGATTAATGTGTAGCCACATTGGTTGCGCTGTATTGGGAACAATAACCAGTGATTATTTCCTTTGACTGCTTGCTCTACTAGAAAGACCTCTCCCCGCTGGAGAAATTGTGGAAATGGGCCTAGACCTTATCACATCTCACTGAGAATTGTAAAGAAGGCTAACCCAATTCACTCCTCCTTTTTCAACTGAGTTCTAAGGAGTCACAATGTGTACACTGCAAGTGATAAAGATATTTGTGACTAATATTTTACCTATAGTCAGGGTTTGAAGATTAAAAAGCATCTAAGTTTGCAAATCAGCGGTTTAGCAACCGCAAAAACACCAGCTGCCCTGTCTCTTAAACTGACATGGTCTTTAATTTTAAAACATGATGGGAGCATTCAGTGGTCCCATGGATGATCAAATGGATACCTTGTGTGCCACCTCTTCCTTGACAGTTACATGGAACTGCAAGGTGGACATCGTGATTTGCAAACCCATTTCCAAATCACAACTTTAGTTAATTGTGATGGTGAGTTTTGCACTTTGAACGCCTACACTTTTCTACACTTAAGGCTTGCAAACGAAAAACCTGCCTTTTGTACCACTGGCGAAATCTCACTGACAGAATTATAATTTCACACCACCAGAAAGAATGGAACAGCAAAAAATCTGCTGAAAATACACCTCAATTATTAATCAGTAGTACCCAAGAGTGAGCGGAGCACAGCACTGGTAAACACACACAAGATGATGTTGCAATAGAAGTTAGAAATGCCTATTAGACTTCGGCCTTGAGTAGGAGAAGACCTTTGTTTTAAAACAAGCGTGCATCTTTTAGGCTTTGAACTTTGATTTTGAAGTCTATCTGGCTTTGTAGATTTTAGAGACTTGGGGTCATATTTACAAGATAATGATGCAGCATAGCGCTGCAAGCCATCTTGTTGTGCCGAGCTTCCTCATTAGGAAAGTGCAGGAATGCGTCATATTTACACTAATAGGCTGCCTAGCGCCAATGCAGAAACCCTTGCACTTGATGCAAGGGTGCCTGTGTTGCATAGATTATTGTTTCTGTGCAGGAAGGGACACCTTCCTGCACAAAAGCAATCATTGATGGTGTTTTCCTCCTTCTATGTGTGCTGCAGAATGCAGCACACATAGAAAGAGGAAAAAACGAGGAGAAATAAAGGTATTTATCCTAGTTGTGCCACTTTTATGCCTCCCGTGGGGAAGCGTTAGAATCTGATGCATTCTTAGGTTTACAAATCCTTGTAAATCTAGGAATGCGTCAGAATCCATGGGTGTTGCCTGGGAACACCCACAACAACACCCATGGAATGCCCCTTTCACACAGAGTAATGCGTGAAAGCAGGCCATATTTACAAGACCATGAAAAACCACGCATGGTGGCTTTGAGTGGCTTTGCAAATATGTGCCAGCACAGTGAGCCACCAGAGACTCAAAAAAAGTGATGCTCTGGTGGCGCAAGGGGCTTGTAAATATGCCCCTTGGCGTGGGAACATGTTCATGAGTCCCTGGGCAATCAAGGGTTATTCAGCTCAAATTGTGTCAATTAGAGGTTTTCACCACTGTTGTCATTGACTTAACTTTACTAATGAGCCCAAAACTGGAACACCAAGTACAACCCTGTAGCACTTGACCCATAGGGTAGCAAAGTTGAGCAGCCCAAGGCTTACTCAGGGAGGTAGTGTGGGGTTAGAGACTCCGAACACAACAAACTGACAATTACAATTTAATAGCACATTGTAGTGTATTACTTTACTTTCTTTTTATGCGCGGAGTTCTCCGCCCCAACTGCATTCATGAACTTACTATTATCTCACAGTTGGTGAATACCAAAAAACATAAACTTACACAAAAGTGTAAATTTACCTTTGTGAATCAGGCCTGCAGTGTTCACAGGTCTGCGGATCTTGTGGTTTGGGTTCTTCCTTGGGACTAGACACCATACCCACAACCCAAAAAAAGAGTGACTCCTTTGAACCTAGTGCTAACCTCTCAGATGATGTGGTTGTCCTCAAGCACTCTTGAATCCTTCTTGGGGACTGCAGACTGTAGTCGTGGTTTCTTTTGGTACATAATTGCTTCTTGGCACTTGGTGTCTCAATTGAATTCGTTCATGCTTGAGTTCCTTTACACACTTCATTGACAGGGGTGCACAGTCCACTTGCACTATGGGACACTTGGGCCTCCTAGGACTCAACCTCTCAGAGAGAGGCAGGTCCTTTCCTGCAGAGGCTTCTACAGCTTGTCCCTCCTTGGCTCCTTCATAGCCACTCTACTTCTTAGCAGCATCTCGTTTAAGCAAGGACACCTCCAAGTCCCTTACTGAACAGTCGATGGGATCTTTCAATCAAAACAATGTTGAGGTAGTCCCTCCTGGCAGTCTTTGTCAAAGTTCCCAATTTTCTGATCCCCAACCTGGCAAAGGGAGTTGATGGAAAAACCCAGCCCTGAAGCAAACAGAGTTTCTTGGTCTCCACTGGTTTGGAGTTCCCTGATGCTAGTAGAAAAATCTTGGCACAGTTGCTGGATGTTTCAGTTCAATCTTTATACTAAAGTTGAAGATAGTCATGTTATGTTCCAGTAGTCAGCCCTGAGAACAGTGCAGGGCAGTTCTGCACATTTAACCTATTCCACTCAGACTGGTCTAGCCAAGGTCTTTGTTACAAGGTACTAGCATGGTGGAGCAGGGAGTCTATTGTTAAGAAAAACCTAAACAAAGATACAAAAGAAAGGGAGGCTGCCCCACTTAACTACCTATAAGCCCACTGGGTGGGAGACCTTCCATTGAACAATAAGCTATTAATGGGGCAGGGAAATCCCCTATGCTTCAAAGAGACTCGCTCTGTTAGGCCTGAACAAACTTTTAATTAGTTTAGGTAATTAAATGCCATTTTTTAATGCAAAATGACTGAAAATTATGCGATTACCCCTGTTGATGTAAATATGTGTAATTTGGCATAATAATTGTCCCACATGAGCACAAGAACAATTAACTTAATGAGCGCAAGCAGCTGCTGACTGCTGCTATTCGTGTTCTATTGCATTTATCGCAATTTTCTTAGCGCAAAATGTATCCTCTGGTCCTTTTTAGATGCGAGGATGCCTTTTGCACTAAGAAAATAGCACTAAATGCAGGGTTACGCTACCTGCGTAATTCCATGTAATCTCGCATAATTTTTCTGTAATTTAGCGTAATTACACTACAGCAAATTACACGAGTTATGCCAACCCCTACTCTCCATCTCCACTTCTCTTCTCCATCTCCTCTTGTCCACACTCAAAGTCTAACCCACTACAAAGGGTCTCTACAATGTCCGGAGGAGCCCTGAATTTCAAATCTGCTTTCTGGGTTTCTTTAGACCCTCCATCTTAGGTACCATTGGGATGCATAAAATAGAAAATGGATTCCTGTATGCCTATGGTCATGTGGCCCACATGCTCCATGCTCACACAATCTAAACTCATATAGCAAGGTACACACATGCAACACCCATGTCCCACCCATGTGACCTGGTTGTAGGGGACTTGAAGACCAATTTAAAAATATAGGAGAGGCTGGTAGGTGTCTCTCTTGGACAGGGCCAGGTAAAAAGGCCTGCCCTGCCATTATTATATTGTCATTGCTACCACTCCCAGTCCTCCACAGCCCATCAAGTTGATAGTAGTGACATTGGTTAAGGAGCGTGCACGCACATAGTGTGACAGTTCCAGACCCATTCTGGGTCTCAGTCCATGTCACTCAAATTTCAGAGGTGGTGGTAAAAAAACAACTAAAGCTTGCTGCCATGACCTTGACACAAGTGTGCATGCTCTCCAGTGCTATGCAGGGAACCTTTCTCCCTGCCAGCACATGCTCCCCTTAGATCAGAATGCCCCAGGACTTACTCCACCTTAGGAAAAACTCAGTCATCAGATTGGGAAAACCAGTGGGAAAATGCAACCTGTTTGCTGTGCAGTGACGCTGCTTTGTGCTCCACAGTGAAGTCCAATCCTTCTACACATGGGGTTCTCTCCCTTCATAACCATTAGTACTTGAGTGGCTTGTAATCCATGTTGATCACAAATATGGTACCAGGTATGTAAACCCTATACCTACAGATGTCCAGTTCTGCACTTTGGGCAACAAGCTGCAGCAGATGAAGACAGCAAGATACTTTCTGCCCTTCTCGCTGAACTGGGAGAGAATTGCCCCAACTCCCTTTGTTGGAAGCACCAGCCTACATAATGAAATGCTGATTGCAGTTAGGGGCTATCAAGAATGGTGCATTGGGCTATATGAACTTCAGGTCATCAAGGGCCTTCTGACACTCCTTACTCCAGATCACCTTCCTGGAATAGAAGATCCGATGTCTGAAACATAGTCCCTTAGTTAGCCCCAAAGTATCTACAATGTTCATTGAGGCCTAGAAGAACTCTAAATTTGGTATAAGTTGTGGAAACCTCCCAAAATAGTATTTCCTGTACTTGTGCCACCAATGGGCAAATCTTTCTATTCTTATCTGGTGTCCAAAATAGAATTCAGAAGAATGGCACACCTGGCACTTTTTCTAACTTTAATGGTCAGTTTGGCCCCCTGAATCCACCCCAGTACCCATCCCAGGTGTTTCAGGTAGTCTTCCCATAAGCTGCTAAACTCAGAAATAATATCCAAGCAAGACATGCAGGACTCCTTCAAGTCAAACAACACATAATTTACTAAGTGCTGAAAAGTGGCTGGAGCATTCTTGTACCCAAATGGCAATACCCTGGACTGATAGCGGTCCTCAGGTGTGGGAAATGCAGTCTTCTCCATGGAATCAGGTGCCAATGCAGTTTACCAGTAGTCAATGGGCAGAACAAAAGTACTGAGTTGTTTGTCTGAAGCCAATTGATCCACTAGCTCCTCATCAAAGGAGATAAGAGAGGCATCTGTCTTTGTGACTGTTTTGTGGATCAGATATTCCATGCAAATGTGCAGGTCTGTTCATTTCTGCTCAGGCACTTATACCACTGGACTTGAATCAGCACATGACTTTCACCCCAGGATCCACCATCTTGGCCACCATTGCTCTGATGCACTCCTAGACCCCGACTGACATCCTATAGTTTGCTCTCCTTGAACAAACGATCCCAAGTCTCTATGTCATGGAAAAAGATTGGAGTTAACCCTACTGTTCAAGATGCAGGTCTGGGCAAGCTTCTAGTGAGCCATCCTTTTCATCACTGGGCAACAGGTCCGGGAGGGACTCACTCATCAGCTCTTGGATAGCCTAAAGGTTATTTTTCACCTTGTTCATCAGCTGAGCCTTCAGCTGTCCGAGTGTCCGGAACATAGTCCATGTCATCATGACTTTGGGATCCGGGGAGACTTTTCCAGCTCTCTCTGACTACAGTTAGTGTTTAGAGGATTACCAAAGAGAAGCTCATAGTGGACAATCCTACCGCCTGCACCCCTTCTGTCGGATTTTCCAGTAGGCACACAAAAGACATGGTAGGAGGAGATCCCATTTCCTCATGAATCCAGCAATGCAGGAACCAGTCAACGCCTCCTGGATGGCAGGCTGAAGACAACACCCTGCAGAGTTCAACATGCATTGCTTCCTCCACGGAACTGGACAAAGGAGGGTTCAGTTCCCTGCCATTCCTCTGCAGTTTCAATACAGCACCCACTCCGTCTGAGGTAACAGGGTTAGGGCTCCGTACTGGCAATAGAGTGAGCCATAAATCATCCCTCTCCCCCTACAAGAGGTGGTCATGTTTGCTCTCTCAAATAGCCCAAAATATAGACTGTGCTACAATAAAACCACAGACCAGAGTTCGAGCATGCAATCTTGCAAGTCCCAGGTAAGTCATGGTGGGAATCGGACATACTCTTCTATGCTGCCAACGTTGTGATAATGCACTTACTGTGAGACAGAAACATCTACCAATGAGCCATTAGCGGGGAAACAGCATTTACAACGCTGTAAACACAACGCAGTAGTTTACAACGCGGTCGTTACAACGACCGCGTTGCTACCACGCGTGCCATTACATTACAAGTCTTAACAACGACTTGCTGTAGGGGGCGTGCAATACCAGGGAATGTGTTGGATTTCAAATCCAACACCTTCCCTGCTGTTGCACAAACTGGAGTAGGAATAGTAATTAATACTATTCCTAAGTCCAGCGCGCCCCCTACAGCAAGTCGTTGTTATGACTTGCGATGTAATGGCACGTGTGGTAACAACACGGTCGTTGTAACGACCGTGTTGTAACCGCTTGCCTGCGGCAGGAATTCCAGCCAGGTGCTGGATATTCCAATCGCGGGCGTGGTCGTGACGGCACCACGCCGTCATGAGCACAGCTCAACCGTGACTCATGAGGGCGTGGTGCCGTCATGAGCATCGAAGAGGTTAAACTACCGCGTTGTGAATGCACGTGTTGTAACGTGCTATATTCCATTAGCGAGCACCTTTTTATTTCACAGAATACTCACATTGAGTGAGCTTTATTTGTTCACTCTTTCATAAGACAAAATAATACTGTTCTATTGTAAACAAAACAAAACTGTCCTTACGTAAATAAAGAGCAACTAAACTGCTAATAGGTATGAAAATGCACGTGTAAACACAATGCTCTTTTGCAAAGGAAGCAAGACTGTTCTTATGTAATGAAACCAAAGCTGTTCCTATGTATGAAACTGTTCTCAAGGAAAGTGTCCTGTTCTAAATTAGGTCGTGACTGCACTATTTAAAATTGCTCATAAATAAATAGGTTGCCGTCCAGTTATCTGGAAGTGATGGCTCCTGTCTTACATTGGGTGAGATGCTTATATCCATGATAAAAAGGCTGCAACCACTGAGTGAAGATTTGATACATTTACTAGCTATACTAATCTTATGTAATGCTATCATATATGGTTGAAAGGTATTTGGTCTTACAGATTTCCCTCTCAGCTATAACTACAGTATTTAGAACATTTCACACTTGAGCAAACCTATCATTTCTAAATCTCACATTATAGACAAACACATATTTTCTTTGCGTTTTCCGCCCACTCTTTTTTTGAGCACGCATAAACATAGCTTGTAAAATTTAGAATTGCACAACATTGGGATGATCAGTAACGATTACAAAACAGGGGGTTATATAAGTAACAGATCATTATTGTATATTTTTGAACAATTTTCCACTTGCTTGTGCTAGCATTCAGCAATGATAAGGAATTTGTTGTGTTCATTGCAGAGGTGCAAAGATGAGTAATTGAATTGATCTCGAGGTGAATGTATAGTATTTGTGCCGAAGTGATTTGAACACCACCACAGGTGACACAATGGGTAAATAGTAATATTAAAACCTCTCAGAGAAAAATTAATGGTGATTATGTCAGACAAAAGGATAGAGGTTTATTTGTTCTAATATAGCATTTCCTCATTGCTAAAATAATTATGTGTTTTCTCAGTGTTCAAATTGAAAATCCCGAATAGGACACGTTACAACACACGCGCTTACAACGCATGCCATTACAGCAGTCATTACAACGACTGCGTTGTTACGACGCATATTATTACAACGCAAGTCATTACAACGACTTGCTGTAGAGGGGGCGGTGGAGTTTGGAATAGTATAATTTACTATTCCAATTCCAGTCTGTGCAACAGTAGGGAAGGTGTTGGATTTAAAATCCAACACCTTCTGCCCCCTACAGCAAGTCATTGTAACGACTTGCGTTGTAATGGTATGCGATGTAACAAAGCAGTCATTGTAATGACTGCGTAGTAATGGCATGCGTTGTATCGACTTCGTTGTGAATGCTGTTTACCGAATCCCAAATCAAATATTAAAAGATGAAACTATATAACTGTTATTGGTGACCGTCTGGCTTTCCCTGGCATTATCATGGCCCATCAGTGACATACTGTAGGTATTCCTGGCAACATTTGTCTGTGCCTCGCAAAATAATGACCCAACATTGACATATTGTCTGCACTCCTGGTGACATTCTGCTTGTAGCCCACGCCTGACATACTTGACAACATTCTGGATATACATGGCAAAAAAGTAGCCAGCCATTGGCATATTATGGTTACTACTGGCAAAACACATGCTATCCCTGGCATAATAATGACCATCCTTAACATAATATGGCCTTTCTTTGCTTCATTATAGCTATTACTGGCATAATGGTGGCATATCGTAGACATCTATTGGGCATTCTTGGTGGCATTCTATCACTGGCTCAATAGTTGCCAATATGTGGCATTCTTGGTTTCATTTTTGTTATACCTGGCATTTTATTTATTATTGATTTATTTATTGATTTATTTAGAGTGTTTTATAAAGCCGGGTCCGGTGGCTTATTGGACTAATGCGCCCACTGTAGAGGTCTGTTTTTGACATTATGGCCACAGGTTCAAATCCCAGCTGGTCCACTCAGGCATTCATTCTTCTGAGGTTGATAAAGTGAGTACCAATGAGTTGGGGAACAATAAACATCTGTTATTCAGCGCCAAGATACCCTTTCAGTGGACGTTCCCTTTACAAATACACACGTCATGTCAAAGCGCAAAAATGTGCATCACGATATCAGAGTGCTATACAAAGAGCGAGCTGATTAGGATTGCTGTAGAGTAGAAACAACTGTTACTTAAGATCCGCTGTACATAAAATTCAAAGAGCTAGGCATAAAAACAATAGGATACAATAGGGTGAAATACAGTTTCAAGTAGTATGGCTTTAACTTCCTTCTTGAATTGCCTGAGTGAGGTAATTGCTCTCGTTGAGCGTGGTAGGGAGGTCCCTTTTTTTGGATCAGACCCAGCAAAAGTGCGGCCGTGAGGTTTCCTATTTTTGAATCTGGCTGGTTCTTGAATGAGGGATTTAGCACTTCTAGAATCCCTTCCGCCTCCTGATAGCTTGATCCTATTCGCCCTGCATTTGGGACCAGAACTGTGTAGAGCTTTGTGTGTTATGCAGCCAGTTGAGGGTCCTGAGTGATGGGAAAATGCGATCATAACGACGTGTGCCTGTTAAAAGTCTTGCTGCTGCATTTAATGTTGCTTTCATTGGGGACAGGCTGACTTTAGGTAGACCTATGAGAGTTGCATTCTCATAGTTCAGTCGTAAGAACACTAGAGATTGAACCGCCGTATTGAGGTCATCTGGCAGTATGAATAGTTTTAGTTTTCTTAGAAGGTGCAGATATAGGTTAACGCTTCTGGTTGCTGCTTGTATGTGAGCTTGCATGTTTAGATTTGAGTCCAGTGTGAAGCCGCATGATTGTAAAGCGTCGCAGATGGTTTGGGGTGCAGTTTAGTAGTTTGAGGTGAATAGACCATGGTTGCGGTTGCAGGAATCTAAGGAGTGGGGAGAAAAGAATTAATTCGGTCTTCATCGGATTCAGTCTTAGCTAGTTGTGTTCCAGCCTGTCCTGGGTTTTCCTCAGAGTGTTATTCAGTCTCTGGATATCCTCTTGAGTTGAGAGTTTGATGTAGAGCTGAGTATCATCAGCATACATGTGGTATTAGATTTTTGATTGTTTAAGGATTTCAATGAGTGGTTCTATGTATAGATTGAAGAGCGTTGGTGAAATTGTAGATCCTTGCAGAACACCCATATCAATATCTACTACAACAGCTAGGGTGGTGCCGATTTTGACTCTTTGTTGTTGGTTCTGCAAGAAGGAGGTGAACCAGATAAGGATGGCTCCTGATAGGCCCATTCTGAATTCAGGATTTTCTATGAGTTGTTTGTGGCTGACCGTGTTAACCACAGCTGATAAATCTAGAAGTATTGGTAGACAGGATTCGTTTTGGTCTAGTGATGTTTGTATATCATCTAGGATCTTAGTATGGTGACCTCGGTTTTGTGACCAGGCCTGAAGCCAGATTGGTGTTTGTCTAGTAGGTCAAAATTCTTGATGTGTTCACATAGCTGACCGTGGGTGCATTTTTCTACCAATTTAGCCAGGAAACACATACTGGCTACTAGTCAGAAGTTGTTTAAGTCTTTCTGGTCAGTGCCCATTTTTTTTTAGCAGAGGAGATACTTGGCCCATCTTTAGACACTCTGAGATGCATTTACGATTTTCGTCCAGAAGGGAGTGACGGATTGATGGATCTCTTTCAGTAGGTGGGAGGGAATGGGATCTTCAAAATGTGTGGTAGGTTTCATTGACTGGATGAATTTCTGGATTGCCCCCTCAGACAGAGATTTGAAACTGTTCCAGAAGGCTCTGTTTTTTCTTGGAAGAGTTGGGGTGTGTTGGTCAGTATTCTTTCTATGTGCTGTGAGTGTCAGGTTGGTGGGTTCCCTAGGTTGGGTACTAGCTTGGCTGGGAATCCAGTTGCTTATGGTTGCGATTTTTTCTTTAAAGAAAGTGGAGAAGGCACTGCAGGTGTCTGTCGTGTTGTTTGCAATTGTGGGTTCTGCAAGTTTTCCTCATTGTTATTTTATGATATCAAAGAGTTTTCTGGGCCTATTCTCCGCTCTGTCTAGATCGGATCGCTGTTGTTTTGGCATTTAAGATAGCCTTTCTGTATGAGATTCTGTGCCTTCTCAACTGTTTGAGTTGGGTAATGTTTTGGCCTTTCCTTCAAAGTCGTTCCAGATATCTTAATTGTCTCCTTTCATTGTTTATATTTTGGTTGAACCATGGTACTGAAGGTTTTATCTTTTGCCTTTTTAGACGTGATGGAGATGCCTTCTGAGCTATGTCGGCCATACTGTTGTTGTAGAGCTGTGTCAGTTCATGAACTGATGTTTGGTTAGTCTGAGGTTCCAAGGAGGTTTGGCATAAGCCTACCAGTTCTGTTCTGTTTACGAGGCTGTAGTCCCTCATCTACATTATTCCCTTCTCGTTTGACCCTTAATTTTAGTTTCTTGAGTGGATATTTGGAAATGATTTTGATGGTGGTCTGACCGGTCTTTTGGAGTGATGTCAACCATGTTAACTAATCCCAGTTTTTTGATGATGATATCAGGTGTGGCACCTTTGTTCTGGGTTGGGTCAATGTATGCTTGAATCATGTTGAGGTCCCGGAGCAGGTTACTGAGTGCAGTCATTGTTTGTCATTGTTCCAATGCAGGTTGAAATCTCCTAATAATATTGCATTAGCGAGTAAAGTAGCATTGATTGTGATCGTTTCCATAAGTTTCTCCAGGAAGACTGTGTTGTTCCCCGGTGGATGGTATAAAAGGAGCGTATTTGCAAAACGTTTCTGTTCTAGCTTGATTTCAGCTCCCAAGAGATTAAACGATGATGTATCTTCTAGAGAGAGTATATTTAAGGTAAAGGAGTTTCTGTAAATTATAGTGAGACCCCCGCTTCAATGTGCAGTCTAGACGTAAGATGACAAAATCTGGGTGAATGAGACGCTCCAGTATTGGAGCTGCGTTGAGTTGAGCCAGGTTTCAGGTAGGAAGAGAATGTCCAGGTCATGCTCTAAGATCACACCAGCTATATTGGTTGCATGCTTAGCAGCTGATCTGCAATTGTGCAGCATGCATTTCAGGTAAGTTACTGTTTTGAAAGTTATTGTGGTGGACATTGTGTTCATTGCGATTAAGATCAGGTTGTTGTGGTTGAGTTGTAGAGGGTTGTATTTCTGTTTTTTGTAGTTGGATGTCTTCATGATCAGAATGTTGGAAGTAGTGTCAAGGGAAGTTTTCTGTGCTCCCTGAAAGCTTATTAGCACAGTGTTTATCTCTTCTTCTGAGAGGTGATCGTTCTGTGTGAGTGTTTGCGGATTTATGGGATCTGTCTGCGTTTTTGTTTCTATCACGTTCACTTTGTCTGGGGGAATGTTTCTTGGGCACTGACTCCCTTCCTGTTGTTGAGCAATTGCTCCTCGGGATGAGAGGGATGGGTCTAGTAGTGTGGTGAGAGGGAAGGGTCTAGCTGGGTGTCCGTGGGGCGGTGTGGACTGCGGGGCTAAGATTGTTGTTGGGTGTGATTCTTAGGGCGGAGTTGGTCGGTTTAAGGTGATTGTTAGGAGACGGAGTATGAGATGGGTAACTAGTAGATTTTGCTGGGGCTGCTACTTGCCTTTTAAGGTCACTAACAAGAGAGTCAAATGCTTGCCGGTTATTGTCCACTGCTTGGATAAGTATGTTGCCATCTTTTTTAAATTGAGATGGTAACTTTCACTTTGAGTGAGGGGGAGGATGATATTATGAGTTTGAGACCATAGGAGATGTTCTGTGTGGTGATGACTACCTTGAGGAAATAAAACGTATTCCTCCATTTTGCTGTGCATTTCGTGTAGAAGATCAGATTATTTTAATGGCTCCTTTTGAGAAGTAAAAATAGGAATTTGATATGAGAGTTTTAGAATGTTTTGGTTATAATATTTTGCTCCATTTTTGGATACGTCAGGTGGGTAGCTGATTCTGAGTGAGTTGATTCCTGACGGGACAGCGGGGGAGCATCTGAATGGATGTGGCCCAACATATTACTTTGTTAGTGAAGCCAGTGTTGGATCCCCACTATTAGGAAAGAGGACCAGACCATTGCCGGGTTTGTGTACATGTTTCAACTTCCCCTCAAGCTGAATTAATAAGGGTCTTTGACATAAGCAGAGTGGTTATCCAGGTTTCCTTTTTGTAATATGGTCGCCTTGGATAGAGATTTCAAGGCTACAAGTCACCAATCAAAAGGGAGATAAAGAAGCTATATTCCATAGGCAGGATAAAACACAAGAAGATAAAGGTAAGCCATTAAATAAGAAGCAAGCAGATAAGGGTGACAATGAAGGCAGCCAATTTTGTAAGCTAATATTAAGTTGGATGAACCACGCCCTCTCTCAGTCTTTGCTGCAGTGGCAAGTCAAAAATTACCCTTCTAAGATGGCCGCCCCCCAAACGTATGTTAGTCCTCCTTCTATCACTATTTTTCTTTCAGTTTTATTTCAGGGGCAAGCCAAAGGGCACCATTTAAAGATGGACACCTCCCACAAGGGAGTTCAGTCCTCTGTCTTCCACCATTTGTTTAGGCGTCGGCCATTTTGGTGGCTAAGGGAGCAAAGTCGATGTACAGGCTGGAGGAAATAAGCCCAAAAATGGCCCCAGATTCTCTCACCTTCATTAAGTGGTGGGAGAGGGTCATCCCTCCCTCCTCAGTCTGGAGACAGGGAGCCTCTGTCGGTGTTAAGTATCACTCTCCCTCTCGCTCCTCTCCGGCTGCTCACAGTTGATTCTCATGTCTGCCGGCATTATCCTCACTTGTTCCGAGTTCGGACTGGCCCAGAGCCACAGTGCACCACCCAAAGGATGTCCGCCCTGCACACTGTGTCCGGTGTGTAGCTCATTCCCTTCATCTCTGCTGTTTAGAGCCTCAGGGGGCAGTATCCGAACTTCAGCCAAACCCTGCATCACTCATCAGAAGATTTCTCTCCAGCTCAGAGACCTCCTGTGAGTAGCACTCACTTCTGGAGCAGAGGGGTCTGGTCAAATGTCTCCTCAGCATCACTGCAGGTTGTTCCTGCAGACTCTGGTAGTTCCTTGCACTCTCGGCAGCCTGCACGTGTGTAGTGCTCCGATTCGGGGCAGTAAAGAGTGGTAAAAGTAAGTCTGGGCAGTGAACTCCACTCCGCTCGTGGAGTGTGCAGAGTTTTACGCGCTCCGCGTTACGCAGAGCTCCCGTAGTTCTTAAAAACTCCATGTAGCGTAGCAGAGTTTTTTTTCCTTGGTTGGTGAGTGCGAGCAAGTAAAATCCACCTCCCGGTGAGGTTTTCCTCATTCGTGCTTGTCAACATCAAGTTGGCGAGCGTGAGCGAGGGAAATCAACCTCCTGGCAAGATTTCTCAACGCGGGCAGTCGGATTTCTCAATGCGGGTGGCCCCATATGCTCGTGACCGCTCATTTAGAGAAACCGTCCATTCGTGTTGAGAAAGCTACCGCTCGAGTAGAAAATCTACTTGAGTTGCCGAAAGGAAGCAGCGCCTGCTTGCACTGTGCTGTTCGCGATCATTTCACAGGGCGGACAAACACCCGGCACTGAAAATGACTGCAAACAGCATTTTTCTAATGCACTCCACTGCTTGCGGAGCTCCGCATAGCGCAGCAGAGTTTTTTTTGCACCCCAGGCTTAGGTAAAAGGCTCCTAGGGTGATCCGTATCACTTCGGGCATGGGCTGTCAGTGGGTAAAGGCTCCCAGGGTGATCAGCCCAGCGTCACTGCAGGCTCTCCAAGTGAGCTCCGGCAGTCCCTCGAGTACTAGGTCGCATGCACATCGGACTCCCATCTGTGTCCTTCCCAAATGGCTTCCTCTCACCCTGTCTTGAGGATGACTGGCCTCCGTTGCTTCGCCGATTGTCATCGCAGTCAGGCGACATACAACTCCTTATAAAATATTTAATATCCTTTTCCAATTCTACAAGGCCTCTGCTTTTGGATGGGGCATATCTGGGATTTGCACAATCTTAGTGATCTCTGGTCCAGGAGCTCCCAGAGGAGCTCCTGTCCATCGGACATTTTCAGAAAATAGATCTATTTTGATTTTTGTAACACATGTACATAAAATATATGAATGAATTTATGCATGTGGTATGTGTATAGTGCAAATATAGCCAAAAGGCAGGAGATCTCTGTACAGGATCAAAGGCAGGCACACAGTCAACCTGTCAAAGGAGAGGTAATTGGATTCTGGAAGCAGAAGTGTACTGTTATTGCACTCTGAAGTAGCGCTCTTTAAGTTGATGAATCTTCAACTCTTTACCAAGTGGCCAATTACGATCCCGTTCGGAAAGCATTCAGACCGAATCGGTTCTGTAATGCTTTCTGGATGACTCGAGTTGGGGGAGTCCGACAGAGCGATTTGAATGCATCTGGATGCTTCCGGACACAATTCGGTCGGACTCCCATTGACTTCAATGGGAGCCTGTGTTCCGAACAAGAACACAGGCTCCCATTGAAGGAAGGGGTGGCTGGGGAAATTCGTGCACCCTGTGGCGGGCACCCCTTAGTGCCTGCCAAAGGGTCCCGATTCGGAGGGCCCGACTAGGAGGGCCCTGGGTGAAGGGGGCCCTGCTACGGGCCCCCAAAGACAGATTCCGACAGCCGTTTCTTTCGGGCAAACCGAATAGGAACGGCTGTCAGAATCGGTCATCGTAATCACTCAGAAACCGTGTCCTTGGAGCTGTACGAGTGAGCTCCAAAAGGCTCGACCTGTATGAAACAAGAGTACCCAATCGGATTTGGCAAGCCCAAATCCGATTGAGAGCCCCTCCGAATGGGATCGTAATCGTCCCCTAAGTCGATGTTGTACCAGATCCTTGTGCATAGATGTAAAAGTGTAAACACAAAAAGGCTGCCCCTCACATGGGTTCCAACAGTTTCCTACAGAATTTATACTGAGATGCAACGCCTATGGGGGCATCTCATAAAAAGTTTTGGACTGGCCTCACACACCGCCCGGTGTCATGCTTCATCATAGGCTGTCCTCGCCCTCTAAAAACTACGTTTGATAAAGGGCGGGCATACACCTGGAGACAGGGATGCACTTCTACAACTAAGTGATGACCATGTGAAAGTGAAAGGTGATTTAAAAACCATCACACCTGTCACTCAGCTATGTTTAATTCAGGGAACAGATGTCTGGCATTAAAATAGGTGTACGGTGATCCGGGACATTATCTTCCCTTCACCGTATTAAGTGCGGTCAACATGTTTCTGCGTTAATGTCCCCGTAGGAGTACGTCGCATTCGTCAGGACCAAAGGGTTTAGCCTTTTCGCATCTAAAGCGAAAAGGTGCTGCTAATCAGGGGACAGGAATAAAAATTAATTAAACCGCCCGTATGGTGTAGTACCACTGTGAAAGATTCTGTAGAAAAACAAAGGAAACAAAGAAAAACAAACAAACCAGACGTGTAAGTATGTTTATAAATAGACGATAATTGTCATCCAAACCGGGTCACACCTATAGCGCGCGATGGTATGGTCTGTATGAGACACGTGGCACACGTACGTGTCATCAAATGGTCAAAAGTAATCCATTCCTTACCCTAAACTACTATCCTCTATACTCCATGGGAGGGCGAGGGTGGGAGAGCCTACTTGTGACTTTCTGAAAGGAAGAAATGCTGATTCAGAAAGTGGTAATAGTCTCATTATGTATCCACAGGTTAAAAAGCACAAGTTAAAACACAAACAGCTAACATACATAACACTGTGATCACCAAAATGGTTGTCCAGTTAAAGTGATTGGCACCCAATCTCTCAAAAGAAAAAGAAAAGAAAACTGGAATCAAGTTCTCATTCTCGCCACCACTCAGGACACTCATACGCTTACTGTCTGACTTCAGCGCTCCCATCGGTTCGCTCTACAGGCGTCCACTCGGTCTCCCCGTCGGTGGAGACTGATGTTCCTTTGGTGGTTTTTATATCCACTAGATAATTGGTAAATTGTTTGATTCTACGATCTAATTGAACAAAGCCTGGGGCGCTGAGAGCGCTTCCTGTGTCCCCATACGGGCGGGGCTAGACGCCTGACACGGGGCGTGTATGGTAATGTGCGCTCCTATTGGGTAAGAGAGGTTGTCTCTGTTTGATAACCAGCGTATCTCATGCGCGCACGCGCTATTGAGTGAGAGACGCGTTCAACTAATTCGGCAGTAGCCCGCGAGGGGACGTGGAAAGCGCATGTGCAGAGGACCAGTGTTGCCTTAATCCACCTGCACCATTATAACTCTATGTGGCAGACCCGACCCCTATAGACAGAAGCTCTCTGTTCAAGAATTCATCGTATCTCATGCGCGCACGCGCTGTTCACGTAGAGACACATACATTCGTTCAACAAGAGCCACGTGATAAAACGTGGATAGTGCATGCCCAGAAGTACAATGTTCTTGTTAACCGTCTGTGCCTTATATATCTAAGTAGAAACAAGCACCCCCTATTGGTAGAAGCTGGTCATCACCGTAAAGTGTTCAGGGCAATATCCGTGCTGTTATGGGAAGTGTAGCCCAATGCTATCGGAAACGTGCATAGACATACGCAAGAAACCATACTCATTTGTATGTGTATATAGCCAAAGTAGGTTGATAATATATCCTATAAATAAGGTAATATACAGCTCTAGAATATAAAATATAAAGCCAGAGAGCCATCTTCATGAATTAACTATTCTCCTGGTTACGCAGTGTGTTTGTCCTAAAATCATGACTATGATGTAATCGTAGAGTATGATACTCATTTACTCCCTTAACCAGTATTGAACCCTAGGTCAGGGGGCTAAATATATATTGCTCATGATGGTCAGGCAGTATTTTTGTACTCGTATTTTATCTGTGTTGTAATCATGGCGTATACTACTCGATTAATCCCCTGAGATATGGTGGATATAAGGCAGTGGGGCTAAGTATATTACTCTCAGTGGTCAGACTGTATAACAATGGCTAATATCTACTACTAGGGGTAATAAGTCAATACTCGCATAGGTTGCCCATGTATGGTCTAATTCCTTTTCCATCACTCAATAACACGGTCTCGGATCCCCTTCTATAATAGTATGTAACTATCTCAATAAATGATTGATCCATGCATTTAAGGTTGGCTTGATCACTTTGCCAGCTGTAGCCATGGAATATCATCGTTCAGGCCTTGCTCCCATGTATGTAACCTGTACACCCACCGTTGTTCACGGATGTGTAACTGTCTAAAAATGTCGTTTTTCTTTTTCTTCATTACTTCAAGGATGGTCCACCGTAGATCAGAGTCACTATGGTGTTTTTCAGTAAAATGTTTTGTCAACTTTGTGTTTGTTTTTTTGCACCTGATGGTGCTACGGTGTTCGTTGATCCTCGTTTTCACCTTCCTTGTTGTCATCCCCACGTATTTCAGATTGCATGGGCAGGTCAGTAGATAAACTACATTTTCCGTATTGCAATTACTGAAATTCTTAAGCCTCAAGGGATTATCTGTAGCCAATATCTACTTCCTTAGTAGTAGTAGTCAGGGGGCAGCACACACAAAGTTGACAAAACATTTTACTGAAAAACAATGATGATATTCCATGGCTACAGCTGGCAAAGTGATCAAGCCAACCTTAAATGCATGGATCAATCATTTATTGAGATAGTTACATACTATTATAGAAGGGGATCCGAGACCGTGTTATTGAGTGATGGAAAAGGAATTAGACCATACATGGGCAACCTATGCGAGTATTGACTTATTACCCCTAGTAGTAGATATTAGCCTTTGTTATACAGTCTGACCACTGAGAGTAATATACTTAGCCCCACTGCCTTATATCCACCATATCTCAGGGGATTAATCAAGTAGTATACGCCATGATTACAACACAGATAAAATACGAGTACAAAAATACTGCCTGACCATCATGAGCAATATATATTTAGCCCCCTGACCTAGGGTTCAATACTGGTTAAGGGAGTAAATGAGTATCATACTCTACGATTACATCATAGTCATGATTTTAGGACAAACACACTGCGTAACCAGGAGAATAGTTAATTCATGAAGATGGCTCTCTGGCTTTATATTTTATATTCTAGAGCTGTATATTACCTTATTTATAGGATATATTATCAACCTACTTTGGCTATATACACATACAAATGAGTATGGTTTCTTGCGTATGTCTATGCACGTTTCCGATAGCATTGGGCTACACTTCCCATAACAGCACGGATATTGCCCTGAACACTTTACGGTGATGACCAGCTTCTACCAATAGGGGGTGCTTGTTTCTACTTAGATATATAAGGCACAGACGGTTAACAAGAACATTGTACTTCTGGGCATGTACTATCCACGTTTTTATCACGTGGCTCTTGTTAACGAATTTATGTGTCTCTGCGTGAACAGCGCGTGCGCGCATGAGATACGATGAATTCTTGAACAGAGAGCTTCTGTCTATAGGGGTCGGGTCTGCCACATAGAGTTATAATGGTGCAGGTGGATTAAGGCAACACTGGTCCTCTGCACATGCGCTTTCCACGCTCCCCTCGCGGGCTATTGCCGAATTAGTTGAACGCGTCTCTCACTCAATAGCGCGTGCGCGCATGAGATACGCTGGTTATCAAACAGAGACAACCCTCTCTTACCCAATAGGAGCGCACATTACCATACACGCCCGTGTCAGGCGTCTAGCCCCGCCCGTATGGGGACACAGGAAGCGCTCTCAGCGCCCCAGGCTTTGTTCAATTAGATCGTAGAATCAAACAATTTACCAATTATCTAGTGGATATAAAAACCACCAAAGGAACATCAGTCTCCACCGACGGGGAGACCGAGTGGACGCCTGTAGAGAGAACCGATGGGAGCGCTGAAGTCAGACAGTAAGCGTATGAGTGTCCTGAGTGGTGGCGAGAATGAGAACTTGATTCCAGTTTTCTTTTCTTTTCTTTTTGAGAGATTGGGTGCCAATCACTTTAACTGGACAACCATTTTGGTGATCACAGTGTTATGTATGTTAGCTGTTTGTGTTTTAACTTGTGCTTTTTAACTTGTGGATACATAATGAGACTATTACCACTTTCTGAATCAGCATTTCTTCCTTTCAGAAAGTCACAAGTAGGCTCTCCCACCCTCGCCTCCCATGGAGTATAGAGGATAGTAGTTTAGGGTAAGGAATGGATTACTTTTGACCATTTGATGACACGTACGTGTGCCACGTGTCTCATACAGACCATACCACGCGTGCTATAGGTGTGACCCGGTTTGGATGACAATTATCGTCTATTTATAAACATACTTACACGTCTAGTTTGTTTGTTTTTCTTTGTTTCCTTTGTTTTTCTACAGAATCTTTCACAGTGGTACTACACCATACGGGCGGTTTAATTAATTTTTAATCCTGTCCCCTGATTAGCAGCACCTTTTCGCTTTAGATGCGAAAAGGCTAAACTCTTGGTCCTGACGAATGCGACGTACCCTACGGGGACATTAACGCAGAAACATGTTGACCGCACTTAATACGGTGAAGGGAAGATAATGTCCCGGATCACCGTACACCTATTTTAATGCCAGACATCTGTTCCCTGAATTAAACATAGCTGAGTGACAGGTGTGATGGTTTTTAAATCACCTTTCACTTTCACATGGTCATCACTTAGTTGTAGAAGTGCATCCCTGTCTCCAGGTGTATGCCCGCCCTTTATCAAACGTAGTTTTTAGAGGGCGAGGACAGCCTATGATGAAGCATGACACCGGGCGGTGTGTGAGGCCAGTCCAAAACTTTTTATGAGATGCCCCCATAGGCGTTGCATCTCAGTATAAATTCTGTAGGAAACTGTTGGAACCCATGTGAGGGGCAGCCTTTTTGTGTTTACATATGTGATTGGAGGCTGGCTTGCCCTTTGGCCCCGTGCCTCTAGTTCCCATCCTCAGCCCAGCCTGAGGTGAGAGTGTGTGTGCATAGATGTAAAAGGCCTACTGCCTTGTTGTTTTCTTTTTTATACTACAAATGATAATGTCTTGTTTTTTCCCATACTTACATTCATGGGCACCATTTTCAGAGTCTACTGCTCGTAAAACTTCTAGTACTGGATTTAAACTCACACTTGTTTTTATGTAAACTGTTAACTCTTTTTATTTGTCATTATGTAAACCTCTACAACATATTGAAAATTCATGGAGATGGAGAGTGTGCTATTTATTAGGGGTGGGCGGAACTCACAGGGTTTTACTCTGCGTAGTTCCTCCCACCCCTACCTAAATATTACCTCAAGAAAACACATTTTAGTTGACAGCATTAGTTAAAACAGCTGCCAATGCCAAATAAAAAGAATTAGCACTGTGCTTCATGGATTATCTTAATATATTCATTCACAATAAACTGTCTGTGTGGAAATTAAATACGGTACTTAATTTTGTGACATTAATTGCTTCTGTGCCCCAAAACATTATTGTTTTGCTGTTTGCGCGCAAGATACAAAAAAACGCAGGAAGTGGGGAAGTGTAGTGCATAGGGGAGGGGCGAAGACAAATTCAACTCTGCTTTAGTCTAAAGTTGTTTTTTATATGCCTTACATGTTTACTTGCCATCCACCAACTTTGACACTGTTTAACTTTAGTAGCAAAATAGTGTGCTTTATATCAAGCTAAATTAACGTACCAACGTGCGAGCAGAATTGCAGCACCACAGTGACTCTAGCAGTCGAGGACAAGGAGCCGACTCCAGAATCAGTGTCCACATCCTCCGATCACGTGACAATACTTCTCTTCCTGCGAGAGCGGCATTCGCTGCTTTGTTATCTTGCTGTCAGGGATCACGTGGATCTGGGTGCAGGCAGGATTTACATTTAGCACCAGATGGTAAATGTTCAATTGGATATGTTTTATATATTAACATTCTTTAATTCAAGACTGTGCACATCACTACTTTCGCCGATGCAGTGGTCTTGCCACGTGGAACAGAGCTTGGGGTTTTGGCTGTGCTCATCATAGCTAGGGTGAGCACCGATAAACTCCACCACGCCGCAGATGGCGGAGCTTTTGGAACTCCGCGCTCCAATCAGAGTGCCAAAAGCTCCCTGCACTCCGCCGGCAGAGCGGAGTTTACCGCCCACCCCAACTATTTACAAATGCGTGCAAGTGGTACCTCATAGGAAGACTCACTGAATGTATGCTATTAATCAATAAAGGGCAAACACTGGCTTTTGTATGGTTGTAATGCAATGCAATGCTTTAAGATAAATGAATTATCTAGATATGAACTTTTTGCTTTAACTTAAGGTGATCACATGATTTTATTTTTATTAATATAAGCTACAATGTTTTAAAGTGTATATCATACAGCAGTGGAGCTCTTAACAGTTTTGCTGTAAATGAAATGGATTGCTGCTAAATATTTGTATTAATGAACATTTTATAATAACGTATTTTTCAGAAAACTATTTATGAATAAATATAAGCATGTGCTTTACCCATCACCCCAGACTACTAATCCACATGATCACGCACAGTCCTAGGCGGCCCAAACACTCACATAGTATTCCAGGGACACATAGACCCAATCTTGTACATATTACACTAACTGCAGCACATCCTCAAACTACTGAACATACATTCCAACTCATGTTCATTAACGCTCGCTCTACAGTATACCACACACCAGATATTGCAGACTTCATCATCTTTCACCAGTTTAGTGCCCTCTTTATCACAAAAACATAGTTCACTTCTACATCCTCACTCATCCTCAACATCTTTCTTTCCTTAGGCTACAGCTTCCATCATGTGGAACACGCCAACCTTGTTGTCATGCATAAGTCGTCCTAGTCCTGCAGCCAAGGCAGGCAAGGACCACTCAACTAAATGGAGCTACTGATATGCCATTTCCCATTTCATCTCATCTACATGCCTTCCGGGCAGAACAAGGTCTTCATTGATGAATTCTCATATCTCTCCACCACCTCGTCCATCTGACATGTCCACACAGCCCTTTTGGGTGACTTAAACCTCACAGACAGCACAATCTAAATTAAAAACAAGAAACACCCTTTTCAACTTTATTGATACACTCAATGTCACACAACATACAGCATGTTGGTACAGCATGTCACACAACCAACACACTGCAAAGTTCCCATCATCAACCTTGTCTACATAATATCACCAAAAATCCAATGCAACCCATACCCCTGGACAGGACTGACCACTTTTCCATCCCAATTTCCCTTGTCAGCATTCTACCAACAAACCAAGGTCAACACAAAAGAGAAGACAAAACCTTCAGATACTTCAGTGACTTTTCCATAGGCAACGTAAGGCCTGAACCCCTGTACCCTATCAATGCCATGTCCGATGCCAACACCCTTCTAAACAACTTCAGCATTTTTGGGAAAACTAAGTTAATATCCACACCCCATTTACAACACAAAAGTGCAAGGCAAAGTCTTCAGCTCCTTGGTACTCTAAGAACTTGCTGACAATAAACAATCCAGCCTCAGACAGGAAAGAAAATGGAAGAAAAACAAAACTCCAGATGACCTCGTGATACTGAAGTCCTTCCATGCAACCACAGACGGCTCAACAAATCAGCCAAAACACAATACCAACACCATTAATGCAGCCACCAACAGAAGCAAGATGCTCTTCAAGACAATCAAACTGCATTATCTCCCTTCTGGACCCACCTATACTTCACTCCATAGAAAAGTGCAATGCCACCAACCTCTCCTTCAGTGAAAAAATACAGAAGATCCAAAACAAATCGACAACACCAACCCTTTTTCGTCTCTTACTTCGACCCCTTCCTGTAGAATCCCACAATGGTCACAAAAATTACCAAAAAGAGTGTCATAGTGAGTCTTGTTGTGCATGAAAAGTTTCGGGCTGATCCATCAAGCACGAGCCGAGAAAAAGAGGCGGTAAAAAAATGTTTTTCCAATGTTTATTTCCATAGGGATTTTGAACACGACTACAGCCCACACCGCTGAACGGAATTACACCAAACTTGGCAGAAAGCTAGCTCTCAGTCCAGAAAGTGAACCTTTGGTAATTTGATGTAAATCGGTTCACTAGTTTTAGAGAAATAACAAAAAACAATTGTAGATTTAGGGATGCAGATCTTCAGAGGATCCAACAGTCCCTGTGCTAAAATCTGATTGGCTGCCAACACTTCAACCAGGAAGTATTAGGAGCCATCTTGGGACTCGGCTTAGCCGAGTCCCAAAAAAAAAACATTTAAAAAAAGAGAAGGAGGAATACCCTGACCCCCTAGGCCTTTGTGGGGTTTCCTGCCAGGCAACAAAAGCATTTGTTTGTTTTTTAAGTACAGGGTCCCGCGCTTCTGTAATGTTTAGCCCTCTGGCGGGCCAGGTCTCGGAGGCATGCGTGATTAATACAAGGAGGGGGCGCACAAGCCCCCCCTCCTGTGGCTCGTTTGAGCCCCGGGGACCACCACCTCATCGGAGCTTATGTTTTGATAAGGGGATGCTCGGACCCCCGCGACCCGGGGACCACCAGCTCACCAGGGCTACTTGTTAAACATTGTGGGGGAGCTGTATGGACCCCCGGGACTTCGAGACAATTACCTCCCTGGGGCTGTTCCAAAAATGAGGAGGGAGGGCTACCCAGACTGCCCGGGACCCACGGACCACCACCTCCCAAGGGCTACTTGTTAACTTTATCGGGGGCTGCACGAACCCCATGCACCTCGGGGACCACCACCTTCCCAGGGCTCTCACTTTTTTAAAAGAAGGAGGGGGCCATTTGCAGCCCCGGGATCACCTCCTACCTGGGGTGGCCCATTCTGAAGAAAGGAGGGGGCAGCATGACCCCCATCTAGGAGCCATACATGGCCTTGGGGACCACTACCCTCCAGGGCCGTCTCCTGCTTTGTCCCGGGGTGCCCACCCTTGGGACATAGCTGTTTGTTGTGGCTTGGTTGGGGCTTTAATCGCTCCTGCCAAGTCACAATAAACATTCCACTTTCTGTAAGCCAGAGCTGTAAAATTGCTCTCTCTTGCTGGAAGTGGAGCTTTCATCTGTTTCTCATCCCTCTGTCAAGCGAGCAGGGAAGCAGACAAATTGCTTTCACACACAAGAAGCTGCATGTTTAGCAGCTCCCTGTGTGTGAAAGCAATGCCGGGTCCCGCAGAAGTGGGGAGCCGGCTGGGACCGTGAGGACCTTGAGGTTCCCCCGCGGTCCCGGGGGAATAGGAGAAAAAGGCAAAATAAAGGTCAGAAACAAGCAGAAAGAGGCAGAATAAATGTCAGAAACAAGCAGAAAGAGTCAGAATAAAGGTCAGCAACGAGCAAAAAGAGGCAAGATAAAGGTCAGCAATGAGCAGAAAGAGGCAAAATAGATGTCAAAAACGAGCATAAAGAGTCAAAATAGAGGTAAGAACCGAGTAGCAAGAGGCAGAATAAAGGTGAGATACGAGCAGAAAGAGACAGAATAATGGTCAGGAATGAGCAGAAAGAGGCAAAATAAAGGTCAGCAATGAGCAGAAAGAGGCAAAATAGAGGTCAGAAATGAGCATAAAGAGTCAAAATAGAGGTCAGAACCGAGTAGCAAGAGTCAAAATAGAGGTCAGAACCGAGTAGCAAGAGGCAGAATAAAGGTGAGAAACTAGCAGAAAGAGACAGAATAAAGGTCAGGCATGAGCAGAAAGAGGCAAAATAAAGGTCAGCTAAGATAAGAAAGAGGCAAGAAAAAGTGAGAAAAAAACAGAAAGAGGCTGAATAAATGTCAGAAATGATCTGAAAGAGGCAAAATAGAGGTCAGAAACGACAGCAAGAGGCATAATAAAGATCAGAAAGAAGCGGAAAGAGGCAGAATAAAGGTCAGTAATGAGCAGAAAGAGGCAAGATAAAGGTGAGAAACGAGCAGAAAGAGTCAGAATAAAGGTCATAAGCGAGCAGAGAGAGACAAAATAGAGGTCAGAAACAAGAAGCAAACAGCATAATAAGGGTCAGAAACGAGCAGAAAGAAAGAAGCAAAATAAAAGTCAGAAACGAGTAGAAAGAGGCAAAATAAAGGTCAACAACGAGAAGAAAGAGGCAAAAAAGAGGATTAACGAGCAAAAAGAGGCTGAATAAAGGTCAGCAATGAGCAGAAAGAGGCAAGATAAAGGTGAGAAACAAGCAGAAAGAGGCAGCATAAAGGTCAGGGACAAGCAGAAAGAGGCAAAATAGAGGTCAGAGACAAGCAGAAAGAGGCAAAAATGAGATCAGAAACAAGCAGCTAGAGGCAAAATAGAGATCAGCAACGAGCAGAAAGAGGCAAAATAGAGGTCAGAAAGGACAGCAAAAGGCAGGAAAAAGGTCAGAAAGAAGCAGAAGGAGGCAGAATAAAGGTCAGCAACGAGCAGGAAGAGACAAGATAAAGGTGAGAAACGAGCAGAAAAAGGCAGAATAAAGGTCAGAAACGAGCAGAAAAGGCAAAATAGAGGTTAGAGACGAGTAGCTAGAGACAAAATAAAGATCAGCAACAAGCAGAAAGGTAAAATAAAGGGCAGACACCAGCAGAAAGAGGCACCATAAAGGTAAGAAGTGAGCAGAAAAAGGCAGAAAATTAGCAAAGAACAAGCAGAACCCACTCAGGCACTCATGCACCCACTCACAGAACAACTGACACTCTCACAGCCACTCACAGACCCATTCAGACACTCATGCATCCACTCACCCATCGAACTCAGACATGTACACCCACTCGCAGACCCAGTCAGACATCTACTTACATATTCATCATTCTCTCTCTCACCCACTCACAGGCCTACTCAGAGACTCATGTACCAACTCGCAGACCCACTGAGAGACTCACACACCCACTCACAGACCAACTAAGAGACTCACGCACTAACTCACAGACCTACTCAGACACTCATGCACTCACTCACAGACTGACTGACACACTCATGGAGGCACTCGCATACACACTCAGACACTCTCGCAACCACTCACAGACCCATTCAGACACTCATGCACTCACTCAGACACTCACGCACCCACTCACATATTCACTGAGACGCTCACTCACACACTCACTCTCAAAGGTTACAGGTTATAGTTAGGAAATAACATTAAAAAAATAGAAATTCACTAAAAAAATCAAAGGTTACAGGGATGTTATAGTTAGTAAATAGAATTTAAAAACCTTAGAAATTCACTGAAAAAACCAAAGGTTCCGGATACGTTATAGTTATGATAAAGAATTCAAAAAACCTTATAAATTCACTGAAAAAACGAATGTAATAAGGACCTTATAGTTAGGTTCAGATTTCACTTGTACAAAACCATATAAATTTAACAGTCATAGTTACCTGAGCTAACTATAACTTATGCCCCAAAATGCACTGCTTATGACCTCACATATTACATCACTCATGACATGATCAGTGACATTTCTTATGACATCACTGATGACATCTCAAATGACATTTCCACACCTAACTTACATTTCACTTTCATTATTTTAGTTAAAGGTTTTGAGGGGACAGCAGTACTCCTGCAGTTGTGGGCACTAAAGCTTCACCCTCATGGTAATGTGGCATCATGCAGGAAGCTTGTAATTTGAAACTTTAAGGCCGGGTACACAATGGGGTTGGTTGCCTGGCCAGCCCTTTGGCCTCCGGCCCTGTGCAGCGGGGGTTTGCTCCCAATGGTGGGGTTGGGGCAGAGGCAGGCCCCATGGCCAACTCCCTGCTCCACAGACAACTCCTTGCTGGCCTTTGGCCAGGTCCTGCTGCCAACCCTCCACTACACATGACTGAAGGCTGTGAGAAAAATGTGGATTATTATATGGTGTGGTTGTGTGACCACACTATGTAATAATGGAATATAACACGTATCCAGTCCAGTCAGGTTTGTTTGTAAAACCTTAGCTTAGTCCTGGGTAGCTGTGGCTAATAGCAGTCAGGCTTTATCAAAGGAACAAGTGGAAAGCATTAAGGTGTACCAAAGCAGTTGAATAAGAAGGAAACCCAACACAATAAAAATCAGACACCAATTTATAAAAATACACTGTATTTTTACCTTAAAATATACCTCAAGAAGGGTACTGGGGATATGAATTTTTAAAGAAAGAATAAATCACTGCTTTTCAGTCTATGCAAAAAATCTTTGAAACCGCAATCACGTTTAGGGTTAGCTGCGACAAGCACGTTGAAAACAGCTATATGGCACTCTTGGGGTGCCAACTCCGATTGTGAGCCAGTCACATGGACCAGTCAGGTCCAGGGCAAGAGTTACCTGTTGGTTTATTCAGTCTCCAGTATAGTTCTGAATCCTATGTGCAAACCCCCATTGATGTCAATGAAGTGGACCTGATGCAAGGAATATAGGATACTGAAGATGCTCAAAGATGCTGAGGGTGTCGAGCCGGTTTCAGGGTCTTCCTGTGGCCACTTTTTTTGTCCTCGAGCTTGGGTGGGATGCGACTTTGGCCCACAAAGTCCGGTAGAAGTCTAACACAAGACCTGTTGCCACTGGTCTACTGGTCTTTGGTTACAGCAAGACCAGCAATTCAGTTTAACTTGCAGTAACTTCCATGCTCGGTGACCAAACTGCACTTTGACGACTCTCCAGGGTCCAGCAGACTAGGGTGCAACTTTTGAGAGTCAGACTCGGTCTCCCAGGCTGCACCTTGGCCCCCAGCAATGGTCAGACATCTTGGCTTTGGGCTCTCAAGGGTGCAGACTTCTCAGGTAATATAGCCATGTGTCTGTATTTGAGTCAAGTTCTCTGTCTGAGGCTTGTGAGCAACCTTTCTATGAGTGGGGCACCACAGGCACAGTCCTTTATTTGCTGGTCCAAGGTGTAGCAGGTGCAGTTTAGTCTCTGGTGCAGCCTCTCTTTGATGGGTCCAGGAAACAGCAGGGCAGTCTTTCTTCGGTCCTCTCAGATGTGATCTGAGGTCTGGGTGACAGGGACTTGCCCTTTTATGCCCACTATGAGCCTAGGGGGATGTGGCGACTAACTAGCCAATTGGCTACCAAGTCCACTTCAGCCTGATGACAACTTCCAGGTAAGTGTGGCTAGCCCAGAATGTGCTATTCTGCCCACTCCCAACATGGCAGAACCTTTCTCCAGTGTGTTGAGCTCCCTAGCCCAACCCAGAGCCCAAGAAGCCAGACTGTCTGCTTAAAGTAGAGCAGCCCCTTCCATGGGTGTAGGAAAGTGGGTTTCTGTTGCAGTAATCCCCCCACTTTTTTACCAGGTTTCTCATGCACTTTGACTTTATGTGCCCTGGGTCCCTGCCAATCAGGGCCTGTGTTCTTTCTTCAAAACCGAACCTTTTTTCCCACATTTGGCACATCTCTGGTATAGTGTCACATCTCTGGCCATAGGTAAGCCCCTTGTAATAGGTACCCTGGGTACCAAGGGCACTGTGACCAAAGAAGTCCTCTATGGGCTGCAGCACCCATTGCGCAACCCTTAGAGACCCTGCACCTTGACACCCACACACTGGCACTGCAGGCTGCCTGTTTTGGTGCAGAGAAAAGTGAAGAGTCGACATGGCACATGTCTCTGTGTGCCATGCCTGCAATCTGCTGCCTCTGGCCTCTGGCCTCTGTAAGCCACCCTTCTAGCAAGGTGCACTAAACCACAGGTGAGGGTTTAGTTGCATGAGCCCCCAGGATGGGCTCAGTCCACGAAGGGGAAGCTTCAAAGGCCTGATGCCTTTGTAAGCTGTTCCTACATTTGCTGCCCCCAGCAACTGGCTCCCACCGGTTCTGACCTCCCACTTTGGGTGGGAGATTCAGCTGGAAAAACAAGTTCGGAGGAGAGGTGGGCCCACCCTTGCCAAACCCACCCCTCAGGTGGGGGAGGCGAGGTGAAGCACACATCTCAGTCTCCTCCATCTTGAAGATGAGGGGACCCAGCCAATTAGAGAGAGGCACATCCCCCCTCCCACTGAAGGGTGGGATAATGGGGGTGTACTCACCCCAAGGAAGGGACTTATTTTTCCCAACAAGCAGACCCCTGTAAACGCCCCTAAATTTTGTATTTAGGGGCGACCCTGAACCTTGCCTTCTCAGATTCCTGCAAGCAACGAAGAAGGATGGAAGAAGTCACACAGCAGAGGAGACTGTAGAGAAGAACTGACTTGGTTTCCAGAGCTCCTGCACCAAAAGTCGACTTGTCCTGCAGCCAGCAACCTCCAGAACCCCTGGCAGGACTGACTACCTTTCACAAAGACCAAGTCTCCTGCGAACAGCATTTCTGTTCAGAAGAAAACTCCAAAGAAAGACTCTGAGCCAGCTGAAGACGAAGACACTCGACGCCTGGAACTACCACTGCACCCATTGCCTAACGGCCTGAGTCCAAGTGGCCCCCTAGCACTCCAGAGTCCGAGTCCACCGTGGGTTGACCCCTCCACTACTCCCCGATGTTGCCTGCAGCCTCTGCACGGAGACCTCCGCCCAAACTGGGAGTGGCCCAGTTTGGTGAAATCTGACCTCAAAAGGCACCCCTGCATCCGGCCGCCCTACGCCCTGGAGAAAAGGACCTGAGGTGCACCTACATCCCTGAGCCATCCAGTTTACCTGCCCATTTATTGGTTACTCCCGTAAGACTTCTTGGACTGAGCCTGCAGCCAAAATCGAAAAGCAGCAACCTCCATAGGATTGCATTGGGCTCCCGACCCTTCCTAAGCACCCTGCACCCCGTCGCTGCTGGTGGTGTGGACTTGGTGCCAACCGGGGACCCCCTTTGCCCTAACTTTAGCCCTAGGAGCTTGGCTCCCAATACCAAGTGGCTTGCCCGTTAGCAGCCCCCAACCAAAGTGCCCCTTAGCCGCATTGGCTAACATTGGGCCTCTGCACTCTCCACCAGGCAGCCCTAGTGCCGCTGGTGGTGCAATTTAAGTGCCTAACTGGACCTTGGGGAACCTTGGTCCTTAACCCCAAAAGCTATACTTGCAGGTTGTTTACTTACCTGTAGACCGTCAACACTCTTTTTCCCATAGGAACCAATGTTAAGAGTTTTTGTTCCAAAAATGTTCTGTGTTGAACTGTGTTTTGTATGAAAGAAAAGTAACTGTGCTTTAAGCCAAAAAGTGTCTTACTTACCTCTGTATTGTAGGATCACCGGTGTGATATCTAGGAATATGTAATCCAAACGTAATCTAAAAGTATTCCAAAGTTATCTCTAGGTATTTTAAACTGTTTTAATAGCAAATACAAACCTGTAACAATCGCAATTTCAACCACAACATTTCCTTGTAAAGATTTACATTTTTAAGTATATTTCACTTACCTGTACCAAGTCCTGCTTGGTTCTAGAAAAAAAACATAAGTATACCTTTTTTATACTTACCTAATTGGTCTGGATTCTGTCTCTGAGTGTGTGCCTTCAGTCTTGATTTAGTGAATACAATAAATGCTTAACACACCCTCCTGATAAGCCTAACTGCTCGACCACACTACCACAAAGAGAGCTGTTAGTGATTATCTAATTTAGCCTCTGCTATACCTTTGGGAAACCACTGGACTCTGTGCACACTATACATTAATTTGGTATAGTATATACAAAGCTAGCTTCCCACATTGGTTGACTACCATTTGCCATTCAAAGGCAGTTTCCCCTTTGAAGCTCGCCTTTTGGGCTAATACCCACTTTGGCCATCCTGCCTGAAGGAGGTCACACCTCTTCCCTCTGTAGGTAATTTGTTCCTCTTTATGAGAGTCGCCCCCATGGAGTAGAAGGGCGTCTCAAGGACAGCAGTTTGTGTACAACCTTAATTGGCTACTTGAAACTTTGGGCAACAAAATGGCAACCTCTTGAAGTTGCCATTCATACAATAGGTACGTTTAATTCAGCTTGAGCAAAAGTCAGGTTTAATGCAGTGATACATTTGATACCTTGAAATATCATATTTAGTAGTCCCATTTGAAAGTTAACACTGCTGAGCTGTGAGCATGTAACTCCATATTCGCCAATGGGGATACTAGCCTTTCCACAGTAAAAATAACAATGTGGGGGTTTTATTGTCAGGACGTGTAAAGTTAATAAACAATATGTCCTTCTTTTTAATATAATGTACCATTCCTTTAAGGCTCAGTAGACTTGCTTTAGGAGTGACTTATAAATATTAAAATGGTAGGTTTGGGCTTTGCCATTGGTTTAAAGGGCAAAGTCGAGTCAGCAGTGTACAACCTGCTCTGCTTGGCTGCAGTGACAGACTGGGAGTCATGTTTTGCTTTGTCATACTTGTGGTTGCACAATAAATGCGGCAGTCCATGGGGGACATTGGGAGAGGATGTGGCCTAACAGCTAGGGTGGTAGACCTCAAAGCTGGGGAGCCGCGTTCGAGTTGTGGCAGGGACGCTCATCATCCTGTGTTTCTGGGCAAATCTCTTAATCTCTCCATGCCTAACAAAAATTAATGTGTCCATCTGTAACGCAACTGGTGCTCATTAAAAGCGCTGTGATACCTTCAGGTCTAGTTCGTGCTATATAAAAGTAAAAAAAAAAAAAAAGGGACACTTAACTTACAGGCCCTAGGAACTCCCTGGTACCATATACTAGGGACTTCTAATTAAGTTAACTTATGCCAGCTGTGGGTAACCCAATTAGACATACATGTTTTACGGGTCAGGGCATTGGCACTGAGGACTGTTTAGCAGGGCTCAATGCACCTTCAGATTCGAAACTAGCAGCATCAGTCCAAAAGTTTGGCGATGATCATGCAAAATGTGGCTTTTCCTTATATCACTTTGCACTGCTAATTACTTCATACATAATATCACTCATGACATGTCCTATGACATCAATGATAACATCACTGTAAATTTTTAAATGACATCATTTATGACAACATTGTGCCTGGGGTGCAAGTTCTAGTTACTTTAGGGCATAAGTTATAGTTACTTGAGCTAACTAAAACTGGTAAATGTCAATGTTTTTTTAACAGCATATTTTACCTGACATCTTCACCTAACTATAATGTCCCTTTAATCTTTGTTTTTATCAGTGAATATATTTATATATATTCACTGTGTTGTGTCACTGTATGTTTTTACACTTAAGTTAATATACTATAGATTATTACATATAATGCTGTGCTGTATTACACATAATGCTGTGCTGCCCTTTTTTTTGCTGATTCACTGAGTGGAGGCATGGTGGGTTGATTGGTGAGATGAGCCATAGCAAAAAAACCATAAACTATATGTATATATATATGTATATATCGATAAACTCTCCCGTCTTTGATCTCAGATAAGAAAAGCAGCACACCATGGAGGTATTTTTGATGATTTAAATGGCCACACAAACCACCATCAGTGTACAAATTAGGAAAGACGGCCGACCCATTTCGATGTTTCCACCTTCAGATGGACCATAGAGTCCTAGCGTGAAACCACTCTACTTAAATCACCACGTGCTTGTCCATCAACAGTGTTAGTTAAAAACAACTAGCATGTGCACGCTCAAAATGTTACAGCAATTTACACATCCTATTAAACTATACTGAGTATAAGGGCAATATCCTGTTGTGTAAAGTAAATGATAAATCTCAACATGATTTTTAATTGTAAAGTACATGTAATCAATAATTCCTCAGGCTACATCCTGTAAAAGACGATGTGGTCATCAAAGGAATCATATTACAAACATAACAGATCAAAGCAAAAAACAGTCTTAGGGATTGCAATTGTATGTCCATGATGTTGTAAGGAAATCACAGTTATATATCGATAATGTTACGAGGGTTCTGAGTATGATTGTGAGGAGTAGAATTAACAAATGTAAAGTACTAACTACCCAAAGTAGGCGGAGGGTTTTTATGTATATTAGATTCAATATCCTCAAGGAATGAAAAGGAGAACAATAAAAATTATTTTAACACACATATAAAGTATGTTATTCATGTAAAGTTCATTTAAGAAAAAAGTTCTATAATAACCCCGACTCTAACCTAGATATTAAAACATTCATCAATTGTCATATGTAGTCTCCTGTGGGATTTCTGCTCTATATTTGTTCAAAAACGTTTTTGGATGTTCCTAAAAATGTTTATCCATAAAAAAGTGCATCTGATATTACCAATTGTAATTTCCCATGGGCAAGATAAAATGCATTTCAAATGATATCCAGTTCTAGTGGAATGAGGCTCCCATTGTATTTCGTCAGGAAGGTGCATTACATATTATCCAATGGTGCATTCCCAATGAATGTGTGGAATGTATTCCCAGGAACCATATCTTGCCAGTGGAGGAAAAATCTTACTATTTTACTAGACCCATATGATAGCTTGAAAATAAATGACCTCTTTGCACTTTGCCAAATGTATTCATTCATCCTTCCAATTACCAAAAAAGTACTCTTTGTGCAGATCCAAATATCCTGTAAGTCCATAGAATATATTGTTATATAGACATTTCTTCTGTTAAACGGTGGTAAAAAGAAAATTAAACAGTATAGCCTAAAAGAGGTATATCAGTGGAATGAGGTGGATATGCACACAACATAATATACACTGCACAAGAAAGTGCTCATTGTGCATATAAAGTGCTAATGCCAGTTGGTTATTGCACTAGTTACCGTAGGATCAGTATAGTGCATGTATCATTAATGAAATTACTGATGGTTTAAGTAATGCAATCTTAAGTACATAAAGTGTCAATGCTAGTTGATATATTGCACCATCCCTGAAAAGGTCAATAAAGTGCATATGCACTAGCATTACTAATAAAATCACTCTATAAATATATGTCAAAATGTATGATATGGATGTTGATCTTGTCTAAAAGTAGAGATAAAAAAAGAAGAAGGGGGAGAAGTCTAGAGAGATACATTTTGTATATGGAATGATATCCAGAGAAGGAAGGGTCAAGATGTAACGTTGGAAAAAGTTCTCAGTGTGGAAGAAGTGGGAATAAATGACATATATTTGAGACAATTGATTGTACTCTAATTTCAACACCTTTGTTCCAGTTACTAGAAAGTCTGGATAATTTATACATGTCTCCAGGTTACTACTCCTATTCATGTCAAAGATGGACATGTAGTTCAGAGTCCAAGTTATGTCCAAAGGGGGCATCTGTACCCATGGATATTATAAGTCTTGATTCCATCCTTCTTAGATTTATTTCTCAATTACCCCATCATTCTCCAGCTTCGATGTGTTTGATTCCAAAGTTGGTCAATTCTTGAGTCCTCCCTTCATGTTTTTACTAAAAATTCTTGGCAATTAGATAGGTTGGGTCCTGATATTTATCGCACGGAGGTCCTGTAAAATTCTCAGTTTTACTCAATACGTCATGCTGCCTACAGACGACTTTCCACATGTGCGTTGTAAAATATAGATCACATAATTCATCTCATAACCTATGTGTTCCATAATTTTTGTTCTTTTCCATTAGGTAATCTATATGAGGTTTTGTTGGCACCATGTTCACAAGCCTTACATTTCTAAAAGCCAGGCATTTGTAACCAGTTGTTTATTGATTTTTTCCTTGTTGGTAGGTGACTCTGCACAAGTATATCTCCCAAGGAGGATACTTTTCTGTATGTTATTCTCGGGAAGTTAGCGTGTAGAATGTTATTACTGGCTGTAGCTTTTTGATGGATTCTACTACATAGCCTTGATTCTTTTATATATATTTCTATATCCAAGAAGGTTATTGGAGATGCAGATTTCAAATTGCAGATGTTATCTTTTAAGGATAATATGTACTCTTACAAGCTTTTGATGTCCCCTTTCCAGATTAGGAATAGATCATCTATAAAACGGGTCCATAGTTTGATATGTTCCAGTGTCACATTGTTCTCTTCAGTCCCGACAGCTTCTGCTTCCCAGTGACCCATTAGTAAATTTGCGTATGTAGGCGCAAATGATGCCCCCATTGCTGGCCCTTGATTTCGTAAAAACTAATCCCCATCATACATAAAAACATTGTTTGGTAAGCCATTTTCCAGCATTTCCATCAGCATGTTAGTATGTTCAATATAGGTCAGTGACAGCGTCCTTAGGAAAAATTTGCACACCTTTATTCCATCATAGTGGCAAATTGAAGTATATAAAGATGTTATGTTGATGGTGGCCAATAAATAGTTGTCTCTCCATGAAATGTCTTGAATTTTATTGAGAAAATCCATCAAGTCCCTTAAATATCATGGCAAGGCTGTAACATATTGTACTAGAAAGGTATCCATGAATCTAGAAGTGTTCTCCAGCAAGGACCCGATAGAACTAACGATAGGATGTTGTAAGTCTTCTTTATGTACCTTTGGAAGGAAATAAATTGTGGATACAATTGGATTATCAATTTTGAGATATTTGCATTCTTCTTCATGAATTAGAGTTAGGTCCTACAATGCCTGTAATTTTTAATGATATTCTTTTGCCATATTCTTAGTTGGATTATCTTTCAATTATATGTGATGCTGTTTATTACGCAGTTGTTTTTCAGCTTCAGCCATATATTTGATTTTATCCTGAATGGCGATATTTCCTCCCTTGTCGGATGGCTTAGTTATTATTTCTGAGTCATGTTTTAGTTCGTTTATAGCTTTCCTTTCCCAAAAGTTATGTTGCAAGGTCTTTTCTTCTTTTTGTTGTTTTTCTCTATAAGTAAGTTGGTTAACTTCCTTTATTATGACCTCTTGAAATAAATCCATTTTATTTCCTGTGGGCATTTGTGGATAACAATGAGATTGTGGTTTGTGTCCACTACTGCCTGATTTCCAGGTGATTAGACCTTGTTCTTGACAGAATTGTATACCTGATTCATGTGTATTCTCCCCAGTAGTCGGTTCTACTCCTCCTTGTTCTAGTTCTCTTAAGGTTCTCAAGTTTGGTATATCTGCTATTGTGAGTGGAGAATCTTGAATGGTTTCCTTTTTGCTTTCTTACCACTTTGGGGTGAGTCATAAAATATTTTTTCAATTTCAGTTACCTTGTGAATTTGTACAGATCTATGCATAATTTGGCTATATCTAGATCAGCATCTGAAAAGAATGTAAGACCTTTGTTGAGTACTCTTATTTGATGTTGAGTTAAGTTTCTTGAGGAGAGGTTGATAATTAAATTATCGCTTTCCTGTTTTGATTTTTTCTTTGTTTTTCTTTTTTCTTTTCACCTCCTACTTTTACTTTTGTCTCCTCATCTTTTTGTTTTCCTCTACCTCTGTTACCTCTGAATGTTTTCCCTCTCCCTCTTTGTCTCATGCACATTTGTATCAGTCTCATCTCCCCGGAAAAACCCAAATAATATGCTCCAGTTTTTTTATCTGTGGAGCTGGTTTCTGAGCTATCTGTGTTTCCAGGGTTTCTTTCTGTTTTGATGCCACTTCCATTGTTAATCTGCTTCTCATTGTATCATATTTCCTTGCAAAGGTGTATATCCTCCCATTAGCATAGTCAATGCGGTCACAATTGAATTTCCTTGTTTTTCTTAAGTCCACTTCTGATTCATGTTTGTTAATCCTTTTTCCCATTTGTTCCAACATATCCTTACTCTTTGGAAGATTTTTATATTTTCCTAGTTCTGTTCTAGTTCCTATATTTTATCCAATGCTTTCTCTAATTTCCTTTCGGCATGCGTGACAAGAGTGTTTATTAACTTGAATGAACAGTCAGTGATATCCTCAAACCACGCGGCAACCTCTTGTGTTCCACATATTTTTTCAATGTGGTAGTTTCCCACCATTTATTTACGTCCAACACATGCGCAATTTCCAGTTCTTTAATGATTTTGAAAGATGTTTGTGATTTATTTTCCAACTGTTTGTTGCCTTTATCTTGACTACTCTGATCTGTTATCATCATTTAACAATTCACTTGCCCTTTGGGCTCGTGTAGAGCTTCTGTCTCCCATATTTTCCCAAAGAAAGACTCTGGGGCATATTAGCAAGACCGGCGATAAAATTATCGCCGTTTTAGCGGCAGGAAACTGCCGCTAAAACAGCGATAATGAGACTTGCTAATATGCGTTATAGAATTCAATAGAAGCCCAGGTTAGATGTCCTGCATATCTAACCTGGGCTTCTATTGGAATTCTATAACGCATATTAGCAAGCCTATTATCGCCGTTTTGGCGGCAGTTTCCTGCCGCTAAAACGGCGATAATTTTATCGCCGGTCTTGCTAATATGCCCCTCTGTCTTTCCAGAAGTAGTGTAGTTCAGTGGTTATGTGGCTGCTTCTATGTATAGATACAAACCAAGTTTCAACTACACAAACTTTAACAATTCTAAAGTTATAGTTATAGCTTTTATTTACAATTCATGCACCACCTTCAAATTATTATAAGCAGCAGACCTCCTTGCACACTTTTTTCAGCTCACTAACCAGACAACAATATCTATAACTCATGCACTGTGTGGTGTCACATATAGTGGAGTCAAGTATCGTAGACTGTAGCAACAGGTTGTACAATGTAATGGCATGTCAAACAGTAGAGTAAGGTGTCATAGACTGTCATAGAGTGGAGTAGAGTATTTTAGAGTAGAGTAGGGTGAAGTAGAGTGTCATAGACTGGAGTATCGTCAAGTGGAGTGTTGTAGAGTACAGTGGAGGAGAGTGTGTAGAATGGAGTGCCATGTCACGTAGTGGAATGACATATCATAGAGTGAAGTTGAGTGGCATGTCTTTGAGTGTCATATAGTGTAGTACAGTGGAATAGAGTGGATGGGCATAGAGTGGGGTAGAGTGTCATAGAGTGGAATTTAGTGTATTACAGTGTTGTAGAGTGGAGTTGCATAAAGTGGAGTAGAGTGTCGGACAGTGGAGCGGCGTAGAGCAGAGTATTGTACAGTGGCATAGAGTGGGATAAAGTGTAGTACGGGGGAGTATTGTGCAGTGGAGTACACTGAAGTGGGGTACTGTAGAGTGATATAAAGTGTGAAAGCGTGGAGCGGCGTGCTGTACATTATAGTGTTGTGGAGTGCAGTAGAGTGGAGTAGCACACAGTCGAGTAAAGTGTCATTGTTAGACTTGGCTTTTTCAGCGGGTTTACCCCTGGACTTTTTGCTTTATGGCCTCCTGATTTTGACCCTGTTTTTGTTGGTTTTAGGACTCTTGACATTTTACCACTGCTATTCAGGGCTAAAGTGCACATGCTCTCCTGGTAAATTATGTAAATGGATTAGTGTTTCCATTTTTGGCTTATTTGATTTACTACTAAGTAACCCTGGGCATAATACTTCGCTACGTTCACGGAGCATGCAAAGTTTGTGCTACTACGCACTATGCAAATTGCACGTAGCAGAGTGAAAAACTGTGCTAATTGACATAGCGTAGCAACAGTATAATAAACCCCTACAAATGCTTTCATAAAGTAATTTTCTATGCTAAAAAGCATATAACCAAATCACAAAAGTGAACTTTAACAATAAAATATCAAGCAATGAGAGAGGTGATGATTTTGGGGTCCCCCCTAACCTAGGGGGAGGACCAAGCAGATGCCTTGAACACAAAAAGCATATCATGTGAACGATTCAGTGGTGGTCCCTTCCTCCTAGGACCACCCCAAGCACAGTTATGGGCAAAAATACAATCCCAACCAAAGGCCCTGCAAAGCATTATGGGACGAGATTAGCAGTGGGCAGTGAATATTATAGTGTCCAATATCAAAATAATTCTACAAAGAGCTGCAGTTCAACTAGTCGTTACTAGATGTCCCTCACGAGTCAAATGCAAAAGCATTGAAATTATTAATACATCAAGCTGCAGTTCCACTAGTCGTTACTAGATGTCCCTCACGAGTCAAATGCAAAAGCATTGAAACCCTTTCATGAAGCTGGATTACTCTTTTATCATCCTGCGGTTAGAGCTTTCTCCAAAGGCTTGAAGTAGAGCTTGCCTCCTGTTGGAAGTCTCAGGGAGATAAAAGACTTCAGAGAACTCTTTTGTACCAAGAAGACTGCCAAGAAGAAGAGCTGGAGAAGCTGGGAGGAGGAACTACCACTTTGCTGAGTTCTTTGCTGTGTTGGCCTTCAGTGGCTGCTTCTGTCTTGGGCAGTGAAAGGACTGGACTGAACTTTCTGCAACTTCTTTCTATGAGTTTTTCCAAGGGCTTGAGGTAGAGCTTGCCCCCTGTTCAAGAAGTCTCAGGGACAGCAAAGACTTCAAGTTCATCTGCTACCAGCACTGGGAACTGTGTGTTTTGTGCCATTAACGACGCCGCTGCTGACTCCGTGGCTGAAGGCACCGCAGAGGACACCGCTGCACTTCACACCGTATTCCTGGTCTCACCAACGACAACTCCCCGATGCCGTCACCGAGCCACTGCTTGCACCGCAACCTGTGGACTCCACACATCGCACCACCTCACTTCACACCACCGCACTGGTATCCCAGACGAAGACGCTATACGCCGACAACGACGCCGCTGCTTGCACCATGGTTCGATGGCACTGCTCGGAAGTTACTCGACGCACCGTCCTCATCCCGCACCGCAGCCTTGGCCTACTGACGCTGATGCTATCGACCCCAGTTTGTCAGCCGAAGACAGCACTTCAGCAACGACGACGCCGCTGCTTGCATCTTGACCTGCCAGCATTGTGACGAGCATTGCATCACTTTGTACCGCAGCCCTGGTCTCACTGATGCCGCTGGACGACCGTCACTGATTCGCTGCCTGCACCGCGACCTGAGGGCACCGCATGCCGCACCACTGCACTTCGCACCACAGCCCAGATTCCTGCTGACGCCGGCACTCCAAACTTCAACCGCAAGGAATTTGATCTGCAACGCATGTGACTACAAGGGCCCGACGACTCCTGCACCGACTTCCAGAACTGACGCCTGCCGACGCCAGCTCTTCTGAGCTCAACGTGAGGTCGCCAATGCCCTGCATTTCTAAAGGTACTGTTTTGCCGGTCTTCCCAACAACATAGCTGGCCCGCAACGCCGCGGTCAGCCAGAACTGTTTGGAATTGTTGTCACGACGCTGTGATAGCCCCAGATGCAGCTATCGACTTCAAGGAATTGTATTTTAAGCCTATTTTTGATTATTTAGGTTTCTGAGAACTGTATTGTGGATTTTTATCATTTTTGGTCTTGTTTGCACAGATAAAATATTGGTTATTTTTCTAACACTGGTGTGGTGTCCTTTTGTAGTGTTTTCACTGTATTACTGTTGGTTATATGCAAATGCTTTACACATTGCCTCTAAGATAAGCCTGACTGCTCGTGCCAAGCTATCAAGGAGGTGAGCAGGGGTTATTTCAGTAGTGTATCCCCCTTATCCTAACTAGGAAGAAGGGTCAATCAATCAATCAGGCGTTTGTTAAGCGCGACTACTCACCCGTAAGGGTCTCAAGGCTCTGGGGGTAGGTGGGGTGCAGGTTCCAGGCCATCAATGAGGGGGTCTGTCGAAGAGCCAGGTTTTGAGGTTTCTTGCGAAGATGGGAAGCAATGTTGTCTGTCGGAGGTGGAGCGGAAGGGCGTTCCAGGCTCTGGCCGCGAAGAAGGAGAAGGAGCTGCCTCCCGATCTGGTCTTTCTGGTGCGGGGGACCACGGCGTAGGAGAGCTGGGCTGATCGTAGGGTCCTTTGGGGTTCGTGGAAATTGAGTCGGCTGTTCAGGTATGTTGGTCCGGTGTCGTGGAGGGCCTTGTGTGCGTGCGTGAGCATCTTGAAGGTGACTCTGGCCTCTATGGGGAGCCAGTGGAGTGTGCGCAGGTGCTGGGAGATGTGGCAGTGTCTTGGCAGGTTGAGGACCAGTCTTGCGGCAGCGTTCTGGATGTTCTGTAGCTTGCGGGTGAGGTTTTTGTTTATTCCGGCGCAGAGTGCATTGCAGTAGTCGAGTCTGCTGGTGACCAGGGCGTGAGTGATGGTCTTTCTGTGTTCGAGGGGGATCCATTTGAAGGTCTTACGTAGGAGGCGGAGGGTGTGGAAGCAGGAGGACGAGACGGAGTTGATCTGGCGGTCCATTTTGAGCTCAGAGTCCAGGATGATTCCCAGGTTGCGTGTGTGGTCCGTGGGGGTGGGCGGGTTTCTGAGGGCGGGGGGCCACCAGGTGTCGTTCCAGGCATCGGGGTTTGGGCCCATGATGAGTACTTCTGTCTTGTTGGTGTTTAGTTGTAAGCAGCTGTTTTTCATCCATTTGGCGACGGCTTCCATGCCTTCTCGAAAGTTGTGTCTGGCGGTGTTGGGTTCGTTGGATAGGGAGAGGATGAGTTGGGTGTCGTATGCGTATGACACAATGTTGAGTCCGTAGGTTCTGACGATGGGGGCGAGTGAAGCCATGTAGACATTGAAGAGCTTAGGGCTGAGGGAGGACCCCTGAGGGACTCTGCTGGTGGTTGGTGTAGGGTCCGAGAGGAAAGGGGGGAGTCTGACCCACTGCATTCTGCCAGAGAGGAAGGAGCGGATCCATTCGAGGGCCTTGTCTTGTATCCCTGCGTCGAGGAGTCTACGTATTAGGGTGCGATGAGAGACTGTGTCGAACGCCGCTGAGAGGTCGAGGAGGATGAGGGCTACTGTTTCTCGTTTGTCCAGTAGGGTGCGGATGTCATCTGTTGCGGCGAGGAGGGCGGTTTCCGTACTGTGGTTTTTTCTGAAGCCGGATTGGGAGGAGTTGAGGATGTTGTGCTCTTCGATGAATGTGGCGAGTTGGCTGTTGATGGCTTTCTCGATGACTTTCGCTGGGAACGGGAGCAGGGAGATGGGTTTGTAGTTTTTGAGGTCGGGAGGGTCCGACGAGGGTTTCTTCAGGAGGGGGTTGACTTTGGCGTGTTTCCAGTTGTCGGGGAACGAGGCAGTCGCCAGGGAGCGGTTGATGGAGTATGGGTGCTATGGTGTCGGCGGCTCTGTTGAAGATGTGGTGGGGGCAGGGGTCCGTGGGGGCCCCAGAGTGGATTGACTTCATTGTCTTCAGTGTGTCTTTGGTGGTGAGGGCTGTCCAGTTGTCAATCGCTGGCTTCAGAGTGTTGGGGGTGGTTGGCGGGGGTTCAGTGTGTTGGTTGTCTTCGTCGAAGTTGTCGTAGATGCTCTTGATTTTGTGGTGAAAGAAGGTGCTGAGTTTGTCACAGAGGACTTGTGAGGGAGGAATGTCCGTCGATTCGCTGGTGGGTTGGGCGAACTCCTTGATGATGTTGAAGAGTTCTTTGCTGTTGTGTGCGTGTGTGGAGATTCTGTCTTCAATCGCTTTTTTCTTGTTTTTCTGATGAGTTGGTGCCTACTTGGACAGGGTAACAACCTGCCAACTAGTGACACCCATTTCTAACAGTTATAAGTTGGAGTGCTGTGTTGTACAACAGAGTGTAAAGGGGTGTCATACAGTATTGGAAAGTGATGTAGAGTACAGTAGAGAAGAGTGGCATACAGTCTTGTTGATTTTTGTAGAGTGAAGTGGTGTACAGTACAGTACAGTGTTGTAGATTGTGGTACAGTGGATTAGCAAACAGTGTTATAGAGTATAATGGCATTAAGTGGTGTAGAGTGAATTGGGGTACAGTGGAGCAGTAGAGTGGAGTACTGTGTCAGAGTAGAGTGGAGTAAAGTGGTGTACAGTGGAATGCAAAGAGTTGCGTACAGTGTCATACAGTGGACTAGAGTATTGTAGAGTGGAGTAGAATGTTGTACAGTGGCATACAATATAGTACAGTGTTTTTCAGTGGAGTGAAGGGATATAGACAGGAGTAAAGTGCCAGAGAGTGTCATACAGTGTAGTAGAGTGTTGTAGAGTGAGTTGCTTAGAGTACTGTAGTGTGTGAAACAGTTGAACTGCGTAGAGTGGATTGTTGTATAGTACCATAGAGTGAGGTAAAATCTCGGACAGTGGAGTAGAGTCGAGTGGAGTGGTGTTACGTAGAGTGAAGTGAAGCACAATAGAGTGTATTGGTGTGTCTCAGTGTAGAGTGGCGTGGAGTGGACTGGTGTAGCGTAGATAATAAACTGTGTGGGGCAGTGGCATACAAAGAGTTACAGTGTCGTATAGTGGACTAGCGTATTGTAAGGTAGAGTGGAGTAGAGTATTGTACAGTGACATATGGTATAGTACAGTGGAGAGAAGGGGTATAGACAGGAATAAAGTGTCAGGGAGTGGCATACAGTCTAGTAGAGTGTTGTAGAGCGGAGTTGCAGAGCGGTAAAGTCTCGTACAGTGGAGTAGAATAGAGTGATATAATGTAGAGTGGAATAAAGTACAATAGAGTGTATTGGCGTGTCGTAGAGTAGAGTGGCATTGAGTGTACTGGCGTAGCATGGATAGTAAACTGTTATAACCTGGAGTGGGGTCTTGTACAGTAGAGTGGAGGACTGTGTCGTATAGAAAAGTATCATATAGTGGAATAGCGGTGTACATTGGAGTGTACGGGTACAGAGTTGAACAATCAAGTGTACAGGGATAGAGAGGAGTAGAATGCTGTGGAGTGCCATGAAGTGTGGTAAACTTTTATTGAGTGGAGTTATATAGAGCGGAGGAGAGTGTCATACAAAGGAGCAGCATAGAGTGGAGTGGCATACACTGTAAAGGCGTAGAATGGATTACAATAAAGTGGAGAATCATACAGTGGAATAGCGGACAGTGGAATACTGCATAGTGGAGTGTAGAAGAGTGGGGTGGCATATAGTGGAATAGCGTAAAGTGGAGTGGCATGGAGTGGAGTAGGGTACAGGGTATTAGCGTATAGTGGGGTGGCGTACATTAAAGTGGTGTAGCGTAGAGTCGAGGAAACTGTTATAAATTGGAGTGGCGTCTCATACAGAAGAGTGGAGAGCAGTGGCGTACAGTGTTGGAAACTGTCGTAGAGTGGAGTAGAGTGTTGTACAATAGAGTGTACGGACAAATAGTTGGGTGCAAATTTTGATAGTGGAGTGTACAGGGATAGATTGCAGTAGAGTCTAGTCGAGTGGCATAGAGTGTAGTAGAGTTTTATCGAGTGGAGAGATATAGATTGGTGGAGAGTACCCTGGAGTGGTGTAGACTGGACTAGCGTACAGAGGAGTGGCATAAAGTGGAATAGTGTAGAGTGGAGTAGGGTAGACTGGAGTGGAGTACAGTAGAGCGTATAGTGTAGTAGCATACATTGGAGTGGCATAAAGTGTAATAGCATATAGTGGCGTAGCGTACAATGCAGTGGCATACAGTGAAGTGTATACTGGAGTGGCGTACACTGGAATGTGGTACAGTGTAATATCATACAGTGAAGTTTAAGGCCAAATTTTGTGAACGTCTGCAAAAGTACTGCAGTGACGGACCTTACTATGTTTAAATGCCTTATAACTTAAAAAATACTTACCCTACATAACCGCAGTACCCAAAACACATTATCTCTGCACCATAATGTATAAACCTGCCAAATTTCTTGTAAATCTATTCAGTCATTTTCATGCTGCGTCAAATACAATAGTCTATGGAAAATGCATAGGTGGAAAAATTTGTTTAAGGACCCCCATTTATCTTTTCTCCCCCTTAACAATTCACCCCAAAAAATCCAATATCTCAAAATGTAGAAAATGCTATAGATCTGGAAAGTTTTGTGCATGATTTGTCAAATAAGTGGACAGTTCTTATGGAGCTAATATCTGAGGAACTCCTGGTCAGGGACCTGCTCGCTCCCCCTGCAGCTCCGCTGTTAAGTGCTGCTGCCCTGTGCACTGCTTTGTACAGGTAGGTGTTCGAGGCCCTCTTCCAACGGCTGGCTCCTGCCTGCACTTCATCCCTGGTGGTCCAGTGGGAGAGCCTTGCTCTTCTGCTGGTTCCACTACTGTCTGTGCTGTATTGTGCCCGTTTATCTGTCTTTATCTTTATTTTCTGTCTTTATTATTGTACCTGTTTTCCTGTCTTTTGCCTCTGTTTTTTTATTGGTTATCTGTTGCCTTGTCTCTCTCTGTTTGTCTTGTTATTTTCTGCCCCTTTTCCCTTTCCTGTCACTGCTGTCCCTGCGGCCCCTCCCCCTGCTGCTTCCTGCTCCCGCCTCCCAACTGCGCTTCCCTCCCCCTTCCCTATTTAATGGCGGCCGCTGCAGCTCCGCTGTTAAGTGCCGCTGCCTTGTGCACCGCTTTGCACAACTAGGTATTCGAGGCCCTCCTCCACCCACAGGCTCCTGCCTGTGCCTCATCCCTGGTGGTCCAGTGGGAGAGCCTTACTCTTCTGCTGGTCCCACTACTGTCTGTTCTGTATTGTGGCCGTTTTTCTGTCGTTTTTCTGTCTTTGTCTTTGTTTTCTGTCTTTATTATTGTGCCTGGTTTCCTGTCTTTTGCCTCTGTGTTTTTATTGGTTATCTGTTGCCTTGTCTCTCTCTGTTTGTCCTGTTATTTTCTGCCCGTTTTCCCTTTCCCGCGCTGCTGCCCCCGCGGCTCCTTCCCCCTGCTGCTTCCCGCTCCCGCCTCCCAGCTGCGCTTCCCTCCCCCCTTTCCTATTTAATGGCGGCCGTGCTGCGCCAAAGGCAAGCCCGTCTGTGCCCGTCTGTGACCTGACCAGTGCCAGGGACCCTGGTTCTCCGGCCACCCACCACTACGACTCTGCTGCCCTCCTCGCACTCAACCCCGGAAGGAACAACAACTGCCAGCTGTCCACACCGAACACCACCCACGGCCAGTTCACCTGCCGCCACTGCCGCCAAACCTTCACCACCCTCCGCACCATCATGGCCGCCGCCCCCACGCCAGACACCAACACCACCGAAGCCCTGAAGTGCATCCTCCTCAACGTGCCCTCCCTGCACAGACATGCCGTAGACATCTGGGACCTCCTCGACACCGTCTCACCAGACGTCGCCTTCTTCACGGAAACCTGGACCAGCGCCTCCTCCGCCCCTAACATCGCCACTGCCATTCCAGATGGCTACAAGATCCATAGGAAGGACCGCCCCAACCGCCCAGGAGGAGGACTCGCCATCGCACACAAGAGCTCCCTCCGACTCTTCTCCTCCACCACGAGCGACTCCTTCGCCACCACCAAAACACCTTCACTTCCAGATCCAGACCAGCCCTAGAACCACTCTTCGCGGCACCCTTGCCTGCAGACCCGCGGTCCCCGTGCTTCGTTCGCCACTACTATCGCTGACCTCGTCTCACCCCATGCCATCTCCTCCATGGACTACATACTCATCGGAGACCTGAACTTTCACCTCGACAACCTCAGCGACCCCAACTCCACCGCCCTCCTGGACAACCTCACCAACATCAGACTGAAACAGCTCATCACCACCCCAACCCACAAGGCAGTACACACCCTCGACCCCATCTTCGTAGGTGGTAACAACATTCGTTTCAGCCACACCACGGCAGCCCCTCTGGACAGACCACCACTGTGTACACTTCTCTTTCAACACCGCCACCGCTCTCAAACCCACTCCTCGCCCTCCGCTAAGGAACTGGAGCAAGGTCACTGAGGAGCACCACAACTCCACCCTCAGCCGCGACCCCCCTTCCACCTTGACCGACGCCAACTCTGCAGCCAAGGAACTACACCACTGGATCACCAACTGCGCAGGGAAGCTCAGACCCCTCCGCACCACCAACAGACAACGCCCCCTGAAGGCCACCTGGTTCACCACTGACCTCCGAGAAGCCAGACACTCCTGCAGAATTCTCAAAAAACGATGGAGAAACACTTAACCACCTACAAAAACGCCATGACAGACTACCACCAACGCATAAGATCCACAAAGAAGACCTTCATTCGGAACAAAATCCTCACCAACTCCAGCAACTCAAAGGAACTCTTCAACATCATCCAGCAATTCACCAAGCCCCACAGCAAAGCCACAGATGTCACTCCCTCCCAAGACCTCTGCAACAAGCTGGGCTCCTACTTCCACCTGAGAATCAAAGCCCCCTACGACAATTTCAGAGAGCAGACTCAAGAAACCACCCTTCCTTCCTGCAACGACCGCCGGCCCACCATCACAGCCTGGACCCCGGTCACCACCGAAGATACCACTACTACCATGAAGAGCACCCACTCAGGAGCCCCCATGGACCCCTGCCCTCCGCACATCTTCCACAGAGCCACCGCCGCCATTGCGTTCCAGCTACAACGCACCGTCAACGCCACTTTCGAATCCGGCACTTTCCCAGATGACTGGAAACGTGCAGAAGTCAAGCCCCTCCTCAAGAAACCCTCCACAGACCCGACGGACCTGAAGAACTACCGACCCATCTCTCTCCTTCCCTTCGCAGCCAAAGTCACTGAGAAGATCGTCAACGCCCAGCTAACTAACTTCATCGAAGAGAACTCCATCCTCGACCCTTCCCAATCCGGATGCCGCAGCAACCACAGCACCGAGACTGCCCTCCTCGTCGCCACTAATGACATCTGCACACTCCTCGACCAAGGCCACACCTCAGCCCTCATCCTACTTGACCTCTCTGCAGCCTTCAACACCGTCTCCCACCGCACTCTTGCAGCCAGACTCCACGATGCCAGAATACAGGGAACCGCCCTCGACTGGCTCTGCTCCTTCCTCACCGGCAGAACTCAAAGGATCGAACTCCCGCCTTTCCTCTCCAAACCCACAGAAATCAACTGCGGAATACCACAAGGATCTTCTCTCAGTCCCACACTCTTCAACATCTACATGGCCCCCCTCATGGCCATCGTCAGACATCATGGACTCAGCATTGTATCCTACGCCGACAACACCCAGCTCATTCTCTCCCTCACGAAGGACCCCCAAACCACCAGACTCAGCTTCCAAGAAGCAATGAAAGATGTTGCAGCTTGGATGAGCAGCAGCTGTCTGAAACTCAACTCGGAGAAGACAGAAGTCCTAGTCCTCGGAAACTCCCCTTCGCATGAGACAACTCCTGTTGGCCCTGGGCACCCCGCCCACCCCCGCCCACCCCCACGGATCACGTCCGAAACCTCGGCATCATACTCAACTCCTCCCTCACCATGACTCGACAGATCAACGCCGTTGCCTCCACCTGCTTTACACCCTCTGCATCCTCTGCAAGACTTTCAAGTGGATCCCACCCGAAGCCAGAAAGACTGTCACCCACGCACTCATAGCAAGCAGACTGGACTACGGAAACACCCTCTATGCTGGAATCAACAAATCCCTGCTACGCAAACTCCAGACCATCCAGAACACCGCAGCCAGAATCGTCCTCGGCATCCCAAGGAATGAGCACATCACCCAACACCTGCGAGACCTCCACTGGCTCCCTGTCGAGAAGAGAGTAACCTTCAAGCTGCTCACCCACGCCTACAAATCCCTCCACAACAGCGGACCCAAATACCTCAATAAAAGAGTCTCCTTCCACGTACCCATAAGGAACCTCCGCTCTGCCAACCTCGCCATAGCAGAAACCCTGTGCATCCGCAGAACCAGAGCGGGTGGAAGAGCCTTCTCCTACATCGCAGACAAAGCCTGGAACGAGCTCCCAGTCAACATCAGATGCTCCCCCAGTCTGCACACCTTCAGGAAGAGCCTCAAGACCTGGCTCTTCGGCTGAACTGGAGCTGCACCCCCCTCCCCCAGTGCCTTGAGACCCTCACGGGTGAGTAGCATGCTTTAAACCCCCTGATTGATTGATTGATTGATTGATTGATCTTTGGGAATACTAATTATGACTCCAGAGTGGCAATCAGATTTAATGTGATTTCTTTCTTTTTTATCTGTTGTATTTTTTATGTATTTGTTTAGTGGTTTACAAGATTGTCTGACCATAAATGTGTCATCCATGTAGTAAATCTGAAACTTTACATATGCAGTCTATTTCCTTGCCGCTTATACAAGGATTGTGCTACATATGAAGCCCTCAGTGAATGCAAAGCCAATCATTGTTGTTGAAATTAAGATTATTTTTTGGGCCAATTATCATGTCCTCCATATAGTAGTTTGTGTAGCTCACTGTTGGTCACTTTGCCATTTTGTTGAACAGGGGTACATAAGGAAGATGGCTTTTGTTTGGCTTGTTGGGCACAGTTTGATTTTGTGAGCCAGAGAGCATTCAAAGAAAACAATTATTTAGATTAAGATGTATTCTATTCATTATGTATTTGTTTATAGGTTTCCATTAGAATGTGACCATAAATGGGTCTTTCAGTTGTTCATGTAGTAAATCTGACACTTTACATATGCAGTATAGTTTATATTTTGGGCTTCCTTGCTACTTTTAGTAGGATTGTGCTGCATATGAAAGCCAAAGTCAATGAAAGGCAATCAGTGTTATTGTTATAAAAATTGAGATTATTGTTTCCAATTGCTTTTCTCATTGATTTATTGCAACAAATCCGCCATAAGGCATTTCAGCCAAGCCTAGCCTTCCTCACATACGCACAGCATTTACTAACATTCGTTTAAATAGTAGTCGCATGATATATGCCCATAGCCAACAGAAAATTCCACTCCTTTAGTCAATAACCTTAAATCATTTAATCAAAAATACATGTTTGTTGAAAATTACATAAATTATATCTCGAGCACGAAGATAAAATTATAATCATTTTTTAGCTGCTAATTTTTAATAAAAACCAGATAAATAGTATTAACATAGTAATATAACATTTCATGTAAATTACATGTAAAATTCAAATTCAGTTAAAACTGCTGCAAATAGTGTTCAAATTGTTGGATGAATCAATTTATATAGTGTGTCTACAATTTATTTTCAAATTAAATAAAATCATACATTTCTTAAATTGATATTTGCATCTCTTAATGTAATTCCCATGAAAACCATTTTGCCCATAATGGGCTGACTCTAAAATACGGCACACACCTAATATCATTTAGCATCAGATCCAAAAAATCACATACATCTGAGTTTATCATTGACTGCATATTGCACTCCCCATGCATACTAGAGATAACCATATCTAATCATAATATGTATTAACACAGAGATGTAAACAGCTTAGTCCCATGACCTTATCTTAGTGCTACCATATAATATCTGAATGAAAAGAAGGAAAAGATAGCTATGCTACTTAAAAACACAGGGAGTGAAAAAAGTATTCCTGCTCTATTTCTTATTATTACAGCAATTTTATAAAAATGTGTGCAATTCTTCCCCCACATTTAAACCATTTGGTGATTTGGAATCTAAGTTTAAAATATAATGTGTCTGTGAACTTGCAATTTGGTGCTGCGAACGTATCTTAATTTACAACCACATTCCAAGATGTATACTGCATATTCAATTTTGCAGTTGAAAAAACACATTATTCTCTGTGGTCAGTCTTGAAATGGCGTGGTGTACTCAATAGTATTCGTCCCAAATTTGCAAGCTCGACAGGAACTGCATTTGAAAAAACCTCTTCTTGACGAAAGCCAGTTTTGTTTCTCTACTATCTCTGGGCTATTTTTAACCAAGGCATCCCTCATTGAGGGGGCCTATCTGAAAGTGATTGATGGTGATTTGGGAACAGTAGGACCTAACACTGGATCTCCCTGAATCAAAGACCATGCTTTCTTAGAATAGAATTCAGCTGTTTTTCTCGCTTCCTATACGTCAAGATAAATCTGACGTTTTTATCTTGAATCTTAGGACTCTTCTCAAATAATACCACTTTCCTACTTTTCAGATTTGCCTTTGTTACCACCTTATCTAGGGTTTCCCTTGTGTACCGTCGTGCTAAAAATCTGTTTATGGCTTCACCTTGACGGTCGTATCATTTCACCATATGGGATACTGGCCTTTAGGTGCTTGGGATGAAAATTGCCAGCATTCAACATGGAATTATCCGCTGTTTTCTTTCTAAATTGCAGTGTTTCAATTTTATTCTCTTTGATAAACACTTACACATCTAAAAATTTCACCTGTTGTTTACTCATGTGTGCTGTAGAGTATAGGTTGACTGAATTGTTATTGATACTTTCAACAAATTCCTTGTCCTTCTTGGGTGTACCCTTCCACACAACAAATAAATCATCAATGTAACGCAGCCAGCAAATTACACTTTCATCCCAAAGTGTGCCATGGTCCGTGATGAGCACCTGCTCCTCCCACCAGCTCATGTGAAGACATGCAAAGCTGGAGGAGAAGCAGGCACCCATCGCAACCAAACGCAACTGATGAAATATTTCTTTATTGAAAGGAAATAGCCAACGGATTTTATAGTAACCTAATACAATTCTTTGTTGATGCAAAACACATCGTTCTATATATAGAGGTTAAAAAATGGCGCTGTCTGTGTGTGAAACCCTTTTTCACACACAGAGAGCGTCATTTTGTAGGTAGGCACTAAGTTGCCATGGATGGCCACCATGTGTCAAAACATACCTATTCTCAAACTGCATTTTGGTGTACAGTTTGTAGTACTGCACAATGTACTACAGAATTCTATTCTCAAACCCAGTTGAGGAGTTTACGCATCCACCTCGCCCGTTATGACAAAATGTCTGCACATATATGTTTACATTTGAGTAATAAATGTGGAAGGGAAACAGGGTGTGTCTGGGGACTACCTACGAATAAAGGTTAGAAGTTAAGGGAGGAATAAGGAGGGATTTTCTGCAATTCCGCTGAATTCCGCATAGTGAAACTCTGTGAGTTCCGCCCACCCCTGATTTTTCAGCCACAGTGCACTGTCACTGGATGCTCTGTGAGGGTTAGGAGGATCAGGGTCGGCTGTAGAGAGGGATTGGAACCCACCCACCAAATAGTAAGCCCATGGCTATTCACAAACTGCACTTCTATAGTTACAACAGCCAAAAAGGCACTCAAAACAAAAGTAAAGTACTCCAGCTTTTAGCTTGAGTAAGTCTAGCACCATAAATGGCCAACCACTGATATTTCATCACCCTCCCATAGAAATAATGGAGTTTGGGACATAAAATAAAAGCCCAAATTAAACAATTTCTAACTTAAATTAAATTAAATTATTTTAAAAAGTTACAAATATAAATCAATATAACGTATATATACACACTTTAATTGCAAAATAGTTAAATAAACTTTTGGTGCATTTTAAAATTAAATTAAAAAAACAGTAAATATTATTAAAATATAGTAACATTACTGTTAATAATTTCTAACATTACTTTTAATAAGTGCTAATTCCCAATACAGAAATTAAAAGCTTTCATTTTAAATGGGAATTTATATTTTAATTTACACTACAGAAAAAATTATTTTAGTTTAAAATGTATTATATTTAGAGTAATTAAATATTTCATTCAAAATTAGGTTAATACTGAGTAGCATTTTCTATTTAGTTCTAAACTTAAAATTAATACCTAAAATTAATTTACATTAATATTTATCATAAAAATATTTGGAATCCTTTTTTAGTTTAATAAACTTTTTATATTTTCCTATGCATTACCCCAAATAGACTCTGCAGTCGGTCTGAGATCTTCACATGGTAAAGTATAGGCAAAATTGTAAAAGTTTATGAAACTCTGAAAAAGTATTAGAACATATTTTGTGATAAACAATAATGTAAATTATATATATATATATATATATATATATATATATATATACATATATATATATATATTATATATATATATATATATATATATATATATATATATATTACCTACTAGCGGTCGCCAGTAGGTAGTTATAGTTAGAACCTAGTTTCCATAGGAAAAGCGTTTTTTGTTTTGCTAATAACTTTGGCGCCGTTTGATGAATCTTCACGAAATTTTCAAAACTAATTGTTCATTCAGGTCAGCTCCTGTCTTGAAAGTTTGGGGGCGATTCGTGAAGGGGGGGACGAGAAAAGGGGGGGTCCCAAAACGCGTTTTCTCCATGTTAATTTCCATAGGAAAATTTAGACACGGCTACAGCCCGAACTGCTGAACGGAATTACACCAAATTTGGCAGAGAGATATCTCTTGGTCCAGAAAGCACGCTTTTGTTTAAATGGTGAAAATCCGTGCAGTAGTTTTTGAGATATTTAAAGATTTACAGATACTGATATTTCAGAATTGTGAGATCTGATTGGCTGAGGAGTTCCGAGCACGAGCTTGCCTGGAATTGGCTGCCAACACTTCAAACTAGGAAGCGTTGGCAGCCATTTTGTGAGTCGGTTGAAATGAGTAGGGGGAAAAGGGGGAAATAAAGTAGAAGAGGGTAGGGTAGGAACACTGTGTCCTTCCTAGGGTGCTCAGGGGGTGTCACAGGGAGTCGGAACGTAAAGAAACATTTTTGTATGTTTTCGGAAGGATTCTCGTAGGGACTGGAAATCAGGGCAGGCAAAAGAAAAACGAAGCGCGGTGTTGAGTGCTTCGTTTAATTAAGCCCCCGGGTGGGCCAGTTCCTGGGAGCAATGTTTAGTTATGATGCAGGGTTTACTTCTGTCACGGGGAGCACCACTTCCTTGGAGTAATATAAAGATAGGGGGGGGGTAGGTGTTTTCCCTCCCCCTCCGCTCTGAGGAGCAGGACGTGTTTTGGAGGTATACGTAAAATTTAAGTGTGGAGGGGTGAAGCTTCCCCCACACTGTCCCGGGAGGCACTACTTCTTTGGGCATTCATGAATTAAAATGTGGGGTCTGTTGCAGACTGCCGGCCCCAGGGAGTACGATGTTCACAGGCTTTAAATTGGATGGAGGCGCATCGTGTAATTTCCTTTGAGGAGCTTTCCATGGCTTTGGGTATCGTTATCTCCGAGGGCCGCTCCCAACAATGAGGTGTGGTGCCTACGCCATGTACATTGTAGTTTTCTATGGCAAGGCGGGATCTATGGAGAGTTGCGACTCTGTCATAGCAAACTTTTGCTTCGCTTGATGGAAGTGAGAGGAGGAAATTTGCTCTCGCTTTTATGAAGCGAAGCAGATTTGCTTTTGGTGAAAGGGAGCTTGCATGAAGCAGCTGGCTTTGTTGAAAAAGAATGCCTGCTGCCGCAGGAGGCGGGGAGGTGGCAGGGAGTGCGGGGAATCGGGGCTCTTTGCCCCGTTACCAAACATTTTGGCGAAGCTGGCCTGGGCCTAAAATAGTTCGGCTGAGGTGGTGTAACAAAACTTGAGGGGGCCCCCCTGCAAGGTACGTGGAGGGACCCCCTCTCGACTCAATCAGGCACTCTCAGGTCGGAGCACTGTGGGCCCCCATGCACCGCGGGGGCCCCCCCACACCGCGGGGGCTACGGGGGCCTGTGTTACTGAGTTATAGGGTGGCTCTAATAAGAGCCCTTGTTTTCATTGTGAGTTTATTGGAGCTACATGTCAGTGCGGATGCACAGCTTCAGGTTGTTGAGAAAAACTCTGTTCCTTTGATCTGTGAAATGAACTCCATCACTTCTGTACATGCCATCCATATCAAAACGTATGTTGTTGTTGTAGATGGACCCCATTCTATGATCTCTGAGGTATGCAGACACAGCTTTATTTACATTCCTCCTAGCTTTCTCAAACTGAGGACAGAATTGATTTGACCATTTCCACTTCTGTCTTTGGCATATATTGGAGTATACAAAGACAGTTTGAGGCAAAAGCAACATTAATTGTGCAAAGGTATCCTTCATGAGCATTTCCAGACCTACCCCAGTCAATGTGCCTAGGTCATTGCCACCACAGTGCACAATCATGAGGTCAGGGGGTTGGAGATACAAAAAGGTTTTAACCGAAGGCAACAATTGGTGCCAATTTAATCCTCTCTGTGCAAACCATTTAATGTCCACATTTTGTAAACCTAGGTCTTTGTGAATAAGTCTGTGTTCAGCATACCTTTTGCACCAGAAAACATAGCTGTGTCCTACGATCCATATTAGCATTTTGAAGGTATGGCTGGAAGGAATCAAAAGATGTCTGTAGCTCATGTAGTCGGTTGGTAGAATGAGAGATATGTTGAAAGGTGGAGAAGAAGCTTTTTTTTGGGAGAAAACGATAACTGATTGGGTGATGAAGAACATTGTGTAGTGAAAACTAGGGTGCATGTTAGTTTCGTGAAAAAGTATGTTTCTGATTGGTTAATACAAATGTTTGAAACGTACAGTACATAGGATACGATCAGACATGTGGAGTGCAACCACACCTGCTACTTGTATTTGGAAGGTACTGTTCTTAACTCAAAAAAATTGTGAACTTGTGATCTGCACCTGCTGTTGAATGTCCCAGAAACGGTTAGAATGAAGTTTGGTGAACTTATGACCTGCACGTGGCGTTGAATGTTCCAGAAACTGTTGGGATGAAAGTTGGTGAACTTGTGACCTGCAGCCTTCCGTTGAATGTTGCAGAAACTGTTGGTATGGAAATTGGCGAAAAGGTGATTGGGGGAGGAGCAGAAATAACTGTGGTATTAAAATATGAAATGCAAAATTAATTACAACTGTTAAGCTATTGAAGTTAATTTTTCAAAATGAGTAGTATGTCTAGAAAAAGTGTGTTCTTTAAAATTTGCAGTAGTATTATTAGAAATAGGCTTCTGAATTGTTGTAAGGGTTTGGGGCTGTATGGCGATGCGGCAGTGTGGGGGAGTGTCGAATCCACAAAATAAGAGAACCAGTTTGGGGCGGTTTAGAAGAGAGTTAGAGAGGGTTAATATGAGTAACCAATAGGAATGTGTTTTGCAATTTGAAATAATGAAGGAAGGATTTTAATTTGTTATGTACATGTATCTGTGTGGAAAGAGAGGGGAATTTTGCCATTACTGGTTGTATTCTTGAGGAGAGTGTAGAATTATACATTTATTGTCTGAGAAAGAAAATATTGCATGCATTTGTGAAATTCAAAATCTGCATGCCAACTACAGAGGTGAGTTAGAAATTAATAAGGTGTGTTATATATTGTGTAGTAGTGGTTCAGTGTTTGAGACGATATTTTTAAGTTTGAAATAAAATTTATTTGGTAAAAAACATAGTATTACTGAAGTGTGGTGTTTCACATTTGTTACAAAATGTGCATAGAGTGTGAGTAGTTGCTGAAGAAGTACCCCATATATATTTAGGAGTTTTCGAGGAAGAAGAAGTGTAGTTTGTCATGTTTAAAGGAGTCTATGGTTTTGAAAGTGAGGTACAGGGTTAATTTGGCTTCCAAAATGGATTCGGGCAACATAAAGAAAATGTTGCACGTTTGCACGTTGTTACTTGTCGAAAAATAGTGGGGGGGTTAGAAGAGGCATGTTTTATTAACTTGAGGGAAATAAAAAAAAAAAGAAATGTTGCGTGCAGACGTTGTGCTCGAACGTTTGACACTGGTGAGCTATATTTGTACATAAGTGTAGGCAACTGTCACAGTCCCTGGCCGTGCAGAATGTGGAGACATTAGAAGGCCGGCAGATCGAGAGACTAAGAATGACACGTCCCTTTCTATATGTATTTTTACACGTGTTATGCATCCGAAGATTCCATAATTATATAGCAGTGGTATATATCTATTTGTATGTTTCCTTTAAGTATGTGCTACTACGAAAAGATACAGGTCCATGTACGCATGGTTTCAGTGATATGGTGACACTCTCAACTGTGATATGAAAAGGGTTACTGCTTTGCATTTGGATAGAGTCAACACTGTTAGTAGTTGCTGAGTATTGAAGAATGAAAAGACAGATGAGGTGAAATACATGGTGGTAAAGGGATTAGTGATTATGGTACTTCGTATGAGTGTTTGGGAAGGTATTGTTGAAGTTAGCCGTATATATTTAAGTGTTTTTGTGAAATGATGTGTGATGTTGCAAGGGTTACATGGTCGTGTGTGTAAGGTACAGTGATGAATTGGGGTCCAAAATCGGCCGTGGTAATGTACAAGAAATGGCCTTCTGCAGATTGAAGCTTGTGGGAAAATACTGGGGGGGGCTTTAACACGGACATGCTTTATTAACTTCGGTGAGATGAAAAAAATGAAATGTTGTTTGCACACTTTGTGCATTGGTTTGTGCACACTTGTGAAGCACACGTGAATATAAGTTAAGGTATTGTCAAGCTTCGTGCTCGTGCTGAACCTGCATACATCACAGGGGCGGGAGATCGAGAGACTGGGAATGACACGTCCCTTGAGCCCCCCCCCCCCTCCTGTTTCCTCCCTCTCTGTAACGGTTTTTTCTGTCATCGTTTGTAAAAGGAAGGAAACAGATGCCCATTGCGTTGATCGTCACTGGGCTGCTGGGGGCATCTGACGGGCAGAGAGAAAGTCATAATCGATTTCTGTGCTATATAAAAAGCAGCACACAGGGGAATATTATGAAGGAAGTGGCGGAGAGAGGCGTTAGCCTTCTTGGCTTAATGCCTCTCTGCGCCACTTGGGAAACGCGAGGCTGCACCATATTAACAAGGATATGGTGCAGCCTTGCGTTTCCCACTGCGATGGCGCTAAGTTTCACAACTTAGCGCCGAAGGTGGCACCCTTGCACCAGAGTGCAAGGGTGTCTGCGAGCAGGGAGGTTTTTTATGTACAGGAAGGTGTCCCTTCCTGCTCATAAACAAACCTAAAATGCCAGTTTGTAACTTACGTGTGTGCTGCTTCATGCAGCACACATGTAAGTTACAAAACAGCATTTTGAAAAAAGGTTTGTTTATGTACAGGAAGGGACACCTTCCTGTATATAAACAAACCATGGCATTTTGCTTTTTCCATGTGTGCTGCACAAGGCAGCACACATGGAAAAAGCAAAAACGAGGAGAAATAAAGCATTTCTCCTCCTTTCGCCAAATTAAGAGCAGGGTTTTCCTAGACTTAATTTTGGCGCTGCCTCCTATTAACGCTGCCGTTGTTAATAGGGGGCAGCGTCAAAATCAATGGGTGTTGTGGTGGAACGCCCACCACAACAACCACTGCACGCCCCTTTCACGCTAAACACAGCGTGAAAGGGGCCTTTATTAACAAGGCAGCGTTAAGCCACGTTAAGTGGCTTAACGCTGCCTTGTTAATAAGGCGAGGCTCCTATCGCCACCACAACGTCACTGAAAGTGACGCTGTGGTGGCGATAGGGGCTTGTTAATATGCCCCACAGTTGCAACTTACATATCGCACCAATTTACATTGCTCGACCATTGGTGTTAACATTTAGGGGCATATATTCAGAAGCCCCTATCGCCACCACAACGTCACTTTCAGTGAGGTTGTGGTGGCGATAAGGGCCTCGCCTTATTCACAAGGCAGCGTTAAGCCACGTTAAGTGGCTTAACGCTGCCTTGTGAATAAGCCCCCTTTCACGCTGTGTTTAGCGTGAAAGGGGCGTGCAGTGGGTGTTGTGGTGGGCGTTCCACTGCAACACCCATTGATATTTACGCTGCCGCCTATTCACAAGGGCAGCGTAATAGGAGGCAGCGCCAAAATTAAGACCAGGAAAACCTTGGTCTTAAGTTGGCGATACGAGGAGAAATGCTTTATTTCTCCTCGTTTTTGCATTTTCCATGTGTGTTGCCTTGTGCAGCACACATGGAAAATGCAAAATGCCATGGTTTGTTTATGTACAGGAAGGTGTCCCTTCCTGTACATAAACAAACTTTTTTTTTAAAAATGCCGTTTTGTAACTTACATGTGTGCTGCATGAAGCAGCACACATGTAAGTTACAAACTGGCATTTTAGTTTTGTTTATGTGCAGGAAGGGACACCTTACTGTACATAAACAAACCTCCCTGCTTGCAGACAGCCTTGCACTCTGGTGGAAGGGTGCCTGCGTTGGCGCTAAGTTGTGAAACTTAGCGCCATCGCAGGGGAAAAGCAAGGCTGTACCATGTCCTTGTGAATATGGCGCAGCCTTGCTTTCCGAAGTGGCGGAGACAGGCGTTAAGCCAAGAAGGCTAACGCCTCTCTCCGCCACTTCCTTGTGAATATCCCCTTAATTTTGCTGAGGTATGTCTATGCTTGAACATGTATTTTCACACGAGTTATATATTGGAAGATGAGATAGCTATAAAACACAGGTATAGATGTAGTTGTATGTTTCTTTTAAGTATGATGCCACTACAAAAAGGCACAGGAGATGTATGCATCCTTTTAGTGATATGGGTAGACTGACAACTGTAACCTGGAAAGGGTTTCTGGTTTGCGTTTGGTTAGGCCAAGATTGTTAGTAGTTGGTAAGTAGTGAACATGGAACAGGCAAATGACGTTAAAAACATGGTGGGAAAGGAATTAACTGTCAGTATTGTATTTGTAACATATGACACAGACATGAAACATTTACAAAAATTTATTTTAAAGTACGATGGCGGAATGTGTAGTATATGTGCCACAACAAAAAAGAATCTGTATGATACAATTATAATCAGTATAGTAGTGAATCGATATCTGATAAAGGGAGATGTCATCAGAAAAACAGAATAGAGAAAGGACTATCTTGAGTTACGTTTCAGTCTCAGCTAAAAAGAAGTGTTATCATAAAATAAAACATCTCAGAGGTTTCTCTGCAGACTACATAACTTTTAATATAGATAGTAAAGTCCCCAACGCCAAGTCGCCCGTTTTGTGGACTAGTTGTGCAACAACCAGGGAAACGGAGCGGAAACATCAAGAGAGCGTAACCAAGTCTGTAAAGGGGAATTCGTAAACAAACTCAATGTCTGAAAATCCAAAAAGGAAGGAAAAGCGAAAAGAGAAAAAAAAAAAAAACAGTGTTCATGAAGTGTAGAAATAAGAGGTCGTCAAATCGGGTTACCATACGCACTTATGGAGATTCATTGAAGCTCAAGAACTCAGAAGCACCGTGATATGCAATCAGTTCCAAAAGGTTATCTGCACCTCTCCAAGCAAAGAGTGTCGCCATCCAATTCAGCAAGTCGAAAGAACAGACATGGTCATCGTAATCTTCTGCAAGCAGGACCATGTCAGGGCAACTTGCATGATATTCGATGATACTCTGCTGCAAGAGGCTCTCAGTATGAGCGCATGTACTCCATCTTCCCGTTATTGCATTATGAAACGCATCCATCAAGCATGTGTCTCCGGAACAGTCCTGGTCATGAGCCAGCAATGGACGCAGCAACAGTTCATAATCCAGGGGATCGCGTGAAGTAGTAGAGAGGCAGACATCCAGGGCGCATTCAAAAGGGCACCGGAGACAGTAGAAGACAGGTTGCACGCAGGTGAAGTACACGTAGCGGAAATTCAGTCTATATCTGATGCCAAATATCGCCAATGGCAAGCATTCAAAAAGTTGTAGCATTCGTTCACGGTATAGCTGTATTTGTTGTGGATGGGGTTGAAGTAGAGGACGGGCAGCCATTTCGTAGTAGGAGCTAAAGAACGACTACTGCGGAAACAAGGAAGGAGCACCAAGGGACCCGCCAAATGCGCTTGCAAAATTAGAATGAATGAAATCCGGTGTTACTATAAAAAAAAGTCTGAAAAGAGATAACAAGGCGGGAGTCGCATAGTTTAGAAAAATGTGGTAGGCCTTGAGTTTCAGAGTGATGAAATATTTGGTGTATAAATTGTGCAAAATGTAGTGGGAGATTTCCATAGAAGACTGAGTCAATGTCAGTTGCTTGTTGAGCCACCTGCTATTTGAAGGTCTCACGACGTTATGTAAGAGTCCTTTGTTGTTCAAACAGTAGCGTTTTCTGTTAGTGTTCGCTAATAATGTATGTTTTCAAAGTAGGAATGGAAGGCCAGACCAAACTATCTTCAAGCACATGTGGGGAGGAGAAAAGACATTGGTGGAACATGGTTACACGTTGTGAAAGAGTTGCTCTGTACGGGAAGCCTGCTTGTAGGTCACAGCACTTGTGATTATTTGGAATAAGATAATTGCTTTTGAAAAGCACACTGAGCGTGGGATTAACAGCAGCTACTGGAGTTTGTTTAAAAAACAGTTTAAATTAGAGGCGGAAAGTTAGAATTTCCGTTTAATTGAACTTGTGTACAAACTAAAGAATATTGAACCGAACAAAGTGTGGTTCTGTGTTACGAAAACTTACTTATTTATCTTGATTATCACAGCAAAATGCAAAACCAAGGAATACAATTCATGAATAAAAGTAGTTTCAAGGAAGTTAAATGTATAAAAGGGGTAATGTTTTATGCAATCATGGAGGCTGTGCTATACGAGATCAATGAATCAGACATTTCCAACAGAATTATGCAATCCCTCCGTTTGTATTTTTGCACTTAATTAATCAGTGTGGCAGTACGAAAGCACTCATCGATTCACTCAGGTACTACCTATGCCACTCCCACAATGACCCAGAAATTAGTCTCGAAGTCATCGTTTTTACTCAGGCAGTTTCAATGCAGTGTTGTAAACAGGTAGGTATTATCTTTTTACTGATATAGTTACTTAGGCAGTAGCGATGGAGTCATAGAATCAAGTACGCACTACTACCACACAAATTAAATCAATCATGGATTACTTATGCAGTTATGGAATGAGCGAGGTAGTACTTTTGCACTGAACCATTCACTGAGGCACTATAGGGCATATTAAGAAGCCTCTATTGCCACCACAACGTCACTTTTAGTGACGTTGTGCTGGCGATAGGGGCTTCGCCTTATTAACAAGGCAGTGTTAAGCCACTTAACGTGGCTTAACGCTCCCTTATTAATAAGGCCCCCTTTTACACTGTGTTTAGCGTGAAAGGGGCGTGCAGTGGTTGTTGTGGTGGGCGTTCCACCACAACACCCATTGATTTCGACGCTGACCCCTATTAACAAGGGCAGCGTTAATAGGAGGCAGCGCCAAAATTAAGTCCAGGAAAACCCTGCTCTTAATTTGGCGAAAGGAGGAGAAATGCTTTATTTGTCCTCGTTTTTGCTTTTTCCATGTAAAAGCAAAATGGCATGGTTTGTTTATGTACAGGAAGGTGTCCTTGCTGTACATAAACAAAGCTTTTTTCAAAATGCCGTTTTGTAACTTACATGTGTGCTGCATGAAGGAGTACACACGTAAGTTACAAACTGGCATTTTAGGTTTGTTTATGAGCAGGAAGGGACACCTTCCTGTTCATAAACAAACCTCCCTGCTCGCAGACACCCTTGCACTCTGGTGCAAGGGTGCCAGCGTTGGCGCTAAGTTGTGAAACTTAGCGCCATCGCAGTGGGAAATGCAAGGCTGCACCATATCCTTGTTAATATGGTGCAGCCTCGTGTTTCCAAAGTGGTGCAGAGAGGCGTTAAGCCAAGAAGGCTAACGCCTCTCTCCGCCATTTCCTTGATAATATGCCCCTGTGTACTTATCCATTCAGTGATGTACAATGGAAGTATTTCTCCAATTATTCTGGCAATACACTGTGACTCATAGAAACTGTGAGGCAGTATGTTATGACGGCCACTAACCTGTATTCCAGATTGTTCAGTCCTGGCGTCAACAGGCCCCCAACCCCTCCGACGTGAAACAGAATGGCAGTAGTAGAATATACATGGCCAAACTATATCAGGGGAGAAGGAGAATAGGGACGAGAAGAGAGAAAAAGAGAAATGACGAAATGTCATCAAACGACTTACTGCGTTAATGTTTCTGTTCTCAGGCACTCGGGAATGTAGGGTTTCTCAAGGCATTCACTAAGGCACTATGTATGCAGACATGAATTTTTTAAAGTACTATTTGGCAATACAGTGTGACTCTGATGCAAGGGTGCCAGCATTGGCGCTAAGTTGTGAAACTTAGCGCCATCGCAGTGGGAAACGCAGGCTGCACCATATCCTTGTTAATATGGTGCAGCCATGTGTTTCCAAAGTGGCGCAGAGAGGCGTTAAGCCAAGAAGGCTAACGCCTCTCTCCGCCATTTCCTTGAATATATGCCCCTGTGTACTTATCCATTCAGTGATGTACAATGGAAGTATTTCTCCAATTATTCTGGCAATACACTGTGACTCATAGAAACTGTGAGGCAGTATGTTATGAGGGCCACTAACCTGTATTCCAGATTGTTCAGTCCTGGCGCCGACAGGCCCCCAACCCCTTTTAGGTGAAATAGGGTCACAGTAGTAGAATATACACGACCACACTATATCACCCCAGGGGAGAAGGAGAATAAGAAGGAGAAGAGAGAAAAGAGAAATGACGAAATGTCATCAAGCATCTTACTGCGTCAATGTTTCTGTTCTAAGGGACTCTGGAATGTAGAGTTTCTCAAGGCATTCACTGAGGCACTATGTATGCACAGATGAATTTTTTAAAGTACTATCTATGAACTTAGCCATTCAGCGATTTATAATGGAAGTATTTCTTCAATTATTCTGGCAATACATTGTGACTCATAGAAACAGTGAGGCAGTATGTTATGACGGCCACTAACCTGTATTCCAGATTGTTTAGTCCTGGCGCCGACAGGCCCCCAACCCCTTTGAGGTGAAACAGGGTCACAGTAGTAGAATATACACAACCACACTATATCACCCCAGGGGAGAAGGAGAATAAGAAGGAGAAGAGAGAAAAAGAGAAATGACGAAATGTCATCAAGCATCTTACTGCGTCAATGTTTCTGTTCTAAGGGACTCGGGAATGTAGAGTTTCTCAAGGCATTCACTGAGGCACTATGTATGCACAGATGAATTTTTTAAAGTACTATCTATGAACTTAGCCATTCAGCGATTTATAATGGAAGTATTTCTTCAATTATTCTGGCAATACACTGTGACTCATAGAGGCAGTATGTTATGACGGCCACTAACCTTTATTCCAGATTGTTGAGTCCTGGGGCCGACAGGCTCCCAACCCCTTTGAGGAGCAATAGAATGAAAGTAGTACAATATACAGGTTCAGACTATATCTCCGCAGGGGGGAAGGGAATGGGGACGAGAAGAGAGAAAAAGAGAAATGAGGAAATTATATCAAACGTCTTATTGCGTTAACGTTTCTGTTCTCAGGGACTCGGGAATGTACGGTTTCGCAAGTGAACTGTGTCTTCTGAATTTTGTCTCGTTGTGGACAGAAGTTGGTGACGTTGGATATAAATGCAAATAAACAAATAATGTAACAACTGAATATCAAACCACATTGAACTTTTTAACATCTTTTGTAAAAATACCTAAAGTTTCGATATCTTGATAAGTGTCGATATCCAGATATAATAAAACTTTTTTCTAAATATTATTCTTTCAAGAAATACTTTTAGTTACTTGTTTCCTAGAGCACAAGAAGCAATTACAATGGTTAATTCCATCATTCAGATAAATACTCATGTATTATACATATCTACTATTCCTTAATCGAACAACTTACAAGTCCGTAATCTCTTTTGTTGTCGTAAAAGAAGAATCCGACGCTGTATAAGGGAAGCTGTATCGCAGACTGGAGACAGGTAAATGAGTCGCAAAAAACGAAAGTAAGCGATTCTGAAAGGGCGGGGTGTGGTTTATGTTGTCTTTGGTTACTAAGTAGCATATGGAAGCAACGTGCTACCCCATGCATCTAGATATCACGTTTTTCAATTAAGATGTGCTCACATTTTGACTGTTTGACAGATGCACATGTTGGGAAAGGTTGAAAACTGTTATCGCTAAAGCTTGTCATTTGCATCCTGACACGTGGTAACTGTTTGACATGTGCACACGTTGGTAGAGGTTGAAAACTGTTAACGGCCAAAGCGTCTCATTTGCATCCTCGTGACTGAAAACGCATCACACTTGCTATGATTCTCAATTCAAGACATATGAATAAACTATGGTTCAGAATACAAGAAATAGAAATAAACATAGGAAACATTTAGCACCACCATGCTTCAATATTTTGATCAGTGCGAACTAAGTTTTAATCATGGCTGAATTAAGAGTCATGACACAGTACTGTTACAGTCATTTTTTCAGTACAGAAGTATGCATGTATTTATGTAATTCACTGGAAAAGAAACATAGGTTTGAGGGACGTTATAGTTATAAATTAGCATTTAAAAAACCTTTGAAATTCACTGAAAAAACCATAGGTTTCAGGGACGTTATAGTTAGAAATTAGCATTTAAAAAACCTTAGAAATTCACTAAAAAAACCATAAGTTTCAGGGACGTTATAGTTAGTTGGAAATTTCACTCATACAAAACCAGAGAAATTCGGCTGTTATAGTTAGTTGAGCTGACTATAACTCGCACCCCGCAATGCACTGCTGATGACATCACATATTACACCATTCAAGACATGCGTCACGATGACATCACTGATGACATCTCAAATGACATCACTGATGACATCACTGATGACATCATCCAGTGACTATGTGTTTCTGTAAAGTTTAAATATGTTTAATATATATATCTGCCAAGGTGTATTGAAGAATGAGTGGATGTATAACTGTCCGAATGGATGATTTAGTAGGTACGTCACTGTCTGTATAAGTGAGTGATTAAATGTGTTTTACTGAATGCATGGGTTAGTGACTAAACTGTGCAAATGTCTGTATCAGTCTGTCAGTTGGTGTGTAAGCAGCTGCATGGGTTGGTGACTAGCTACATGAGTGTCTATATGGGTTATTGATTGGTTGTCTGAGTATCTGTATGGGTGCCTGAGTGTCTGTGTGGGTGGGTGGGGGGGTGTGACTCTGTGCATAGATGTTTGAGTGAGTAATTCACTGGGTGTATGGGTTCAAGAGTGCATCTGTGAAGGGCTGTATGGGTGGCTGAGTGTGTGTATGGGTGTGTTGGTGAGTGAATGGATGTCTCAGTTGTACATGTGTGAGTAACCACATATGTGAAAGGCAGTATATGTGAGTGTTGGAGTATATAAATCACTATATGTGAGAGTGAATGATTGTGAGAGTGGCTGTATGGATGAGTGTGTGCTTGTATGAGTGATTGTATAAGAGAGTAAGTATGTGTTAGTATCTGTATGAATAAGTGAGGTGGTGTGTGTATAGCTGTATAGGTGAGTAAATGGGAGTGTGAATGATTCTTTGCATGATTGACGAGGTGTGTGAGTAACTCTATGGATGAGTGGCAATGTGTGAGTGTCTGTATAGGTGTATGAGTGCAAATAATAGTGCTGTATTGATAAGTGACTGCATGTATGAGTGACTGTATGAGTGAATGAGTGGATGTGTGTGTAGACCTAGGAATCAGTGAGTGGGTATGTAGGAACTGGTATTGGTGAGTCTATGGTTTTGAAAATGGTAGTCTGTATTTTAGAGTGGGTGTATCAAAGGTTATATTAGGGTGTGAGGAGGTGCATCAGATTATCACGTGGATGATGTCATCAGTAATGTCATCAGTGATGTCATTTGAGATGTCATCAGCGATGTCATCAGTGATGTCACTGACCATGTCATGAATGATGTAATATGTGACGTCATCAGCAGTGCATTGCGGGGGCGCGAGTTATAGTTAGCTCAACTAACTATAACAGCCAAATTTCTCTGGTTTTGTATGAGTGAAATTTCCAACTAACTATAACGTCCCTGAAACCTATGTTTTTTTTAGTGAATTTCTAAGGTTTTTTAAATGCTAATTTCTAACTATAATGTCCCTGAAACCTATGGTTTTTTCAGTGAATATATATTGCCATGGGTGCCAGCTTCTCCCCCAGCTATGCATGTTTGCACATGGGCTGGTGGGAGGAGCTGGTACTCATGACCAAATACAGGGATTGTATGCAAAACAATATCAAAATATGGCTCCGTTTCATAGACGATTTGTTTGTTGTTTGGAAGGGCTCACATCAGGAGGCGCAGGAGTTTATTAACTCAATTAATGTAAATACATAAAATTTACCCTTTACTGCCACGATAAGTGAAACTACAGTCAACTTCTTAGACACCCAGGTGTACATTCACAATAACAAAATTGAGACTAAACTTTATCGAAAAGAAACAGCGGGCAATTCGACTCTACATGCCATCAGCGCCCACCCGAGACACTTGATAAACAGCATCCCCAATGGGGAAATGCTGGGACTAAGGAGGGTGAACAACAATCTTGAAACTCTCAAAAAGGCACAAGATGAGAGCAAAGCCAGGTTCCTGGAAAGGGGATACTCACTCAAAACTAATGACGGGGCCATAGTCAAATCCATGATTCCTGATAGACTAGAGCTGATTAAAGATAAACAAAAGAAAATAGGAAGTCAGCAAGAACAACATGTAACTCAAGTTAAATCCAAAACAGATGATTTTAGGATAATCATGGAATTTAGCAGGCAGGCCAAGGAATTGCGAGGTATTATCACACGTTATTGGCCAATAGTATTGAGTGATCCCGTAATAGGAACCACATTACCAAACAAGGTCTCTATTACCCATAGCAGGGCACCCTCTATGAGGGATAAACTCGTTAAAACAAGCCCTGAATTGATTGAAAGCTGTAGTTGGCTTCAGACCCACAAGGGTTTCTTCAAATGCAAGACATGTAATGCGTGTCAACAGGGGATAAACAAAACCACGTATTCAACCCCCTTCAGCCCCAAGGAGTATAAAATCAGTAAACTTCTGACATGTAAAACTGAGTATGTGATTTACATATTGATATGCCCTTGTGGGCTACAATACATTGGAAGTACCAAACTCCAAGCACATAAACGGGTACTTCAACATATCAGAGCCATCACTAATCAGGACAGCACATACCCAGTAGCAAGACATTTCAAGGAGTACCACAGTTCAAGAAGTCAGGAATTAAAATATTTCCTTATAGACGCTGTTCCCCCGAGCAGAAGAGGAGGAAACAGGGAGGCCAAGCTACGCAGGCTTGAAACTAGATACATCCTTGAAATGGATTCTAAGCATCCAGGGGGCTTAACACGTCTGAAGATTTATACACCTGTCTCTAAAACTCTAAAAATCTGAAAATGTAAAGATTAAAAAACTAACATGTAACAATCTGTACTGGTGATCACAAGTTAAAAGGTTTTATGTTTTATATTGGATGTTTTTTGTTATTTATATATTTATGTATTTAATATTTAATATTTAATGTCTATACATATGTGACTTTTTTAACGTTTAACACTCTACAGCTGCAATATTGAATCCTACTTAAGCAATGTTGTGACACGAGAATTGAGAATGATGATTTGCCAAAAAATAGTACAAGTGTATATACACACATATATATCAGAAAATGAAGGAATAGGGATCTAAGGGTATTTAAACCTTGAATTTTGGCAGATACGATGGTTATTTGACAATTACCATCAAGACATAGGTATAATATTATGATAGTAATAATATTAGCAGGTACAATGAATATTTTAATTGTACAATATGATTTTAAAACATTTTAAGCACTATGGCACTTACACTTTTTGCACTATTAGCACTTTTGTTTGGGTATATGGACTGACAAAAGGTTTAGTCACAAGCAAAAGTAAATACCAAGGCACACTGTTATTCTGCGCATTGCTTATTGGCACGTATTTACTGAGAAGGTATTTTACAGGGCTATTAAAAGTTAGATTGGAGGACAGCGTTATCAATTAAATGTCTGTTCCCACAACATGATAACCAATAAATACAAAAATCAATTGAAGCTTTATAAGATCATTTTATATCAACAGACTTTATGCATGTAAAGTTTTTTAAAATATTTATGTATATTATATATTTATTTATGTAATTTTGCAAAAAAGCTTGTTGATATGTAACCTTTTATCATGCCACGCGCAACATATATGTATATATGAATTAATGCCTAGAATTGGTGCTTACATAATGTGAACTACACAAATGGTATTTCTTCCATGTCCATACCTGCTTTCACTCTTGCACCATTCACTATGCACTATGACACTTTAAAAACGAAAAACCAGTATTGCAACGATGTCATGTAACCAAGGCTCTTGAGGAGCTGAAACGCGTAATGGCGGCATCTGAATAAAACAGAAATATAGTACCTATCCTGTGGTCCGTGTCCGTGTGTGGTGGAAGAGAATCCGATTTCCGACGGAGAGCGTAATATATATATATATATATATATATATATATATATCACTGAAAAACCATAGGTTTCAGGGGCGTTATAGTTAGTTGGACATTTCACTCGTACAAAACCATAGAAATTCCCCACGTTATAGTTAGTTCAGCTAACTATAACTCGCTGCGCCCGCAATGCACTGCTGATGACGTCACATATTACATCACTCATGACATGGTCAGTGACATCACTCATGACATCACTGATGACATCTCAAATGACATCACTGATGACATCACTGATGACATCATCCTTGTGATAGAGTGGCAGACCTCCTCTCACCCTAATATAACCTTTGATACACACACTCAAAAATACAAACTAACATTTTCAAAACAATGGACATACCAATACCAGTTACAACACACCTATTCATTAATTCCAAGATCTACACACACATCCACTCATTCACCAACAGTCCCTATACAGTCACTCATACATGTACTCACTCATCATATGTACTCATACACCTATACATCCTGTTACACACCGTCACTCATCCATAGAGTTACTCACACACATAGTCACACATGCAAACAAAGTATCAAACATCCATTTACTTGCATATACAGTTATACACACACTACCACACTTACTTCTACAGAAACTTACACATACTTACTCTCTTAAACAATCACTTATAGAAACACCTACTTATTTGTACAGGAACTCTTCCAATCTCTCACTCTCACATATACTCACTTATATACACCAATACTCACATATACTAGTTTAAAACATATGTAGTTACTCATAAAGACACTATTGAGACAGTCATTCACTCACTAACACACCCATACTCATCCACCTATGCAGTCCTGCACACATGCTGTCTTCAACACATACAAACAGGGGGGCGTGGCTTAGCGGCGAAGCATGATGGCCGCAGCCTAGCGAAGCTCCGCACCAAACCCTCCCTTCCCGCATCTATCCGTACAAATATCCGGCACCTGAGGCGGGATCCGGCTGGCGGAGGCTCTGCTGGTCACGAAGAGCCCAGAGACGGGCCGCAATTGCCGAGGAACCTCCGGACGCGACCGAGGTGCGTCGGCGGCCAACGCTGGGCCGGAGGCCGGGACCTCGAGTGGCGACGCTACCCAGGTAGGGGTGAGGGCCGGTGGGCGGCGTGGGCTTGGTGCGCCGCTGCCTTGTCCGGGTGCTCCCCCTCCTGGGCCCCCTTGAAACCGGGGATCCGGAGTACCGAAGCGATCGTGGAGGGGTGCTGCCCTCTGCCTTGGACCTGGACCAACGGTCGACTGGAGCCGGTTGAAAGGGAGCCGGCCCCTCTGCACGCCCGGGTGACTGAGTAGTCCGTAACGCGGAGGGCTGGAAGTGGCCCTTGGTGATCCTTGGTCCGCGCTCGGTTGGGCGGCGGGCGCGGCGGGTCTAGCTGCCCGCGGAGCCCACAACAGGTTGGACGGCACTGGAGTGGGCCTGTCCAGGAGGAAACAAGCACCTAAAGACGGGACCGCCATTTTGATACAGAATAGCGCCCAAAACACGCGGAGCGATCCATACTGCTTCATTGTGAGGGGAGCAGAGAGTGAATAAAGACACCTCGGCGGTGCCGCATCTGGCCCAGAGATACCCGGGGAGGGGTTCCGGAGTGACTGACCGGCGCTGTGGCCGTGGGGAGCCCTGAGTTATGTCGACCTCCAGGGGGCCCAGAGCTACCCAAACCAACAAACTGGACAGATATACCTGCCCTAAGGGTTCTCTACCCGATCAGCAGCAGACTAGAGATAAGCAAATCGGGGGTCTAGAGGGGGGGGTTCCGGAGCCTACATTGAAAGACGTCATGGAGGCCATTGGTGGGATCCGAGCCTCCCTGGAGCAGAGAATGGACACTATATCCTCTGAGGTGATGCTTATCAGGGCGGACCTGGCTACAAACAGAGAAAAGGTCAAGCAACTCGAAATAACAGCCACGAGCCTAGTGGAAGACACCAACCAGCTGCAGATCGAAGTTAAGGAGCTGCGGGCGTTCCGCCAGTTCGCCGAAGGGAAGCTGGATGATTTTGAGGGGCGCTCACGGCGTAACAACGTCCGTATTTTAGGCGTGCCGGAAAAAGCGGAAGGCCAAGCTACAGACCTATTCGTGGAGAACCTCATCACAACTCACCTCCAGCCGAAAGGTCTGTCAAATATCTTTGTGGTGGAGAGAGCCCACAGAGTGCCCGGGGGCCGCCCAAGGGTGGGGGCGCCCCCCCGCCCAATATTGGCCAGACTCCTTAATTATCGAGACAGGGATGTCATACTGCAGGCAGCCAGGGTGGCGCCTCCGCTTAGATGGGAAAACTCCGTGATCACCTTCTTCCCGGATTTCACCCAGGTGGTTCAGAAGCAGCGCAGATCGTTTTTGGCAGTCAAGAAGAGACTGAGGGATAGGGGCCTGAAGTACGCGATGTTATTCCCGGCGAGGCTCCGGGTGGAGGCCGGGGGGAGGGTTCTATTCTTTGATGGTCCGGAGGAGGCTGCGGAGTGGCTGGATGACTGGAGAGACCCTGGGGAGCGGGACTCCCAAGGACACTAGCGGGCGAGAACTGTCCCACGGGCCAAGCTGTGTGACTGTGAATGCTGTCGTTCCCCTTCCGGGGACGGATAATCTGTTGTTCGCCCTCCCGCCACATACGGTGGAAGGGGGATAGAAACCAGTTTCAGAGCCTCAGCAACACTACTTCCGTCCTAAGTTGGACTAAATTACACTCAGGGACAATTTTGTTGTAAGTGACAGGGGAGGGAGGGAGGAGCGGAGCGGAAATTTTCCCCCAATTTTCTTCTTTTAGTATAAGCTTTGGGGCGACAGGCACTCTGCATTAAGTGAGTAATGGGCAGTTCTGAGCCCAGAGTGCAGGGGAGCAGGGAGGGGGAAGTTGGGAGGGGGTTCGGTTGGTTTTTTGTTTGTTTTGCAGCAACAGGGCACTGAAGATTCGTTACTATCGAGGATTGGTGATACGTGAATCTCTATGGCTACGCACTGGGAAAAAAGTTTTAAATTGATGAGTTGGAATGTTAATGGTCTAGGCGATAAGGTGAAGCGCTGTGTGGTGTTGCAATGTATTAGACGGCATGCCCCTGATGTAGTGCTGCTCCAGGAGACGCACCTAGTGGGGAATACATGTAGAGCCCTGGACCGGTGGGGATACAAGTTAGTGGTACATGCGGGTTTCACTAGGGGATCGCGAGGAGCGGGCATCCTGCTCAAGAAATCCTTCCCAATGACAGTACAGTCCTCCTGGGTGGATGAGAGGGGAGGTATGCGGGCATCACGGGACAGTGGGAGGGCTCCACGTTGACGCTTTTGTCGGTGTATGTGCCGCCGGGCCTTCAGGGGCAGACATTCGGAGACCTGGGCTCTATCCTCTTGGCAATGCCGCCGGGTTTTCTGGTGGTCGGGGGTGACCTAAACTCTGTAGTTTCTGGCACGTTGGACCGCTGGCCCCCACGTGAGCTCCGTCCCTCAAATAGCTGGCTCCCTGACTTTTTAGAAGCCTTAGGACTCGTAGATATATGGCGAGCACGTCACCTTGACACCACTCAATTCACCTTTCACTCTGGTGCCCATAATAGTCAGTCGCGGATCGACTACCTACTGGTCCCTCCAGATCAGCTAACACACATCACTGAGGTCAGGCACATGGCGAGGGGTGTCTCGGACCACTCCCCCCTCTGGGCTCAAGTGGTCGTTGGTCAGCACAGGGTGGGACGGGTTGCACCCATTAATCCCTGGCACCTCCGAAATCCGGTGGTACGTAAAGCACTGCTCGCTTCGATGGATCACTACTTCCAAGAAAATAAGGGCTCGGTGCAGTCCAGTCAGACATTGTGGGAAGCGTTCAAAACAGTGGTGAGGGGGCATGCACTTTCACAAATTGCGGGGGTGCGGAAAGAAAAAGTGAGGGAGGAGGTTGAGCTGGAAGGCGAGATCTCTCGTCTGGAAGAGGAAACAACGGGAGGGTCCAACCAGGACAGGCTTCATGTCCTTCAACTTAAGAGAGACAACTACAAAGCCTTGGTGACTGATAAAGCCAAAGAACTGGGGCGGGAGACGCAGGGTAGGATCTACGACCAGGGAGACAAGGCGGGAAAGTTAATTGCCTGGCTGGACAAAAAAGAACTGGCTAGTAGACTGGTGCCGGAGCTCCGTGATGGAACCGGACAGTCGATTACTGAACCCCAAGCGATCGCAGACGCCTTCGCAGCCCATTACGAGGAGACGTATACCTCGCAGGCACCGTACACTCAACATGACTCCCAAGCCCTCCTCGCGGATATCGCTCTCCCAACATTGTCGGATACTGACAGAGACTACTTGGAGGGCGTCCTTACCGCGGACGAGACCGCCCAAGCGATTAGGAGTCTGAAGTCGGGGAAAGCGTCGGGGCCTAATGGGTTGCCGGTCGAATTGTACAAACTTCGGCCTGACATGATTGCCCCATACATGTGCGCGATGTTTGAGGAAAGCAGGGAGAAGGGGGAACTGCCACGAGACCAACGACTGGCGACCCTGGTGACGATACATAAGGAAGGCAAGTCTAGATTGGATTGTGCCTCCTATCGGCCAGTCTCCTTATTGAACGCCGAACCAAAGATCTTAGCTAAACTCCTCGCTCTCAGGTTGGGCAAAGTGATCAGCGGACTGGTTCATCCGGACCAGTCTGGCTTTATGCCACAGCGTAACACTGCCCTTAACTTGCGCAGGGTGCATGGAGTGCTGGGGAGGGTTGACACTATTCAGGAGGCGGCAGTGATAGTGTCCTTGGATGCCTCAATGGCGTTCGACACAATGGAGTGGCCGTACCTATTCGCAGTCCTGGTGAAAATGGGGTTTGGTCCCCGGTTTATCCAATGGATACGGCTCTTGTACTCAAACCCCTTAGCACAAGTAGTGGTGAACAATAAGAAGTCGGGGGTCTTCGGCCTTGGTAGGGGGACTCGGCAGGGCTGTCCTCTCTCCCCGCTCCTGTTTGCCCTGGCGCTGGAGCCTTTGGCCTCCTGGATTCGGAGGAATCCGGTGCTGCGGGGACTTAGGTGGGCGGAGTCGTGGGAAGACCGCATTTCTCTGTACGCAGATGACATCCTCCTGTTTCTGGCCTCCCCAAAGGCGTCCCTTACAGTGGTCCTGGACATATTTGCGATCTTTGGCAGGTACTCCGGATACTCGATTAACTGGAGTAAATCCATCCTGTACGTCCTTCATGGACCTCCACCTGCTCTCCCCAGAGGGTGTCCGATACAGATCACCACCGCGGGATTCAAGTATCTAGGCATCTACATCACGACAGACCCCACTGGCAGGTACGCCCATAATCTCCTCCCGCCCCTGCAGCGCTTCCAGAAAGACTCGGAGCGTTGGAAGGCGCTCCCACTCTCCATGTTAGGCAGGGCGTCCCTATTCAAAATGATGTCTTTGCCGCGCTTCCTCTATGTGTTACAGAATACGATGGACATTGTCCCCTCCAGCTATTTTAAAAAGATCGAGAGCTTGCTGAGAAGTATGTTGTGGAATGGCCGGCCGCGAATTGCACTCCCCAAATTATATCTTGCTTGGTACGATGGGGGCATTGGGCTGCCAGATCTTAAAAGGTATTATTGGGCGGCACACCTGGCTGCCATCAATCATGGGACGTACAGGAGGCCTGACGATCCTGGCTATGCGCTGGACAGATGGCTGCTGCCGGGGGGACCTATGCCAGGGCCTTGTACACACGAAAGGGGAAACTTCACTTAACAGGGCCAACTAGGCACTCGGTGCAGATTTGGCAGGCAGCCACAAAAAGTCTGGGATGGGAAGGCAAACTAACACTAGCCACCCCCTATGGGACTCAGACCTTCTTGGTAACCTATGGAAAACAAAGGGCTTTGACAGGTGGGACCTCATAGGCATCTCCAGGATCGGCGATCTATGGGTCAAAGGGGAGGTTAAGCCTTTCGCTACTCTACAGCAAGAACACGAGCTGGCGGGCTCAGAGTATTTTCGGTACCTGCAGGTTAGACACGCTCTGCAGACTTGTCTCCCCAAGGGTGATGATCCTCCTGAGTCTACCCCCCTGGAGGACAGGATTCTAGATGGGTACTTGTCCACAAAGGCTATTTCCCTCACATACAAAAAGTTGGTTAATAACTCCGCTGACCCCTTACGCCTGCTGCGAGACAAGTGGGGAGAAGATGGGCTGATGCTGGACGATGAGGATTGGGTGGAGGCGTTCGCTTCCCCACGAGAGGTCGCCATATCAGCTAGACTGCGTTTGGTTCAGCTTAAGATCCTGCACCGCGTTTATATGACCGGGCCTCAGTTACTGAAAATGGGTAGGGCGACAGATAGTAACTGCAGGAGGGGCTGTGGACGTGTGGGCACTCTCATGCACATACTCTGGGAGTGTCCGCTGATTCAGGGATACTGGAGCAAAATACATGAGGTCCTTAGTGGGATCCTCGAACTGGAGTTTCCCCTGGAGGCCAAGAGGTGTCTTCTGAATGTGTGGGAACCTACAGACCTCAACAACACTCGCATCACATGGGTTACCCTGGGGTTGATGGTTGCGAAGCGAAATATCGCTCAAAAGTGGGGGTCCACAACACTACCGACCGTGTCAGCCTGGAAAAGGGACATGGATTGGTGCATGTTTCGTGAAAAGACAGTGTACGTGTCTAGGGGGTGTCCCCGGAAATGGCATCGCATCTGGGACGACTGGAATGGGTATAGGGGTGGTATTTGTTCTCCTCCGGTTGCCCAACTCCGGGAGGATCCCTCATCGCCATAATATTGTCGTCACTCTATGCATAGATTTTCATTTGACTTTGTTAAACATTCCTGAAACCTTCTGTACGATGTATACAATGGTGCCCTGCCATGTTGATGCTGCTCTTGTTTAATAAAAAGAATTAATAAAAAAACACATACAAACAGTGAGTCACTCATTCATGCATCTATGCACTAAGTAATACCCCCCACCGAACCATACAGACACTCATACTGTTACTCAAAAAACCAACTAATAACCCATATAGACACTCATGTAGCTACTCACCAACCCATGCAGCCACTTATACACAAAGTGAGAGACTGATACAGATATTTTCATATTTAAACATTACTCACTAACCCATGTATTCACTAAGATACACTTAGTCAGTTATACAATCAATTTTACAAAAATAAATCATCCATTTAGACACTTATATACCCATTTATTCTTCCATCGACCTTGAGATATACATATATAAAACATATTTAATTTTCAGAAAAACACACATTCACTGGATGATGTCATCAGTGATGTCATCAGTGATGTCATGAGTGATGTCACTGACCATGTCATGAGTGATGTAATATGTGACGTCATCAGCAGTGCATTATGGGCGCGCGAGTTATAGTTAGCTGAACTAACTATAACGAGGGAATTTCTATGGTTTTGTACGAGTGAAATGTCCAACTAACTATAACGCCCCTGAAACCTATGGTTTTTTCAGTGAATTTCTAAGGTTTTTTAAATGCTAATTTCTAACTATAACGTGCCTGAAACCTATGGTTTTTCAGTGAATTTCTAAGGTTTTTTAAATACTAATTTCTAACTATAACGTGCCTGAAACCTATGGTTTTTCAGTGAATATATATATATTTATTATACTATGTATACATGTGAAAATGTCTCGGTCCCCTGTTTGCCTCGGTGGCACGGAAAAATGGGTGGAACTGACGTCAGCATGCCGACGAGGTCCTCTTATGGCTCCGATGACGTCATACGGTGTCACGAGCGGAGCCGTGCTCGTTGACGTGGGAGAGCTAGGAAAGAATTTCCATGGAATGCTGGTGCAGGGGATATTCACCTAAGTGTTCAAGCTAGTCCTTTGGGAGCAACTGTTTATGTTGCCACTCCAGAAACCGAAACCAGTGATCCGAGGGCAGAGGCCCTGCAGATGGCACACGAGGTGGGGTGCCCAGTCGTGGGCACCGGCGGGGCAGCGAAGTGACAAGCACCACAACCCACAAAAAAGAGTAACGAGGGCACTGAATAACACAGGATCTTCTCTTTGTATCTGGCAGGAACAACGAAGTTAAAATGCCCTAGTACCAAAATGTAGAATTAGTGCTACAACGGTCTTCAAGAGGACCTGCGATGCCGCTTCTGCCTCCCGTACCCTGGAGGCGGCACATTGGTCACGCGGTACGGTCATACTGCGGTGGGACGCACACTCGTTGACCTCTCATGGCACTGCTCCACACTTCAGGGAGGATGCTTTCCATTAGCTATGTTTTCAGATGACATGTCGCGCCGGCCCCGTCCAACAACAGAACTCCTTTAGATCCAAACAGACTCTTCCACTCTCTCACCGGAAGTGAAATCAGGCCACGCGGACACTTTCACAATACAACAGCCGGGAATGCACTTTTCGGTAAAAAAACAACATTCCTTCCTCCTAATTAATCAAATAAACGTCTCACTGAAGAACAGGGGCCATCTTCGATCGGTAAACAGCCGTTACAATGACTTTTTACTTTGCGATACCATTACAACGCATGCATTACCACGCATGCGTTGTACATCACGAAGTCATTACTACGCTTTTTTAGAACGCATGGTCATTTACCATGCATGCCTTTACAATGAATTTTGTTGTAAAGGTATGTATGGTAATGACCATGCGTTCTAAAAAACATGTAGACGATCCATGTCGTTGTAAGGAAACAGAGGCTGTTCTGTTTCCTCACAACGACGTGCCACGCCCCTAAGAGATGACGTGAAGCAGGAACCACGAGGAGAGAGGAACCATGAGGAGTGAGAGGTAAGTGGGATTGGGCATGGGGTGGGGGTTTCTTTTCTAGGGTTTAGGGTAGTGCAGTGGTGTTTGGGTGGAGTAGGGGGTCGTGCTGGGGGTAGTGTTTTAGGGTTTAGGGTAGTGCAGTGGTATTTGGGTAATGTAGGGGGTTGTGCTGGGGGTAGTGGTTTAGGGTTTAGGGTAGTGCAGTAGTGTAGGGGGTCGTGCTGGTGGTAGTGTTTTAGGGTTTAGGGTAGTGCAGTGGTGTATGGGTGGTGTAGGGGTCGTGCTGGGGTAGTGTTTTAGGGTTTAGGGTAGTGCAGTGGTGTTTGAGTAGTGTAGGGGGTCATGCTGGTGGTAGTGTTTTAGGGTTTAAGGTAGTGCAGTGGTGTTTGTGTAGTGTAGGGGGTCATGCTGGGGGTAGTGTTTTATGGTTTAGGAGTAGTGCAGTGGTGTTTGGGTAGTGTAGGGGTCGTGCTGGGGGTAGATTTAGGGTTTAGGGTAGTGCAGTGGTGTTTGGGTAGTGTAGGGTGTCGTGCTGGGGTAGTGTTTTAGGGTTTAGGGTAGTGCAGTGGTGTTTGTGTAGTGTAGGGGTTGTGCTGGGGGTAGTGTTTTAGGGTTTATGTTAGTGCAGTGGTGTTTGGGTAGTGTAGGGGGTAGTGCTGGGGTAGTGTTTTAGGGTTTAGGGTAGTGCAGTCGTGTTTGTGTAGTGTAGGGGGTCGTGTTTTAGGGTATAGGGTAGTGCAGTGGTGTTTGTGTAGTGTGGGTGGTCATGCTGGGGGTATATTTAGGGTTTAGTGTAGTGCAGTGGTGTTTGGGTAGTGTAGGGAGTCGTGCTGGTGGTAGTGTTTTAGGGTTTAGGGTAGTGCAGTTATGTTTGGGTAGTGTAGGGTGTCGTGCTGGGGGTAGTGTTTTAGCACTTATTTTTCTTTCTACAGCACTAACCATAATTTCTATGGCAAAATGATCCCCCTCATTTTGTTCCTTTTAAATTAAATGTTTTAAGTGTTACCAGTTTATTCCAATCAAGATGGCTTCAGGTGTGCCATACTTTTGTCATAAGTAGGACTGTTAGCGCTCTAGTTGTTCTTTAGAACACTCTGGGAAGCTGCAGTAGAACACAAAGGCATCAACTGACAGGCTGCTCCTGTTGAAATATAACAGGAAGATATTTGAGATCTCACTTAAAACATGTCCTAATTTTTTCTTTCTACAGCACTAACCATAATTTCTATGACAAAATGAACCCCCTCATTTTGTTCCTTTTAAATTAAATGTTTTAAGAGTTACCAGTTTATTCCAATCAAGATGGCTTCAGGTGTGCCATAATTTTGTCATAAGTAAGACTGTTAGCGCTCTAGTTGTTCTTTAGAACACTCTGGGAAGCTGCAGTAGAACACAAAGGCATCAACTGACAGGCTGCTCCTGTTGAAATATAACAGGAAGATATTTGAGATCACACTTGAAACATGTCCTAATTTTTCTTTCTACAGCACTAACCATAATTTCTATGACAAAATGAACCCCATCATTTTGTTCCTTTTTAAATTAAATGTTTTAAGTGTTACCAGTTTATTCCAATCAAGATGGCTTCAGGTGTGCCATAATTTTGTCATAAGTAAGGCTGTTAGCACTCTAGTTGTTCTTTAGAACACTCTGGGAAGCTGCAGTAGAACACAAAGGCATCAACTGACAGGCTGCTCCCTGTTGAAATATAACAGGAAGATATTTGAGATCTCACTTAAAACATGTCCTAATTTTCTTTCTACAGCACTAACCATAATTTCTATGGCAAAATGAACCCCCTCATTTTGTTCCTTTTTAAATTAAATGTTTTAAGTGTTACCATTTTATTCCAATCAAGATGGCTTCAGGTGTGCCTTAATTTTGTCATAAGTAAGACTGTTAGCGCTCTAGTTGTTCTTTAGAACACTCTGGGAAGCTGCAGTAGAACACAAAGGCATCAACTGACAGGCTGCTCCTGTTGAAATATAACAGGAAGATATTTGAGATCACACTTGAAACATGTCCTAATTTTTCTTTCTACAGCACTAACCATAATTTCTATGACAAAATGAACCCCATCATTTTGTTCCTTTTTAAATTAAATGTTTTAAGTGTTACCAGTTTATTCCAATCAAGATGGCTTCAGGTGTGCCATACTTTTGTCATAAGTAAGCACTCTAGTTGTTCTTTAGAACACTCTGGGAAGCTGCAGTAGAACACAAAGGAATCAACTGACAGTCTCTGCCCTTGTTGGATGTACATGTTTTACTGAGAATGTCAGACTTCATTCTCACATGACTGAGAAAGATAATGTGAATTTACAGAAAATATGCTCTCATTTTAGCTTCTGGAGCACCTTCCAAAACTGTATGGGACAAGCATGTGAAAATAGTTTTCTCTCAAACATGATTCATGATATCCCAGCAGAAGGTTTTTCACAGGGTAAAATCACCTTAGAACACACCACAATTCCTGAAATTAGTATAGTACCATCAACAAATGAATTCTAATGTAACTAAAGTCTGTTATCACCCTTTATAGTTCTCCTTTTGGTAACCCTCAAAATCTTGGATTCACTACAATGCATTTCAATGGGGTACTATCATTTATATTGGTCCCAAGATGGCTGCCAGCAATTCCAGGATGAAGTGCTGACAGCCAATCAGATCTCACGATGACATGTGTGGTTAGGCTCCGCCCAGATATATATGTGTTTTCTTTTTCAAATTTCTCAGGAACTTCTGAACGGATTTACACCATTTAAGCAAAAGGCACGACCCTGAAACAAGGGCTACCTTTTTGGCAAATTTGGTGTAATTCCGTTCAGCAGTTCGGGCTGTAGCTGCGACTAAAGGTTACTATGGAAAATTGCATGGGGAAAACATGTTTTGGGACCCCCTTTTTCTCGGCCCCCGCTTGCCGAATCACCCCGAGACTTTCAGGATAGGAGTGGACCGGAGCGCCCCAACAAGTTGGAAAATTTCACGAAGATTCGTCAACCGGCGCCAAAGTTATTTCAAATAGAATGGTGCGGATTTCCTATGGAAAATAGGTCCTAACTATAACTATCTACTGGCGACCGCCAGTAGATAATATATATACACACGTTGAACTTACTTAAAGGGGATTGTTGCCCGCATTTGGGAACTCTTTAGTCCATCATGCATCAAAAAAGAATGCTCTTCAGCACACGCCCATTGGGGGCGAGCATGTCAATAAAGCTAGCTGGAAATGCAATTGAAATGCGTGCCTCAGTGTGTGTTTGGAGCAGCCCAGGAAGAAGCGACTTGAGGCTGTGAAACGCGTTGGCAGTATCAATTAAGTGGGAGCAGAAAAGCAAGCTGCATTACACTGCCGGATGGCTGAGCATCGTCGAGTGCCCTCTCATTGCTTTGGGAACTTTGCTGAATAACATATTGCACGGCAGCCCTGCCGGGGAGGGGGCACCATCGTCAGCAGGAAAAGAAGGTATCCAGCTGATTGAGGCTTTGATTTCGAACTGTTCGAGATCGTGTGAAGCACAGTGCTCAATATGTGAATTAGCTTGCAGCAATGCTCCCACCCTTACTAAAGGTTTGAAATAATTTTTGCTTTAAATCAACACACATTGAACTTACTTAAAGGGGATTGTTGCTCGCATTTGGGAACTCTTTAGTCCATCATGCATCAAAAAAGAATGCTCTTCAGCACACGCCCATTGGGGGCGAGCATGTCAATAAAGCTAGCTGGAAATGCAATTGAAATGCGTGCCTCAGTGTGTGTTTGGAGCAGCCCAGGAAGAAGCGGCTTGAGGCCGTGAAACGCGTTGGCAGTATCAATTAAGTGGGAGCAGAAAAGCAAGCTGCATTACACTGCCGGATGGCTGAGCATCGTCGAGTGCCCTCTCATTGCTTTGGGAACTTTGTTGAATTATATATATATATATATATATATATAATATTTTCCAGAAAACACTACAAAGTAAGTGTTCAGAAACCAATTAACTTGATGTCTATTCAAAATATCTTAATAGTGTTGAAGAATTGCTTATTTAGTTCTGTTTTATATATTTTTTCAGTGAGAAAGGCCATACCGAGAATTCAAATAATGTCTAAAAGAATAGAGTAAAGTCCCCCCTGAAATTATTATATGATAAGAGAAAAATCGTAGCACCACAAAACTCTGTCCAAAGTGAAATAAGTGCATAAACAAAGGTCGCAACAAGGCTGGGTATGGCCTTTCTCACTGGAATTATCCTCTCATATAGAGGGTGCATTTGTTACCTTGGAAAGATATAGAAACACTAATCAATGTATATACACCAGTTGGTATGATATCAATTGTTATGACTGTGCATGGGATTCCACTAGGAAGTTGTGGTGTTCCCAACCTGTGTCTTTTGCCTTCCTTGTAAGCCACAGGTTCCAGAACCTAGAACGTGGGAAAGGTTGCTAAGCGCCGCTTGAATGTTGGGTCAGCAGTTGCTCCTAGCTGGCTGCTGGATGGGGTCTACACCTGTACCTTCTTGAATAAACCTCTTCTCTTCATTAAGCGGCTCCTTCTACTTCTTTGGTCGAGGCATATTACCTCATTTTGGCGACGATCTGCAACCCACGCTGCCTCAACCAGTGATATTTAAAACATTGAATATCGAGAAGAATAGACCCCAACAGCACATCCATTCCTTCACGGTTTAATCTCTCAACTAAAGCGACCTACAACCAAGCCGGACATTCAAGCAAACCAGACGGACTCCGACACCGTGGAAGAACAAAGAAAACGCTACTACAAACAACTGATGACCACCGGCCTTGCCTCTTTGTCACAAGTAAGGAGGAAAGGGGGAAGGAAGTTTCTTACCGTTGAGACCTAAGCAGACTTTTAAGCCTCTTCCTCCCGTGATCTGCTAAATCGGGGGCCGGTGGTGGCAGACTTTTCAGCTTCACTAGTGAGTTCTCTTGTGCCACCTTGCTATTAATCGCGTGCAGGCGCGCGCGTCTCCAACCTGTCCTGCCTGACCCTCGACGACGCTACGCGACGTGCTGAAACGCAATGTGCGTGTGCCCATTTTGTATTCAGTGTCGCTGTGTTGGAAGTCAGCGCACTAGTGGTCTTGTAACCCAGCACTTGTAACCCAGCAACCAATGAACGCCGGTGCTCACGGCCCTGTTTCATCGTACTAACGCGCACAGCTGTTTGTGATACGCTGATGCGCACAGCTTCCTTCTGTGATTTTAAATCATCCGTGACACACCGATGCGCACAGCTTCCTTCTGTGACTCTAAATCATCTTGTCCCCAATTTTACATTTGTTCACTGGTGTGCACGACCTCGTTCCACAAATTGGTGTGCACAGCTGATTGTCACATGCTGATGCGCACAGCTTCGTTATGTTATTTTCAATTTAATTCGTATTTATCTCCACTTTTGGGTGATAATGGTGCACAGGTTTTCATATGTACGCTGATGCGTACAGGTTGTACTCCCCTTCATTATCCTCACACTGCAACAGTACTAGTTGGTGTTCGTGTGTTAACACGTATTTTGCATACTAAATTGTATTTCTACTCGCAGCTCATTGGTCTCTCCACCAATTTATTATTGTTAGCAACCCATTGTTGTGAAGCGCGTTTTTATTCTTCTGTTCGCTGATGCACACAGCTGGTATTTGAAAATAGTGTGCAAGCACAATACGTTTGGAAGAGTAATTGAAGCTTCTTACAATGCAAAATGTACCGGCACCGCCGTTTTTCCTTTCTTCTCCTGGTGTTCCTCCCATCTTGTGGCAGAAATGAAAAAAGGTCTTCAATCACTATGCACGAGTCTGTGGCACCTCTCTCAGTGCGGAGAGGTAATCTTCTCTGCTGATGCATTGTTTAGGGTCTGAGGGACAGGAAGTCTTTGAACACCTTCCAGACCTCGCGGATAGTGATGCGGCGTCCCTCAATGAGTATGAAATTTGTTTTAAAAAACTTGACCTTCACTATCTACCCAAAGTCAGCACTGTGCTAGAGCGATGGAACTTTGGTAGAAGGATGCAAAGGGAAGATGAATCCGTTGAACAATACATTACAACTTTACGGAAGTTAGCGTCAACTTGCAACTTTGGTGCAACCCTGGAGGAACGTCTCAGGGATCAGTTCATGTTGGGGTGTGTGCAGGATAAGACTAGGGATTCTCTTTGGCAGAAAGATAATCCGTCTCTGCATGAAGTCATCACTGTAGCTAAGAGCCAGGAACACTCAAAAGCGTGTATTGACACTATAAAGAAAGACTCGAGTCTTGTGAAAAGTGATCAAAGTGATGTTAAAGTTGTGGTGGACAAGTCAGTTAAGTCTAAAAGTCATGTTGATCAAAGACAATATATTCAACCTCAGAGGTTCACTTATGATAATCATTAAGCCAACCAAAAGCCATGGGCTAGAAAACAATTTTATGGCAAATGCTATAGGTGTGGGGACCCAGGTCAAATGGCAGATTACAAAAATTGCCCGGGTAGGAAAGCAACTTGCAAACTCTGTGGGAAGAAGGGTCATGTTTCGAAATGTTGCAACTCAGGTAACCTTAATGTAGACCTGGGCGGTAAATTCCGTTCCGCTCGCGGAATTTGCGGAATTTGGGTAATTTCGCGTTTCGCGGAGAACGCGGAATTGCCCAAACTTCCGCGATCCGCGGCTTCGTGGAATTTTTTGCTTGTTCGCGCTTTCAAAGTGCGTGTTCGTGAGATATTTCCCCCCGAGCACGCAAACAGCGTTCGCGAACAGGAAAAAAGCATCGCGAACGGGCGGAACAAGCCATTCCGCGTGTTCGTGGAACTTTTGCGTGCTCGCGGAGATTTTTTACCGTTTCGCGGAGCTTTGCGTAGTGCGACTACGCAAATTCCGCCCACCCCTACCTTAATGTCAACAAGTCTGTGAAAGAGGTTGACTGTGATATTTATGACACTGATGAATTTGTTATTAGTCAAGTCAAAGGTAAGGAACCTGATGGTCCTTATGAGGATGTTTTGATCAACGATGCTGTGGTCAATATGCTGTTTGACTCAGGGGCTAAAATTACACTGGTTCCAAAGGTATTCTATGATGAGCACCTACATGATAAGGTTGTTCTCAAGAAACCCAATATTAGGCCCAAAGGTTATGGAGGGGTGCCGATAGATTTACTTGGGTACTTTTGGGGTGTGGTAAATTACAAAGGGAGAGTGATTTCTGGAAAGATTTACGTGTCTATGAAAGGGGACTCTCTCATTAGTTGGCTTCATGAAAGGGACCTTAACGTTTTTCTAGATCTCAACGAAGTTCTGCAAGTCCGTCTAAAAGAAGCACCCTCTGTAAGAGTAGTCAAGAGCTTTGAGAATGATTTGGTTAAAGAATTTCCTGCAGTGTTTGCTAATGAGTTGGGATGTTGTAAGAATTATGTACACAAGATAAGACTGAAAGAGAATGTCATTCCCAAAGTTGCTAAAGTTAGATCCGTTCCTCTCTTAGTGAGAGATAGTATGAAAAATGAATTAGACAAACTTCTTGCTAAAGGTGTGATTCAAGAGGTGGAAGCGACAGAGTGGGTTTCTCCGGTTGTCATGGCACGGAAGGCCAACGGAGAGGCTCGCCTATGCGTGGACTTGAGAGAGCTCAACAGATCTGTAATTGTGGATCATTTCCCCTTACCCAACATTGCTGAGATGTTGTGCTCTCTGGAAGGTGCCAGACATTTTTCCTCGCTGGATCTGAGCTCCGCATACCACCAGGTGAAGCTACATTCTTCTTCCCAAGAATACACAACGTTTGTCACACCTTTTGGCACCTTTAGATTTCTGAGGATGCCTTTTGGCCTTATCTCTGCTGCGTCCGTTTTCCAGAGGGTGATGGAAGGCATTCTCAGAGACTTAGGTGGTGTGAAGGTCTACCAAGGCGATGTGCTTGTTTTCGGAGGTGATGAGGGCGAACATAATCTGAGATTGAGAGCGGTCTTGAGTAAGCTAGAGAATGCTGGTCTGACTTTACGGGCTGATAAATGTAAGTTTAACGTGCAAGAAATTGAATATCTTGGGCATACTGTGTCAAGTGAAGGAATTAGGCCTAAGGAGTCTCTTGTGAATTGTATTCTTGATCTGCGTTCACCTTCCTGTAAAGATGAGCTCATTAAATTTTTAGGTATGGCGGAGTTTTACCATAAATTCATTCCAGACTTTGCAGGAAAGACTTCGTTCATGAGACTTTTATTGAAGAAAGGGTCAGAATTTTCATGGTCGGAAGACTGTGAGAAGGAGTTCATCGGTATAAAGAATGAACTCAATCATGCCACCTCCCTCAGTAGTTTTGACCCATCTAAACCTTCTTTTCTTATGACGGACGCAAGTGCCACTGGTTTAGGAGCTGTACTCTTACAGAAAACAGATGGTGTGGAAAGGACAATTCTGTTCATCAGCAGACCCTTAAGGGGTGCAGAGTGTAACTACTCTGTAATTGAGAAGGAGGCGTTGGGTGTGTTTTGGGCAGTACGCAAGTTACGTAAATTTTTGTGGGGAAAGAAGTTCACTGTTTTCTCTGATCATAAACCCTTAAAGAAGTGTTCACAAAGAAAGGAATAGACTTTGTGTCACACAGAATTCGTAAGTGGGTAGTAGCTCTGCAAGAATTTGATTTTGATCTTTTATATCTACCCGGATCCAGCAATGTTCTTGCCGATTGCTTATCAAGGCTGGGTGGAAATGATGTTGACTCTGTTGAAGAGTTTAACGATTTTGGTGGAGAAGATTTGGAGAAGACGTCAATGTATGTGCAATTAGTGAAGGTGTTGTTTCAGAGTCTGTATGGAAGGAACATCTTTTAAATGATGTGGTCTTGCAAAAGGTAATTGTCATGGTGAAGGACGGGTGGTGCGAAAAGAAAGACTGCGAGGTTGATTTGAGAGGTTTTTGGCATGTCAAGGAAGATTTGGCTGTTGTAGCTGGGGTGCTTATGCGTGGGAGCAAGCTCATTCCCCCACTGGTCCTGAGAGAAAAGTTGGTGGGGAGTGCCCATGCTTCGCACATGGGAATAGCAAAGACCAAGGAAAGAATCAGAGAAGGGTTTTGGTGGCCCGCCATGGATGTTTCAATAGAGAGACTAGTGCGTGAGTGTACTGAGTGTGCCAATTGTGATAAGTCTTACAAGTGCAGAACTCAACCCATGGTTGTGAGAGAACTAGCTGATGCCCCGTGGTCTGATATCTCCTTGGACATTTTAGGTCCCATTAATTTGAGGTCACAGTCTCGTTATGTCATAGTGTGTATTGATATGTTTTCACGGTGGCCAGAGATAAAGATTGTTAATTCGGTTGAATCTGATGTTGTTATCAAATTCCTAGATGAGCTGTTTGAACGTGAAGGGTTTCCTCGGACCGTGCTATCTGACAATGGTGTTCAGTTCACCTCTCGTGCGGTGGAGGAATTTTTGTCTGCGAGAGGTATTAAGCACAAGACAACCTCTCTTTATCATCCACAAAGTAATGGCATGGTTGAGAGGTTTAACCGTGTCCTCAAAGAAGCTATACAGCAAGCAAGGTCGTGTGGCATGTGCTGGGAGGTTGCAGTGAAGAAAAAGGTGAGAGAGTATCGTTTCACTCCACACTCTTCTACTGGTGTAGCCCCTTTTCGCCTTTTTAAAGGGAGGATAGCTAATGTGGAGGTGGCTCCGTCTTGGATGTCTGACAAAAGAGCCTTGGCTGATGAGAAGTTTGATTGTGTGGATGGGTGGAAGGACAAGGAACGTACTGGTATGATGAAAAGGAAAATTAGCTATGATCTAAGAAAAGCTGTAAAATGTACCATGGTTGCTGTTGGTGACTGGGTCAAGATCAGGTTACCAAAGAAAACTTCTGGCGTATCCAAATACAGTCGACCATTTCAGGTCGTCAAGGTGTTTAGAAATGCTGTAAGGACGAATGATCACAAAATTTGGAATTTGGAAAGGGTTGTTAAATGTGGGACAACTTCCTTTGATGGCTTCCCTCCATGTTCAGGAGGAAGTGATGTTCAAATACCTGAGTGTAGTTCGAGACCCATACGGTTGAAACCGGTCCCTCTTCGTCTCCAAGATTGAGACTCGTAAGTTTTCACTGAATGCTTGTTTTTACTGAATGTTTTTTTTTTTTTTTTCTATGCCTTAGGGGTTTTCTCCTATGTTGTTATGTAGGTTCTGTTTAAGTTTAAAATGGTTGTTTCTTTGATTTATGATGCTCAGGTTTGTTTATGAAGGGGGAGGTGATGTGGTGTTCCCAACCTGTGTCTTTTGCCTTCCTTGTAAGCCACAGGTTCCAGAACCTAGAACGTGGGAAAGGTTGCTAAGCGCCGCTTGAATGTTGGGTCAGCAGTTGCTCCTAGCTGGCTGCTGGGTGGGGTCTACACCTGTACCTTCTTGAATAAACCTCTTCTCTTCATTAAGCGGCTCCTTATACTTCTTTGGTCGAGGCATATTACCTCAGAAGTCACAGATCATTTTATCTAAAACAAAGTTACCTCACAAATTGTCACTACATGATGGGTTACCAGTGGTCTTATAAACAATCTACGTAAGGGTGGTTGTTTGTATATCTTTTAGCCCTGAGGAAGTCGCGGGATTACACCTACAGCGACGAAACAGGTGTTGGCTCTGAGGCTAAAGAATTGAATTGAAGAAAACGGATTATTGGAAGACCTTTATTGTATAAATTTATGAATAACCTCACATGATTGTCTTCTCAAATAACTACCAACATATCTGTAATATATAATAAGCGTGTGCTTGGAATATATAGAACTTGTTTGATAATTGATCTTTTGATCAAAACTTACAAATTGCTGATACTAACAACTGTGTATTTCCAGCTAGCGCCATCGCCCTTATCAGATCAGCCACAGAACATATCCCTCGCACAGACTTAGATGTCCCTTTTTAACTTTTCGCTCTTTCACACACTGGTCTGTCAATGGTGCCCACTTATTCTCCTCTTCTCTTTTCCCTTCCACTGGTCGTCTCTCTCATTTTTCTCACTGTCTTTGTTCGCCAATCTCTCTCTCACTTAACTGTCTCTTACACACCTGTCTCTATTGATGTCCATGTGTTGTACTCTCCCTCTAATTCACTATTTTTGCCAGGTGCTGTATAGTGCAACAATAGATCAAAATTGTTGCAGCTTTGTTGCTTTCTGTGTACTGCTGAGGACATCGTACACAGCAAGCTGCAGCCAGGGGGTAGCTGGGGCTGTTTATTTTTTGTGGGGTGGGCGGAATATTCCGTTACGCCAGCAGAATTGGTGGAATTGGGCCACTGCATGTTATTCTTTAATGCGGACTTCTAGACAAATTACGCTAATTGGCGCTTGGCGGACCTTTTCTCCCTCAAGGCGCCAGAATATGCGAGCTGTCGAGCGAGAGGAAGATTTGGCATTCCCAGTGTGATTTCCTAACATTGGGGGTCAGCAGCGTTCGCAAGCAATCGTGGTCAGAGGGTTGCCATTTTGAGTAGGTTTGCTGCCGCTCAAGTAGATTTCTACTCGAGCAGCAGCAAAATAAACTGAAATGGCCACACGCTCTTGCGCAACACATGGATCCGTTCACGCTGATTTTCAGTGCTACTCGTGCTACTGGCACTAAATTGCAGCGTGAGCTGCATATTTTCTGCCCATTGGCGGAATTCCGCAGAATCTTGCTGAGTTTTTCTGCAACTCTGTAGAATCCGCGGAGTGAAACACAGTGAGTTCCACCCACCCTTAATTTTCCAGCCAGAGAATGCACTGCCACTAGATACTCAGTGTGGGGGCCCCTCCTGGGTCAGGAAGTCTAGGGGCCAGCTGCACCACAGGTGGGGGGCTGTGGGGCATTGCAATTCATCCCTGGTGTCCAGTAACTCTGCTTTAGGACCTTATTACGAGTCTGATGGTCCACGGACCGCCAGACTTGCGGGGCGCAGTGGCGATGGTCCAGCCACCGCCGCACCGGTGGTCCGACGGCTGTATTATAAGTTTGGCGGTCGGACCACCATGTGACCACCGCAACCGACAGGGAGCCACGTTCCCTGGTGTTGGCGCAGCGGTCAAGGGCTCAGAATATGCTGTCGGTGCTGCTGCAGCACCGCCTTTCGTATTTTGAGTTTCCTGACTGCTAGCCTTACATGGTGGTCAGCCCGGCCATGTAAAAGCTGGCTGTGGGGAAAGATAGGGGGCCCTATCGTGCCTCCCTGGCTCCATGCAGGTCGTAGCAACTGTGGTCTCGTTACACACTTCGTTTGGAAGATCGTATAAATTCTTGTGATCAGCATTCTACGTACTTCGCTGTTGATAAAAAGTGGACAAGTGGGTTCACTGATGCTCTGCAGGATGCACATGTATGTGCCTGTTCCCCCTTGCGCAGCTTTTAATGTCACCATACTCCACATGAATTGCACAGATGGACCAGTATTCTTGAAACAAACATTATCAAACAGACATTCCAGATTAATAATACTCCGTTCAACTCAATTTGCATAACTTCTCCCCACAATACACTGCGGAAAACCACATCACAGCTCACACCCACCACTGGGCAGAAGGGTAATTTTGCCGTAAGAATCCCAGAAGCCACCTTCCCAACTGAGGAGCTCATAGTTTTGAGCAGCTAAGTAACAGTCATCTGTTTACAGATTGTTAAAAAAATGTATTTTGTAACTGATTACGCTAGAGACAACTTGCTACTATGCATTTTCAGGATTATTGGAATTTAGATGTAGTTGACAGTTGTCATTTTTATGGGTTCTATTGGTTTTTACAAGAACCACTTTGTAATTCGCTTTTGCTTTGACAGTAGTTGGTTTTATCTCTACTTGCTTAGACTTTAACTACTGAACTGTGTCATCTCATTGATTTTTTAAAGAATTTATGTTGGCAATGTCCCCAAGAGGTGACTGTGGTGTTTCACTGTAGGTCAATATGACTTTAAGACATGCATTACAGGACAGTATTGATAAACTGCCATTTCAGCATCTCAATCTTTATACATTAGAATGAAGATTAGCTTGACTCTCAAAGCACATCGTACAAGGGGTGCAATTGAATTGACAAACTATGACTCAAGAATTCCATTACATTTCAGTAATCTCCATAGAGTTTCAAGGTCCGATTGAGCCAACTTATCAACATCTAAAAGTCCAAATTCCAATACAGACTCTCGTGGAAACAAATATGTTAGCGGAACGTAACAATGGACAGACATAGCAAATTACAGTGTAACTCAACCCAAACGATGGACTAGGTCTTGCAACGATAAATACATCGACCTAACCAAGAAATGCAAAGACTGCAGCCAAGCAACCAAACGAGCCACACAAAAATCTAAATGGCATGAAAAGCACCTTTGACAAAAATTAATCCACAGAGAGACTCGCAGTGAAAAAGGGAAGACATAGACCACGTGCAAACAATGTATTTATTAATATCAAGTTACACAGACCTGCATATGAGGCATGAATTACAGATGCAACGAAAGGAGAGCTCAGACAAATTGAGTAGGAAGCCTGTAAATTGATGCACCACCAACAGCACTATCATTACAAATTAAGCCCCTGGCTCACACAAACCTTAGTACATGCACCTACAGATGCTACGAAAGCACTGATATTGGTATCTCCACACCCACTTAATAATACCCACCCAATCTCTTCTGGGAAAAGGAACGCTATGACCATGCAGATGAAGACTGCAAGAATGGTTCACCTCTTCTCCACGTACAACTCAAAAGAGCACACATACAAATATAACCTATCATTATAAGATGGAGAGCCTACAGGAGATGGGTGTATGTGATGGCCAATACTCTATGACCCAATGGACCATGCCTGTAGCCCACAGAAGATCTTGGAGGAGGGGGTGACCCTCAAGCATAACTACATCATAAATGGGTCTTGGGGTGCACAGGAATGTGGATCGCCCACAACATCTTTTAAAAAGCCACCAAAACACTGAGATTTTAAAGAATGCAGCACATTGTCAGTATGTATTAAAGTGTTCTTCCATGACAGCTATTTCTGATAACTTATAGGAACGGGGAGAAAGGAACATTTGTAATATTTCAGGAAATATGTGTCAAACCGCGGGTTGAAAACATTCCTGGACAAAACAATGGATGAAAACTGAATAGAATATAAATGAAGTTATACATGGGGTTGTGCATTCTCCATCAAGCACTTTTGGGCATATGTGTGACATATGCTGCATTTATAGGCACATTTTTTTTAACAACTATTGATAATCATTGAACAAGTAGGTGCGGATATGTTGGCACAGTTCTGGATACAGAGGCATGATGCATAAAAAGAGATCATCTCACTGTACTGACTTCCTTGCCCCTGTGGCAGAGACCTCAACGGAGTAGTCAGCAGGACAGGAAGATGGTGCAGGCATAGGTTGTTTGGGGAGCATGAGCATAGCTCAGGGAGTGAGTGTGGCAATGTGCCCACTTCTACTAGTCAAAAGAGCTGGGAAAAAAACAGGCAGATGTTCATCTATCGTTCCAGAGCCTATAAAATGTGTGGTTCCCCTCCTAGTTTTGGTGCTCTAGTACCAGCCACCCAGTGCCAGTGCCTCCATGCTAGTGCTCTCTGCTGTGCCACTTCCTAGTGTTAGTATCCATGTGTTTTACCAGCGATCCAATGCAGGTGCCTTTGTGTCAGTATCTCCGTGATAGTATTTGACTACTTTTCAGTTTTTCTGGTTCAGAGTCCCCATGTCAGTGTTGCACATTTCTGTAAGTATTTGTTTGTTTACCCCTGTCAGTGTTCCTGCATCAAGGTCAGAGACCCTATTTCTCTATCTACCCACTGTCAGTGCCCCACTGCCAATGTCCCCAGGTTGGGTCTTCTATGTCATTGTCCATGTGCCAGCATTCCAATGTCAGTGTATCTGGGTCACTGTCTTCTTGTTCCAGTGTCTGTGTTCCTTCCCATTCAGGGACACTGTTGCAGTAATCCTTGGCAGTGTTGCCCAGTGTCTATGTTAATATCCCAGTGTGTATATCAATGCCTGTGTCCCTATGGCAGTGTCTCCAAGTCAGTGTGCTTGTGCCAGTATCCCAGTGTTAGTGACGCATGTCAAGAACCCCAGGGCAGTGCCCATTGTTGTATACCCCAAGTCCCTTAATTAGTGTCCCTGTGCCATTCCACAGTCCTGGTGCTGTGTCCAAGTATAAGTACTTTAGAGTGAGTATCCTAGTGTGGTTGTTTCAGTCTCCCCTTCTCACTATCCCTTGCCATTTCCCAGCATTGATGTTTGCTCCCCCTGCCAATGTCCCACTACCACTGTTTCCAGTTCAGTTTCCCATACCAGTGTTTGTGCTCCTGTGTTTGTGCCCTGATGTCAGTGTTGCCATGTGGTTGCTGCTGTTCCTATGTCAGTGACTGATTGCCATCGTTGGCACCCCTTATTTAGTGTCCTGGTGTCAATCTTGTGACCCATGTCAATGTTTCAATCTCATTGCTCCCATGCCACGGTCCCCATGTCAGTGCTGATGTCCCAGTGTCATTGTTCTGGTATCCGTGTCCCAGTGGAAGTATCCGAGCGTCAGTCTCTCCATATCAGTGTTTCGTGTCAACACTCCTTGTCAGTATTAACATGTCAGGAGACTAATGTCGCTCTCCTCTGGTCAATGTCTCTATGTTGTGTCACTGTTCTGGCATTTTGTTCCAGCTTCAATATCCTTGTGTCCTTCTGTCCTTGTGTCCTAGCGTCCCAGTGTCAGTGTCCTTTGAAACAACACCACACCTGTGTCCCAACATTGGTGTTTGTGTCCAGCATCAGAGCTCCATTTTCACTGTTTCCATGTCAGTATTGTGGCTTCGGTTTCTGTGTCCTCAGTGCCATTACCTTAGTGGCAGCGTTGTTTTGCCAGTGTCATTAACCCAGTGCCTATTTGCCATTGCCTCTATGTCTGTCTCACCTTGTTTTTTTCCTAGTGTAAGCCGACTTTTATTGATGTAATCTGTCAAAGTTTGTGCTCTTGTGACAGGGATCCCGTGACCATTGCCAAGGGCTCTGCCATTGTCGGTACCCCTGTGTCACTTTTTTGGTGTCAATGTAAGACCCCCCCCCCTTATCAGTGTACCAGTGTTAGAGTATTGTTTGCTTATAAACTACTTTTTCTATTTTAAGTCCAATTCAAAGCACTAAGGAAATGGATAAGCACCGGGTCCGAAGATAAAGACGGACAGTTCTGATTAAATAAAAATTGACCAATAGTGATGAGTATTTTTGGAAGGATTACTTGCAACAATTTGTGAAATAATGTGGTGGATTTACTACATTTTTGGGCACTATAAAGCAGCAATCAAAGTTTCTTTGTTGTGTTGTGCAAGGGGGAAAAAGCACCACAGAGGCATATTTACTAAATAAATGGCCTGCTGTTGTTCTCTTACCCTGTGCTGGCACACACAAAAGCTGCCTAGCGGCATGCACACTCCTTAACACTGTAGTGCAAAGGTGTGTGTGTTTGATGTCTAGAATAGGTTTTGTGCTGGAAGTATTTCATTCCAGTACAGCATCCTACGCCTAGACAATTTTCATAACACTCCACAACTTGAATGTGTGCTGTACAGTGCAGCACACACACAATGTGTGAAATGTGAGCTGAAATAAAAACATTTCTCCAACTTTGCACCTGTTTCAAGGAGGCATTATTTTTTTGATGTAAAGCCCAGTCTGGCTATCTTAGTAGATAAATTACACCTTGGTGCCTCCCATATATTGCTAACTTGATGCAAAGTGGTGTAAAGCAGTATAAAGTACAATTGGTACCAATAAAAGGGCACCTGTCCTTCAAAAAATATATTTTGTCCTGGAAATTAAATCCGCTTCCCAGACTTTGTGCCAATTTGCATTGCTTTGTGGTGGTGCTAAATCTTAGTAAATCTATGCCATTGTTTTGTAGGGAGGAAATAAAGCCACACTTCAAACAAGAGGGAGTTGCCAACTAAAGCGTACATTTTACTAATGTATAGATTACAGTGTATCATGCAGCATCTTGAATATCCTCTATATTGCACTAATTTTTGGAGATGGCCATGCAGGATCAGTTTTAATTATTATTTTAAAACTATGGAAATGGTTTGAAGTTTGCTTCATTTGGAGGAGGGGACAACCATTTATGAGGGTACCTATCCCGACTAGCCACCCCATGGTTATAGCCCAGTAAATGTGATAACTCCCAGAGACATCACCTGCTGCTTGGGCCTCAACCTGTTTCTTCATGCCCTCAAGGGTTGGATTCCCTCTGTGCTCTACAGAACTCCTTTTTGGTGTGTCCTCCTTCTACATGCCATCCAGCAAGTGTAAGTTTGTCACCAAGGGAAGCAGTGCCCTCCTCAGTGGGCTCTGGGGTGGCCACCGCAGGTGCCCCATCCACCTCACTGGGAAGACACTCAGGGGCTGGTTTACCACGCCCTCTGCCTTTACCCTTTTTAGCAGCTGGCTGGGCCATTATTCTAGGCTCCAACCCTTTTTGACTCCCATCCTGGGCAGCCATGGACCTTGTTGTTGCACAAATCCAATCAGCTAACCCCAACATCTCCACATGAGCTTGAGCTCCATTATAGTGTGCTCAAGGTCATTGCACAACAAACAGTCCACAGGCATGGCAGGGCTCCCAGCAACTTTCAGAAGACCTGTAACCCCCCAAACCCTGCTCAAAGGCAACAAGGGCCACTGGGTACTGACCCTCCCTGTTGTCAGCCACCCCAACTTGGTGGAATGCATCAGGAATTTCCTGCTCTGGGGACAGCAGCTGACTCCTTACCATAGTCATGCTAGCTCCTGTATCTCTCAGAGCCTCAACACATTGCCCATTGATGGTGACCCATTGCCTATACTTAGTAGTATTTGAGGTCACATGGATCTTAGGAACCATCTCACTATCACCCAGGGATTAGGGTAACCCCACTATACCCCCCTTACCCACCATTAACTGGGACAAATTCCTCCCCCATCACTATTCTAGTCACCCCTGAATTCTTTCCTCCAGTAGGATGTGGTGCTCTTTTTGGACACTTATGGTCCTCCTTGTACTGTCCATACTCGTAGAACTCATAGCACTTGATGGACTTGGGCTACTGACCTTTGTCACAGTAGTTTTCTTCTGGTGGCCAGATTGGGAATGAGAACCAGACCCTTTCCCCTGTGAGTTGTTTTGGGGGCCTTTAGCGATCTCTGTCTTTTTATCTCCCCCCTTCTTCTTCTGATGGGAACCCTGACCACCCTTTTGGGTGTCCCCCCGCAGATTGCTTCTTGGGCACTCTGGTGCTGACCAAGATGTCCGCCTCCTCAGCAAGTGCTCTGGGGTGAGTTAACTTGCTATAAACTAGGTGCTGGCACAGCTCAAGAAAATAAATGTCAAGCAAGTGCTCCTTCAAAATCAAGTTGTACAGCCCTGAATAATCATCAACCTTGCTGCCCTTCACCCAGCCCTTCAGTGCCTTGTTGGCATAATCCAAGAAATCCACCCATGTTTGTAATGAGATCTATTGGCTGCCCCTGAACTTGAGCCTATACTTGTCAGGGATCAGTCCAAACTTGCTGACTAGGATGGCCTTTATTGCATTGTTGCATGTCTGGTCCTCTACCTCTATGTTAAGGAGTGTGTCCCTCCCCACCATGGCATATACCTCCACATACTATCTCTCAAGAACTCCTCTGGGACCTTGTGCACTCTCAGAGTCACTTCATACACTGCAAACCATTTGTCTATGGCATCCCCACCAAATAATTGGGCACCAAACACTTTGGAATCCTGACTCTGGACTCACCAGTGGACAATGCAGGCATGCTGCCACCATTGCTGTTGCTGGACCACTCTCTCAGGGCTCTAATGTCCAGCTCTCTCATGCTGAGCTCATAGGCCATTTTTGTTTCTTCAATGGCGAGCCTTTTCTCTTCAAGAGCCTGCTCCTTCTCCAATTTAGCAAGGGCCTGATCTTTGTCTAATTTGGCAACATCCAATTTTAGTTTCCTCCACTCTCTCCTATCTGCCAGCTCCTCTGGGGACAGGTTACCTGCTGCCTGGTCTGCTGTGGACTTCCAGTACTGGGAGGACACACTGCTGCCTGGTCTGCTGTGGACTTCCAGACCTGGGAGGATGTTACCCCCCACAACATAAGGCTGCAAGACAAGACCAGAACACACCAGAGCCCTCTGGTCGGAGAAATAAAGTTTTAGACTAAACGGGAGAACACCAACTCAAAAAGGGTTTCCCTCACCCACCAAAGGTGGCATGCTTCATCATTGGGGAACCTTCTCGCACGATGAAGCCTAGTCATGGTGTGGGCTACAACCAGGCCTGTAGCCAGAGGTATATTTTTAGGGGGCATGGCCCCAGCAATGACCAAACATTAAAGCTATGCTCTATAGGTGCATTATTTTCCAAATACTGGTCGATGTCTAACAGAGGTCTCCTTTTTTACAACACCTTTTGTGCAAACTTCTTAAAAATAAGCTGGCCTCATCTCAGAGCCCTCCTGCACCTCTTACTTTAGGTGGTGGATGTCCATCCCAGTGGAGTAACCATAGCCCCCACAGCCCCTGCGTAGATCGGGGGCCCCCCTAGCTCCAAGGGGTCCACTCCGGCACTGTGAAAGGGCGGGCCTGAGAGCTCCTGACCGGGTCCGGAGTGTGGGAGCCCCCTCCATGCACTTTGAAGGGGACCCCTGCAAGTTTTGTTATGCCACTGGTCCAGCCTCCACGCTCAACCTGTTTTTACTGGATATTAGACCTGGTACCAATGGCGTGAGTCTCCCTCCCATTTTTTGCTGTTGTCTCCTCTGTTTTTGATATGTTTTGCTGGTTTTAGATGCTTTGGGCACTGGGCCACTGTTATCCAGTGCCACAGTGCAAGTGCTCCCTATTGTAAAGTATTGTAATGGATAAGTGACTCCCTGATTGGCTTGTTTGATTTACTTGTCAGACCCCAGTATAGTGCACCATGTGTGCCCAGGGCCTGTAAATCAAATGCTGCTGGTGGGCTTGCAACCCTGGTTGTGCCACCCACAGAAGCAGCTTGTAAAGTGTGTCTCAGGCCTGCGATTGCAGAGCCTGTGTGCAGTCTAGTACTGCCATGTTGACCTGGTAAGTGCACCCACTTACCAGTCCCTAAACCTTCCCTTTTCTATATATCAGACACCCCTAAGGTAGGCCTACGGGCAGGGTGCATTGTAAGTAAGAGGTAGGACATGCCCTGATGTGTGTGACATGTCCTGATAGTGTATTACAGCCAATTTCGTTTTTCACTATTGCAAGGCTACTTGTCCCCATAGGCCAGAATGGGCAGTTTGATTATAACATCTTAGAATCCTAACTGACCTAGGGAACATGGTAGGAAACGAATTTAGTATGCCTGAACTCACAATGATAAAATACATCTTTTAGTGAAGTTGGTTTTAACATTCTGTGTTTGAAAATACCACTTTTAGAAAGTGGGTATTTTCTTGCCTAACCATCCAGCCTGCCTCTGCTAGGTTGTGTATTGCATGTCTGGTTTGTGAGTGACAGGAGGGCTGGGGCTCCAGCAGTCTGATGAGTCAGGGCTGGGCTGAATAGGACCTTGGCTGAATAGAGAAAGGGGGGCGGAGATTTCCTTTCACTCCCCTGAGCCCTCATAGAATAGAGAGTAGGGGGAGGAGATTTCCTTTCAGCTACCTGGGCCAGGTCTTCTTTCAACAATGCTGTCTCCACCTCCTGCCAGGAAGCTGCACAGAACTGGTTTTGGCTAGGTACAGGCACCCTCTGCCTTCTGAGGACAAAGCCTCCTGCTGAAGTCTCAGGGACACAAGACTTCACCACCAGCTCCCCCCTGAATTCCCTTGCTGGGGATTCTGTCTGCAGAAGCCTGCGTATCGTTGGGAGCTGGAAGCGTGACTCAACGAGAAGAAGCGTGACGCCGTCGCAGCTGTTGCCGTCGCATCATCGGAGAAGCGTATCGCCGCCGCAGAGGTCGCCGCCGCATCACCGGAGAAGCGTATCTCCATCGCAGCTGCTTGTCGTCGCATCACCGGAGAAGCTTGTCGCCACCGCAAGGGTCGTTGTCTCATCACCGGAGAAGCGTGTCGTAGGGCCAGTCGCGGCTCAGAAGTTACGGAGTTCGCCGCACGGCCGTCGGGCGTGCACGCATCGCCTTCACGTCATCGCTTCGCATCAAGGGCGCCATCTTCTCGCATCGCACCGGATCGTCGCAACGCATCGAAGCGCCATCTTGTCGCATCGTAACCGGAACGCAGTAAGGGATCGACGCATCACCTCCTCTCCGGTAAGGAACAGACGCATCGCCTACTTTGCGCAAGCACTGAGGAACAGAAGCATCGCCTCCCCCGAAGCAAGGAACCGACGCATCACCCTTCCTGAGACCCTTTTGTTTGTTTTGCGTTACGCATTCAAAGAACTTTGTGAGAAACGTGTCGCATTTACCATCAACTTTGAACTAAGCAATTTCTACCATTTTTAAGTCTATTTTTGATTACAGTATTGTGGATTTTTGTCATTTGAGTCTTGTGTTAAGTCTATATAAAGAATACTTATTTCTGATAAAACCTGTGTGGTGTCCATCTGTAGTGTTTTCACTTTGTTCAGTGATAAAAATTACAGTAGTCATTGAAAAGTCACCTTACCACTATATGCCTGAGGTCAGAAAATCTTTTGATTTCCAGAACCCTTTCACTTGCTTCTCACTTTATTGTATGTTCGTTTTTGTTTATCGAATAAGTAAATAAATGTAATAAGGTCCATTGGGACAACAATACACCCGATGCTGATTTCAGTTTTGTGGTTACAGACTAATACTGTCCATAATAGGGACCGCTGTTTCTAGTAATATAGTACCACCCTTGGTCCCTTCCGACTTACAGGGTTCCCTTGCTCCTTTTCACAGACATAAATTTGATAAAGCAGAATTTCAAAGGAGACAATTCATTTCGAAAGCAGATTCATACTACACAGGTAAAAATCCAAATATTTTAGTTGATGTTCTGCAGAGAGTCCTAGAGAGGTCAATTATAATATAAATGCTTTCAGCCTCAGATGCCCTGAATATGGTGTCCACAATATTTGGTTCAAAGAGAAGAATACTCAGCATATTGACCCTGGCAGGATTATCTAGATACTAAACTATTTTTGAAAGATAAATAGTCTGTTATAGCAGCCCTTTGTGACATGGCAGGCTAATGTTTCAGATTCACAATACTGCTAGTTTGGGTATTTGCATTCTTCTGCAGCAGGCACATTAACCTAACAAACTATCTGGTTCCTGCAAACAAAATAAAGATCTCTAGAGCAGATACGTTATCTCACTATACTATATTTCACTTCAGGCCACAATATGCTGGAACAGTGACAGTCAAATGTAAGTTGTACCTGATTTGTGATGACCCTGTCCCAGCACAATAGACTAATCAAATCACTATGCCATTTTGTAATCTAGAGTTTCCTCCTGATTCGACATTGCTTCTGAATAGCTTTTAGGTTTAGGTCTTGGCTTTGCTGGCTTAACAACACCATGTCTCAATGTCCTGTACAGTTGTGCTTTATTGTCACAGAGCAAATCCTTGTTTGACACATCATATGTGAAAAGTGGGAAGACAGATTAGCCAGTGCCCTTTGAATTCTTGGCCTCTAAGTTTAGACTGTGAACTAGTGATGGTACCAGCTTTCACATCACCTCTTCACAGAGAACACTTTGGCGTCCCTCAGTGTTCCATTATATCCCCTATATTATTCAACATCTACCAAACCTCCTTACCAAACCTGATTAATCATTCACACTCATTTGTTACAAATATGCAGATGACCCAAATCATTTAAAAAATGGATGGTTTGGAAGACATCTACGATTTAAATCTTGATCACTACCTTCGGGCCATTAACAAAACACATGGATGACAAATAACTATTTAAAGCTAATACTGCAAAGACAGAGATTCTGACCTGCGGGCAATGGCAGAAATAGCAGCATACTGCCATATGGCCTAAGGAACATGAGATCCCTACAACAAGGTCAAGAGGAGTCAGAAGCCTAGTGGTAACCATGTATTCAACCTATATTTGATACCACATGTTAATAACGCTAAACAGAGTTCCTTCTACACAATGAGAACACTATATTGCATCCTCCTATACCTCGGATGCCAACAGAAACTGCAAACCATCCTCACACTGATAATCTCAACTCCTCACTATGCCAACGGCCTATACGTTGGTGCACCCGCAGTCATCATGCACAAAATACAACCCATCCAAAATGCTAATGAAAGACTTCTTCTCCACCTTCACCCAAGAGAAGAAATTACTCCAGTATACCAATCACTCCACTGGCTACCTACAGCAAGTAGGCAATATTCAAATGCACTTTGCATTATCCACAGAGCCTCCAAGGAAAAGGGCCGATATACCAACAAGATAAATTCAAGCAATACAAACAAAACAGGACACTGCGTTCCAGGCTTGCACCACTTATCATCATGCCACCTTATCATAAGAAATTTGTAGGAGGCACTGCTTTCTCAGTACAAACCACCAAGCTCTAGAAATCACTACCAGCCAGAATTCAAAGCACCCAGGAGCATATACACTTTCGAAAACAGTTGAAAACATGGCTATTTCAAAGACAGCTACGCCACCACAAATTCCAGCAACATAACCCAGAAAGACAGTCACACCCTCAAGCCAAATCTTCAACTTGCAATGTACAGATTGGAAACAACCCAACCAGCAAAGTACTTTCGATAGACAGGTAAGTTAAAGAGGGCTAACCAATGGTTCACCAAGATATTATATAGTTATATCACTTTGTATGTAACATTACTGACCCACAATAATACTAATACAATAACACTCAGCATTCAGCAGCCAACTTTAACTCACACCTCCGACGTCCACTTAGGACATATTTGCTACATGGGTTGTCCATCACCATTACTGTGCAACCAATAAACCAGCCATCACTGAATTAACATCCATGGAGTAACTAAACAGATCTGTCACATTTCGTGTCAATCAGAGGACTCTAATCTAGTCCACAACTGCAGGTCTCAAATATCTATACACTATGGCCGCTTCTTTGCATCTCACAATGACACTCAGATACTGGATGATAGTAACAATGCACATCTAAGCTAGCTATAATCATATGAAATACCACAAGGGAACCTGCAGAGCTGTTCAAAGCTGCCAGCATGCTGAAAAACCTTTTGTGTATCTTACATCACATCATTCACCACCCTGCTATGCGCTGCATTCCATAAGGATCACTGATAAAATATCAACTACAAAAACCTCGTCCTACAAAATGATTGCGATAAAAATATTGTAAACACAAATATCGACACCCTATACTTCTATACTTAAACTAGGATTTACAAAAACATTGATAAAAATATATTGTCAACAAAATGATCACTTACAAAAATATCGACAACATAAATATAGCTAACAAAAATATTTATAACATTAAAAATAAAACACATACACCAAAAATATCGATATCAACAATATCGACTACACAAATATCGATAAAATATATATAAACAACATCAAAAGAAGATTTAACATTAAAAAACAATATTAACATTTATAAAATAAAATTACATATCCCAATTACTTAAAATAAATTATAACAACATATATAAAAATGTATAAAACATTTAAATAAAATACCATTATAATACTAACACAAATAAGATTATTTATTAACTATACAAAATAAAATAAATATCCAATAAACCGAATATAAACTAAAATTAATATATATCAACTATAATTAAATTAAATTACATTTATTTATAAATATAGTCAAAATATAACAATAAATAACACAAATACAAACATTAAATAAACAACACATATATGTTAAACTAGTTAAAAAGTAACTGCTAAAAAATTCAAAAAAAGTATCTCGACAAATAAATTTAAACTAAACTAAAACAAACCAATAGAAAATGTTAACTAATTAAATAAACACTATAAAAACAAAGAATTAATTAACACAATTTTCCGCATATCGGCCAAACAAGGAGGGAGAGCATTACTTTGCGAGAGAGAGAACAGAGAAGAAAGAAAAACTACATAAACAACTACATCGAATTTTCTAACACACAGGTAAGAACATAACTTTATAGCAAATTATAAATACTTCACCTTTTTTAATTTATTTAAGTTAAAATAATTACATGTTGTTCTTTAAATGTCACAGATAACACTTCATAAGAAATACACCGAGAAAATATAGAAGAAACATTTTAATGCCCACAATACTTAACTCAACATCATTAAAAATATAACAAACTAAATATATAAATCAACCTAAAAATAAACTAAATTAATTGCAATTTTTAAAACGTAATAAAAATACTAGACATAGCTAACAAATGCTTTTCTCTTTACAGCTGCCACAAAATTCAACTAAACATCAACAAAAACAACCACATCAACGAAAATTAGTAAGTATATAATTTGTATTACAAAATGTTTTAAATAAAATGTAATTAGCACATGCATCAATGTTATTACCATTCACAAACAATCCAATTATCAAGAAAGCCTCATTTATAACAAATGAAAATGCTTTTAAAATACATTGACTAAAAAAGCAATAGCAAAATAAATACTTTCAAACTACAATTTGTTTCTAATTAATTGCTATGAACCTCTACACCCATAGGAATTATTTAAAAATATTATACTCCCTATTACAAATTCTGTATAAATAACAATTCATTTAGAAAATACTATATACATAAAAAATTGCAACTCTTAGGGGTCAATTACGATGGCAGTTTTTGGCACATCCGTGGTGGTGGCGGAAAACGTCTATTTCCTCAGTCCTGCGGCTGTCCTCGCGTCCGCCATATTACAATGGGCAAAGATAGCGCATTTCCCGTCCGTCGCGGTGTTTCCGGATCCACCAGAATTTTCGTTCCGCAGCGGTGGCGGAGGGAGCCAATAGAGAAAGACCGCCGTGCGGAATGACGTGACGACCGCCGGACAAATCAGGATGCCTCAAACAGCCCATCCGAACGCAGCGGAGAAACCAGCCACCCGGAGACGGCGGAAGCACAACTGCGGAGATACAAACTCGAATCCGAGGCACCTCCACACGTTACTGCTCTAGAAGCCCTTCCGCTGCTGTACCTCATCCATTACCAGCAGATAAGACGCCAACGGGGTCAACACCGCAGGTAAGTCAACAACGCATCCCCGCATACAAACACAACTGTTTTGCTGAAATACGTGTCCTGTCTACATCAGACACCCTGGCGGAGAGTGGAGACAGGAACATACCCCCAGTGTAAGTACACATGTCCTGCATGTCACAATTTAACACCTCTGTATCGGGGTCACCCATCACCATAGAAATCACTGCAACTAGCCCAGTTGTGCTGGTCATGTCACCGCAGCGGTGAATCTGCGGAAAAACATGCCCACAATGTAGTAGGAGTCCAGGACATTGTCCCAGACAAGCAAGACCAACATCACAACATCCACACCACATGTAACATAAAAGAAGCACCACTCAGCACAACACATCTGCAGCAAGAAGTCATGTGCAGGGACCCTGTCTACATTGACATCTCATTAACATCACCAGCAACTGAATAGGAACATGAGTGTGGGGTGAGGCAAGAGTCCCTCAAAAATGACTATAGTCATCATTGCACACAAATAAGGGTCCGTCCACATACAATGTGGAACAGAGGAGGGCAGACCAAGTAGGGTGTGTATGTGTACTTCACAGTAGGCCAACAAGGTTTTGGAATGAGTTAGTGAGCCCAGGTAGATAACACAGCACATTACACACCACTGCCACACAATCACACATCACCACAGCCCCCAAGCAGACATTGATAGGCCCATCACATACAATGGCAGACCATATCACACAATGACAGCCCATACCATGCAACACAGAACAACATTTCTGACTCAAACAGAAAAATCAAAGTAAACACCACTGTGCATTTCACTCACAAGTGCACTGCTGAAATTAATGATACCATGTGAGTATGTCCAGTACATCAACAACACTGACTACACTCCCAACTCACAGAACACCCACACACCATCACTCCACCTCAACAAAGGGAGCACCAACTACTAAGTAGTGAATGAATGCCAGAGTGTCAGGAAGAGTCCATCTTGACAGCAGGAAACTCTGACCTGACACTCAGGACAACCCTCATGCTCACACCTGCCTTCCACTCACGTCAATCAAAGTGAGTAATTTAAGAAATGAAGGGTCACTGTGCAGATTAACAACCATGGAACTGTGCACACTGCATGACAAGGCCCTCAGACAGCTCACACACTGAAATTTAGCCTCATAGATATATCATAAGTCAGCAGCAATGTATGACAATAAATAGACTAGCCTAAAGTGGAGTGCCCAGTGCAGGAAACATGGAGAAACCCACATAGCATTTGTACATGACATGCAACAGGAGCAACATATCACACTACACCTAGGCCCAAAAATCTGACATGGGTGGCACAGTGTTTGAAATGAACTAAAGTAACATCTGTGCAATATCCCTGTCATACAGCAATGCAAGCTATGCATTGGCCCAGGAATGATAGGAACTGTCATAAGCCATACAGTGAACAGCCCCACATCTGTGTCAAGTCCCTTTACATGTGCATGCCACCAGCACAACACTCATGGCTCATTGTCACACTCCCTGACTGTCAAACCCAAGTATGACCTTCACATATACCCCTCATTTATCCATCTCACACCTTCACTACTCAACACCTGTGGGAAACACAGCTAAAGGTGCAAATAAGGTCCTGTGAGTTTCCTGATAACCAATCCCACACCCTGGTGTGTATCTACAAATGTCAGAATCCCACTCAGGGATGTCTGAACCAATGCTGATCCAAACCCAATTGCCAAACACAAGTCTCACAAACAACATCCAAAGAAGTCCAACAAGCTCAGCTATGTGCAGGCAAACAGTGGATAGGCAATGTGACCCTAGACAGCACAGGAATACACAACATTTACACTCTGGTCAACTGCACAGACACCCTCCCCCAACCCAATCTGAAAATGCATCATCAAATTCCAATCATGAACAGTAACTGTGATCAATACAACAAATCTGCTAACACAGACATACACACTACACCAGTTACCAAGTGAGCATGCTGTTCATGTGTAGCACAAGCATGCACATGCACACTCCTGACAAGTGACAGGTCAAAATAGGAGGACATAGCACTATTGTGCACTCAAAATAAGCTCATTAACAAGACTCCACATTGCTGCATGTGACATTCACACAAGAAAAGCACACTACACATCCAACACACATCAGAATGTATTACAATGCACAAACTCCTCACACACAATGTCATGCAAATATAACATTACACACATATGGACCTGTCTGTTGAAAGAGCCAACACAGGCCAAAGACTGCATCCATCCACAACAAAAACACAACATATGCACATACAAAATCATCACATAGCAAACTCAGCTGGACATCAGGGGGACTCACACCTGGCAAGGACAAGGCAACATACACTGACAGCAGTGCATGCACAGTAAGCAGTGTGTGAACACCAACAAAACCAGTATCACACATGTCTGAGTGCTCCACCATGAACTTCCACACCACAAATCATCACAGGGCACAGATCACATCACACTCAGGAAGGGTAGCAGTACCTCAGCAAACACACATACACTTTAGCTATCACCTACTGCTGCACAACTCAGGAAAACACAGATGCATCCAACATAACTAGAGGACTGTCCTGGTAAAACATATGCACTGTACATGAGCAACCATGACTGCAATCAAGTAGAAGAAAACACCACATAACAAATGGTGAAACAGTCCTGAGTGGCACATTGGTCCTGGACACAGATCATCCTCCCACAGTACAGTGTCACACTATGAAGTGGTGGGGAGGGTCACACACTGGCAAGGCATGGGGTGGAAGACATTAGACTGAAGTGGTGTGTACATCACTATTGGACAGGTAAGGAGTGTACAGTGCAAAAACACATAGAGGAGTAACTCACAATGTGTAGGCATCAAATGCCCCTATAGGGGATGGTATGACTCTTCATACCACATACTTGTGCCTAAAATGTGTCAAGTGACAGCAATGTATGAGAAAATTCACATATAATGTCAGTTTGCATGAGCAGGTCAGCACAGTGAGCACAAACGTAAACAAGAGCCATGGCAGATCAACCAAACAAAACACAGACATTGCAGTGACATACTCTGCATACTCACAACTGACAACGACAACAAGTAGGTGTACCCCAGGATTGCAAGGTCACACTGACACACTGCACAGTGCCCAACAAACACCTCCTACATGTGCCCACAATCTAAAGCACATGGCTGAGAATGTAAAGTAACAAATAGGCACTCATTACCTGGATCATACATGTGTGTAGGTGTCATGTTCAGGGGCACATACACATCAACACTTCTGACAAAGACAGGCCAATCACACTGTATGACTACTCAAGTGCACACATTCTAATGTACCCATGTGACTATGAAGCCAGGCCTACACAAGATGACTACACATCTACACTGCTGTTCACACATCAAGAGAGATCCCACAGATATGATGGACCCTGGCCACCACGCAAGTTATCCTGTGGCTAGAATTCACTTCTGTTGTGGTACAGCATCCGAATATGACATGTGTACAAAATTGGAGACCTGACAATAGAATGATTAGGATAAGAGGACATCATCAAAGACAATCATCATTGCACCCTCAAGCCTCTGAGTCAACAAGCACAAAAGTGCCTGTAACCTCTGACAACCTCTGAAAAAGAAAATCAAGTAATTGCCAATGCGAATGTGACATACAGAGCATGTGTCACATGAACATATACACATACATTGCACTTTTTCATTAGCAAGGGCAGCGACAAAGCACACAACATGAGTAACAGTCTTTATTACATTATCTCTGAATCGGCATCAAAAGTGCTAAACAGCAAGGCCATTGGCCAGTCCAATTTTCTAGTCCGCACATGTGTGCATGAGAACTCGCACATGAAATGGGCATCAAAAGTGCTAAACATCAAGGCCATTGACCAGTCCAAATTTCTAGTCTGCACATGTGTGCATGAGAACTTGCACATGAAATGGGCATCAAAAGTGCTAAACATCAAGGCCATTGGCCAGTCCAAATTTCTAGTCCGCACATGTGTGCATGAGAACCCGCAACTGAAATGGGTAACACAGTCCACTGCCATGGGAATCACCACAGGTCAGGGGCTTTGAATGGGCAGTCCAGGCACCGCTGTGGGAGAAATGGTGTGGGGAGGGGGACTTGGCTTCAACTTTGGCTTGAAGTTGAACTGGGAGGGGGCTGATTGTCGGGGCCAGTTGGAGGACTGCACCTGGGAGGGAGAGAATTGACTGAGGTAGAGCAATCCGTGGATGTGGGAGCCTGAGGTCTGCTTGGACCGGGTGGAGTGGTGGCACATGGAGGTGGTGACATGCTGTGTGGAGGCTCAGTGGCTGAGGGGGAATGTTGAGGACTGGGTCTGAAGGAAGTGACCCGAAAAGGGTCACCCGGGTTCCCTACAACCACCTTATAGCCTTCCCCAAAATGAAGAGTCAGTCAGACAGTAGAGAATACAAAACAATCGTTTATTACCAATACTTTGCAGAGGAGTCCAATCTGACCTGCACCCTAAGATGTCTGCCGAGGGACTGGCCCCCCAACAGTCGGCAATGCATAATCATTCTCCCAAAGGTCTCCTAACCACGCGCACAATGGAAAGTTACCGGCTTAGGCCGAACATGAACAAAGGAGGCACAGAGGGATGGACTACCACCTGCCAGATGGGTACATGTTATCACTATAGCTAGGTGGCTGTGCTGGGTTTCGGCGGCTCCTAACGTGGGAGCCAAGCTACACACAAAGATAGGTAAGCAAGGGCAAAATGGCCTATTCATTAGTAAGTCAGAAGGCAACCTTGAGCAGAAGAGAAAATAATAACTGAATACAGCGTTCTGCTGAGGCAAGCAATACGAACAGTGAGGCCTGGTACAGACACAGCCTAATTGGGATTACGAAATATAAAATGGAATCACACTTGCTAACTGAAGCCCGCACATTGCATGGATAATAGTGGGTTACATGACATGAATACGAATGGTGTCTCATTTAGCCGCACACTGCTAACCTAATATAGTGTAAAATGAGTATATAACGAGAATGGGATTTTCAAATCTAACAGACCCTCCTTTTAGCAGGGGAGGCTAAATGCTTTAGACTGGCTAGCAGGTAGTGTCTTCACAATTCTAAGCAGGGAAAATAGGAAATGCATAATGACAGTAATATCCAAAAGGAATAAGCAACATACGTATTGCAATATATATTTCTAATATTCAAAAATACCCTCATCTATCTGCATCATATCCTGTAGTTCCTGCATCATCATCATATTAGAGACTTTATCATTACGGCCTGACAATTTAGGGGCAGGGGTGAGTTTACTCACACAATAGGTACAGCATGCTGGAAGACAGTTGACACATAGGCAACACGTGAAAATGACACCTGCGATAGCTACTAGGAAAAGAAGTATCTTCCAACCCCAGGGTGACATCAGACCCCAAAACCACCCTGTCAAGGACCATGAGCCATTCTCCTGATGAATATCGGATGCAAGCCTGTGTAACTTCTGGATAGCGGAGTATACGTTAGGGGCGTGGTCTGGGATGTAAACGCAGCAACTGCTGCCTATGACACGACAAGCTCCACCCCTATCTGCAAGGATGACATCTAAAACCATACGATTCAGAAGAGCAACAAGTCTTGTAGCCTGAAGCTCAGCTGTGATGTTGGTGAGTATACCTGCTGTAGCGTTGATGACCCCTTCAACAACCCTGGTGAGGCGACGAATGCTGACACTATTATACATTGGTCCCCAGAAAGGCATGATACCCTTCATGGCATCCATGAATTGCTGTAGAGTAGTATCTGTTTGATCAATATCTGCTGTGTCAATAATTCTCCTGACTCGGGACAAGTATACACTTCTCCGCTGCAGCCTGTGGTCTTTGTGATAGTTGGACGGTGCAATGTAGACAGGAGGTAGAAGGAAAGAGACATAACACCGGCCAGACCATCCCCTAGGGAGCCAGGTGTAAGCCTGCTCTCCACAAACAAAATATACATTAGGGGGGGTGAGCAAAGGTGGGCTACTAGTAGTGTTTAGTCGATAGGTATAGTTGCAACTGCTCTGACCCACTGGAATACTCCCAGATCCTTCGACACAGAAACTAGCTGCTGTATGAACCACAGGTACGGGCAGGGCTTTATCTTCGGTGATATTTCGTGCATGGAAACATTTAAAATATTCGGTGACATTGAACCCCTGAAAATCCAACATTTTGTTTTGCAGCCATGTGGCATTCTTGTTTCCCTCATAAACATTCATGCAAGCATGTGGATGTAAGGTACCCTCCTTTCCTCCTGTCCCAGGTGTATAACCTTGGTGTACTACTATATATTCCAACACTGCCTCATAATCAGACTCCGTCATATTCATGGCATCAGTATGATAATGTATATACACCATGGAAACCAACAGGAACCATGCCTCACAACTACTTAGGTAGGACAGTGGTAAAGACACCAGCAAATCATTCTTGTGCATGACTGAGGGGAGTAACCCACACACCCAACAATTCGTCGCATTCGTCGTATTGTGTACCTGGTGAAGCATTTGCAGGAAGGCATTTTTGACATATGTCTGTCTATGTCTCTGTTTATGTGGGGGCAACATAACGAACAGATGCTCAGGTGAAGCCGGGGTAGTCCCTATTAAGGTGTGCACAGGATGCTGTTCTTCTAAACACCATACTACTCCAAACAGTGTTATCATTACTATGAGGATGAACACTACCACTACTATCTTACTCTTAATAGACCAGCTAGACCACAAAGAACCACCCTGCCCTGGTGGCGGGGCATTAGGGGCTGTTCTTCTTCCATGACAGCACGGCCAAATAGGAACATGAGAAAAACCTTAAGAACTGGAGCCACAAAAATACAACCGACCAGAGGGGCACAAGTTACCCAGCGTCCTTTTTAGAGCCTCGCTGGCAAGCTCCTATCGTTCATCAACAATTATTCTTTGAAGCACTCCCTCGTGGGGGTCGCGCGATCGCGGCCCTTGCTGGAAACAAATCCTTTCTTTTGCAGGATAGGGCACCCGCCCTCCTGGGCAAGTACCCTCAACGATCCTGTCCAGTGTCTCAGGCAGTGCACCATGGTCGTTCACCCTAAGCTGAAGCAGGCACCGCAGACGTAGTACCTATACCCTAATCTCAAGTCCTTCCCTCACTCCTGAACTATCCCTCTGGTGCACTGACCTTCTTTCATGGGCGCAGATTGTACCTGTTAGCTCCAGGCACTGTTTCATCAACAAAAAGGGGTTGAAACTCAGGCTCAGAAAGGCAGGAGGACTCAGGTGCCTGTGAATCAGATGGGGGAGAAACTGGGGCTGCCTTGTCTCCGGAGGGACCACCACAAGCAGGGCGGCATCACTCTCTGCTTCCGTCTGCACCCCACTTAGCTGGGCGTCAGAGAAAGGAACAAAGCGGGGCACCCTTTCCCCTTCTTGATCAGCAATACCGTCTCGCACCCACTCGTCATAGGGGAGTGGGAGAGGTATCCTTTTACAATGGGTGGCATGCACCCAATGTTTCCGGCCGTCGAGTTTCACCGCTGTTTGGGTGGCAAGCAGGACCAACAGGGGGCCCGTCCAATGTGGTTCCAGGCAGATCTTCCTCTGGAAGTTCTTGACTAGTACATATTCTCCGGGCTGTAGCTGATGCCCGGGCCCCTCTGGTACCGGCTGCAGTGTCTCCTGAATCTGTTGGTGAAGAGAACAGAGATCTTTAGTTAACTCATAGAGATAGTCTATAAGTAAAGGGTGCTCAATTTCAGAGAAGCGCTTTGGTCTTGCAAAGCCCCAGATATTGGCAGGGCGACCAAACACTACCTCATATGCTGACAACCCTGTCCTAGAGCGTGCCGTCGTCCTGGAGGATAACAAGGCCAGGGGCAACGCATCTGGCCATCGCAATCCTGTGCTTTCCAGTATCTTTGCTAACTTCAGTTTGAGAATACCATTGTACTTCTCAACCAGACCTGCTGACTGGGGGTGGTTGGCTGCATGAAACTTCTGTTTGATGTGCAAACCTTCGCACACCAGTTGGATGACCTTGGAATTGAAGTGACTTCCGTTGTCACTCCAAATCACACGTGGCAATCCGAAACGCCGGAAGAACTCTTTTAGGAGTGCCTTCGCCGTCGCCAAAGCCGTATTCTCTTTAGTGGGGTAAGCTTCAGTCCATTTACTGACTGCACAAATCACTACCCACACATACTTCAAATTGTTGACTCGTTCCATTTCGATGAAATCCATCTGGAGGACCTCGAAAGGGAAGGAAGGCGGTGCAAAATTACCAGAGGGTGTAGGAGTACCTTTCCCAGGATTATGTGTCATACAAATCTTACAGTGTTTCACTAAATGAGTGGCTACCTTGGAAATATTGACATTCTGCCACACTGGGTCCAACACCTTACATATTCCCTTGGCGCTAATATGGGCTGGGTCATGGGCCATGGTAACCACAGGAAGTACATAGGCATTAGGTAACATCCATCGCTGTTTCTCGGACTTATCAGTCCAGCACCCATCCTCATCCAGACGCCCTGTACTCTCCTGCCATATTGCCAATTCGTCTAGGGTTGCCTCACTTTGTATCTCTTTGACACTCTCTACTGTATCCTCGAACATTCCATTATCTGGGACCCACCTAGCCGTACCTGCCACAAACATCTTTTTCATCTTCGATCTCGCTGTCTCCTTAGCTATTTGATCTGCGAACGCATTTCCTCTACCAACATCATCTGTTATTGCTTTGTGGGCACTACATTTTATTATTGCTAACCTTTTGGGAAGTGTTAGAGCTGACAAGAGTCTATGTATCAGTGGGCCATTCTGTATTCGTAATCCATGTGATGTTAAGAATCCTCTCTCCGCCCAGAGGCGTCCAAAATTATGGGCGACCCCAAAAGCGTACTGGCTGTCAGTATAAATATTGACAGCCAGTCCCTCACTCAACTCACAAGCCCTAAGAAGAGCAACCAGCTCCGCAGCTTGGGCTGATTGGTATGGAACACAGGATGTCTCAACTATAATGTGTAATGTAATTGCATATGCTGCAGTGGTGGTGCCATCTGGTAGTTTGAAGCAAGCGCCATCGACATATAGTTCCCCTTGGGGTTCAGATAGGGGAACATCAGTCAGGTCTACCCGTCCTTTTGTTTCCTCTTCCGTTCTGTATACACAATCATGTGCATCTGTGTCATTGCCCGCCGAAGGGAGGGGTAGTAACGTGGCTGGGTTCAGAGTGGCACTTCTTTTGATGGTAATGTGCGGAGCAAACAAGGTTAGTTCATATCCGGTCAGACGTGCACTAGTAAGGTGCTGTGTCTTTGTCTTATTCAAAAGCGTATCCACAGCATGGGGCACCATTACCGTGAGAGCAGTATCAAGAACGAGCCCCGCCGATTGTCTGATAGAGACTGCCACAGCCGCGGCAGCTCTTAGGCAGCTCAGGAGCGCTCTGGCTACGTTATCCAGCATTGCAGAAAAATAGGCGCAGGGTCTTTGCTTACCACCAAAGCCCTGTGTTAGAACAGAAAGCGCGCAACCGTCTGCCTCATGTACGTAAAGCACAAAAGGCTTCTGGTAATCAGGAGTACCAAGCACAGGAGCAGAGCAAAGCGCAGCCTTTAATTGCTCAAAAGCTTGCTGGCATGCAGATGTCCAAGGCAGGGGTTGATGCACTTCTTTGGTGGTTAGGTAAAGGAGGGGTTTTGTTAGTAAGGAATAATTGGGGATCCAGTGTCGACAATATGAGGTAATGCCAATAAATGCGCGCACTTCACGTTGAGTCTTGGGAACAGGCATATTAGTGATAGCAGCTATTCGCTCAGGTATTAGCTTGCGACCCCCTTTCGACAGTAGGTGACCTAAGTAGGTGACCTCCTGTCGACAATATTGAAATTTAGAAAGGGACACCTTATGGCCATGATGTGCCAAATGCAACAGCAATTTAACGGTGGTGTCTCTGCAACCATCCTCAGTATCAGAGGCCACAAGGAGATCATCCATGTACTGCAATAGCACATTACCAGTGGGAAGCACCAAAGAATCCAATTGACTTTTTAGAGCTTCACTATAGATACTAGGACTTTCGGTATAGCCTTGAGGAGCACGACAGAATCTAAAACTCCTGCCAGCTAATGCGAATCCAAACAAATATCTGCTATCTGTATGAATTGGAATGCTAAAGAAAGCATTCTTCAAATCAATGACAGAAAAGAACTTTGCTGACGGGGGAATCATTGTCAATATCGTGGTAATGTCTGGGACTACAGGATATTGGGGCACAACTATTTTATTGACCTCTCTGAGGTCAATTACAAAGCGATAAACATCCGGGTGAGCATCAGAAGAGTCCAAGGGGGCCCTCTTAAGAATCGGAAGGATAGGGCTGTTACACACATTCGCTACTGTCTCCTCAACCACACCAGACTTAATCAAATCCTGTATTATTTGCAACAAAGCCCTTTCTCCTGCTTGTGAAATCTTATACTGGGGAGTACGTGGCAATACAGCATTATCCTTAACCGTAATAGAGACTGGCTGGATCTGGAGTAACCCTACATCCGTGTCTCCTGCTGCCCATAAACTAGGGGGCACGTCCTTGAACTCTGTGGGGAGGGGTGCATCTTTTGCAAAACATTGTTTTGCGTGAGCCACTGGTGGCCCAACAGTCATGTAAACACCATCCGGAGAACAAAAGATAGTGGCATGTAATCTCTTCAACAAATCCAATCCCATGAAATTCTCCCCACAATTTGTCGTTAACAGAAATGGCGAGTCCACCGTAAAGGGACCTATAGTCAAAGCAATAGGTTTGGAAATGGGGCTAACAACCGGCATGCCTGAAAAACCTACCGAAACATTGTTTTGGCCAGACAGAGCTGCCCCTGGGACCAGCGAACGAGAAACAGAGCTATTCATAGCACCCGTGTCAAGTAAGAACGTCTTGGGCGTGCCCTGGAAATCCGCAGTGACACAAGGTCCCCACTGATCTACAGGCACTGGAACCGGTCCCTTACCCTGTCCCTGGCTGTCCTAGCTGTGGGACATCCCCGTCACTTCGTCCATGTCATAGTCGTCATGATAGTACTGCCTTCCCCGATGGTCGTCAAAATAGTTCTTACTCTGCTGATCATACGATGCATCCTCAAACTGACCCTCTCTGCGGCCACCTCCTCCTCTACCACGTCCTCTGAAACCCCTACCTCTCGGGCCTCAACTTTCTGCAGCAACTCCAGACACTCACTTCGCCAATGCCCCTCCTTTTTACAGTACGCACATTGGTTGTACCCTACGGGCGCACCCGATGTGCTGTTCCGATCAGACCAGGATCCCCGCGGAGCGGGACCCGAACCCCTTCCTCTACCATTCCCCCTTGCCACCTGATGCATCAACACCCTCGTCTTCAACTCCTTTGACTTTTTCTACACCTTCTCTTTGTCCTCATTCTCCCTATGCTCATAGTACTGTGCCATACTCAATATTACTGAGGGGGAGGAGGTGGTCCAAGTACTTTCCGCTGCCTGCAATCTAGTCGCAATCTCAGGAAGCAAATTAGTGACAAACCTGTTGACGAACAGACGAACACCACCCTCCAGCGATAGATCCTGACCACTAAAATCCAAAAACACCCCTTCAAAACCTAGTAAAGAAATCGGACACACTTTCATCCTTCTTCTGATGACATGCAGTCAACTTGTCCCAATCCACTCGTCTTGGCGGGAAAAGGGAGTGCATGTAAGTGATAATACGTCCCGGCAAGGCCAATAGCTCCGCTTTTGGCTTCTCACCGGGCTTGCAGTCCTTATCCCATGCCCTAATCTCATCCCATGTTCCACACAATTCCACCACATGGTCCTGCATGTGCACCTGTCTCCATATATCCACCGGTACCAACAGACCGAAAAACAACTCTATATCAGCTAATGTCATCACTGTGGAGGAGGACGCCTCCGTCAATTCTTTATAGTACGCTGTCGGATTTTTCCAAGGGTCCGGTAACTGCCCTTTTAGGGATATTACCTCACTCCTCTTCCAAGGAGTGTAGATCCACTGTTCCTGGAAATGGGCCGCCACTCGTGGGCGAGTAACAATATTATTCCCATCTCGCAACTCTGGTATTTCGGGGTGGTAAATGGGATGAACTTCCCTCATGGAGAACTGTGACACTGTTGTCGGGACCTTCTGAAGCAATCTACCCTGATAACCCACCAATGTCGTCACATTACTGAAAACCTCATTTGGGGCCCTATCTGTAGTATATACCCTGTCCCGAATGTCATAAATTATCTGCGGTGCAATACCCTTGAAACACTGTTCCCACAATCCTATCAGCGTGGCCGACATATGCTTAAGAGCATGTTGCTGTATAAACGGCTCATAATCTTTCATCACACTCCACACATCTTCCACACTGTAAGTCGGATTCCGGGCCCACTGTGCAGCCTGGTCAGCCACCATTCTCTTTTCCTCATCACCCACAGCAGAGCGCACCAACACTTTATCCATGCGTTCACGTGCTGCAGCCCAATTCACTTCATGCAGTCCACGCACAGGCGTCTCGGCATTCCGCGATGTCTGAGGTAACACACCCAAAGGGGAAAGAGCAGATGAAGAAACAGGTACCATTGCGCTCAAAAACTGTGCTGCAGGAGTAAGAGGAGGCGTGACCACGGGGTCCGGAGACAGAGTAGAGGAACGGACGGCACCCGCCCCTGTAACTGGCGAGAGTGGGGACGAAGCGGGCGGGGCCGAGGCTGAAGCAGTAGAGCTAGAAACAGAAAGAATAGGAATAACAGAACCAGAGGCCGAAGACTGAGGTGTCGGAATTACGGGATATAGTCGTTTGGGGGCATAGGGAGGTGGGGGTTGGGAATCCAACAACTCCTCAACGAAGACATCACCTTCCTCCCTAGCCACATAACACTTATCACTCTGCAAGCGAAACTTCCTGTCCGCACACTCTATGCCTTTCTCGATCTTTTCTCTATCATAAGCTATTGCCTTCTGCGTTATCATTTGCGTCTGCCCCCTCCGGGCTTGCTTTTCTGCTCTCATACGTCGTTGCTTTGCTTCCTTCTGCCATGGTCTCAGAGAATCAAACATCGACTGTCTGCTCTTTTTGGCGAACAATTTGTCCTGCAAGTAATTCAATTTTTGCTCATCAAATGTGCCAGTAAGCGGCCACTGTATATCGACATTGTCCCTCGTATATTTATTCCACAACGTGCTAAACATAATAGGGCCAATGCCATGCTTGACGTATACATCAAAATTTGGGGTACCCTCTGGAGGCGCCGGCTGCCTCTCTTCCAATCGAGCTTCAGTGGAGCAACACCGACATCCAAAACTTAGACAAGGCATCTTAATATAAGACACATACACTGTCCCCAACGGACAAACAGAACACCAACCAACAACTGATCCAAGAACCAAATCCAAGCGGTCCAAAACCGCACAAGACAGTCCGCAGACTGTACCAAGACAAGAAGACAGGCTCTAGCCCCAGACCTTTTCAAGAATAAGCCGAATTTCCAGTTGGCCTGGCAGATTGTTCGCAAACAGCCCCAAACCTTTTCAAGAATGAGCCGAATTTCCAGTTGGCCTGGTAGACCGTTCACAAACACTCTGTGTCTTTCAAGGGTCCGCAAACCCACCAAGTTCAAGACAAGACAGTCCGGAGACTGTACCAGACACAGCCCGTAGGCTCCTGCCGTTCAACCACGGCGCCACATTTTCCAAGAATTCAAGTCACTCACCTGGTGCACTCAGGTCGAGCAATATTATTCTCCACTGCCGACTCTTCGGACCAAACGGTCAAATCCAAGGTTCCGCCTTCTCAGGACTCTGGCCGGCGACCACTAGACGAGGAGTCGCCCGATCAGCCGGGCAGGGCAGCCAAGAGAACCGGGCTCTTATTGTGTGGGGATCCCCGATCCGCCCGATCGACCGGACACCACCTCGACCCTACAACCCGATTACGGGCGAGTCGGGTCACCTTGCGTAGTCCCTGTTCGGGCGCCAACTGAAGGAAGTGATCCAAAAAGGGTCACCCGGGTTTCCTACAACCACCTTATAGCCTTCCCCAAAATGAAGAGTCGGTCAGACAGTAGAGAATACAAAACAATTGTTTATTACCAATACTCTGCAGAGGAGTCCAATCTGGCCTGCACCCTAAGATGTCTGCCGAGGGACTGGCCCCACAACACTCGGCAATGCATAATCATTCCTCCCAAAGGTCTCCTAACCACGCCCACAATGGAAAGTTAACGGCTTAGGCGAACATGAACAAAGGAGGCACAGAGGGATGGACTACCACCTGCCAGATGGGTACATGTTATCGCTATCTCAAGGTTGCCGTGCTGGGTTTCGGCGGCTCCTAACGTGGGAGCCGAGCTACACACAAAGATAGGTAGGCGAGGGCAAAATGGCCTATTCATTTGTAAGTCAGAAGGCAACATTGAGCAGAAGAGAAAATAATAACTGAATACAGCGTTCTGCTGAGGCAAGCAATACGAACAGTGAGGCCTGGTACAGACACAGCCTAATTGGGATAACGAAATACAAAATGGAGTCACACTTGCTAACTGAAGCCCGTACATTGCATGGATAACTTAGTGGGTTACATGACATGAATACGAATGGTGTCTCATTTAGCCTCACACTGCTAACCTAATATAGTGTAAAACGAGTATATAACGAGAATGGGATTTTCAAATCTAACAGGTCTCAACTGTTTGGGGATCCGATATCCCACAAGTGTCTTGGCCGGAGTAGGAAGTGAGGTGGGCACAACAGCCTCAATCTTCCCCAAAGGTGTAGCAGGTTCAGGTGCCTCTCCACGTGGGGATTTGCTGGACCTGGTGGTACGCTGGGTGTGGCCTTGCTTTTTCCCCTGCATCCCCTGTTTCTGAGCTAAAGCCCCCACTTTGCTCTCTTGTCCCTACTTCACAGGGGTGTGGGTGGGAGTGGAAGTTTTGGGTGAATCAGCCTTCTGAATGTCTTTTGACTTAGTTGTGGGAGGCACCAGGTTCACAGCAGACAGGGCAAGTGTTTGTGTGTCTTTGGGTTAAGGTGTGGGGATGGTAGTGCCCTTGGATGGTGATGATTTTAATGCAGGTAATGTGGATGCATGCTTCTTTGCCCTATGTCCCTGAGTGTCCTGTGATGGGCTTTTTGTTTTGCGGTCATGTGTGCCTGTTTTGTCTTGTGGTGATGGTGTATGGTGTCTGGTACGCTTAGACTGCTGCTGCTGTGTGCTGCTTGTGGATGACTGTGTGCCTAAGGGCTCAGGCGTGTGTGTACTCTCAGCAGGTGGGGCCACTGGAAGGGTGGTTGATGAAGGGACAGGAGCTGGACTGTGAGCTTGGGACTGCTGAATGGCTACCGTCACTGTAGAGGACAACAACTGGACAGCTCTGTGTAGGCCACCCACGTCCGAATGAATGCCCTCCATGAACGCAACAACCTGGGACAACTTGTTGCCATGATTCTGGAGGGCATTCAGGAGAGCAGTCTGACCCACACACAGCTGGCGCAAAATTTCTACGGCCTCCACACTGAGGGCAGCAGGGGAGACAGGGGCTGGGGCAGCGGTGCCTGGGGGAAGGAGACTCTACCCTTCTTAGGGCTGCGGGCACAGACAGCACTTGGGGGAGCATCTGGGAGGGTGGGCACTGGACGAGGTGTGGCGGAAGAAGAGGCCGATCTGGAACTTCCGGTGCCCCCCAACATCGAGGAGTCACTGGACTGGGAGGATGTCTAGGTTGGTGTTTCTGGACGTGAATCCTCCAGGGCACTCCTGTCCCCCTCCGAGGCGCTGGTCCCCTCAGTGTCACTGAACTCCTGTGTCCCAGTCGTGCCAGTAGCTTCCCCAATGCTGTCGGGCCCCCGTCCTTCTGTACCCTCGGTAGATGCTGCAAGAGACAGAGACATAGGTTCAGTATAGTGCCATACTCACAAACATCATATGCAATGAAAACTACAAACAGGAAAATGAATCTACCATGTTTAACTAGTCCATGTACTTTCTGCATATGCCACATTTATGCAATTAGCAGATAATGCATGGAAACATCCATAGTTGTTAGTCGTGCTCCATGTTGCGTTGACACAGCCAAATACCTGGGCCTGTGCCTCCCTGTAAACACACATAAAACCTTCTGAATGCACACCTACGTGCCTGTAGGTAAGATAGCTATACATCAAAACATGTCTGCTCAGTCACATATGTAGTTTTGTCATGGAAAACCACAGATACAAAGTACAATATGTCCTTTTGCAAGGGCAACCAGCTCCTGACATCCACCATGTAGGGCCTTGAAGTACAACTACAGTTGTACATTGGTGGCAGCTGTGTAGATTTTACAAGTTATTTGTTGTGCACAGCACACATCTAGGAATGCACACTAACATGATGCTCACTGCTGTTCACTGCCAGTTGATGTCTCTGACACTCACACTGCAGCATACGTCACAAGGCCACATCTTATTTGTTAACGAAGTGACAATGCGCACCATTTAACAATGCAGTCACAAACACAATGCACAATAGCATGAGAAGGGGAAATTAATGCAAGGCCTCCATAGGTTGTGACATGTCACATACCTACATGTCCACAGGTCCCTGACAGGCCCTCATTGATCCAAGGCAGGAATGTGTCTTCTGTTGATGAAGAAGTAGGTGGACCCCATTAGGACAGCTAATGTGTGAGAATAATACCTAGGGTCTGGCATATGACATCTCTACGTTGAGCTGACTGATGACATTGAGGACACACCAATGTGCCAAAAATTCACACACTGATTACAAGCATTAGCCACAACTTCACCATGCACTGATGCACAAGGACACCCCTCCACAATGCACACATACTGAGAACTGACAATCTGAGTAATCTTTGCTCATTATCATCCTTCAAATTACTGTACAACACCTCAGTCACATCACAATTTGACATACCCACTGATCACATCCAACCATGTTAAGCCATAGTGCCAAAACAATCTCGCAATAGCCAGGTTCAACTACATTGCAGTTAAGTCACAGAGTCTAACCGTAACAGTCATGTTGCCATGTGCACAAATGGAAAAGGTAATTTAGCCAATGCATCACTGCAATCATCACCATCTACCCCATCAGCACCTGTGTGCATTTGCTGTCACTGTGGCAGGTAAGTACACCATGTTATGCCATACTGCTGATATTGGGCTAGTATACTTCACAATGGTGCTGTCCTCTATATGAATGTGAAAAAAGGGACCCATGGGACAGGTGTGACCCATACCAACTCACTGCTCCCTGAGCCACATCTGTGCATGCCTGTAGCCACTGACACATCATCACATGAGCACACTATTGAGCTAGCCACACAGCGCACACAAGTCTGACAAGTGTACTGGGCTACCCACTTCACACAATGGATTATCCTGTGTAGGAAGGTCTCAGTTCAGACAACATTTATACAATGTGAGATGAAAAAATGCCAAGTTGATGCTATGTGACAAAGGGCATGGGTTTAAACACATGAGAAACAAAATGTACAAATGCAGAACAGCTGCACTCAGCACTGAGGCCACTTAGAAGCCATTGCATCACACTAGAGACATCACAGAGGTCCGCACAGGCTCAGGGCTGGGATTCATGCAGTCACTCATACGCAAAGTCACACTTTGCACAATACTCACCCCCAACTTGCTGCTGATGGGCCCCCAAGCGTCCATCCAGCTCTGGCTGTGTCACTGCCAAGATGCGAGCCATTAGTGGTGTCATGCTCCGGCGTGCCAACCTGCCACTTCGAGGGATCACCCCCAGCGACATCTCAGCGACGTTTTTGCTCAGGTGGCAGATGTCATCCCACCTCTTGTGGCAGTGCGTATGACATCGGTTAGAGACACCCAGAGACGCGCACCTTGCGTGCAGTGGCCATCCATATGGCCTTACGCTGATGGACCTTAAGCTGCAGGCATGGGAGACAAGAAGAGGAGGTTTCTGTGAAGCTGTGTTGTGTACCACTGTGTGACAGTACAGGAGCATGAAAATACATAGCACACTAACACATCAATGGAGAGCAGAGCCCATACAGCATGTCACATAGTACACTTGGAGCAAACCATATCATTGCAATGGTTACATATATGATGATGGACACACTACATGCCCATCCCATACACATGCAGAGTGCCAGCACAGAAACCAATGTAAAAATTGCCCTCAGCTGTGATGCACTATGTGAGTGAGCATGACATACAATACACTGGAAATGATGTGTAGAGGTCAGACTAACTGTGTCCTACACTACACGCCCCATAATGTCCCTGACCATTGCCTAGCTACATGTGTCATGGTGCTCACATTTAGGGCCCTGATCTTACAATCTCACACTCTTCTCACAAGGTGCAGTCCTGTCTTGTGCAATCCTCAGGCCTATGATGACTCATTGAGAAATAGGGTTGTGGACAACACATATGTTTCACTCAGTCCTTTTGGTGATGGGTCCTTGTAACATTGGGCAGTTTCTGTGCAGGCCAGAGGATAAACGTGGCCCATCACAGAAATCACATGCATGTACAATATGAATGGAGATACAGTGCATACACATGCGAGACTCTACACATCATGGAATCAATAGTAGGATGACATTTCCAAATCACATTTAGCTGATGTGCCATAGGTGAATTACCCCCAAGAGTGATAGACTCAGGCATTGTACTCCTGTGCATAATGGACACATCTCCATAGGGTCATTTTAAAAAAGGTAAATACATTATTCAGTACTCTCTGACCAAGCTACATTTGTAATGTCTCAAAGGAGCATATGAACACTTAATGGACTAGGACATCACATAGCACAGGAAATGTGTGTTCAGACTTCGAGTCTCTCAAACCAGCAGGGTAACTGGGTAACTGCCAGACCACAGTATGTCATTCACATCCTTAAATGCAGTCAGGGTTCTGTGGAAATAAGGCTACACACCCCATTGACGTGAAGTCAGCATGCTAGGCAGTGTCTCACACATTTACATTACACAGTCTCATAACACCATATGTTCATTTTGGCTTAAGAAGAGCTGGACAAGTGTCCATGTTCCCATCCTCCCCACATACTCAAGTGCAATTAGTACTAGGTCATGTATGAAGCATGCTGTTGGCCAAATATTGATACATGCACATTGGCTTGCACTCACAGGCACATACTACTGTACAGTAACATCATGTGAGCATTCGGAGCACTCTCAAACTTTTACTCAGACACTTACCAGTACATCTGGAGCACCATATAGCCACCCATACTGTGCAAGGACCTCGTCCACCAGGACCTCCAGCTCCTCGGCGGTGAAGGGATGGGCCCTGATGTTCTCTGTTCGCGCAATCACTGGGTCCAGAGTACAGGTACAGCAGCAGCTGGTGGTGATGAATAGCAGGCAGCAGTGTCTGAATGCAAGTGACGTGTGGCTCTCTCACAGACATTTATAGGCCCCTAGGGTTGTTTCAGTGGTACTCTGCTCTTGCAATTGGTCTGCCTGGTTTGCATCTTTCAATTGTATCCAATGACCGGGCCCGCGGTGGCAGTGCACGCCTACCGTAAGTTTCAATACTGCATTGCACTAACGCGATGGCGGTTCCCATTGGCTGCAATGGCATTGGCATATGCGATGTCACACCACGGGGGCCAGGTGGTCTCTACCGAAATTTGGCATCTTTCAATTGTGGCCAATGACCGGGCCCGCGGTGGCAGTGCACGCCTACCGCGAGTTTCAAAAATGGATTGCACTACCGCGATGGCGGTTCCCATTGGCTGCAATGGCATTGGCATATGCGGTGTCCCACCGCGGGGGCCAGGCGGTGTGTTCTACAATCAGGCATCTTTCAATTGTATCCATTGACCGGGCCCGCTGTGGCGGTGCACGCCTACTGCGAGTTTCAAAAATGCATTGCACTACCGCAATGGCGGTTCCCATTGGCTGCAATGGCATTGGCATATGCGGTGTCACACTGCAGGGGACAGGTGGTCTCTACCGCAATCAGGCATCTTTCAATTGTGGCCAATGACCGTGACCGCGGTGCACACCTACCACACCTATGGACACATTGTGGTATTGCATTGGCACTAGCCAATTTTCATCATTGAACACTATACCTTTACAATGTATACTAGCACCTGGTTGTAAAGTTAAATGCAAGTGTGACATTTAACTCACTAATGCCCACACAGGCCATGTCAGTGCACATGATTACATGCATTGGCATGTAGTTCCCCACATGTCACATATGATATTTGTGTGCATGTACACAGATTTGGTGTGTAATGGAGTCTCATATTTGTGAACATGTCAATGTGTAAGATGGCTAATCAACCCACAGTAATGATGGACTGACCACATGATGTGCCTATTTCACTGTGTACATTGCTGTATTCATTTTGATAGTTGATCAGCTTACACACACTGTGCTCATTGTGTAAAAAAGATGTGCTCTGTGCGACTTAAGCAAGAAGGTGTGTCAGGTACAGCAGCTACGTAGCAGTCAGCAGTGTTGCTGGTTGCCACATGTGCTGTGTCAGCTACACCCAGGGCTGGTGACACAAGAAATAGGAGTGTACCATTTACCATTCACATAGTCTGAATCTGATTTTGAAGTAGTCAGTATGTACATACTGACCACATGTACGACTACATGAGATCAAGGTGTCTCTGCATGTGACTTGTGTATTAAGCTGTTGTTACAGTCCTGTCAATGTTGGCGCTGTGTTAGTCAATATGTAAGATGTTTGACACATCTCATTGGTGAATTTAATTTACATATGTCCTCTTTCATGTTATGTAGGAGACGACCAAATGTGCATCGGCCTTTCCCAGTGCTGGCGAACATGGAGGATGAGGACATCATAAGAAAATTCCGGCTGAATCGCCCTACCCTTCAAGAGCTATGTGCTCAGTTGGAGCCCCATCTGAGGCCTCGCAGAACCTTTCCGACTCCTTTGACACCAACAGTTAAGGTGATGGCGGCCCTGGTTCATTTCAGTACACGGTGGCCATCACCGGTGGGATGTCTCAAGCTATGTTCAGCATGGTGCTACGTGATGTCCTGTCCGCAATGTTGACCTACAAGGACCGCTACATCCACTTTCCAAGGAGACATGAATTGGCTGATGTGAAGGCTGATTTTTATGATCTTGGACACATACCTAATGTGGTTGGAGTCATTGACTGCACACACGTTGGCCTAGTGCCACCACAGGCACGTGAGCACATCTACCGGAACAGGAAGCATTTCCATTCCATTAATGTGCAAGTGGTATGCCAAGCGGATATGATTATCTCCCATGTCTGTGCCAGATTTCCCGGTTCAGCTCATGACTCATACATACTGCGTAACAGCATCATCCCACAATTGATGACAAATCTGCATCTGGAGCGTGCGTGGCTTGTTGGTGAGTACGCAGAGTCAAGTAGTGTGCTGCATGTGTGGCATGCTGTTCTCGGCTACTGTTTACATTACAATATCGGTCTGTGTATCTCACACCTAGGTGACTCTGCGTATCCCAACCGGCCTTGGTTGCTGAGCCCACTGAGGAATCCCAGGACCCCGGGGGAAGGCCGCTACAATGATGCACATGGGAGGACACGTCGTGTAGTGGAGCGTGCTTTTGGGCTTTTGTAGTCTAGATTTCGGTGTCTGGACAAGAGCGGTGGTGCATTACTCTACTCTCCCCAAAAGGTGTGTCAGATCATAGTTGCATGCTGCATGCTCCACAACGTGGCCTTGAGCAAAGAGATCCCCCTGCTCCTGGACGATGATGAGCAGCAGATGCCCCCCGCTGCAAATCCACACATGCCCAGTGACGATGATAGTGGAGAAGAGCTCATCGACAACTACTTCCCTTGAGTGTAAGTGACATTGTACAACAGTGACATTGTCTGTTGGCTTTGATGGTAGTGGCAAGGCATAGATGAGCTTTCTGACTGCTGGCTGTTGTTGGCTCAATGCTAATGGCTGATGTGTGTGGCACAATGTATTGTTTTCCACGTACCTCATGTCTATGTTGATGGTGTTGGTCATTGTTATGTGTGATGGGCTTTGTACGTTGTTGACTACTGGTGTGTTTTAGCTGTAATGGCATCACCTGACAAGTAAATGTCATTCTCTTGTGTCTTTCTAGGTTCCTTCACCCTATCAATGCTTCGTCACAATCAGAGCTTGTGGTACATTGGAATCTGAGTTAACATTGTACATACTGTGATGAACATGTAACTGACACAAAGGCATGGGTGTGTAAAGAGTGTTTATTTCCCAAGAATGTTTTGTGAAAGAGAAGTGATTGTTTTCAAAAATGTGCAAAGGGAGTTTATGAGTTGTCAGTGATGGTAAATGAAACAAATAGAGTAGTCACCACATTGATGTTATCACACAGTCCAACAAACTCCTGCCATCAACATGGCAATGTGGGTTAGGATAATTAACAAAGTCAATGTCAAGGGCCACACAAGTGCCATCGTGGCTGGCTCAGCGACTTGCCTTTGGTTGGTGCTTTGCCACGTGATCCTCCCGTGGTGTTTCTCGGACGTCCCCTCCTGCGTTTGGCAAGGGGGGCCTCTGCTGCAGGCTCAGCGGTGTCTGAGGAGTCATTGTCTTGCAGCTCACCCCTCTCTATGGCCGAAGCTGAGGTGGTGGGAGTATCAGCAGGCTGGCTACTGGAGGGGGGTTGAGCCGTCATTTGAGCCGCATGTCTGTCCCTAAGAACACCCACAAGCTGGGCCATGAGATCCACAAGTCGGCCCATACATGTGTCCATGGACCTCAGCAGCAGGCGGAGCTCACGCACTTCTTTGACAACCTGGCCCATCTGTCCCTGGTTCTGTTCATACGCACCACGGACTCTTGCAACGGTGGCCAGGGCTTCTGTCTCAGTGTCCTCCTGTGATTGTACACCACTTGCCCTCCCACCAGCCCTGCTGACACGGACCTGTGGCATTGGGACTCAACACACCCGCGCACACTCTCTAGCATCCTTGGATTGTGTGGTGGTGTTGGTAACCACTGAGGCAGGGAGAGTGTTGCAGGCAGCAGTGGTGATGGTAGAGGTGACTGCCGCACAGGTCGTTGTAGCAGGGGTCAGCGCTGTTGTTGTTGCTGTGGTGGTGGTGGGGACAATGAGGCCCTGAGACGCAGTGCGCCCTGGCAGTCCTGAGGGGCCAGGTTGTTGCTCCTCATCCAAGAAACGTAGGGAATCTGCATCAGAGAGTTCACGTTCCGGGGGGGAGACAGGCTCTGCTGGTTGGTGGTGTTTTCAGCTGCAGTTACTTGTGGATCTCCTGTTGAACAGAGGTTAAGTTGTCAGTTAAGTGCACTCCACAAGCTTGGTGTTTGACTTTTGGATGTTACATTTGATACACCAAACATTTTACATTGCAATCACTTGGTGTGGCTGAAAGTTAATGAGCATCATGACATGATGTTGAGGTACGTACATTACTTGTACATAGTGTGACATGTAACTTGAAACCATGTGCCACGTACAGATTGTGTGATTACAAGGACATATCATCATCTTTGTTTCCGCTAACAAAGAACTAGCCATTGGAATTTTACAAATGTTCTTTCATATCATGTACTTTTGTTTGTTTGTGAGATTGACCGTGCATGTTTTGTGTTCATGGGGGCCTTCTTGCTCTGACACCATGGCACTTACACATTGCATTCTGTGCTGTGCATGATTGGGCCCTGAATTTATTTCACATGTGACTTGATGAGTCAAAGTGTAATTTCTGTGACAGTTACATGCGCTTAGCTGTCTGCACACTGGATGTGACTTTTGGATCTATGCCAAGTTTGCTGACATGTGAGGGCTGGTGTTGTCATATGGCTCCATGCATTTTGAGAAGGATGGCAGGGTGCATGTACTGACTACTACTAACCCTGGGCGGTGAATTCCGCTCCGCTCGCGGAGTTTGCGGAGTTTTCCGCACTGCGCGTTACACGGAGCTCGTGAAGTTCCAAAAAACTCGCGGAGCGGAGTTTTTTTCCTCGCTCGCGTTCACCAACGTCAAGTTGGCGAGCGCGAGCGTGGAAAATAAACCTCCCGGTGAGATTTCTCTACGCGGGGGGGTCGGGTTTCTCATTGCGAGTGGTCGCGTATGCTCGCGACCGCTCGCGTTGAGAAACTGCCCGTTCGCATTGAGAAAGCTGCTGCTCGAGTAAAAATCTACTCGAGCGGCAGAAAGGAAAGCAACGCTCGCTTGCGCTGTGCATGGTGCCGTTCGCGATTATTGCACAGTGCGGACAAGCATCCGGCACTGAAAATCACAGCGAACGGCATTTTTCTATCGCACTCTGCCGCTTGCGGAGCTCCGCGTAGCGCGGCTGAGTTTTTTTCCCACTTCGTGGAGTTTTGCGTAGCGCAACTCCGTGAACTCCGCCCAGGGTTACTGACTACCTACCTGTTAGGTGACACAGTGGAGGGAAATGGCTGCCACATGGTTCTGGGTGGGGGGGTGCTCCATCTTGCTCAGCTGTGGGACAAGGGGACCTGGTGGGAGTTGTAGTGCTGGCTTCCTACCCCCAAACCCCCTCCCTGTTAAGATGGCTACCTCCCTGTGAAGTGAAGCAGAGGAAGAGAATAGGTTACGCATCGCTCTTGGGTGGGGTTAGTGTTCCATCCTGCTCAGGAGTGAGACAAGAGAGCAAGAGAAGGCTAGCTACCTGTAAGTTTGAGTAGAGCAATGAAATGGCTGCCACATGGTTCTGGTTGTGGGGGGTGCTCCATCTTGCTCAGCTGTGGGACAAGGGGGGCTGGTGGGAGTTGTAGTGCTGGCTTCCTACCCACAGACCCCCCTCCCTGTTAAGATGGCTACCTACCTGTTAGTTTGAGTAGAGCAATGAAATGGCTGCCACATGGTTCTGGGTGTGTGGGGGTGCTCCTTCTTCCTCAGCTGTGGGACAGGGGGGCCTGGTGGGAGTTGTAGTGCTGGCTTCCTACCCACAAACACCCCTCCCTGTTAAGATGGCTACCTACCTGTAAGTTTGGTGAGAACAATGAAATGGCTGCCACATGGTTCTGGGTGGGGGAGGGCTACATCTTGCCCAGCTGTGGGACAAGGGTGCCTGATGGGAGTTGTAGTGCTGCCTGCCTGTACACATGCCCCCATGGAAATATTAGACACACAATTGATGGACGGAATGCAGAACAAATCAAAACATTCACCCCCAGTCAAGAGATCTGGGTTAAATCCATCATTCTTTTGCTCACCATGCACCCCAGTTTAGACCTGGCCATATGCAAATCAGTCTTGACCCTGTGCCTCGTGGGAACAGTCCAACCCGAACTGCCAAGCCAGGATGCTTGTTTCCGGTCCAGGGAAGACATGGCTTGGCAGTTCGGGCTGGACTGTTCCCATGAGGCACAGGGTCAAGACTGATTTGCATATAGCTGTGTCTGAACTGGGGTGGTGAAGTGAGCTAAAGAACGATGATGGACTCAACCCAGATCTGTGACTGGCGGTGAGTGTCTGAAAAGTTTCAGCACTCCGTCCATCATCTCCTTGTGTTTGCCCCATGGAAATATTGGTAGCTACCTTTGAGGTGATTCAGAGGAAGGAAATGTTAGATATGTGAGACATGTGTTGGGAAGAGTGTGTGGTACGTAAGTGCATTTAGGTCTAGGAAGTGTAGCTTTCTAGTTGTGCAAGACAGTACATAGCAGTGTAATGGGAGACATTTGTTGGTACTTACCAGCCTCCACTCCCCCGGGTATTCCTGTGAGACTCTCAGGATGCAGTATAGCAAGCACCTTCTCCTCCCATTCGGTGAATGTTAGTGGTGGAATGGGAGGGCCACCGCCAGTCCTATGAGCCAGCTCATGGTTCTTGTTGGCACACTCTTTCACCCTGCTCTTGAGGTCATGCCACCTCCTCTTGATGTCACGCAGGCTGCACAGGGTGGTCCCTACTGCATTGACTTTGTTGACTATCCTTTCCCACATTTGATTTTTTCTGGCTACTGGTGTCTGTTGGACCATGCTTCCAAACAAATGTGGTTCTACTCTGATTATCTCATCTACCATGACTGACAACTCATTGTCAGTGAATCTTGGCATTTTTTTCTGTGCCATGGTGTGTGATGTGCAAATGGGTGAAAAGTGCAAGTGTGAAGGTGGTGGTTGAGATGTGTGTGGTGTGTGGGTGGTTGTGATGGTGTGATGTGTGCTGATTTGCCTCTCCTTTTTGCTGTGGTGTTTGGCCCTTCACTGCTGGAGTTGTGCAAAGGATGCTGGGCAGGGCAGGGGTTGGTTTTATACTCAGCTATGTGGGTGGGTCAAAATGGATTATTCATGTCAGGTGTATTATCTGGGTTGACCTGGGATTTGTATTTTTTTCTTGCCATGGGGATGTGTCATTGGGGTGTGTCAGATGTTTTTGGTGGCTGCGCCAGAAAAACAGCCACACTTGGTAGCCTTGTTGTGTGGTTGCTTTCGACTGCTATTCCTCTTTCCGCGCGACCGCAGGGGTCTGAATGCAATGGTCCTTCCGCCGGCTCTACAATTCATCATTTTCTGCGACCGCGGCGGTCGGGAACAACTGATTGTTCCGCTGGCTCCGCCATCGTATCATAATTTCACTTGCGGTCATTCCGCTGGACGATTGGCGTTTTTGGGTCTTTCCCGGCATTTCCGTCTGCCGCGGACGAATTTTCTGCTTTTCCAGACGTTCCTGGCGGAGTTTTGTGGAATCCGTCCGCAGCGGTCGGATTTTTCAAGCAGTGCATCCTAATCTGACCGCCGATTTTGCCGCGGTACATGCAGACGTTTTTTTTCCGCAACCACGGCGGACGGAGTGCTTTTCCGCCCGCCATCGTAATTAGCCCCTAAAATAACAATTCCTTAAACGTGGCCATTAAAGATTTGCAATTCTTTAACTTCATAAATATGCTCATAAATGTTATAAATAATCTAACAAACTAATAATATAAAAAAATGTCTGTTACTTCACAGCTTACACTTCAATATAGCTCCACCAAAAAAGGTTACAACACACAACTTCGCAGAAAACTACAAACTGTATATTAAAGAAAAAATCAAACAAAGTAAGTATACAAAAGAACTAACAAATAGAACAAAATAATAAACAATAAATTTAAAAAAAACAAATGTAACTAATAAATTATTTTCTCTTCTCAGCTTCTACAAACTGCACCAACAAAAAACATCCACGAAATTAAAGTCACCAACTACAACTAGTAAGTATTTATTTTTTTCCTATTAAAGACAAAATGATACAATTTAATGAAAATAATATATAAATTTTTAATAACAAAAACAATTTGCTTTCATACCAACAGATAATATAACAGTGAATAAACAACGACCATCAATACATACCATCAACAAAAGTAAAGCAACAATAATGTAAGTATAATGTATACAACATTAATTATACTAGCATGTTTATTATTTAACATTGCATAATTATTAAACATAAATATATATATATTTACAGATACACCCCAAAAATGACAGGAGCAAAGTTCATTTCATTGGGAAAACTAATGCTTTGCTATATGGGTTACACTTATACCCAAGAAAAAGTTATTGAAAATAAAACACACTGGAAATGTAGCAAATATTATTCCAATGCCTGTTACGGGAGAGCCACTACAATAGATACTAATGTTGTAAATGTTAGAGAACACAACCATCCCCCAAATGTAGCTGAAGTTGAAGTAAGAGGTGCCCTAGAGACAATAAGGGAAGCTAGCACAAGCTCCCAACAAACAAGCACTCAAATACGGAATTTTTTTAACTAGAGTGCCAGAACATGTCACAGGACAACTACCTTCAATCCCCAAATTAAAATAGCAAATACTAAGAGAGCTACATCTCAAACTCCACCTATCCCCCAAACTTTTAGCAAAATTGAAATACTTCCTGAGTACACCATCACCCACAAAGAGGAAAAATTCCTTATTTATGACAACGAAAATCATGCCAAAAGAATTATAATGTTTGCAACTAATACAAATTTACAAAAACCTAAAAACTGCGCAACGTGAATGATGGATGGTGCCTTTAAAGTTTGTCCCAAACCATTCTATCAGCTGTATACCATTCACTGAGAATATGAAGAAACAAATATCCCCTTTATTTACGCATTATTGCCAAATAAACAAAACACAACTTATGTAGAACTACTAACTACAATAAAACAACTCATAGAAAACTACTGTCCCCAAAGAATCATAATAGACTTTGAGCAGGCAATGATACAATCCATCCTCAAACTATACTGACACACTGCAACACAAGGGTGCTATTACCATTTTAATCAGAGCATATGGAGGCACCTACAGAAATCTACTTTGAGCATAGATTATTCAACAAATAGCAACTTTGCTTATCAAATAAAAAAATTAATTGCCCTGGCCTATGTCCCAACTACTGAAGTAGCCAATCACTACAACATACTTATAGAAAGTCCTTTCTATCAAGCTAACAAATCTAAATTAAGTCCCTTCATAGACTACTTCGAAGACACCTGGGTGGGAAGGTTGCATAGGTCAGGGCACCACAGACAACCTAACTTTCAGATCCCCTGGTGGAACGTATACGCCAGTACTGTGGCTCAAAAAACCAAAACAAACAACGCGGTGGAAGGATGGCATAATGCCTTCCAAGCCACAATCGGAAGGGGACAACCAACACTACATAAACTAATTGAAGCAATTAAAAAAGAACAGAGCTATCAAGAACCCAGACTTGAGCAATCACTAAGTAAAATAGGCCCTACACTAAGCAAACAAACTAAAACCATGTACGAATACCTGCAACCTAAAACTAAGGGCCCGATTCCGATCTCGCTAGGAAAGCCCTCCGTACGACTCGAATCCGGAGGGCTTTCCGAGTGAAACGTGCTCCGAGAGTCAGAACGAGCGAGTACGATGCAGCCGTATGCTTACGGACTCGGTTCGCTCGGACTCCCATTGGACTCTATGGGAGCCTGTGTACTCAGGGAAAGTGCTGGATAGTAAACCATAATAATTTACTATTCCAACTCCAAATCCAAATAAACTCAGGGAAAGTGCTGGATAGTAAACCATAATAATTTACTATTCAAACTCCAAATCCAAATAAACTCAGGGAAAGTGCTGGATAGTAAACCATAATAATTTACTATTCCAACACCAAATCCAAATAAACTCAATGAAAGTGCTGTATAGTAAACCATAATATTTAACTATTCCAACTCCAAAAACAATTTAAATAAAGGAAAAAAATAAATAAACCCCCCTCCCTATATTAGTCTTTCAAACCCAAAAATTAGGTTATTATAAAAAAAAAAAGAATATTTTTTTATAAATTAAAATTAAACAAATACAAAAAAAATTCAAAAAATATTAACACTTATTATTTTTAAATTGTCTATAAATTTTAAAAATACACAAATAATAAAAAAAATTACAATTAATTTGTAAATGTCTAAAACAATTTAAAAAATTCAAATTATTCATAATAATTATAAACATGTTATTAAATTATTTAAATATTAGTAAAAAACTTAATATTTTCGAAAAATGTATTTAAAGATTTTCACTTCAAAAATTAATTTTGAAATTTACAAAATTCAAAATTTTATTATTTTTTTTAATAAAAAATAGTATTTTTAATTTACTCCTCACCCTCATCCCCTATAAACACAAAATCAATAAAATAAAATATATTAAAAAATTACTAATATATATTTTTTTCATCTACATTTTTAATTTACTCCCCACCCTTATCCCCTAAAAACCCAACATCCTGCTCCTAAAATATATACAAATTTAATTGTTATAAAAAAATTAATCAACATTTTTAATTTACTCCCCACCCTTATCCCCTATAAACCCAACATCCCGCTCCTAAAATATATAAAAATGTAGTTTTTCTAAAAAAATGTAATCAACATTTTTAAATTACTCCCCACCCTTGTCCCCTATAAACCCAACATCCCGCTCCTAAAATTTATATTAAAATAAAAAATAAACATTATTTAAACATAAAAAAATTATTTATACATTATAAATTTACTAATACAAATTTACTTAAAAATAAAAAAATTCGAAAATTATAAAATTTAGAAACCACAAAATCGTTATTAATTACATCGATATTTTTACCTTCGATATTTACAATTTCGATATTACTAAAACTACATTAAAAACTAGGGGGTCGATTCCGATCTCGGTCGGAGGCGCACCTAACATCATTCGGTCGGGAAAAAAGCCATGCGAATGCCTGTTTCCTGACCGAACCGCACATTATTTCGAACGAGCAAGTACGATGCGCATAACAGCATAGATTCCGACCCAGTCGTACTCACCCAATCCAGGTCCTGTTCCCCGACCGAGCCAGATCCGTAAACGCAGAATCGAGTCGCACGGAAGCCAAAATGCAGCCCCGTCCGGCCGGACAAGTACGATGCGCTTCCCGCACGCGCCGAACCCGTCGCTACGCACGGCACGTCAAAGCATCCGGTCGAGGCGCACATAAGCACCGATTCGCGCCACAACACGATCCACGGCTACGAGACGAACACGCCAGCGACGAGGACGAGGCGAAGCAACGAGAAAGACGAACGAGACGAACCAACCATGAATCCCTTCGTGCCGATCCTACCAATATTCTACCTCTATTACCGGAACAGGCACGGACGCGTACGGCGCAGAAGGTAAGTCAGACACCAACAACAAAAACAAACTACACGTACCCGACACATCACACACAGAGGGATGCAGAAATACCTACACCAGCAACAGCAGCACCATAGGGGCGGGATGGCCCTCACCAATGCCACACATACACATAGGGGCCTGTATGCCTACCACTACTACCACCTCTACCCAGGGGGTGCCAGATGCCTACCACTACTACCACCCTTACCCATGGGGGTGCCAGATGCCTACCACTACTACCACCCTTACCCAGGGGGTGCCAGATGCCTACCACTACTACCACCTCTACCCATGGGGGGCTGGATGCCTGTCACTACTACCACCCTTACCCAGGGGGTGCCAGATGCCTACCACTACTACCACCCTTACCCATGGGGGTGCCAGATGCCTACCACTACTACCACCCTTACCCATGGGGGTGCCAGATGCCTACCACTACTACCACCCTTACCCAGGGGGTGCCAGATGCCTACCACTACTACCACCTCTACCCATGGGGGGCTGGATGCCTGTCACAACTACCACCCTTACCCAGGGGGTGCCAGATGCCTACCACTACTACCACCTCTAACCATGGGGGTGCCAGATGCCTACCACTACTACCACCCTTACCCATGGGGGTGCCAGATGCCTACCACTACTGCCACCTCTACCCAGGGGTGCCAGATGCCTACCACTACTGCCACCCTTACCCATGGGGGTGCCAGATGCCTACCACTACTACCACCCTTACCCAGGGGTGCCAGATGCCTACCACTACTACCACCTCTACCCATGGGGGCTGGATGCCTGTCACAACTACCACCCTTACCCAGGGGGTGCCAGATGCCTACCACTACTACCACCTCTACCCATGGGGGTGCCAGATGCCTACCACTACTACCACCCTTACCCAGGGGGTGCCAGATGCCTACCACTACTACAACCTCTACCCATGGGGGGCTGGATGCCTGTCACTACTACCACCCTTACCCAGGGGGTGCCAGATGCCTACCACTACTACCACCCTTACCCATGGGGGTGCCAGATGCCTACCACTACTACCACCTCTACCCAGGGGGTGCCAGATGCCTACCACTACTACCACCCTTACCCATGGGGGTGCCAGATGCCTACCAGTCCTACCACCCTTCCCCAGGGGGTGCCAGATGCCTACCACTACTACCACCTCTACCCATGGGGGGCTGGATGCCTGTCACAACTACCACCCTTACCCAGGGGGTGCCAGATGCCTACCACTACTACCACCCTTACCCATGGGGTGCCAGATGTCTACCACTACTACCACCTCTACCCATGGGGGTGCCAGATGCCTACCACTACTACCAACCTTACCCAGGGGGTGCCAGATGCCTACCACTGTACTGCGTCCATCTTTCCTTCTGTACCCTCGCTGCCCCCATTGCTGTGTGCCCGTCTTTTTTCGCTGCTCCCCTCGCTGCCCCCACTGTACTGCGTCCATCTTTCCTTCTGTACCCTCGCTGCCCCCATTGCTGTGTGCCCGTCTTTTTCGCTGCTCCCTCGCTGCCCCCACTGTACTGCGTCCATCTTTTCCTTCTGTCTCCCTCGCTGCCTCTCTCCAATCCCGCCGCTGTGTCCCCTACGGCCCCGCCCCCCTGACTGCCCATTCGCTGACCCTGCCTCCCAGCTGCTCCTCCCTCCCACCTCCCCATATATGGCGGCCGCTGTGCGGCCGCGCCTAAGGCAAGCCCGTCTGCGCCCGTCCGTGCCTGGACCGCGCCCAGCGCCAAACCCCTGGCCCCCGCAGCAGCCAACCCACCCACCGGACTTACGACACCGACACCCTCAACGCACTCAACACCGGCCGTATCCCCGGCTGCCACCGTGCCACCCCAGGACGCACCCACGGACCCTTCGCCTGCCAATCCTGCAAGTTCTCCTGCCTCCGGACCTGCACCGCACCCGCCAAGCCGAGCACCAGCAGCAACCACCTGAAGTGCATCCTGCTCAACACCCGCTCCGTCCACAGACACGCCGTGGAACTTTGGAACCTGCTCGACTCCACATCACCAGACGTCGCATTCCTCACGGAAACATGGATGAACGCCTCCTCAGCGCCCGACATCGCCATCGCCATCCCGGACGGATACAAGATCACCCGTAGGGACCGCGCCAACCAGACCGGAGGAGGCATCGCCATCGTCCACAAGAACACCATCCGCATCACGACCAACTCCGACGACACCTTCACAGCCGGCGAACACCTGCACTTCCAGATACACACCGACCCCAAGACCACCCTCAGAGGCACCCTCATCTACAGACCTCCAGGACCACGCACACAATTCAGCGAAGACATCGCCGACCTCATCAGCCCGCACGCCCTCCCCTCGGCTGACTACATCCTCCTTGGGGACCTCAACTTCCACCTAGAGAACAACAACGATCGCAACACCACCACCCTGCTGGACAACCTCGCCAACCTCGGACTCAAGCAACTGGTGACCACCCCCACACACCACGCCGGCCACACGCTTGACCCCGTCTTCTCTTCCAGCAAGGACATCTCCTTCAGCCACACCACCGGACTCCACTGGACAGACCACAGCTGCGTCCACTTCAGCTTCAGCAGGACCACCACGCACCACCACCCGCAACAGTTTCCGCGCAGAAGCTGGAACAAGATCACCACCGACCAACTCACCACATCCCTGAGCCAGAACCCTCCCGCCAGCTCAACGAACCCCAACCAAGCCGCCAGCAACCTCACAAGTTGGATCACCAACTGCGCAGACGACCTCGCCCCATTGAAGACCCCCAGTCAGACCCGGCAACAAGAAAGCATCCTGGTTCACCGACGAACTCAAGAAATCCAAGAAGAACTGCCGGGCCCTCGAGAAAGCATGGCGCAGAGACCCGACTGCAGACAACATGACCACCCTCAAGCACGCCACCCGAAAACACCACCAGCTGATCCACACCACCAAGAAAACCGCATTCAAGGAACGACTGGACAACAACGCCCACAACAGCAAGGAACTCTTCATCATCGTCAAAGAGCTCTCGAACCCCAGAGCCGGAAACAACGACATCACTCCCTCGCAAGACCTCTGCAACTCGCTCGCCTCGTTCTTCCACAGCAAGATCGCAGACATACACAACAGTTTCAGCACACAGCCGACGTACCCTACGACCGTTCCAACGTCCCCCACCTCCACCCTCCGAGCCTGGACCCCGATCAACACCGAAGACACTATCCGCACGTTGAACTCCATCCACTCCGGATCACCAACCGACCCCTGCCCTCACCACGTCTTCAACAAGGCCGACGCCGTCATCGCACCCCACCTCCGGGACATCATCAACACCTCCTTCGACACCGCCACCTTCCCAGAGAGCTGGAAGCACGCCGAACTCAGCGCCCTACTGAAGAAACCGTCAGCGGACCCCACCGACCTCAAAAACTACCGCCCCATCTCGCTCCTTCCTTTTCCTGCCAAAGTCATCGAGAAGACCGTCAACAGACAACTGGCCGCCTTCCTCGAGACGAATGGATCCTCGACCACTCGCAGTCCGGCTTCCGGGCCAACCACAGCACCGAGACCGCCCTAATCGCAGCCACCGACGACATCCGAGCCCTGCTCGACAACGGGGAAACTGCGGCCCTCATCCTCCTGGACCTCTCCGCAGCGTTCGACACAGTCTGCCACCGCACCCTAGTGCAACGCCTGAACAACGTCGGAATCCAAGAGAAGGCACTGGAGTGGATCATCTCCTTCCTCACCGGAAGAACCCAGAGAGTCCGCCTCCCCCGTTCAGTTCCGAGGCCACCGAAGTCATCTGCGGCGTACCACAAGGATCATCACTCAGCCCCACCCTCTTCAACGTCTACATGAGCCCCCTCGCAGCCATCGCACGCCAACACAACCTCAACATCATCTCCTACGCCGACGACACCCAGCTGATCCTCTCCCTCACCAACGACCCCACAACCGCCAGAACCAACCTACATGAAGGGATGAAGGACGTAGCCGAATGGATGAGGAACAGCCGCCTGAAACTGAACTCAGATAAGACGGAAGTCCTCATCCTAGGATCATCACCCTCCGCCTGGGACGACTCCTGGTGGCCCCCTGCCCTGGGCAACGCACCCAAACCAACGGACCACGCACGCAACCTGGGCTTCATCCTGGACTCCTCCCTCTCAATGACCCGACAAGTCAACGCCGTCTCCTCGTCTTGCTTCAACATCCTACGCATGCTGCGCAAGATCTTCCGGTGGATCCCCACCGAAACCAGGAAGACGGTCACCCAGGCCCTCGTCACCAGCCGACTGGACTACGGCAACTCCCTCTACGCGGGAACCACAGCCAAACTTCAAAAAGACTCCAACGCATCCAGAACGCCTCAGCTCGACTCATCCTGGACATCCCCCGACACAGCCACACCGCCGGACACCTGAGAGACCTGCACTGGCTCCCCGTCAGCAAGAGAATCACGTTCCGACTCCTCACCCACGCACACAAAGCTCTCCACAACCAAGGCCCCAGATACCTCAACGACCGTCTGACCTTCTACACTCCCACCCGCCAGCTACGATCGACCAACCACGCCTCGCCGCCGTCCCCGCATCCGAAGAGCCACAACGGGAGGAAGATCCTTCTCCTACCTGGCTGCCAAGACGTGGAACTCCCTACCCATCCACCTCCGCCTTACCCAGGACCACCTCTCCTTCAGGAAGCAACTCAAGACCTGGCTGTTCGAACAGTAGCGGACCCCCCTCCCCCAAGCGCCTTGAGACCCTCTGGGTGAGTAGCGCGCTATACAAATGACAAATGATGATGATGATGAATGATTACCACTACTACCACCTCTACCCATGGGGGTGCCAGATGCCTACCACTACTACCACCCTTACCCATGGGGGTGCCACATGCCTAACACTACTCCCACCCTTACCCATGGGGGTGCCAGATACCTACCACTACTACCACCCTTACCCAGGGGTGCCAGATGCCTACCACTACTACCACCTCTACCCATGGGGGTGCCAGATGCCTACCACTACTACCACCCTTACCCAGGGGTGCCAGATGCCTACCACTACTACCACCTCTACCCATGGGGGTGCCAGATGCCTACCACTACTACCACCCTTACCCAGGGGTGCCAGATGCCTACCACTACTACCACCTCTACCCATGGGGGTGCCAGATGCCTACCACTACTACCACCCTTACCCAGGGGTGCCAGATGCCTACCACTACTACCACCTCTACCCATGGGGGCTGGATGCCTACCACTACTACCACCCTTACCCAGGGGTGCCAGATGCCTACCACTACTACCACCTCTACCCATGGGGGTGCCAGATGCCTACCACTACTACCACCCTTACCCAGGGGGTGCCAGATGTCTAACTACTACCACCTCTACCCATGGGGGCTGGATGCCTGTCACTACTACCACCCTTACCCAGGGGTGCCAGATGCCTACCACTACTACCACCCTTACCCAGGGGTGCCAGATGCCTAACACTACTACCACCTCTACCCATGGGGGGCTGGATGTCTGTCACTACTACCACCTCTACCCATGGGGGCTGGATGCCTGTCACTACTACCACCCTTACCCAGGGGGTGCCAGATGCCTACCACTACTACCACCCTTACCCAGGGGGTGCCAGATGCCTACCACTACTACCACCTCTACCCATGGGGGGCTGGATGCCTGTCACTACTACCACCTCTACCCATGGGGGGCTGGATGCCTACCACCAACACCACCCCCACTCATAGGATGGACAATGCATGACACAACCAGCACACTACAACCTAGGGAATGCAAGAAAAAGACATCCCCCAACACCATGACAAGCGTGTGTAGACTGTGTCAAATGCCTACAACACTGAACATGACTTTGAACATACAATGTGACCCCTATCACATGTGCCACACATATATGTGTGTGGCCCCACAATGCAAGCAGGCCATGACCATTGTGGCGATGGGGATCAAAACCCCATCATCACAGTGAGCAAAATGTAAGTGTGGGGGCCCATAGCTGAAGCACATTCAGAACATTGTGGCAATGGGGTCCAAACCCCCATCATCACAGTGACCAAAAGGTAAGTGTGGGGTCCATAGCTGAAGCACATTTTGAACATTGTGGCAATGGGGTCCAAACCCCCATCATCACAGTGACTAAAATGCAAGTGTTGACAAAGAAAAAGCTGCAACTGCCAAACTGCATGGATGATTCCTGGTCACAGAACATAAAACACATCAGTGGCAAAGTAGTGCATGTGTCCCATTGCAACATAGATTGGGGGAGGCAAATACTGCAGTGCAAATAAGACATACCTTTGGCCATGTGCAGACAAACAACACCCATGGGGGCTGACACTGTCAACATTCATCAATGACACAATGACAGAAGTGACCATCAGAATGCAGACCCACATATTTGCACCAATGGGCACACAAATGCAGATACCCTGTGGAGACTGTAGATGTGATGTGAACAGATACCATACCATGGCAGCAATGGGACACACAAACCATGATCATAGTGCTGACCGATGACCTAGGAGTCCCAGGGACAGCAGGGGAAACCCACCAAACAACGTACAGCCAATGGCACACCAAAGATATGCCAATGCAGTGGTGCAGATGCACAAACACAAACAGGCAGACCCACACTGCACATCAAACACAACAGGTGAGGGGGGGGTGACAGTGTCCCCAGGCAACCACACAACACATGAGGAGGCCTAAATACCAATTACACAGATGTGCATACAGTGCCACACAAAGGTAACTCATGGATCCAAATCCCCTATGTGGGCAATCAGGCATTGTCAGATGAGAGGGAGCACAAATCACACATGTCACACAAGCATGTAGGAACAGCAACTGACACAGCAAGACACAGACACACCACAGCACTACCCCCAGGGCCCCCACAATGTGGTGACCCTGGGCTGCATTACAATCCCACTGTGATGACAAAGCTAAATGTCGTTCACACTGTGAACCACAGTCATGTGTCCTGAGCAACAAACCACCATCACACCTACACAAGCACAAATCAATCAGCACGGCCAGTAAGCCAAGGCCAACATGGAGGCAGGGGTCTAGCCGGGCAACAACTCTCATCTGCACACACTCAACACCACACACCTCGACCTCCAACAATGTGCAGCAGTGAAGCACACATGCACTGGTGACATTGCACATGCACCCATGACAATCCCAGGGCGGTGTGTGGGAACCAAGGTGCAGAAACACATCACACATGGCCACTCAACAAGACTCCTGAATGTCTGACACACTGCACACTACGCTGTACATGGACATGACGGCAATACCACACCAACCAATGGGATCCCAGCCACAGTCACACACCAATGAAGAAGCCAAGGTCACCCACAAAGAACACACATAGACAACTACCAACATTGCAGCCCGGACCCTGAGGAGTGCCAGCAGTCACACACACAACGTGTCACAATCACTGAAAGATAACACAAACTGGAAATCACATGACAGGTGTAAACAACAAGTGCCAAGGGGAATCCTGACTGTGACCCAGCTGCGTCTGCACACAAACTCAGCCCTGACAGCAAACACACCTATGGGTGACACCCTGATGACCAGTAATGTGCCATGCACCCACATCACAGAGAATCCAGGAGAAGACTTGGGGGAACATAGGTCAACTCAGTAAGCATCACAAACAGGTACAACACCAGGAATCCCAGCATGCACAGCAAAACGGAAGTGAACACACAGACATGCTCATACAACACACACCGTGGGTGCAGGCAATGTCACAGGAGTACACACTGCCATGAGGGGACTCCACTCCTGTGTGAGGAAAGCTGTGCCATATGTTGCCTCAGTAGGGCTCCATCATGTCAGCTGAGCACTTGGTCACACAGTCAACAATTAGCACCAAATGAAGGCTCCCGTCACATCAGCCTGGTCATGGGAGTGCCAACGAAATCATCAGCACAGATCCAACACACATGTATAGCAATGTTGCACTGACAACACAGATGAGTCCTTCCCCATTGATGCCCAAACATGCATGTCCAGTGGAGATGGCCACACGGTCAGGGAAGTAGACTAATTGAACAATGGCAGGCACAACAGATGTGCAGGGGTGGAAGCCACAGATGTGAAATTGCTAATGTAAGTAGGAAATCCCATTGCCAAATATTGAACACATGACACCCTCAGATGCTGCTAAGGATGACATAGATACACCACAGGATAGGACACATTCCCCCTGGACCACATATGTTCCTGCACAGTAACACTTCATTATCATGAGACCAAATATCACCATCACTGCAGCAAGGGCATGGTTAGCATCATCAACAACATGTACATCAGAAGCAAAAGCACTAGAGAACAGAAAGGTGCTTTATTCAGCATGTGTGGGTCTAACAGTTGATGTCCAGCAAAAAATTAACAAAGGCCAATGGCCAGTCCAACATGAAAGTCAAAACAGGGTGACAGTGGCAGATGTCACCCTACGCATGCCTGCACTGATGAAAACCAGGGACAATCCCCTCGGAGCGGCATACGGGGGGCAGGCCAGGCACCGCAGGGACAGGATCATGGCTCACCAGAAGGAGGCAGGGAAGGGGTGGTGGGTGCTGGAGAGCCACTGACAACTGCAGTGGAGGTGTCTGACATGGTGTGTGCCGGCACAAGTGGGGGCATGACTCTGATGGTGTGGGTGCCGGCAAGACTGCAGGGGACCGTGCAGATGGAGTGGACAGGTTCCCCACTGCAGTGCCCAAGTCAGACAGGGTGGTAGTGGACTCCACTGCAGTGCCTACCTCCAGGGGAGGAGAATGGGGATCAGGTAAGGTGGGCAGGACAGAGGGGAGGACACCGTCTCCACACCAGTGGCACAGACAAGCGCAGCGGGGGTGTGGGGCCGGAAGAGCAAGTGGCAGGGGAGAAGGCCTGATCTTTTTGGGGATGGTGTATCTGTGGGTGGGGAACCTGGGGCAGGGTGTGGTGGGGGCACCTGTGGAGTGGGGGCCTGAGGGATGGAGGAAGGAGACTTGGTGCCTGAGCTGCAGGGCGGCGGCGGGGTCTTGCTCTTCCGGGTCCGGGGGACTTGCGGATGGGGGCGTCAGTCGGTCTGCGCCTGGGGGAGGGTGTCCGGTGGCGAGGGGCACTCCGCTCCGTGTGGGTGGGCTTCCTCTTCCCCCTGAATGCTGGATCAGCTGGATCGGAGGGGAAGAGGCCGAGGTCACTGAGGAAGAGCCACTGGGTCTTTGGGGTTGCAGGTGAGGCAACGGAGGGGGCTTTGGAGGGAGAGGCAACTGTGGACTGCGCAGTGCTCGTGGATGCATGTGTGTGTGACAGGGCCCCATCCCCTGTGAGTGTGGTTTCAGTCCCCTGACTGTGGGTGCGTGTGCGTCTTGTCTGTGGCGTGTGTGTGTGTGTGCTGCTCGTGTCTGTGCTGGTGTGTGCCTGTACCGGTGTGTGTGTGCTTGGGACAGGTAAGATGCTGGGGAGTGTGGGTGGGGCAGAGACAGGAGGGGTGAGGGACTGTTGGAGGAGGGACACTGCTGCCGTCAGGGAGGAGTCCATGGACCTATTGCCCCTCTGTAGGGCAGACATGCCCGATGAGATGCCCTCCATGAACGACACCAGCTGAGTCAACAGAGTGGTGTGTGCATGGAGGACACTCAGCATCGCTGTCTGCCCTACATGGAGCTGGCGAAGGAGGTACACAGACTCCTCACTCAGGGCAGCAGGGGACACAGGGGCAGGGGGTGCGGTGCCTGGCCCGAAGGAGACACGCTCCCGAATATGGGAGCCTCCACGGACCTCGGGAATGGGAGCCGATGGGAGGGCGGTGGTGGTGGTGGTGACAGCAACACTAGCTGGGGTGTGGTGGCTGCTGACACCCGCCTCCATAAGGGAGTCATCCTCCGAGCTGCTGTGGTCCTCAGCTGAGGTGGATGGTGCTGAGGACTCCTCGGTGTGGCTCCCCTCGCCCTCCGTGCCACTGGGTCCCTCCAACCACTCCTCAGCTGCTGACCCAGTCTGGCTCTGCGGCTCCTCCTGGTCCGTGGAGCTGTCCCCTCCTGTGGCCGTGGATGTATCTGCAAACAATAGGGAAACAGACAGACATCAGTCACCTGCACCGAACGCACACACCACAGTAAGTACAGCACAATACAGAGCAAGGCCTGGCATCCTTAGTTGAACATTGCTAAAATTGCCCAAACAGAATAGGAGTAGCCAATTGTCAGTCTGATCGTCAACCATGGCACTCACATCCCACCTGGCCTTGCACCCATCTGTCTGGCGTCGGTTGGCTGGCAATACCCCAGTGTGGACACATGCACCACCTACACAGTAGTTGGACGGTGCAGAGAACACGGTGAAGCATGTGAACATGCACACATCACAACTCTTGCCACTGAGTCAGTACAGGTGCCCGGATGAAAGTGATGCCCAGAGTCAGATATATGAAATGCATGTGATGCATACCAGCGACAGACACCATGATGCACCCATGTGCTGATAGCCATTGCCACTATGGTGTGCATGTAGCACATGTCACTCCCCTGCAGGATCACTCATAGGAAGTCACATGCCATGGCACAGGCATGCCTGCTAAGTCATACATCACTGTCTCCAGTCACATGGGCAGGGCAGCCACACAACAACAGTCTGCACTGTGTCACAATAGTAGGTCATGGGGAATGCAAGTCCTGGAGCTGAACAAGTGCACATGTACATCCCCCACACACCACATCATCTGAACCCTTATCTGTCCAGGTCATACTGATTGGACATATGGGTGACCTGTAACACAAGCCTCTGAACCTGAGCACCTCACAATCTGCTGTGAATGGGAAACAGCTGCATGGACTTCACATTCGCATACCCCAGTCTGCACAGTCAGGTGTTCAAACACCTATGTGTCACACAAGTATCGTCTCCTATGGTCACATCTCCGGTGGCATGCTGAGCCCCAACCGATAAACACCCCAGCAGTCCTGACATCGAAGCCACAGCACACTGACACAGAGGCTGACACCTGAGGGGACATATCACTGAGCACAACGTGTCAGCTGATACACGGGAGTGGGAGTACAGAGTGCATTGCATGGCCTGGAGTAGGCATGACTGTCCTGCCCCACATGAATGAGGGATGAACCCTGGACAGTAGGCAGCTGGCTAAGTATGTGTGACACACGTAATATACACACTCCTGGGGCCCAAACATTGTTCCCACCCGCAGCTTGGGTGTGTGCCAGTTACCCCAGGCACATGTGGTGGATCAGCTCAGCAATTGGACCACATATCAAAGTAACACGTAGATTACATGTCAGAACACAGGCATTGTGTAAGCAATGGACCCACCCATGATGCCCACCACAGTTAGGGGAACAGATGCTGTCCCCCACCTTGAGTCAAGCAAACTGCAAGGACACAGTACCCAAGTGACACAATTCCTGACTGCAAGGGCCACACCTGGGTATCAGATGAGGAGTGGGCAGTGCACAATCGAGGGACATGGGTCCTGGACCACATGACTGATGTGTTGTGGAAGTTTAACCAGGCCAGAGGAGGGCACATAGCATGGCAGACAAAGTACACAATGCAGTCATGGACTCACCCCCTCCGTGCTGCTCCCTGGCCTTCAGCTGCCCATCCAGATCAGGGAAGAGCACCGCCAGGATCCTGAGCATGTGGGGGGTCAGGGTCCGGTGTCCGCCCCTCCTGCGAGGAGGCGACAGCTTCAGCTGGACCCGTGCGATCCTCCGGGTCCAGCCCCGAAGGTCCTGCCAACTCTTCTGGCAGTTGCGGATCCGGCGCTTGTAGTCCCCCACGGATCTCACTGCCCGGACGATGGTCAGCCATATCTTCTGCTTCTGGTGGGCATCAACCTGTGAGGATGACAAAGTGAGAATGCTATTACTACACATGCAACATATCCGTGCATTACACAGTTGTGTATACATGTCTCAATCACAGGGGCACATGATGTACACAGGCAGTGCAACGATGGCCATGGACAGTATGCCAGCAGTTACTACATGGTATCATTGCCTGGGAAGTAAAACCTTGTTTAAATGCACTGTCACTGCACTATACCTGTCCAGTGCATGTAACTACACACTATGGGGGGTGACAACTACTCAGTGAGCCTGCTAGCCAGTGGTGTGCAGACTGTTAGCCATGCTAGTCAGACAACATGCACATTTAGGAAAGCAGTGGACAGAACACTCACCTGCTCCCCTGCTTTCCCATACAGCTTGCTGTACTGTGGAAGGAGGCTGTCCAGCAGGGCCTGGTTCTCCTCAGTGCTGAAGGCTGGGGCTCTCTCCACAGTACGTGCCATTGCAGGGTCCAGAGGGTACAGATACAGCAGCAGTGGTGGTGGCAGATGTCGTCCTGGAGCATGTAGTGCAGGCAAGTGAGCTCTCAGGGGAACAGCCAGCATTATATGTGTGCTGCAGAGGCAGTTACTGTCCCATGTGTCCAAAGTGATAGGTCCAAGTCGTTAGCATCTTCTGAATCTGGCCAATCCATGGAATTGCACCACTTACACATGCCCACAGCATCCTTCAAAAGTTAAACTTCATGACACCCATGAATTTGCAACATTGTTGTGGGTGACCAACTGAATTTCCAGCATCAGACTCGTTCAAGATTTGAAAACGCGTCCGTTGCCAGGGCCAGGCCATAGACAATGGGTGCGCACCGATCGGTCCATTGCTGTTCAACGCGTACCTAGGATACAACGCGTACCCGCACACATTGAATGCAATGGGCCGGCCGGGCACACCGATCGGTCCATTGCTGTTCAAAGCGTACCTAGGATACAACGCGTACCCGCACACATTGAATGCAATGGGCCGGCCGGGCACACCGATCGGTCCATTGCTGTTCAACGTGTACCTAGGATACAACGCGTACCCGCACACATTGAATGCAATGGGCCGGCCGGGCACACCGATCGGTCCATTGCTGTTCAACGCGTACCTAGGATACAACGCGTACCCGCACACATTGAATGCAATGGGCCGGCCGGGCACACCGATCGGTCCATTGCTGTTCAACGCGTACCTAGGATACAACGCGTACCCGCACACATTGAATGCAATGGGCCGGCCAGGCACACCGATCGGTCCATTGCTGTTCAACGCGTACCTAGGATACAACGCGTACCCGCACACATTGAATGCAATGGGCCGGCCGGGCACACCGATCGGTCCATTGCTGTTCAACGCGTACCCAGGATACAACGCGTACCCACACACATTGAATGCAATGGGCCGGCCGGGCACACCGATCGGTCCATTGCTGTTCAACGCGAACCCAGGATACAACGCGTACCCGCACACATTGAATGCAATGGGCCGGCCGGGCACACTGATCGGTCCATTGCTGTTCAACGCGTACCCAGGATACAACGCGTACCCGACACATTGAATGCAATGGGCCGGCCGGGCACACCGATCGGTCCATTGCTGTTCAACGCGTATTGCGAATACAACGCGTACCAGCACACATTGAATGCAATGGCCAATGTGTGCGCACCGATCGGTCCATTGCTGTCCAACGCGTATTGCGAATACAACGCGTACCAGCACACATTGAATGCAATGGCCAATGTGTGCGCACCGATCGGTCCATTGCTGTCCAACGCTTCCCTGTACATGTCACTGGCATATGTCACCATGCCTGTTACAGGTGAACATATGCCAGCCACATATACTTCCCAGGGAGTGAGGGGCACACCTACAACACCACAGCCTGTCCAAACTGTATCCTATGGCATGTAAGGCTGCATTACCTATTCCGTGTATGGGGGTGAACATGTTGTTCTGTGGGTGTCACTTGGGGCAGCCACCCCCAGGCTGTGCACGTGTTCATGGGGACAGTATCCTTGGTGTTTCGTGTACATGACCACTGTGATGTGCAACTGTTCATATCTGAGCATGTGGCATGGTCACATTCCACGGTGGTGTATGTGTATATCATGTCACATGCCCCCTGAGTCCCATGTGGGACGGTATGTTTAACCCAGGGTGACCCATTGGCACAATAGTGATGGTCCTCCACAGTCTGTGTGCATGTTGTGTTCACAATGTCTCGGATTTCATGTGCACAATGGGAGACAGTCTCCACATCCACGTTGTTTGTGCATGGACTTTGATGTTGTGCGTGTGTGTGTCACAGACATCCATGTCTGTCCTGCCGAGGCAACAGGGACCACTACCTGTAGGGGTCATGGTTGTTTTGCTGTGGTGTATACATGATACTCCATGTCATGCCAGTGTCCATGTGGCAATACAGGGTCCCTGGGAATCTACCTGTCGTTGAGCTGTGATGCCTGGGGCACATCTGTCCTCACATGTCACTGTGGGGTGTGTTTGTAACGTGGCAGCAGGAGATGGGAAATGTGACACGTCCTCATGATACCCAATGGCACAACCTGGGACTTATTGATGCCACTTGTTGAACTGTGATGTTGGATGTTGGCCATGTATGTGCCATACATGTCCTTACGGAACTGCACACATCATGTACTTGTGCCTCATATTGATGTATCGTGTGATATTGAGTGTGTACAATGCCACATATGTGGGGTGAGTGACAATCTTTCTTTCTTCACCTATGCACTGCAGGGCACCAGCTGTCCATAGACCATTCCCTGACCTGGCAACGATGGTGGAACGTGACAGCATCCGACGGTACCGCTTCACCAGGCAGCTGATTGATGATTTGGCAGTGCGCTTGGCACCACACCTGCAACCTGGCCGGCCGTACCCTACAGCGCTGACCCCCAAGGTGAAGGTGATGGCAGCCCTACACTTCTTTGCCACCGGTACCTTTCAACACACTCTGGCGACTGCTGGTGGGATGTCACAGACCATGTTCAGCCGTGTGCTCCGCGATGTATTGGAGGCTATGTTGATATACCTGAACCAGTACATCTATTTCCCTAGACTCCAGCAACTCACTGACGTGAAGAGTGACTTCTATGCCCTGGGGAGGATGCCGCATGTCATTGGCTCCATTGATGGGACACATGTGGCTTTGGTACCACCACAGGCCCAGGAGCAGGCATACAGGAACCGCAAGCACTACCACTCGGTCAATGCACTGGTGGTCTGTCTTGCAGATATGACCATCTCACACATGTGTGCCCGTTTCCCCGGTTCTGCACACGATGCCTACGTGATGAGGAGTAGTCGCATCCCGAGGATGATGTCACAGATGCGGAACCAGCGTGCCTGGCTTGTTGGTGTGTACTGACTTTGTACCATTGTGTGTGTTCTGCAATGTAGTGTTCCACCCTCTTTTCCAACTCAGCTAATGTGCAATTGTCTGTATGTAGGTGACTCCGGATATCCCAACATGCCGTGGTTGCTGACGCCCCTCAGGAACCCTGTGAGACCAGCCCAGATGCGCTACAATGAGGCACATGGTCGGACGAGGAGAGTGATTGAGCGGACATTTGGTCTCCTGAAGAGCCGCTTCCACTGCCTGGACAAGACAGGAGGGTCCCTCCCATATGCCCCGGCAAAGGTGTGCAAGATTGTCATCGTCTGCTGCATGCTACACAACCTGGCAGTGCGGAAGGAGTTGCCTCTCATCCTGGATGACGATGACCAACGTCCGCCACCTGTGGAGGATCCTGGCCTGGACCACGATGCCAGTGATGATGATGATGGTGATGTCCGCACACAGCTCATCACCAACTTCTTCAGCTGAATGTAAGTATCCAGAGATGTCATGTAACTGATGTGAGTTTGCATGATATGTGTTGGCGGTGCTCTGGTGCTGTTTGAGTGTGTCCATGTGCTACATGACTGTATGCGTGTAGCGATGTGTCCTTACAGGTAGTCTGTACTCCCCAACAGTGTTGACATGCTAACTTGGTTCTGGGTGGGTATCTTGTGACATGTATTGGGCATGAGTATTGCAGTTCTGTCCTGTTCTTCAGTGCTTTTGACTGTGTGTCATTTCTGTCCTTCACAGGGTACTTTCAGAGTCGTTTGGTCAACTGTGATCCCCGACACCGTGATTCGACTTCCAGGGTGGTAGCTGTCGTGTCCCTACAGGTGATGTGCACCACACCCATGGACTTCCTTCCTTCTACACTTGTTGACTGTGTGCCCGCTGCCAGGTGGGATTACCTTGCATCTGTGGTGGTTACAACATGTTGCAAATGTGTAATAAACCTGTGCTTCACTTTGTGATGTGCGTTGTCTGTGGTCACACATCTGACTGACATTTGCTTACTGCACCAGTGGGCTAGTTAACACAGACTGTGAATAGGTGTTGGGTCTGTGCAATGCAACGTATTTCCTGGCAACATCAGTGTAGGCGATGAGTCAGATGGCCATGGTGTGTATGTGTTGTGTAGCCCTGGTGGTGTGCCTCCCTCATATGTGTGACGTCGCCATGACTCACATGCCGGTGTTGTACTTGCTGTAGCAGTTAGCATGCACAGTGTCATTTCCCAGATCATCATCGCCACTTCAGAGACAACGTAGGAATCACAACAGAGGCAAGTATGGTGTATTAGTGAGTTTATTGACATACATGTGTGAGTATGGTGCACAGGATGGTGGGTGCTGTACATTGTGATTGTAATCCAAAGTTCCTAGATGATTTGGAAGTCCTGGTAGCAGAAATGTCCAGAGTAAAGTCCACAGTCATCTGAGACATTGGTCCAACTTGAGCTCCCCATGTCATGTGGGAGAGTTGTGTTGCAGTCAACAGGGTGAACAGTTTGCGCACAAAGGTGATTATCCAGAACAGGTTTAGGCTTCCTGGTGGTTGCACATGGCCATCGGCCTCTCACTTGCCCCCTCCTCGGACGGCCCCTCTTCTTTGGGGGGGGACCCTCAAGTGCAGGCTGCTGCGGTGCAGGGGACTCTCCGCCAGAGTCATCCTCCCTCCCTGTGGCAGTTGCAGTTGTTTCAGCACCAGATGTTGTGGGCACACAGGGAGGTGTTGACATGTTGCTGCTCATCTGGTGGAGGCATTGTAATATGTCCCTATGCACCACCGTCATCTCTTGCAGTGTGTCCCACTTGGACTCCACGCGGGACATGTGTGAGTCCAAGCGGGCATGATGGGCAGCCTGCTGCTGTTTAATGTCCCTGAGGAGCCCCACTACCTGGCTGAGCTCTCCGGTGCTGGACTGGTACGCATCGGCTATGCGTGCCAGTTGTGGGTCATCATGCAGTCCAGACCCCTCTGCAAGCAGCGACCTATGTCTCCCACCCCTCCCACCACCCCTGGCGACACGTGCAGTACCTGTGGTGGCACGCACAGGTGACACTGGGCCCCCTTGGGGGTTGTTGGTGGTGTTGGTGTTCATGGCCCCACGTTGGTCCAGGGTCCCTGTGCTGGTGGTGGTGGTGCTCCTTGGTCTTTCCATGTCGGCAGGGGTGGTATGTGTGTTGACAGTCGTTGGAGGGGTGGGTGCAGGGGGTGCAGCTGGTGGTCCTGCTGGTGCTGCATGATGACTTGCTCCGGAGGTGCCAGGTTGGTCTTCTTCATCCGAGGAGGGCAGAGGCTGTTCCACACCAGTGAGCTCCGTATCCTCTTGAGCCTGGGACGGGGACTCCTCAGCGTCTGCTGCTGTGTCCCCATCATCACCTGTTTTTGGGAGACACACACAATGTATGTTATGTTTCTGCAGGCATCAATGGTTGACACACCTGACAGTTGTGACTGTGCCTCTGGATGCGGGCCTGTACATTGCATTGTCCTAAGTTGTCACAGTCAGGGGTTGATATTGGTGTAGCACATTGTCCTGCATTATTTGGGCACTTCTATGTGAATGTTGGGGTGTGTACATGGTCTGCATTGGTTGTATTTGGTTGACATCCGGCCCTCCTTCCCACCCAGCCAGATATCCCACCATGGAACTTGCTTCCATTGCAGGGAGTGCAAGTTGTCTTTCAGGATGTCAGTCAGTGGTGTCCTGCTGTAGGTTGGTGCACAGTTGCCAGCAGGGCCTTGTGCTCCCCACAGCAGTAGCCAGTGTCAGCCATCTTGTCAGTTGTTTTCCACTGCCTGTGATGTGGGCATGGTTCAGGGTGGTGTTGATGGGCCAATTGTGAGGCTGACCAATATCTGTGACTACCACTCCCATCATGCTATTGCCTCCACCCCCCTTCCCAGCATGCCCATACTTCCTTCCTTTTGAGTGTACTTCACTGTGTGTGGGTGTGACAGCAATGGCAAGATGGCTGACAGTGGTGTCCTGCTGTTGGTTGTTGGCCAGTTCCCAGCATGGCCTTGTGTTCCCCACAACAGAGCACCAGTGTCAGACATCTTTGATGGGGCTTTCCACTCTCTGTGAGGTGTGCATGCTTCAGTGTGAGCTTGCTGGGCCATGTGGTGGGGGGATGTTGAGCTGTGACTACCACTCCCATCATGCTATTGCCTCCACCCCCTTCCCAGCATGCCCATACTTCCTTCCTTTTGAGTGTACTTCACTGTGTGTGGGTGTGACAGCAATGGCAAGATGGCTGACAGTGGTGTCCTGCTGTTGGTTGTTGGCCAGTTCCCAGCATGGCCTTGTGTTCCCCACAACAGAGCACCAGTGTCAGACATCTTTGATGGGGCTTTCCACTCTCTGTGAGGTGTGCATGCTTCAGTGTGAGCTTGCTGGGCCATGTGGGGGGGATGTTGAGCTGTGACTACCACTCCCATCATGCTATTGCCTCCACCCCCTTCCCAGCATGCCCATACTTCCTTCCTTTTGAGTGTACTTCACTGTGTGTGGGTGTGACAGCAATGGCAAGATGGCTGACAGTGGTGTCCTGCTGTTGGTTGTTGGCCAGTTCCCAGCATGGCCTTGTGTTCCCCACAACAGAGCACCAGTGTCAGACATCTTTGATGGGGCTTTCCACTCTCTGTGAGGTGTGCATGCTTCAGTGTGAGCTTGCTGGGCCATGTGGGGGGATGTTGAGCTGTGACTACCACTCCCATCATGCTATTGCCTCCACCCCCTTCCCAGCATGCCCATACTTCCTTCCTTTTGAGTGTACTTCACTGTGTGTGGGTGTGACAGCAATGGCAAGATGGCTGACAGTGGTGTCCTGCTGTTGGTTGTTGGCCAGTTCCCAGCATGGCCTTGTGCTCCCCACAACAGAGCACCAGTGTCAGACATCTTTGAAGTGGCTTTTGACTCCCTGTGAGGTGTGCATGCTTGGGTGTGTTCTTGCTGGGCCATGTGGGTGGGGGATGTTGGGCTGTGACTACCACTCCCATCATGCTTTTGCCTCCACCCCCTTCCCAGCATGCCCATGCTTCCTTCCTTTTGACTCTGCTTCCCTGTGGGGTTGTGTGCCTGTGCTGACAAGATGGCTGACAGTGTTATCCTGGGGTTTGTTTTGCTACAAGTCCCATGTGTGTCCCTGTGCTTCACACTGCATGACCCAGGGTTGTGGTTATTTGTGGGATATTTGATTGGTGTGTGTGACAATGCTTTCTCCCAGGTGAGTTGTGTAAAGTTTGTGTTAGGGGGGTGTGTGGGTGGAGCTGCTGGTGACTATGGTCAGTGCTGTGAGTCCTCCTTCCCACCCAGCCAGATATCCCACCATGGAACGTGCTTCTATTGCAGGGAGTGCAAGTTGTCTTTCAGGATGTCAGTCAGTGGTGTCCTGCTGTTGGTTGGTGCACAGTTGCCAGCAGGGCCTTGTGCTCCCCACAGCAGTAGCCAGTGTCAGCCATCTTGTCAGTTGTTTTGCACTCCCTGTGATGTGGGCATGGTTCATGGTGGTGTTGATGTGCGCATTGTGAGGGTGGGGAATTTCTGTGACTACGACTCCCATGATGCTATTGGCTACACTGACTTGCCCAGCATACACAGTATTCCTTCCTTTCAGTGAGCTTCCCCGTGAAGTGGTGTTGTGGTGGTGGCTACATGTCTGACTGTGTATGTTGGTTATATTTGTGCCACTGCCTAGCTCTATTTGTTGTTAGGTTTGTACATGTCATGACACAGTTACATTTCACTATGAGCTGGCATGTATTGTGTTTATCTGGCTGACATACACATTTTGGGATGATCTGTTTTAGTTGGTGTGTATTTGCTAAGGGTGCATGGTTTGACTCTCCCCTTGACAGTGATGTGTGTGTATTGTGGCACAATATTGTGTACATTTGTTGTGTACTCACCAGGCTCTGGGATGTTTTCTAGTCCATATACGCTCACTGGTGGTAGGATGGCCCGCACCTTCTCCTCCCAGGGCCTGAGGTATACTGGTTTGGCAGGAGGGCCACTGCCGGTGTGTTGGCTCAAGATGTAGTCCTTCTTCAACAGCTCCTTGACCCTCCTGCGCACGTCATACCACCTGTTCTGGATGTCTACCTTTGTGCGCAAACATGGTGATTGTGCGTTCACCCTGTCGACGATCCTCTCCCACATCTTGGTTTTCTGCGCCATGGGTGTCTGTTGGACCAATGTACCAAACAGCTGTGGCTCTACCCTGAGGATCTCATCTACCAGGACTTCCAATTCACTATCTAGGAACTTGTGATTCTTCTTTGGGGGCATGGTGTTGGGTGGTGCTGGTGTGTGATGTGTGTGTTGGTGTGCAAGTGAGGGTGTGTGAGTGTGTGTTTTGCTGGGTGTATGTGAGGGTGCTATTTGTTGTGGTGCTGCTGGTGTGTGGCTTGTGTGATGGATGAGCTGTGAGTGTGTGTGTGGTTGCTGTCTGTTGGTGTTGAGTGCTGGCAGGTAATTTGAATTTGCAAAGGATCATGGTAGGGATTTGTGTCCTTTATATGTGTGGAGTTGTGGGCGTGTCTTTGTTCCCTGTTTCTCCCCCCAGTATTTATTTGCTTTGTGATTGCTTGTTTGGCCTTTTTTTGTGTTTTTATTTCCTTGGTTCTTTTTGTGCATGTAGGAGACGTTCTTGTGACCGAGTCGGACCCTCCAGTTGTCTCGTGCGAGCCTCTTAGATTCGTTCACGCTGTGTTTGTGCTGTTTTCTGTGCTGCGTACGCGTCGGTCACGGGGTTTTGAGTTGCTTCGGCTCGCAGTTTTGAATGCGTGTCGGTCGTGCGGCTTGGGCTCCGTGCGACTCGGTCGTGTTTTCCACGTGTTGCATCGTACTTGGCGTGTCGGAGTTCGCGGGTACGTTTCGTTCGGGATTCTTCCTGGTGCGTGTCGGTCGGTTCGATTCGCGTGCTTTTCCGGCCGGATGGCTGTTTTCCGCGCGGCTCGGTTGTTCGGCTTGTGTTCCGTACGAGTCGGTCGGGTTTTGCACGCTTCTCATCGTACTTTGCGGGTCGGGCTGCACCGGTACGTGTCGGTCGGTATTTATTCCGGCTCCGAGTCGGTCGGTACGTTTTCCGGCCCGAATCGGAATCGGCCCCTATATTTTTAACATCGATATTAGTTCCCTCGATATTTAAAACAATTGATACTCTTACCTCAATATTCTTGCACGTCGATATTTTTGAGTCGATATTGTTTCTCTGCACCATTCCATAACATGTATGATAACTGCACCTTGGTGGTCATCATGCATAACATGGAAATATTTCCCACATAGGATCAACAAAGACAATACCCTTCCAAACACACACCACCCCACATGGAGTAGCTTGCTTCCCATGTACGTAAGCGCTTCAGTGCAACACACAGGAGTAGTAAGGGCTGTAAAAATGCTGCAATACAATGCAATACAATATTTATCATTTTTGCTTCACCAAGCTTTGTTTTGTTCCTATTAAAATCTTTTATTTCTATCACACTTCAGAATTACAAAACAAAATGTGCTTCATTTGTACTTTCATAATTGCTGATATATGTTGAAATATCTGTACAGTTCATTTACAGGTATTTACTTGTTTTTGTGTATGAAATTAGCATCCTACAGTCTTTCTTTTCACACTTAGGGCTACTGGAATTATGCGATTCTGCTGCACTTTCCACATAATTAATTTGCTGCATTTGCCACATAATCCATCATCTGCTGCACAATCTGCAGGTTTTAACAAAAAAAGATTCTTGCTCAAATGGATCAAAAGTTACTAAAAGTGCTGTAACACGTGCTGTCGCGTAGTGGAACGTCCTTCGCAAAGTCATCCTTCAGTTACTTACAGCTGTATTTCAGTGTGGAACTGCCAGTAATGAAGTGAAACCATTGCCCAGACAATACCATCACAAATTGTTTTCTGGCCGCACAATTTAGTCAACCTTGCTGCACAATTTGGGCCTCCCTGCTGCATAATTCAAGTGGCCCTGCTTGTACCCTAGTAACATAGTTAACTTTGCAAAATCCTCTCACTTTACAGTCAGAGACAAAAAAAGTAAACAACATCTCCACCTAAAAGAATAAGAAGCAATTTTTCAGAATGTCTGTCTTTGAATGTGCAACAAAAGTAACAAGATAAAAAGAGGCATTTTTATTGCTCATTCACCTTCTGAACTTCAGCATGTTTCTTTCCGTTTAGACTGTATGCATTCGAATGTGAATGGAGTTTCTTTGGATAAACTGAATTTGAACTGATTTTTTCTTAAATATTGTGCAGCTGCCTCTGCCATTTCGGGGGGGCCAATAAGGGCCGGACTGGCTACCGGGCGTTTTGCTGTGCTGCACAGCTGGGGGCTGATTTCGCTGCGGTGGGGGCTGATTTCGTTGATGGGGACCTGCGTGTGCTTTTAAATAAACATTTCAAAACAAATGTTTTTAAGCGCACGCAGGTCCCCATCAACGAAATCAGCCCCCAGCTCGGCAGCACAGCAAAATGCCCGGTAGCCAGTCTGGCCCTGGGGCCAATGATTAACATAGGCTGGCCCGGCCCTCAAATGCCCCCCGGGGCTACGGCCCTGGCTACAACCCTCTCACTGAGAGGGAGGAGCTCAGGGAGGTTTTGTATATACTCTAGGAGGGTAGTTACTAAATACCCAATGTGAATTGTAGGTTGTGGTGAGGAACGCAGTGCAAGTGAAAAAGTGAAAATAAAACGCTACAGGACACGCCACGTATCTTTATTCAGGCTGTCCTGTGCTAGGATTAAAAACAAAATGCACGATGGGAGGCATTAAACCAAATCGTGTTGTTCACGGATCAACATGTTTCGTATGGTGACCTAGTCAGTGTTGTGGCCTTCTTCAGGATCTATCATGTGCTACTGCTGTGAAAGTGATAGGTGTAAACAAAAAATGAATGTATCTTTTCTATACAAATTATATGTTCTTTATATACAAAACCAAACCTCCATCTTGATCTTGCTCCAATCCTTCCTCCTCAGACTCTGACCCCTCCACTTCATCCACTTCTCCTTCTGGGTGAGCTGCTGCCCATGCTCTTAAGGTTTTCTGAAGTGCTGGCTTCTTGGCATTTCCTTTATGGAACACTCTTCTCTCCTGGCAGAACGCCTGGAGCTAGGCCACTGTGTATGGCTCCAGGTTGGCCAGCTTGAATTCCATATTGCCATGCAGGACCACAGATATTGTAGAGAAAATGAGTATGGGGAAAAACAACTTTTGGGAAAATCAAAGATGTCAATCAGGGAGGATTGAAAAAGGTTTGAATGGTTCTAAGTATAGCGTTGTAGGGAACACTGAATTACTATATGGTATTGCACAAACACAGTGCTATCATCACCGCTGATCACCAATGCTAGAAATTGGGACTCATTTATGAAAAGTGTCACATCGCTGCGATAAAACAGCGGTTCGACACTTTTCACTGCGCTCTCCTTGCGACACCATGGATGCACCGTATTTACTGTATGGCGCTCCATGTCGCAAGAATGGATATATGCGTCAGGAATCCTGGCGTATCTGTTGGTGCAAAACTCATGCTGGAGTTGTGTCGTAAGCATGACGCAACTTCAGCAATTCATGGGGGAGGGCTATACCTATTGAACTGCGTCACCCTAATGCCTGCTATGAGGCAGACGTAAGGTTTTGACGGAGTCGTGTCCTAGAAATGGAGCAGTTAAATCTAATAGATTTCACCGCGCCACTTATATGAGGCTTTTTTGTGGGGGAATACCAACCTTGCATACATTATACCTGATGCTGGTATAATGTGGCACAGGGGTTTACAAAGTGACGCATCTGCCTAGGTGCATCACTTTGCAAATATGGCACAATGTGGCTCATTATTTACGCTGCCGCTGTGTCACGAAAGTGATGCAATGGCGGTGCAAAAGTGTTGCAACGGGCTCATAAATAAGCCCCTGGGTCTCTAGTTGACAGAGGTTTGGACCCAGTCCAAGTAGGGACCACAATTAGTAAAGTATTTGTGGAACACACACACACAGTAACACAATATGAGTACAACAAGACCAAAATGGCAAAAATCCAATTAGTAGAAGTCGAGATATACATTTTGAAAGATTAAATCCCAAAACAGCGCTTAGAAGTCCATATCGCTAAAAGGTTACTTGAGGTCACGCTGGAGTGAGGCAAATCCAAAGTTCAGACCAACCATGATGGAGGGCAGGCCGGCTACAGGACCCATGCAGGGTCTGCTGAAAAAGTACCTTGGATGGAGCAAAGTGTCGTCATCAAAAGTCCGATGCGCCGGTTCCGATTCACGCAGTCTGGTCGATGCGTCAAAGACAAGTCTTGCAGTCGGGACCTCGGATCGGCACTGCATAATCATCAAACCTCGCAGTCATGACCTCGGATCAGCGCTGCATCCTCATCAAACCTCGCAATTGGGGCCTCGGATCAGTGCTGTTTCGTCGTCGAACCTCGCAGTCGGGTCCCACATCATCGATGAGCCACGCAGTGATGCCTTCGGATCTGCACTGTGTCGGTTCCAATCGGCACAGTGGTGACGATGCATCGATTTTGTAGCAAATCAGCTGCAGAACCCACTTCTGAGGTCCAGGACTGGAGGGGCACCTCAGGCAAGGGTTGGACTCACAGATGGCAGAGTTCAGCAGCACCAGCAGACTTGCAGGAAGTCTTTTGTGTCCCCGAGACTTCAGAAAACCGGAGGCAAGCCAGCAAGCCCTTGGAGTCACTCTGGGTTCAAGTGAGATGGGTTCAGTTCTTGTCCTGAGCAGGGCAGAGATCAGCAGGCAGGATGGGCAGCTCATCACAGCAATGAAGCAGTTCCTTGGAACAGTCAGTCAAGCAGAGTGGCAATACTTGTAGCACAGCAGTCCTTACTCCAGGCAGAATTCTTCACAGGTCCACAGTATACTTTCTTGGTAGGGCCAGAGCCAAAGTACATATACCCAAATTTGCCTTTGAAGTGGGGGTGACTTCAAAGCAGCTCCTTGAAGTGCACAGGCTCCCTTCCATCCCAGCCCTGTCTGCCGGGCTATCTGTGGGGGGAATCAGTCCTTTGTGTGGGGACAGGAGCTACATTCCTGCAGTTGGAGGGTGGAGACTCAGACACTGAATTGCTGAGCATGTAAACAAGATACCTTTAGAAATTCTATGAAGACTTTTTTAGCAAAGGGCTGATGTTTAGTTCTTTCTGAGCATTGTCTTTTGGTGGATGATAGGGGAGAAGGGCGGGACAGCAATTTCTGTTGTTTAAGGTGAGGACATTTCCATTGCCCTTTTTTGTACCTGATTACTGCTTTAGGCAGGTGGATAACTGCCAGATACAGAGATCTCACTCTTCTTTTGTCCATGTGATGGGTACTCCTACTTGGAGACAGTCCCTGTGCTACCAGCTGTGAAAAGCATGACTTTACCCAAGAGAGGAGACTGAGGGGCCGATTCCGATTCAGGCCGGAAATCTCTCCGACCGAGCCGGACCCGGAGAGATTTCCGACCGAATCGGACCCTAGCAGTCCGACCGAACGAGTACGATGCGTTCGCATGCTATCGGACTTGATTCGGTCGGAATCCCATTGAAGTCAATGGGAGCCGGTCGTGCAACGCGTACGCGGGCTCCCATTGACTCAATGGGTGCGAGGCGAACAAGGGCGCCCCCTACAGCGGGTACGCGTTGAAGCGGGTCGCGCCGTACATGCACAGGTAGGGGGGACCCATGGGTCCCCCCTGTGTGCGAATCGCATGGCTAGGCGTACAGGGGGGTCCGACACGGACCCCCAAAGTGCGGCTCCGACTGCTCTTTCGAGCCGGACGGCGCGAGTCGGTCGGACTGCTCGCGGCGCGCATCGTTCTCACCCGGCCGGGGAACGTCTCCACTGCGCGGTGCGAGTCGTGTCCGTGCGAGTCGATCGGAGCGGTTGGGTCCCGCGAACGAGTCGGTTGGCGATTTCGCGTACGTTCGCATCGTACTCGCTCGCCCGGACGCACGTCCGACTCGGTCGGGGAAACAGGGCTCCGAATCGGATCCGGTAATGCCGAGTCCGATTCGGAGCCCTACCGGCCGAGATCAGAATCGACCCCTGAGAAGGACACTTAAAATAGATTCATTCCAAACCACTTCTGAAGTTGAAACAGTGGATCTACATCCCCTGCCTAGAAAATGTGTATAAAGTGAAATTCATACCATCCAACTTTGGTCCAGTTCGAAGTGCTTCTTGACCAAGGAAGGCAGTGCTCCACAGAGTACTTGAAGAGGTGCTATGTAACATGGGTTGTTGTCTGCCTGACAGGCAGTCTCCTAAAGGTGAAGCGACATCACCTGAAGTCTGCAATATCTGTTGGAGGAGATGAGTGTCTGCCTATTGCCTAGATGCTTGCATCTGAGAGAGGGAAGGAGTGTGCCTGGCCCTGCCGGGAGGAAACACTGTCAAGGAGGAGAAGCCCAGTGTGTCATTGGTGTGCTAGCCCCACAGAGAAAGCAAACATTATCAGAGAGCAAAGCCAGGAGCAACGCTGCATTATGAGGGGTTCCTCCTGGTCTCTGTGTGTGGTTTTTTTCTGAGAAAATGGTATCAACCAGGCAAGCCTGTTTCTGCTATCCTCTGTGGCCTTGACTCTGTGCAGCTGCCACTGCTCCTCATTGTTATGAGCCTAATCTGCCTGGGAGGCAACAGCTACACATTGTCATTGTGAGTCTGATCACATCACTTCTGTAAGCCAGACCATCATGGGAGACCATATCTATATATCTCCACTCTGAACCTGACTGACTGAAGAGGTAGTAACTTCTGGCAAGGTGTCAGAATTCAGGGTAGATGACAGGTTCACAGGGACTGGAAGCAGTGGAAAAGGGTTAGTGAAGGTTATGAAGGGCTGGCATACTACAGCGCTTACTTCATTCTAGCTGCATTTACTCATTTCCTCGGTTGGGGTCACTTCTGGGTGAAGAGTAATAGTGCATTACTTAAAGCTACTCACTTCCTCAGTTGGGTCACATCCGGGTCCTGAGTAATAGCACATTACTTAAGTGTCACTGTGAGCGATAGTCTTTGCCTATCAAAGTTTCACTTTGTTGCATTGGCTTTTCACCCTTTTACTAGTTCACACCTGGTATTGCATCCCTCACGTTTGTTATCTTCCTTCCCTTTTCAGTTTCCTTGAACTTTCCTAGTTATTTCTGTATTGCCTTGTCCTTGTTTTGTGCTTTCTGTTGTCTAGTTTGCCATAGAGCTTTACAGGTATGCTTGCAACAGTGTCCTGGGGCCCTCTGCTTGGTTCCTGGCCAGCTACAGACCCATCTCAGTTCAATCCGCTGCTCGAATTGGTAAGCATACTTCTATTTGTACTATTTTCTTTAGGTAACCAGCTGGACACATTCCTATTATCTCCCCTCTATCTTCTAGCCAGTGTAGATCTACCAATTCCATGACATCTAGTCAGAATGGTTCTATCCCTAGAAATAGACAAACATTGAAGGAGTACTGGAACCTAGTCCAGGATTTCTCTTTCACTCCCCTGATTCCTACTCCGAGGGCATATATAACATTTTGCATACCAGTGCAGGTATTCAGCGACAGCAGAGGCTTCCAACAACTCTACAACTCTGAAACCAGACACAAGATTGGACTGCGACACCTGGACCCTGACAACATCTTTCCTGTGATGTTGAGTTCAGAAAGTGTCAACTGCAAGTGCCGGCTGCGCCCATCTAGTTGCCCGATTTGCAAGGGCAATGCACGAGCAGTGCAAGGCTCCCCCGCATGACCAGAGCACACAGGTTGAGATGCACTCAAAGGAAGGCGAGATCATAATCTTCATGCTTTCTTCCCAAAGTGAATCAAAAAGTGACTGAGTTACACTTCTGAGCCCCATCAGTGTGACTGTGATAATACACGCCTGTGCCAAATTCGTACCTCTACCACTTGATCCTGGGGACTATAGGGCACAGATATCACCTGTGTGGGGATACATGTGCCACATGAAGAATACAGCCATCGATTCAACCCTGTATTCTTAATCATAATTGGATTGTGCAGTATTTAGTTCTGTTGTGCAATTACATTTCTTGTTTTTACTAAAAGACGAGCAAGTGGCTGGACATTGAAGTTATTGTGTCTGTTGGCTGATTGTTGAGTTCTGAGGCACTTACCCTTCACACTCTCTTCCTGAGAAGCCTTGGACAGCTCACCCTTGCTACCCTGACTCAAGTGCAGGAAGGGTTATAATTGGCCGAGCTTGCAGAGTCATAGTAGGACAGACCGCAGGACACCAGGGGAAAACAACCTCAGCCCCCAGGATGGGGACCCAGTAGCCCCTGCCTGCCTGTGTGGGGTGATTAGGTAACTCTCTCTACAGTGCAGGGCTGATATTGCGCTGAATAAAGCACAAGGGCACTTTTCTATGTGATGTGTTGCTAATATGTACACAAGTAAATACTAATGGCCCGATTCCGATCTCGCTAGGAAAGCCTTCCCTACGACTCGGATCCGGAGGGCTTTCCAAGCTCCCGGAGTCCGAACGAGCGAGTACGATGCTGCCGTATGCTTATGATCTCGGTTCGCTCGGACTCCCATTGAACTCTATGGGAGCCCATGTACAGACATGGACACAGGCTCCCATAGCAGAAAAGGGGTGGGTGGGGAAAAGCGTACACCCTGTTGTGGACACCCCATGGTGCCCGCCACACTGTGCATGCCTGGATCGGGGGGGCCCATGGGCACACCCCTGTGACAGATTCGGAGGGCCCCGGGTGAAGGGGGGCCTGCTACGGCCCGCCGAAGTACGCTTCCGACAGCCGTTTCATCTCGCTGAGACCGAGGCGAAGCGGCTGTCTGAATCGTGCATCGTACTCGCTCGGTCGGAACACAGCTCCATAGCGCGGCACGATTCGGCTACGAATAAGTCGTACAGACAGGTTCGGGTCCCGGAAACGATTTGGTCGGCACGTACGCGATCTCCGCATCGTACTTGGTCGTTCGGACCTGTGTACGATTCGGTCGTAAACAAGGGCTACGAATTGGATCTGGGAAAGCCAAATCCGATTCGGAGGCCTTCCGAACGACATCGGAATCGGGCCCTGAGTTGTTTTACAGAAGTACAGCAAACTCTCTGGAGTTCCTTGGCTACATCCACCAGTCACAAAACCACTCACATGTTTCTATCAGTAGATCCTAAAGTCACTCACACTCCCTGAAGCCTGCATTGAGATAGCAGGAAGTCATTGAGTATGAGTGTGGCTCAAAGTCTGATGCAGTATCAGCCACTCTTCAGCTGTCACAGAGGAGAACAGAGCAGACCCACCACCTCACTGTACATTGGCTGTGTCCTCATTATCACTATTCAAAGGATGTGTACCTTGATGAACAAACAGGCTCATTAATGCCCTTCCCTCTCCTGTGCCTTGGACATGATATGCATAGCATCACTGATTTCCTGCCGCAGTGCAAACATTTTACCCACTACCTGGCTTTACTTTTTTGCCTGCCATACTGATTTATCTCTCTTTGGTACGCTGAGACTTATGTAATGCTGTTTTCTCTCACTGTGTGATGGTTGTTTGTGGACATATTGATGGATTAAATTGGTCCTAGGAACGCTCTCGTTCTGGCGTGTTATAGCTAATGTCTGTCTAGCTTAGCCCATTGCTGTGCTAGCTCACTGTGAAACTGTGCATCCTCATTTGTATTCTCCTCTCCTGGTTCCTCATCCTGCGCACCCTTTGCACAGTGCCCCTGACATAAGAGGTACAACATAGCTGTCCATGATTGTTCATTGATAACCCATGGACATATAAGTTTCTACAATAAACTGAACGAATGACTGTCACCCCTCACTGGCGTGATTGCTGGTGCTTCCGTCAGAAGCGTTGGAAATAAGCGTGCAAGGGGTACTGCAGCACTCCCCAAAATAACCATGCTAGAGTTATAAAAGAAAATGAGCAATGCAGATATATTTTTATTTTATTTTATTCTTCTCGCATTTTCTGTTTGTTTAAAGACAGAGGTCAAATATCAGGTATGTCTTCTGACAAATTGCTGCTGATTCTTTTAGCATGGAGGTTGGGGTTTACTTGTCTTTCTCTGACTGCAAAGTAAGAGCATTTTTGTAAATGTAATTACGTGATAGTCTTGCTTCTGTGGAAGGAAAGGCTGTAGGATGTCATTTTTTTTAGCACGTAACAAAAGTTAAATGCATATAAATGAACAGTACAAATATTTTAAAAATATATCAGCAGTTAAGAAAGAACAAATCTGAAGTGTGATGCAAACAAAGATTTTAACAGGATCATAACAAATTAAGAAACATTCCTCTGTGATGTGAAAATGACAAACATTCACTGAAACCTGATTTTCACACATAATCATTTGTGCGCTGTATAATTTATCAGTAAAACTGCATGCCTGTGCAAATTTAGTGGCCATTTCAATTGAAAATGTACTGTTTGTAAATGACAGGGTGTAAACACACCATGCTTTAGTAAAATATTTGTGACAGTGTGCTCCAAAATGCACCAACAGCTACATACTATACACTTACCAGTCTCTTGCCGAATGGTTGTGCCTCATAGGCTACACTTTTTCTCTGTGTGGTGCTTGAATTGCTGGTAACAAATATGTAGAGACCCTGCATAGTGAGACCAAGCAATGGGGCATTTTATTTTATTTATTTCCAAAAAACTAAATGCCACTCTGGGATTTTGAAAATAAAAACAATTGTAACTTTGCAGCAACGGCTCCGTCATATTTGACGGAGCCGTACAGCAAGGTTTACAGTAACCATCTTGATGGCATTTCCTATCAATGCTTGAAATGCCCGCCAGCCCAACGGACATTTCAAAATTTCGTTAGTGGGACCTCCACCAGGGCGACAGAGTAATTTACTCTGTCACCTTGGCGGAGGACAGCCTAACTGCCACATTCTAAATTGGTCCCCTAATGCACTTGTGGGATGTGATATCTACCGCCTTTTTGATGGAGTATCTTGTCTGGCAAACTCTAAATCAGGATCTAGGTTTCCAGAGGCAAAAGGACACATTGACCATGGCCACATACAGAAGAAATTTGAGTTTGTAAGTCAAGTTTGTCCTTTAAAACATCCTAAGTAATTTCTCTGTGTGCCTCATTTGTAATATTTAGAAAATATGAATGAATTGAATAAATGCTTTTTATAGGTCAATTAACTTCACTTCCTGTAAACTTATCAGCCAAAGGTCAGAAGATGCCATTTCCTATGATGTTACGGTAGAATTAAAATCTACTTGAGGTCACTTTTTCTACCCCAGTATTACAGTGAATCAAAAGCACCTTCGCTCATCTTTCTTACTGCATTTCCGCTGCTGAGTGGCACCATCATTCTGCTGTATGCAAAGAGGGTTATTTACTAAGCAAGTGCATAATCAGTCGCTTGGTGCTTGCAATTTGGCCCTGCGCCCATACACTTTCATAATGGTAGGTAAACTGACGCAATGCTTTGTTTCGCTTTGTGACACACCAGCACCAAGGCAGAATCTTAGCAAATAGCCCCCAAAGTTATATTTTAAAGTATATGATTGATGTAAAATGGTGGGTATATTTTCCATATGTTGAGGCAAACGGTCTAAGAACGAGAATTTAGCTCTCTCACCTGGTGCAAGTAGGGGGAGAGAATGTGGTCTAACGGCTAGGGTAGTCAACTTCAAATCTAGGGAACCAGGTTTGAGTCTCGGCTACGACGCTCAACATCCTGTGATTCTGGACAAATCACTTAATCTCCCAGTGCCTAACAAAAACAATTAATGTGTCCTTGTGCAACACAACTGGTGCTCATGTAAAGCGCTCTGATACCTGATACCTTCGGGTCAAGTTCACCCTATGTAAAACTCTGGAAAAAACAAGTAGAGGGCTTGATCTAGTGCATGCTGCCTCGTGCATCTATTTATTTAATTGGTTTCTACAAGAGCCATATGTCGGCTTACAACTTTTTTTCAGCAGTAGATTCAGTATAACTTCATAGGATAAAGATGGAGTTGATTCGGGGTTATGGGGGAGGTATATGGTGTTATGGACTATGGTTAGACAGATATAGGTTGTTTATGGACCCATTCTTTTAGGAGACATCCATTATGTTTAGGATTTGCCTATGATATCAGCTATGTAATATATTGGATAAACCCAATACTCATTTATGAACAGTAAGGTAAAAACCCTTGGTGGTTAAAGTCACCCATTTAAAGACACCCCTCTAGGGTTTACTAGGGACTCCCACCCAAGGATTGATCGTGGCTTGCTTCATCAAGTTCCTCATACATCAATCATGGAACATCTGGACGGGTACAGCCTTCCTGGGTGAGCTCTTGATATTTTAGGGATCAACTGTAGTAATATAATTATCTAGGGAGAAGAACCGCTCAGATATTTTATTCATTGGTTTCCCTGGTAATGTTAAAGATGGTACAAAATGTACAATGAGGAGGCAGGGAGCTCGTTAATACTCCAGGGTTACGGGGTCACATTATGGCCGTAAATTTTGTACCATTTTTAGTTCGAGCTAGACAGCACATGTGCTGTCTCTTCGATCAGTCTGTGTGTTTCAAGTCCATCCCCTTTCTTTCCAGTGCTTTTCATTTGTCTATGTCAGTGTCCTTTAAAAATCATTGATTTCTAGTGGTCAGTTTTGTCTCTTTGTCCCTCCGTTCTCTCTTCTGTTCCTCCCACAGAGCAGGGACTTAGTACTATCTCATTCCGCTATGGTTCTTTATCTATTCTTTGGGGGACTTTGGGGCATATTAACAAGACCGGCAATAAAATTATCGCATTTTAGCGGCAGGAAACTGCCGCTAAAACGGCGATAATGGGCTTGCTAATATGCGTTATAGAATTCCAATAGAAGCCCAGGTTAGATGTCCTGCACATCTAACCTGGGCTTCTATTGGAATTCTATAACGCATATTATCAACGTTTTAGCGGCAGTTTCCTGCCGCTAAAACGGCGATAATTTTATCGCCGGTCTTGCTAATATGCCCCTTTGTTTCTTGGTTTCCTCCTCTGTTACTGTTTGTCTGTGTTTAGCTTCAGCGCCCTAGCTGCTTTCATTCAAATATAGCATTCTTCCTCCCACCTCCTCTTAATGCCACAGTTGTGTTACTGCTGCCTCCCCCATCAAGGCTCCTGTCCATTGCTTCTATTTTTTTAATTAGGCTTTTTGCACTTTTCAATCTCCACCGTCAGTTAGGCATTTTCTAGTAGGATATTTGCTTGGTTTGGGCTTCCTTTTAAGGGGGATTGGGCTTGTTTTTCAGGTATGGCCTGCAAAAGGTTTACGTCTTGTCTCCTCTCTTTCCTGGCTTTTCATTGGTTCCTGTGCAGGCCACTTTCTTTTCCTCCAGTACTATTGGCTGAAGCATATTTTCTTGCATTGGCCAATGCTTGTTTACAGTGGCTTATCATGTGTTGAAGCGCTTTTTATGGGGCCACTTAAACTATTTGTTTACATTTGGCTGTCACCGCTTAAACTATTTGTTTACATTTGGCACGGCAAATCGAGGTATTCGCCTAGAATTGGATGTTGAGTCAACGTGGAGACTCGAACACTGCTCCTCAGCTCCAAAGCCGGCAGCTCTAGCTGTTACACCATATGATGTTCCGTTCTCCGTGATGCTGCTTTTAGCAGATGTAGGCATTTTAAGTACGGGATTGGATGATGGCCTTCAGTAATTGCCTTTTTTAACATTAACATTGTGATTCACCCAGAATCACAGGATGTTAAGCTGCGCTGAGACTCAAACCGGATTGCGCAGCTCCAGAGTCGGCAGCTCTGGCCGTGACGCCTCTGGACTGGTGTCTGCACTATAAAAATGTTTACAATGGCGGTAATAAAACTACTGTTTCAGGCAGTGGAACAAGTATTTTGGGAACACGCATCCCTAATTTTCTAGGTTGACCTGAGAGGCCTCTCACTGGCGTGTTCAGAGTCCAGAAGCACACTATAAGTTAAGGCATCTATTCTTCACAGGGATATGTATGTCTACGAGTTAAGCACGTTGAAGTAAAAGTCAATTCTGTTGTGCGATAGTCAGACTTACTTATGTGTTAAAGTATTGCCTTTTCAACCTCACACAGAGAAAGGTACAGCAATTCCACTTCATGACCATGTACGAGTCCAGAAATACTGAATCGCCGCACTTTGGGTAAAGTATGCAATCCTGTCTCACGGACATGATGTATTTGGGGTGCACAACTATGTCCCATGCCTTGAGCCTTAACACACAACTGTCTCCCAATCAGTCTACTAAAATATATTGCAACACAGTGGTGCCCCATGCACTCTCATATACAACACGTCACTTATATGGCAATAACTTACTACATGTTGAGAAGACAAAAGTAGAACATTAAGCCCAGTATTCAGATGCCACAAGCAAAGTACGAGATTAAACAAAGCTGTGTCAGGGGTAACCAAAGCATTAATGTACTCGGCACTAATAGCTTCAGCACTCCTGTGACTGCCACCCGGGTGTGGAAGACCGTTTAAGAACGCACATTGGGATTCAAGGTTACTATATGAAATGTATCCCAAGGAGTAGCACAGCAAACTTGCAAATACACGCTCACGCCCTGTATTATGATAGGCACTGTGACTGTCAAAATGGGGTCAAGGATACTGGATGCTGCTGTACATCACAAAAGACTTTGTCTGTTCTATTTGGTGTTGAACAGCCCACACCCCCTCCCCAAGTCTCAATCCCGGAATTGTTAAACGCTTGTTAATGCTCATACCGGTTCCAAAGATAATTACATCAAAGTTTGAGGGAAGACTCTCCGCTATCTTGGTAAGGTAGGATGGAAATGTAATTAATTACAGAAGTGACAGCTAGTTTCTGGACGTGGGACACAGTGCGCCAAGGGAGTTGGAGCTTTTACAACAATCCAAACTATTGGTGCTGTGGGCGCATCTCCGTTTGGTATGACAACTGCACGCTGATCGCTGCTCTTAGGTCTGGATGGTATAACTGGTAGAAGTCGGTGTTTGACAGCTTCGTGCTCAATGGTATGGTGGTCTACGTGTCCCGTGATTCAACTCGCATTTGACTACGTTTGCTAATTTTATGGGATGTAGTAAATTGAACATTATTATATATTTTTTTGCAGTTTTATATAGCGTGGACTTGACCTAAATGTATCAGAGCTCTTTACATGAGCACCAGTTGAATTGCTGACGGACACGTTCATTTTTAGGCATGGGGAGATTAAGTAATTTGCCCAAAATCACAGGATGTTTGAGCTAACGCCAGACTCCAACCTCGTTCCCCAGTTTCAAGGTCGGCCGCCCTAGCCGTTAAGCCACACCATCACAACCTTTTGACATCTGGTTAAAAATAAGGTTTTATCTGAAACGTGTCTCCCTGGAGCTTGTGTCTCCCATGCTTGTGTCTCCCGGGAAACACAGTGTGCGTTCTTAATTTTAAAATATACTCGTAAACAGATGCATTACATCCTTCCTTTCATGACACCACACAATTCAACTCCACACATTTCCAATACATACCACATAATTCCGCACCAAGCCACATATTTCAAATACACACCACCATTCCATAACCCAACACATACCTCCAATACACACAACACATTCACACATCATACCACAACTAACAATTACAATTCAACCCACATAATTCCACTCCACTCCAAGCCAAAAGACATAGGTAAAACACTTTGTCATTTACAACGCCAATAGCTGTAACTCCTGGAAATGCGACACCTATTGCATTGCAAATGCTTGTTTTCTTCTGTGCCGTTTTACTCTGCGCACCGAGGTAATCCTCCAACATGAATTTCTCTAGTGGCTTCCTCTCACTGTCTTTCCTCATTTCTCCCCTCTTGATGTCCCTTCCTTTTATTTTATTTGCATTCCCAGTCACTGAAATGATAATTAAAAACGACATTTCTGCATCCTAGTCAGGCGAGGCAGAGGATTAGGTAAACAGAATCACACAGATGGTCTGGTAATGTAATTAACTGGTAACAGCACCAGCAGGGCCTGGCACAGACGAGGCACGCTCCGTCGGGGGCCCCACTTATGGAATCTGATGCAGGAGACGTTCCAGAACATTCCAGGTGTGGCGCGGGCGGGGGTGCCAGGAAGAGTCCTCGCGGCTCTCCGTACCGCGCGCAAGGCTTGCTGTTCGCAACATCCTTATCTTAGCTGTTTCACGACACATTTTTATTAAACGAATATTTGTGTGAGAAATTGGGAAAACCGCAAAAGAAGGTAATTTTTCGGTGTAGGAATTACAAGTCGATTATTGCATTGGAGAGATGTCTAGCGTACTCCTAAATCAATACTGAAGTAAATGGAACTCTGATCCCCCTGATACACATGACATGAGCACAGGTGTGCGCGCCGCTTCTTATTCATGGACCAGAGCCCATTTCTTCCGAAATTCTGAAACAGAACTACAAGGACAATATTTTCCTCCTACTTTCGATGCACTTAGCGTTGCTGCTCTTATTGAATTGTATTTTCATACCGAAGGTTGGCACTGCATTTTTTTGTTTTTGTCCATGTGCCACTATTGCATGCTGCATACAGAACCGGACTTGCCAATCGGGCACTCTGGGATTTCTCAGTAGATTGCTACCTTGGAGCTGCTTTCATGGCTGGGTGGGGTTCCCTACTTCAGCCCGGAGAGTGCCAAGGCAAGTCCTATATGCAGACCCCCCCCAGTGCCCACTCCTGTCTCAAATCAGCACACTTTTACCAGAAGCTTGTTCTTCTGGGTAGAAAAATATGAAATCCGTATAAAGATGTCACACAGTGCACGTACCTGTGCACACATTTGCAGGTTTTCATCTGTGGATGACTGGAGAGGGAGCCTGGACAAAGGCGACACACTCCTCTCTCTACGGAGCGAAAACGAAGATGTCCAGGTTTCCACCTGTCTCTGCCACCAGCAGCAGACTGCGTCACTGGCGCTTGGCACGGCAGTGGCTTTGGACTGGCTGTGCAGCTCTGCTTGCATGCAGCCCCAGCCCAGCAGTTCTTGGCACCCAGTGCAGCACGTGATCTTGACAGGAAGGGCAGAGGAGGGGAGCAGAGGAGGAGAGCAGGTTGGCAGTGTCTCTTGTATTGAAATAGGGCTGTTTATCACAGAACAATTTTCTGACATGGTAATTGTATTGTACGTAACCTGCGAGCTGTGGGTTGTGGCATGGCAACGATGCCATGCATATCTGGTCTTTGTGGCTGGTACGGTGATTTACAATGGTGCTAGGTTCATGCTTACACTGCGACTGTGCGAAACTTACCAAGCCAACGTGGTTTATGGCCTAATATGATTCTGTGCTTGCCTGGACAGTGTGGATTCTAGAGTAAGAATGCTACTTTGCAGTCCAGATATTTATACACAATAGGGCAATCCAATATTCCCCCAGGAAACTGGGTAACTGTTCAAAAGACAACACGTCCTGGGAGTGATTACTACCAGTATAATTCACGTTTTCCTGGTCTACTAATCCAACTCTCCATGTAATACACAAAAATCACTATTGACATAAAAATAATAACTGAGGTGATACTCAGGCGTACCGGTCAAGATATCTTTCACATACTTTGTTATTATAATTTCTTTTTATTATACAAAACGATTCAACACTTTAAAAATAAACAATGCAAAACAAATGATTTTGAAGGGTATTTGGGTGGGTCCAGACTCCTGCGGGTAACCAGAAGCAGTGTTGACCTTCAGGGCTTGGGGGTTGGGGGGGGGGGGGGGCTGGCAAGCAGTCTGCTGTTACTTCCCTCAGAGAGTCCAGGACCTATATGATCAAGACTCTTCACAATCCAAAGCAGTTTATTAGGTCTCGCCTACGCAGCGCGCATGCGCTGCATAGGCAAAAAAGACCTTTTGTAATCAATTCGGCTTTTCAGTCAAAAACGTGCACGCGTTCCATTGCCTTCAATGGCAACGCGTGCACGTTTGGCGATTCACTTGCGGGAGCGAGCAGCTGGCGCCATATGGTAGCAATTATCGCTCCTGGCGCCGCTCGCTCCCGCAAGGGAATCGCACTCCCCCCACCCCTCCACCCGGAGTACTGTTTCACTTTCGCGGCGCCGCACTTGTGTTTCAGTGCTTGTTTGACTTGTAGTCAGTGGCCGTCGGCCGTCGGCACTTTTCTTGACATGTAGTCAGTGTCCGTCGGCACTTTTCTTGAAATGTAGTCAGTGTCCGTCGGCACTTTTCTTGACATGTAGTCAGTGTCCGTCGGCCGTAGGCACTTTTCTTGACATGTAGTCAGTGTCAGGGCGCAGGAGGCTCCTGCCTTGCACGGATTCGGATATTCTCTCTGAGCTGTGATGCTCGACGGCACACCAGATGATGAACGCTGCATGTGTGTTCAGTTCACGATGAGAGACGCACCCTTGAAACCGAGATGTCAACACAAGTAGATATAATTTGCACTGTGTGTTACACTCCAGTCAGGTTGTTCCCTGTAGTTAGTGACCACAAATTCACCATTCCACAACTATTTCAGCGTTTGAGGGTCTGCAGAAACACCCGGGTCAGTTTCAGCAGTCTCCGGAATTCTACACGATCTGTTTACTTACAAACGCCCCCAAATCACTTCGATACGTGGAATCCTATTGGCCCGAAATGCTTTGCGAGTGTCCATTTAACTTCTTGTCAAGAGTCTAGGGGGAGGGGAGAGTTTGTTTTAGAACTGAAACTAATTAAACAAAAGAATGCCCGCAAGTGTCAGCTGCGTTAGAGGTCTGTTATAGTTTTAGTCCACGAGGCCTCGGGTTTGGCATTTCTTTGTTAGATTATCGTTTCTGTTTAAAGGGTCACAGTAAATGCATTCGCCCTATTCTGCATAGGTTGCATTGGTGCACGTATGTATGTATATATGCCTCAGTCTGTTTTTCTATGCTTATAGTACACACACAATACTACAGTAGGACGTATTCTCACCGTTTCAACTCTTTCTCAAATGCGAATAAACCTTTAAGCATCAGACTCGCCTGAGGTTGACCTAATAATGAGCATTGAGCTTTGCATACAAGATAATTCAGAGGTATTCTGTTCGTTCGTGACAGTAAGGCTTTGTATCTTGGCCACTCAAGCTACAGTGTAATGTACTATTAGGGCAGTGGCGCCCCACAGGGATGGAAATTAAATGAAAGAAGAGGGATCAAATATGGCGTAGAACTAAAATAATCATTCAGACCTCCATACAGCCTTCACTCGCAATCAAAATTATTTTCACACATAATGGGACCAGAATGTCATCAGTATTTGGGAGGGGGGGTGGGATAGTCTCTTACCCACTGTACGCCAACATCTTTATTACCTACCCCATCCTTCTCCAGGTTTATATTGATATGCTTGGTAGCACGATTATCACTGCCTAAAAGCATTGACTGTTGTTTCCTTTTCTCTATTGACTTTATTGTTCAATTTTTGAATATGGTCTACACTGATTTTCCAAAATGATTACTCTGGATTTATGTTTTATGTTTCTAGTCGGAAGAGATGGCAGTTCAAATGATTGGGTCTTGGACACTACACAGTGCTCTAAAACCCATAAGGTTAGCATGTACACTTTATAAAACAACTGATAAATAAAAACCAACTGAGGAAAAAGTAGCCTGGAAGCAGCTGGCCCATACTTGACAATAGGACCAAGCACTAATAACAATTACAAAAAACTTCAAACAAAAAAAATGGATAGAACACTTCATATGCATTCAACAGAGTCTGGATATTGCCTGCAGGTGGCTATAAGATAAACCAGGGCAGTTCTAACCTCTAAGATTCAACACATACAAGCTTTCACAGAATACATTAGACACAACACTCTGCATGCATCTAACGTGACACATGTATATGCCATATAGCTTGCTTACATCATGCTCATCACAGCAATGTGCAACATGACACAACACACACCACCATCCAACAGAACAGATTGAAATTACACTCCTATCACACATATAGCACATCCCAGGTTCACTATAGAATCAGCGGTTCCCAGCAGCACTTGCCACTGAGAAGCAACACACATACACAAAATGTCCTAACTATCATCGTGTGTGCCGGGCATTGACCGTAATGAAGTGTGTATTTACTATTCTAACTCCACGCACGCTTTCATACTGGGATAGTTTACAAGACAGACAGAGCAAATATCACTGCACTTTTAGTTTTTTGATGCACTCGCTCAAAATTACTTAAACACACTACGGGGACTGGCTCGCAGAACACAACGGACCTCACAAAGATAGTGTTTGTCTGGTTCTGTCAGGGCTTATCCACACTATGAGAAATGGTCTGGTCCTCACATCGTGGGAAAAAAAATAATAATAAAAAAAAAAATTATATATATTTCCCTTTCTGTCTCCCCCCACCCCCCATCTCTTTCTTCCACCATATAGCGGGAATGTTTGAACCCAATCCTTAATCATGCATTCCTAGCTTAACAAAATATGACAGGACGTACTGACTCAGAATATTACTAGAGCATACTATTATTCATAATTATTACCAAGCCTAATACCTTTTGTAGGTCCTCATCCCCTAACCCCCACACCTCCCCCCACACACACACACACACACACACACACATAGGCAGAGCTGTAAAGTGCAAAATCTGACAAAACAGTTCAGTCCCTCACAAAACAAGCATTTGCAATGCAATAGGTCTCGCATTTACGCGAGTTTAAGCTATTGGCATTATAAATGACAATGCCTTTTATTTTATGTTTTAAAAACCAAAACAAATAATTTGCAGGGAGAAAAATGATAAATCCAACCTTAGTTGCAAAAGCGCATTGAAAGAAAGCTTGCCAAGTGAGTCCAAAGCTGGTCATCTTTTGTCTATTAATTTCAGTGTATCTACTTGAAGCAAATGGACGACACCGAAGTACCTCCTCCCTCAAATAAATGTGACCGCTAACTACAGGTTGTTGCAAGTTGGAGAAACAAGATTTAAAGGGCAATCAAACCATTTCATAATCATAGGAGACATATTGCAGCCTAAAACTGAGATGCGATCCATTACTGGTTTGTGGTTGCTGGACATAGTGAGAAATAAGAATATTGACTCGTTTCTGAAACTGATCCGAAATATAGAAAGATTCTAGCAGAATAAGTTCCTAAGAATTATATATCGAAAGGAACATCAAGAGCTGTATAATGCACCACAATCTTTGATAGATGTATGAAAACACATCCTATATTTTCTTATCAAAGTCTTTTGACATCACTGATCACCTGTAACGAGCATGATGTAGCTATTCTACTGTAATAACCTATGACTGTTAAGTTTTGATGGCACAATGTTGGCATTACAGCAGCTGTTTAACCAAAGAAAGTGATATCCAGTTTTTTTATTCTAATCTGTTTGCCCTTCAAAATGTCCAGTCATTAGCTGATAAAGTGCCTTTATGCCACTATGTCAATTTTGCATTTGAAGGATATTACAAGAAATCCTGAAGCTATCTGCACGTACCACATATTCTGAAACATAACTGCTTCTAAAAGTAATATACTTTAAAACTTCTAAAAATATACCGTGCTACCAATTTTAAACTGTTAATTGGCATGCTTAATTTCACAGTATTAATTTCACTTCTATTCTCTGTATCTGCAACCATGTTACCCCTTTCAGCAATAGTAGCAAGGTAACAAGGCTTTAAAAGATGATTTGAAGAAGGTAAATTGCGCAACCATGAACTCCTCTGTGACCTTGCAATAGCCCTATAATCAGGGCCACTGGAATTGTGCGGCAGGGGAGGGGCACATTATGCAGCAGGGGTGAGTAAATTATTCAGCAAGAAAAGGTAAATTATGTGGTGTAACGAGGCACATTTTGTGACTACATTAACTTCGTTATGTTTTCATTTTTACACTTGTTAACACTGTCTGGGCATTGGTTGCTCCATGTTGTACCAATGCATAAAGTAAACTTAATAGAATAGAATGTTAGGTATTGTTCCATGTTAAAACGTGTGTGGTGTAAAACTGTCGGTGGTGGAAAGGTGTGGGACAGAGCTGGGAAGGTTGTCACCGCATTCATTTCACGTTGTTCTGTTATCCTGTGGGCCTGTTATCATTTGTAAAAAAGAAAGTATATTCCACTTTATCTCGTGTTTGGTGGGATTTCAAGACTTCTACGCTCCTCATTTTAACACCTACGTATAGCAATAAGCAGCCAGTGAACCATTTCAAACGGCATTCCACTGCAGCTAGAAACAACTTTTTTTTGTTAAAATCTTCAGATTATGCATCAGGTAATAGAATATGTGGCAAATGTGGCTAATCTATAATAAAGCGAAAATTGCTACGGCCGCACAATCAAATTAATGGAACTTTGAAACAATGCCAAAGCTGTGGTTTAAATAAATCTTCAACTGCAAGACAGCAGTTAAACAACCCTTTAACAAAAAAGACCAATTTTTTAAGTTGGAGGCATTGCTTTGTGCTGTCTTGTTTGTAAAAGTCTCGGGGAGTTATGTATACATTATGCTTTAAAGAAAATAAAACTGTGTTAAAATTCAACATGGAGGAACGGGGTATGTCTTTTTCTTTTTAGCGTAATTTTATTATCTTATTCGTGGTTTTTGCTTTGGGACTTTATAATTTTGTCCCTCGCTTTCCTGTGAGAGCGTGCAGATTCGTGTATAAAACATTTGCCCATCTGAAGCGTTTAGACAATTTTAAATATTTTTAATATTACTGCAAAGTGTTTGAGTTGGGGTAAAACGGGCACGCATTTCTATCTTAAGGTCTCTATCTTAGGCGAGAAATAAAAAACACCAGTTTTAAGAATTCGGAAAGTATGTGGCTTAACTGTTTGAGCTGCCAACTTTGGAACTGGGCAACTTAGTTTGAGTTTGTGAGTAAGCGTAATATCCTGTGCTTGTTGGCAAATAAATTCCTTAGTCGCCCATGCCTACCCAAAAAAAATGCATCCTTATGTTACGTAACTGGTACTTATGGAAGGGCTCCAATACGTTTGTGTTGAGTGTTGAGTTTGCACTATTTAAAACTTGATAAAAACAGAATACTGCATCAAGTGCTTCCCCGCAGTTACATTAGAATGCTGAGGTTAGAAGTGTCAGCAGGAAACAGACCAGCGGCGCCAGTGTGGCACAAGCCAGACATAGCCCTCCTCCTTTATTCCTGTTTCCCCTCAGCGGAGACTTTTGTTTACGATCACTTGCTAACACTTCCATCCCCCCTAAACCTGTCCTTTCTACTGCCAGACCTTTACCACACTGTTATAAAAGGGGCTTAATTTTAGCCAGAGTATGGCTAAACGCGCATAATAAAATCCTCTAAAAACATTACACATTACATAACACGTAATTGTTATGAAGGAAAAACAAATACTAAACATGTTAGGCTGTTAATTAAAACAAAATAACACATTTAAAGAAAAATACATATGTTCTGCTTCGCTCTACCTAGTAGTACTTATAAGGTCCCAAAAGCAAAACCTATTGCCATATACAATAGGACCTTATAAGTGTTTAGTTATCCAGCACAATATCCTTATTGCAACAACATCAACTGTTGCATAGCTAAACACTTATAAGGTCCCAAAGGCGAGACCTATTGGCTATGCCAATGCTTGTTTTTCTATGATGTGATCTTTGCAATGCATTTTAGTTTAGTAAAATCAACTGTACAATTGCATTGAGTGGCAATTGTTAGAAGTGACAGATTCTAATCATAAACTTAGAAACATGTATGCCCTCATCACCATCCTGACGGCGATGCTATTCCTGAATCAAGAGAAAGCTGCCTTTTGTCCCCTATAGGGGCCAGGGGGTTCCCATAAATTTAGTAACATTATAGTCTTTTTCTTTTGTGCAGTGCACACCCAGAACTAATGCATTTCAAGGCGCTCCTGTGTGATGATGAAGGAAAAGGAGGCACTTTGAAAAAAGTAATTGGCAATGATCACACAATGTGATTAGGTGGAAGCCGGGATTCATGCAAGGTTTTTGTGCAGTTCAGCCACTACATGGTTATCTCATTCATTCTCCCGTTTTAGATCAAAGCTTAATGCTTTGTGTTTAATTATTTGATGTGGTAAATCAGTGCACTATGTTAAATACATATGGGCTATGCATCTTTCATAAGGACTGGTATAGTAGTGTTTGGGGAAATGGATGTTTTAATACAAAAGCTAAAATGAAAACCAGAGCACCCCCCCTTGGTCAGTGCATTGAGACAGACCATTTGCTCCACATAGCTAAAAGTCTTTATTCATTGTCATCCATTCTTGAATTAATCCAGCCACTCACTCCTCTCCGATCTAACGTTTCACGTATTGAGCCAGGCCCTGGCTCTAATCTCTATCTATCTATTCAATGACTGGACAAGGTTCTTTAATCAAAAATGTTGAAAAACGCACCTTATTTGTAATTTGTTTGAAAGGTTTACAGGGTGCAGAACCCCTCAAAAACCCCTTTTGCAGTGTTCATCCTTGCTTGCTTTATAAAGGATGGCGGGTGGTGGTCTGACAACATTTCCTGCTGCCTCTGGTTCCCAGTTCGACCCTGAGTTGTATCCTCTCACCATGAAACAGCACTGACCTTTTTTATTATTGGCGATCATGTCTGATAGGCTTGGATTTGAAGAAGCAATCTGTCAAACCTGAGCGGCATCCATGGCACGCTGTGGCATATGAAAGGGTGATACTTAGAATGCTTGAATTAATCTCAACAACAGGTAATAACTTGGGAACGCATACCAGTACATGGCATGCTGGCATATTCCACACCATGTTATCAGTAGCCCAAAAGCTTTGGGATGTCTCTTCTCTGGCACAGAAGTGCAATGTGCCTTATGTCCCTTCAGGTAGGTGGAAGCAGATGGGTATTTCATGTCCTGTGTCTCCGACATGTTACTTCTGTGCATTCAGTGTTTTGCATCTTGTACATAATTTCTTTACAGAGAGATACATGATTTTCTGATTTCGAGAAACAGTGCTTCTAGGTGCTATGGCAGACCATGGTGTATTGGAAAATGTCACTATACCCCCCACTATCTCTTTACTATTTACCTGTAAACTGTAAATCCTGCAGCTTCTTGGCACTATATTTTCAAAACTGCAGTAATAAAAACAAGCATTTGCAATGCAATAGGTCTCGTATTAGTTAAATGCAGAGCTATTGGCTTTGCAAATGTAAATGTAATTCGGCTATTCTTTTTTTTAAACTTTATTTTTAATTTATTGACTTTTGTAGTAATGGCGGCGCGGCGGCATGTTGCCTTTGTTACAAAAGTGAATAAATAGAAAAAAAAGCTGTTTGTTCGCCGTATTACTTTTACATTTGCAAAGCTAATAGCTATGCATTTAACTAATGCGAGACATATTGCATTGCAAATACTTGTTCTTAGAAAGATGACTGTACGCGGGACAGGAGCTTTGTGACGTAGAGATGAAAGAGGGGATACTGTTCTCAAGCATTTGAGGACTTGGCTTTGCATTGAAGAGCAAAAGAGCCATTTTATATATACTTCTAAGCTATTCTCCCAGAGTAGAATAGTTTGTTGAAACGATGCACTCAGCAGATAACAAGCCCACATGAACACAGTGCTCCTAATAGCTTTCATTCTGCACCTCCCAAATATGTTTCAAACCCACACTATATGGACTCTGTCTGCAACTCTCTCCAATAAGTAACTGCCCTGCAGGACAACAGAATGAATTTCATTTCTTTCGTTAATTACTTCAAGGACAAGGCAAGAAAAAATATGCAAAATATTAGGGATTCTTTAAAACGGCATGCCCGTGAAATGACTGCTGCTGTAAACAAGTACCCGGTCTGAATACTTATTGAAGACTTTTATGCTGCTCTTCCGTCAACATTCTTACCCCAGTCCATTCATGAGGTTGTCAATAGTCAGTGTCAGTTCTTTGAGTGCCCACATATCGCTTTTAAAAGCAGGAAAGCAACAGTTACCTTTTTCAACGTGAGCACTAGGTTGTATACTCTGTGGGGTATATTCACAAGAACGTGTGATAACTACCGCAAGAGTAGCGTAACGCAACTTTCAATATCGCAGCCTATCACAGGAAAATAACCCTGTGTCAACGTGGAATTCACAACAAGGCGGTACCATGCGATAGTCACCAGATAACGCGTCAAATGTCAGCGTGAAAATCAACGCCACGCCGAAAAATTGCAAAACGCGAGAAATCATGCAATGAGGCCAATTGCGGTAAAAAAAGCAGCGAAAAGCAGCCACAGGCCTGCAAATCCCACGCGTCTGGTGGGAAATTGCACCATAAAAACCACAGAAACAACACACCAGAAACAAGCCAAAGCACGTAGCAACATGGATGCACCCTGACCCAGCGCAGAGGTCAACGCGAACCCCACAACCCCCACAGACCACCAGCAAGGAACAACCGGGTCGGGGAAGGCCAAGGAGAAAAGGGAGAGGAAGACGGGTTGCAGACCGCAGGAAAACAAGACCAGCGTCACGGAGGTGACAGAACACTACCAGCAACTGACCCACAAGCAGACCACTTGGAATGCAGTCGGAGTGCCGAGCAGGCCAATCCAGGAGGACAAGAGGCTCCGCCAGGACGTGACAGCCTAAACCAGGTACAAACCCGCTGCCAACAGGAAGGCAGCAACGGCGACAGGAGGTGGCAGTCCAGCGCCACAGGAGGAGCTGGAGGAAACCCAGGCCACAGTCATCAGTGTGGAGACTGTGCAAGGAGTAGGGAATACGGACACAGCTCGACAGGACCTGACACAACAACAACAGGGTGAGGATCCAACAGGGACTGGGGGGATGGGGAGACGGGGGGTGATGGGCACAATGGCACACATGCACAATGAGGTGTAGCGCACTGCACACCCACAATTACCCAGGGACATGTCCCCAATCCCCGTGGCACACTGCAGCACACACACATAGCAATCACAGCACATACCATGACAATGTGGCACAAAGGACAGGGGACACAACTGGGTCCGCCCAGGCACAGAAACAGAACAATCACATTGGACAGAGCAGGGAACTTTGAGATGCATATCTACCCCTACAACCCCACATCAGCCATGTAGGCCAAATGTACACTGTCCCAAATCAAATATCCACCACCGCCCAAACAGTCACAATGTACATTGTCACACAGTCTGCATGTCGACAAGAACAAGGCGCCAACACAATGCCAACATGCACCTCCCCTTCACAGTGCAGAGGGACAAACAACACCTCCAGCAGGTCAGAACAGACAACCCATCAGTGATGCCGGAGACGAACACCACACCTTCGACACCGACGCCCTACAACAGCCCATGGACATCCCACACAACCCACCACCAGGACCAGGGCAGACAAGCTACTCAGAGGAGAACCCAGCCCCTGCAACAGACCACACAGCATGAAGCACCCGCAATCACGGCTGGCTCACAACACTTCACCCACCCACACATGGCACCCCAATGCCAGGTGTCAGAACGCCAAAAGGAGGTGGCCCAACAGGTGCGGGTGTTGCCCAACCCATGGAATGCGAACTAGAACACATACGTGGGTGTCCAATACCATTCAGGGACCACCTACACCCCACAAAGGAGACCCACACTTCCATAGAGACACATGCAGATGCACATACCCAGTACAGAACCATGCCCAGGGGCACGCACATATCAGTCACACACCCACGTTGGCTCAGCGTTCGACGGCACAGTCCACTCCCCTTACGAATTAAGTGGGTGACGACAAAGCTACATGTCCAGGTTCTAGCCCGCTGCCTGCGGTGACATGTCTGCGTCCGCTGTACACAACACAATGTAATGTCATAGGGCCCAGGGCCCCCATGCATACAACAAGACCACAGGGACACATGCACATATCATGTTGAACAGGCTACGGGCACGTGCACCCGGCCCCTTTATTGGCAGTACAGTGACACATGTGCTGGATGTGTGTGGGGTGAGTATAAGCCAGCCCGCACGGAGTGCTTGGTGCTGGCAACAACCTGAACAGTGGACACCAGTGTAATGGAACCAGAAAACACCAGCATAACAGAGTCAACTGCAGAGCAACATGGAGGCATCCGGAGTAAGGACAGAGGTCACCCAATATTCAGTCAGGAGGTTCCGTGAGTTGCAGTGCACTGAGGTAGGGGCACTAGAGAAGAGCGCGCTCATGTGAAGAAATTGCTAGGATTGTGTCCCTTCCGGTTAGTCCTGATGCACATGCAGTGGGGTGTGTTACACCTGCATCAACTTCCTCATCAACGTTCCAGGTCCCCCACACTGCCTGAGGTGACAGTTGCGTCCGCAGTCCACAGCGCAATACCCAGTAATAGATCGGGGTGTGTAGCTTGACTACCACCACCAGTCTGCATTCCTGCCTAGGGGCTGTTGCCTCCTGCCCTCCCATTGTCTGTGCCTCCTCCCGTCCGCACACTTGACACATATTCCTCATCATAGTCCCAGATCTTCCCCACTGCATGGGGAGACATTGCTGCGCAACCTCACAACAGCACAAAACTTAATCAGTAACGGACAATGGCTTGCGGTGCACTGAGTCACTGGCACCTGGAGTGCTGAGCAGGGTAGCAGGCCGATGATGGCATCCACAACAGGTCTGAGCAACTCCGTAGGTCTGTCAGGACCACTCTTTCGACTCTGGCAGATGGCGGTTGGAGGTGGTCCTTGCGGTGGTGGCGTGTGCCTCCTGCGGTGATGCGACGTCCGGGCCGGTCAAGACTCGATGCCATGTGTGGGCCCTGGTGGCCCGCAGTTGGGGCCGGAGGAGGCGGACAGCGCAGGGCCACAGACACATGGCGTTGATGACCCCAAGACCATCGCAACAGAGGCCATTCAATGTCTCAGAAGAAGGGGTCCCAGGCCTGAGCAGCACTGAGTTAGTGGCCCTGGATGCACTGCGGCCGGAACAGGCACCCAGCCACGGGACGGTGACTTGTGGTGCAGTCAGATGGGCCATGCGACCTGAGCGGGTCCCCATCAATGTCCGAGGTGTATGTTGCGGAGGGTTGCGGGGGACAGGGGAAGGTGTCCTCCAGGGCATGATGCGGAAGGTCTGATGTTATCTGGAAGCAGCAAATGGAGGAGTGGAAAGCGCAACCCTCGTTTGCACCAACAATTCGGGATCAGCTACATGAGGATGAAAACTAGCCCCTAGTCCATAGACTCAAACACCACCAATGTATGACCAGTGAGTGTCCATGAATGTCGGGGAACAAACTTAGTGGCACAGGTGCTGTGAGGGGATGCAGTCTGCGATGATGCCGGTACACATATGTGAACTCCAAGAATGCCAAATCAAGGCTCTGTGACCTACTGGACCGCAGTGTAGGCCGGAGGCAGCGGTCAGCAGTGGCCCACAGCCACGGGTCGTTGGCTCGCAAGGCACAGAGTTAGTGACACAGTGGCAGTTGGTGGTGTTCAATCACCTCCGTGACGCTGATCCTGTTCCCTCCGGACTGCAACGTGTCATCCTCATACGCCCCTCCGTGCGTGCGAAGAAATGTATTCTGCCTTTTGAATTACCGATGTTCAGTTCCAAATCTGTGATCCCACTCGTGCGCAGCGTAGGCCGAGGGCAGTGGTCCGCGTAGGCCCACAGACACGTGTGGTTGTGATGCCATGCACAGACTTGTTGCCACCACATCGGAGGGTGTACAGTGAATTGTTCTCTGCCTTAAATAATGTTCACTGCCATGGTGTAATCAAGACTCAGTTCCAAATGTGTGACCTACCTGACCGTGGTGTAGGCCTGAGTCAGCGGTCAGCACAGCCCATTCACCGAGTGTCTCCGGCATAGGTTGGATGGCCCCACCGGCCTGCGTAGTTCAGGTTCAGTGGCACTGCGTGTTAAGGTCACCTCCGTGTATGTGACCCGGCATTCGTCCGGACTGAGCCGCATCTTCCTCTTACACCTCTCCGTGCGACCACTGGTGTGGACTCCGCCATTCGTGCTTTGCGACTAGGTGCTGGATGTGTGACCTACTGGTCAGCAGGGTAGTCCTGGTCCCTCATTCACGTGTAGCCGGCTGGCGTTGAACAGGGTTAGTGGCACCACGTGTAGCAGGCTTGCGTTGAACAGGGTTAGTGGCACCACGTATAGCAGGCTGGCGTTGAACAGGGTTAGTCGCACCACGTGTAGCAGGCTGGCGTTGAACAGGGTTAGTGGCACCACGTGTAGCAGGCTGGCGTTGAACATGGTTAGTGGCACCACATGTCGCAAGATACCCATATGGAACTATGCCTCACTGATCGGGGGGTTTGGTGCTGTGGCCGCTGGCCCGGATTTGGGGTCACTGCCATTCATGACTCAGGACACAGTTTCACATATGGGACCTATTGGTCCGAAGAGTAGGCCGGGGGCGGCAGTGGAGTACGTCAACGAAAAAGGAATAAAGCGGGCCTGTGTCGTGGAGGCCGTGATGGTCTGAGGTGGCTGCCAAGGTCCCGGGCCTCGGGCTTGGGGCTTGCGCCGGCACATGGTGTGACCTCCTTGACACACGCCGGTGTCGGAAGGTGATCAGTGTGGCCTGGCTGCGCAGGGGCTGGCCTGACGGGTTCGTGGTCCAGCGTGCCGGGGTCCGGCAGGTGCACAGCATCGCAGGCAACTCTGCTCACGAGGATGGCGTCGGCCTCTTGGCGAGGTGGGAGGTGCCGCCCTGGCAGAGACGTGGGTCTTTCCGGAAGAGGACCACGCCCAGGCCTACGTGCTTTTTATTCACACCCCTACGCTGGCGTGGCGTACGCCGGGCCATCCCACTCCGCTGATGCTTAGGGGGGGGCGTAACAGGCAACATTTCCGTGAGGTCCCCCACTGGCTGGGGTGACATGGTGGTGTCCACTGTCCACTACACTCCATACACAAGCGGTGTATGTCGCCATGGATATGAGTGTGTTCTGCATACTGCGAGGTGTGCAGCACATCTCCGGCACTCTTGGCATTGTGTACTTTCCCAATCATGGTTCTTCTGCATCCTTCACACATGCCTGGTTGCCACCTCTCCCCACATTTGGCTATTATGTGGCTGAGGTGCCATGCCGTTGCTGGCTCATGTTCAGAGCTTGCCCATGTGGACATTGTAAGTTGTTCTGTCGTGTCTGGTGGGTTCGCATGTTGTTGTGCCTGTTGTATGTGATTTTGTGATGTGTGCATTGCCAGCGTTGTAAGTTGCATGGTTGTGGAGTTGAGGTGTGTGTGGTGTTCATTTGTATATTGCCAAGGGGCTGTGCATTTCCCTTGTTGCCATCCTGGGAACGCTGGTTGATGATGGACTTTTGGAGGATGAAGGTATCATACACACTGGCTGTGTATTTGAATGCGACATTGCTGGGTGTTCCACGGTGTTCTGTTGTTGCCTGCACATTGATGTGAGACGTGTGCTTCCTGTTGCAGTGATTGTGTGCTGTGTCACCAGGGGGCACAGGTAGTACATGTGTGCTGTGTATTGCCCCCAACATGTGCGTGCATCCTGCTTGGGCGTATGGTCCTTGCTTGGTCTCCAGCGGATCCTGCGCATTGTCTTGTACGTATGGGGACTGGGGTACCAGGGTGATGGTGATGTCCAGGACAGGTGTGGGGGACTAGGATGTGGCTGGCTGTAAGACTCCTCCGACTCTGGCGTGTGTTGGTTGGGGGTCCCAGGGGCCAACAGGTGCAGCCACGCCATCAGCTTTGTGTGGGGTGGGATGTTGGTTGTCCGCTGTGTTGGTGCCGTAGGCCTGTTAGGCGAGATGGTCAGGATGTGTAGGTTGGTTGTTCCTTTCCGCCTGTAGTGGACGGTGACATTGTCAGATGTTGGGTCTGTGCGGCTGGTACTTTTGCTGGGGTTCTTTGTCTGCGCTGCGTCTGTGGTAGTCCGGGGGGGGTGTTCCGGGTGTGGGTTGGGGTCCTGGGGTGGTGGAGGTGGGTGTTGTGGCCCTCTTGGGTGTCCGGGCCGCATGATGGGTGGCTCCATGGCATATGTTGCCCTTCGGATGTGGCCCTGGGCTGTGCTTCCTTTTGTGGTGCTGGCTGCCGTCCGACTTTACACCAGGTCAGAGCAGGTGTAAATTTCCTGGTGCTAACGTGCCTTATCGCCTGTTTTGTGTTTTTATCGCTGAAGTGGCTGGTCGTTGTGAATGTTGAGGTGTGATGTTGTCTCGGCTTTTGTCACGGGAACGCCTACTCTGCATCTCATTAGCGATATTTGCGGGGGTCCTCTGTGGCGATGTTTTTTGCGGCTGCTATCACGGGTAAACTGGTGCTGTGGGCTGTTTACACCGGCTTGTGAATGGGGGTAAATTTATCACGACTTTGGCTGCGATAAAGTGCCGTTAATTCGGCGATAGCTCCTTGTGAATATGCCCCTGTGTGCAGTGCTTCAACATGTAGGTCCGTGCGAGCAAAAACACATGTTTACGTGAAAAGCTGCTGGTTATGCAGCAGATGGTGGAGGGCAAATACAAAGCCATGTGTCAGTGGAAAGGCAGTCAATTTTAAGGGTCTCGTCTACAGTAAGCTTGCTCCTGGCTGGAAACTTCTATAGCGCCTATGATTTTGAGACGCAGCCTCCAGGTGTTAAGGCTCACACTTGAGTAGTATTTTCTATATAAAAGGATCAGCACACGAACAAACCTCTTTGGACCCCAACACAACTATTATAATATCTATAAACACGGCTCGCTGTGGGCATCGGGGTGCTAGAAAAATCAGATGAAGCATGCTGAGGAGTTACTAAGTGCTACAGCACAGGAGCTGTGCGAGGCATGGATCTTTTTGGCTTTGAAGGGTTACATTTTTTGACATGGGCTAGCGACATGTGACATCTACGGTGAGGGCTTACATAAGGCAATACCCAGTGCTTCACTAAGCACTACAATATAAATTAAAAGATGGAAATATTGTTTTCATTTTTAAAAATCCACTATGACGAGGAAAAGGGGTGGGAATATTTTGATAAGTGAAAACATTGCAACAAGGATGTAACAAGTAGTCCTAACCCCTGCGACCAGGGGAAAACTAAAGACGGGAGGAAATGTTAGAAAAAAACAGAAGAGGGCACAGACCCACGATAAAATTTGTTTGGGTGGAGAACGTAAGGAACAACATATGAAACAAGCATGGGGTGGACATCGTGCAAATCCCATTAAGTTAGAACGCAATGTGGGAAATGGGGGCAGAGGTCGAGTCTACATCTTTAAATACCTGGAATGCTGAAAAGACTTGCATGCTCAGGAAACATCACCAGATTTAAAGCTATACACGGACTTTTTGTATGGGAGCCATTTAAAAGGGACTAAAACACGAAGAAGACATTACATTTGCTGCAAAGTGCAGACTGTAAACAGAAACAAAAATCAAACCTTATGAACGGGTCCCAGAAAGCACAGCTTGCTGCGTGGCGGTAAAGCGGAGAGAGAGTGTCTTTAGAAGACAAAACTTATACAGATGCCGGATGTGGGGAGGGGAGGAAGCCCTGCTCACCTTCTCACATATGAAGGAGCCGACGCTGCTGCCATTGTTAAACCGGAATCGCGTCACGCTGATTTAAAAAACAATTGTTTGGTGCACGGATCCACCCATTCCTAATTGCCCTTAGAGACGGCTGATACTAGAAACTTTTAAGTGAAAATCAGCCTAATGAGCGGCACACTGGCAGAGGAGATCACGTCAGAACAGTTTGCAGATGTCTGACGCGCGGCTGCCATAGTAAAAGTTAAAGTGCACACATGATGTTTTCTCGGTGGTCTTGCCAGCCGTACATGCGCAATCCGTGGGGGTGGAGTGTGGGGATGGGGAGGGGATGAGCGGTCATAACGATCGTGCATGCTACAAATGCTTACAAGCAACGGAGCGGGAGCCACGGTGGGGGAGGCAGCAGTAAGTCGCAGAGGAAAAACCATGGTGCCGCCATTGTGTAAAAAAAAAAACAGTAAGTAAATATTTTATTGCATATAGTTAATTAAAACCATTATAATTATGGGCCCGATTCCGATCTCGCTCGGAAAGCCCTACGAACGACTCTGTCCCGTAGAGCTTTCCGACCGACTCGTGCTCTGGGGCTCCGAGCGACAGAGTACGATGCGCTGCAGCGCTGACGGACTTGGGTCGCTCGGAGCCCCATTGAAGTCAATGGGAGCCTGTTGTACGTCGCGTACATAGGCTTCCATCGTGAAAAATGTACGTCCTGGAAAAGGGCGCCCCCTGTTGCGTTTTCGCGTTGGTGTCCCCCGCAACGTACATGCATGGGTGAGGGGGAACCCTGGGTCCCCTGCTGTCTGAGTCGTAGGGTCCCGGGTGAAGGGGGGTCCGGCGCGGACCCCCGAAGTACGCTTCCCGGAGCTTTTTCGAGCTGGAGGCTCCGACTCGCACTGGCTGCTTGCAACGCGCATCGTACTTGGCCGGCCGGAATCCGTACGCATTGCACTGTACGCGGCAGACAGATTTGAGTCGCTCGGGAGGCATCGCTGACGGTTACGAGTCGGTCGTAGCGTGAGCCTTGAAACGCATCGTACTTGCTCGCTCGTACAGCTGTACGAGTCACACGGAAATCATGCGTACGACTCGGACTCGCTACTGACGGATGCCGCTAGGAGCCCTTCCGAGCGAGATCATCAAATTGGCGAAGATATTAAAAAAAAGAACAAAAAAGGAAGAAAACAAAGAACAAAAGTAAGCTTTCATATTTACAAGTTCAGCATTAATCAACTGCCAATTGTGTGTAAGTCAGCTATACAAAAGTTGTTCCTCAATCTAAGCCATCCTTGATCTTGTAGCTAAAATCATGTGCAAAGTACAAATGTCTACTAGGTACTGCTGATCCTCTGCTCTATGGCTAAGATCTAGAGCAAAATGCAATGTGAGCTATGCAAAATAGCACTAGTTTTTAGATGGGCATCAGATTTAATTACTCTGCAGTATGCAAGTATTCATACATCCTCAATTGCGTTGCTGAAATCGTGTGCTAAATGCAAATATAAACTGGATGTTACGGATCCACGATTTCCTGTCCTAAACCATGTGCAAAAACTGCAATATGAATTATTAGCTGAAATCGCGTGCAAAAGGTAAACTAGATGTTATGGAACATATATTCCGGAGCCATATGCAATAATGCAATATGAACTATAAATAAGTCGATTAATCAAAGTTAATGGTCCTCAATTTCGTAACTAAAATCATGTGCAAGGATGCAAGTATGCGTTTCACTGCAACAATGATGGTGTCTAAAATGGGCTTAGCAGCATGGTATATAACAACATTTGTTGCCTAAATAATGAACAATCACTGTGTGTGTGGTGTTGTCATCAAACCTTGAAATATGTGGTGTAATATATTTCATAGTTAAAATCGAGTAAACACTGTGAATCTCTGCCGAGCCTTCTGTATCCTTCTATATCCACCACCAGAGTTCCAAATGTACTAAGTGTGCGGGTACAATGTGTTGGTCTTGTGTACTTAAAAGGTGCTAATGTGAATGCTATATGTTTGATTTTTGTAATAATGTGCTAACTTTTTGCAAAAATCTGGCGGCCCTGCATGAGGTCTGTAACGAATAGCTGTTCAGCAGTAACATTACAGCCGGCCGACATGATCTAACTTGGAGAGTGCGGAATACATGAAGTAAATAATACCGTCTCAAATTATTTACGGCTGGGCAAATACACAGTAGATGAATGAGAGTCTCTTCAGCCTGGCCACAAAGTCTGCAAAGCATAGTTGGCCATGTTTGTTTCCACGTTGGGACCTGATCTTTTGAACTAAAAGCTCCCAACCGGATCCAAAGTAACAATTGCTGGATTGATGGAGTTATGTGTTGGACAAGATACGGTTGAGGTGATCGAATCTCATATGAGGATAGGACCATCCAGCCATGTTTTTTCTTTGCTTGGGCGGCTTTGTCCATTATCCAGACTTTTTGTTTAGCAGCGTTGTTGGCTGTTTTTTTTTAATGCAGTGAAACTGTAGTTGGTGTTCCAAGCATCATGCATGTTAAGCGTTGTTAAAGCTTGTTCAAGTACTGTATGCCAGTCTTTATTTCCTTTTGCTTGGTTCTTCATTTCTGTCCAGCAATGCCCAAGCAAAGATTCCTTCTGTGCTGCTTTTAATTTCCAACACATTTTTATTATTGCTGGTTGCCTAACCGGATGTTGGTTTAATAACCCGAATTCCAGGCGCACTTGAGCTTGAGATGCAAACTGCGGGATCCGAAAGATATGTTTGAATAGGCCTGATTGTTGGAGATTCAGGAAGTTTGCGTCTTACCCTTTGAATAATTCAGAGCCATAGGTGAGGGTTGGGAGAAACTTGGCAGCAATAACTTTTAGTAGATGTGAATTTGATGGACACTTTAATTTTGATTTTTACATGTTTAAAGCGAAACGTAATTTATTTGCTTGAGCTTTTCTATTTGTTGAGTGGTCTTTAAGTGTGAACCTTGAATCAACCACTACTCCCAGATATTTATAGGAGGCACTCTGCTCTATGATGTTTCCTGCTGCATACCACTTGTATTTGTTTCTGTTTGGCCCGGTGTTTGCTGAAAAACAGGTGACCTTTGTTATATTGTAGTTGAGAGACAAACCGAGCTCCTTGGTGTATTCCAGCAGCTTTGTAATCAGGCACTGTAAGCCCACTGGAGTCTGGCTGCATAGAATAATATCGTCTGCATACTGCATACTTCTTACTTTGCAGTGTGCTATTTTTGGAGGGTCACTTTGGACTTCTGATAGCCTCTTGTCTAGGTCTGCGGTGAAGATGTTAAAAAGACTAGGAGCCAGCACACATCCCTGCTTTAAGCCGATGTGCGTTGGAATCCTTGCTGTGGTTCTTTCACCGTTCCCTAGTTTTATCTGGACCCAGGTGGATGTATACAAGTTGACAATGGCCCGAAGTAGCAGTGGTGGAATGCCCCAATTTGCCATCTTTTGCCACAAGAGTTCTCTCGGTACCATGTCGAAGGCTGCTTTTAGGTCAACAAAACAGGTGTACAATTTGGTTGATTTTCGCTTTGCTTTTTCGACAAGGAGGTATAAAAAAAACCCCAAATACACATAAAAAGAAAGGCATGGGGCAGTGTTCCGCGCCATAAATAATAAAACAAAGGCGCGGCTACCATTATTCTTGCCCAGGCGTGCGCACTGCCTACATAAAAAAAAGAAGTCCCCAAACGAAGACATAAACAGCTAAGCTGTAACAATCTAGTACTTAGGCAGTGCTGCATCCGGCCAAAACGGAAACAAAAAGGAGGGACACAAAGGGAGGATTCCCCTTTGGCAAACACGTTTTTGTGAAGGACAGTAACACCGCCAAATAAAAACCATCTGGCAGCAATGGGAGGAGTTCAACTGCTAAAGTATACACAAGAGGTCAGTCGCTAAGCGACAGCGCAAGCGCTGTCTACGCTCGACCTAAAAATTATGTTGGCCTTATTTGAGCCCCGTTTGTACCTGTGTTTCCTGAACATTTCCTTGTGGGGGAGAACCCTCAAATCTCAATTGAGAAGGTGGGACTCGCCATGTTGTTCCACACAGTTCAATGTGAAGATTGTTTGAACATTTGTTTAATCTTTTTATGGGATTTTTCAGTATCAACAATAAATGATTGAACATTTTTGCCAGGGCTGATTTTGACTTTTGTGGCCCTGCTGGTGGGCTGGATCTAGCATCAGCAGAGAAAAATTAAGATGATGGGCATTTTTTTAGAATGAAATGCAGAGAATGAACATAGTCTCCTCTCTGTTCACCCATGCTGCTTCTGCCCTTAGGTTGGTGATGAGTGGCTCCTAAACAGCTAAACAGTACTCAGTGCTTCTTAGTCATATGTCTGTATGCCTCAATCTCTGCAGCATCATTCACTGCCATGACAAACATATAGCCTGTTCTGAGCCACCCTGCACCACTGGCCACTACCTCAGGGACTCACATGTACCCGGCCTGCAATCACACACAGCCATGATCCAGACCTGCATCACCACTATCTGGCTATGTCTGTTCCTACTGACACCACACTTAAGGCAAATCCTCTGGAGACCCCTGAAAACAATAGTAACAAACATGACCAGATTGTGGGGAGGCCTTCCCTGTTGCATACCTTCAAGGAGTTCAGGTGCTATGAAGGGAAGGAGTTCCTGGTCACCCCTTGTAGAGGTGATGTGTCCTGCACAGATCCAGTAGGCCCTTCAACAAGCCTAAGGACCTGAGCAGATTAGATATTGTAAGCATCCAGGACAACAGGTCATGCATGCACTGCATCCTCTGTTCTTGAGCACACCACAAGGGCCATTCAGATCTGCGAAGCTAATTGGCTGGCTTCAAGTACCAACCAGACTGACAGGGCCTGCCATCACCACATCACAAGTAGCCCAGGCAACTCATATCAGCCTGATGCAGGTAGGACACACACCCTAGCTCTTCAGAGCACAGCAAGAAGTGATACTGGTCCTGCCGAGGAAGGCTTTACGTGTTCACACCAAAGCTCAGGTAGTAGCAATAATGTGTCACAGATGCCCCACCACCACAAGTCTGAAATCCAATACCTTTGGACCAGGCAGCAGCAACTAGGGCAAAACATGGCTTTGCTTCATTGCTACCCCTTTTGCCACCAGTGATGCTTTCAGGTTAGACAGAGGTGGACAGTATAACTTGAACACCTCAACATCTGATATCTCAACTCCTACCAAGAAAAATATTCTAGTACTGCTACTACATTCCACGTTACGAGCGGTTCAACTTACAAGTACAAACCATGATCTGCATAGCCTGCTGTCCCAGGCATCTGTGCAGGCTTACACGTTCAACCACTACAAACACGGGTGCAAGTATGTTATTGGTGCAGATCGCCACATATATGTCAATATGTTCTCAGTTGGGCTACACGGTATAGCAAGAGCTTACTAAACATTGCCAAGGCACAAAAACTTGAAGAAATGATGGCCGCAAACACAACACAAAGTGTGACTCAGCAACCATCTAGGTTTTGCTGAAAGGAAACGTGGTGGCACCCCGAAGAAGGCAATCACACCCACCACGAGGTGACTATACCTGTTGACAGGGGGTGCTGTGGGATGTTTGAGCCCATATCCCCCAAGGGTGCTTCTTACAAAACACAACAGGGCACCAAACATGTGACACAGTTCAAGTGTAATGCCTCAGTCAGAAGAATCACTTTGTAACCATAAACCGCCGGCCAAATTGGCCTCAAAGATGGTCCAGATTTTTCAGCACCGTCCAATATTGAAACCAAAGGTACCGTTCTAAACGTGGGAACTTGCCGCAGCCTCCCAAAAGCACAGGAAGAGCTTTGTAGAAACCATGATTTTCACTTCATTTTTTTTTTTAATAAATGATTTTTATTAATTTTAACAAAATGGCATCCAAAACATGTGCATAATAATCAGGATATACTAGAAATAATAAAGATCAATAACAAAATCGAATGGCATTAGGTAGGGGCAGAAGGAGATTCAATATCATTTAGCATTCCCGTACCTATTGGGCTGGGCGGCTCACTGCTTCACTCCACAGCGCTACACAACCAAACATATATAAATGTACAATAGAAGTATCAAAAAGGAGAATCGGGCATTGCTCCTTGCGTCCGGGCCCGTTACATATCGTACATCCCTGAAGAAGACAATATAATTTCGGACACAAAAGGCACCACAAACGAAAACAAAAAGCGAAAAAGAGAACAAAAAGAAATTCACATGTGGCCCAAATAAGAGAACAAAAGCCGATCTCTATGTATATATGAAGCCCAGTACGATCACAAGTGCTGGTCTGGTGCATAAGAAATATAACATAAACAATAGATAGTAGCATAGGGACATGATGGAGTGCGTGCGGTCATGTCAAGCACCTCAGGAGGAAACCTTAAGAGTAAATGGACGGGGGGGGCAGGAGTAGGCGCGCATGGGCCAGGGAGGGGGCAGCAGGGCAAGCGGGGGGGGTCTCCCCACCGATGTGTGTGAAGGGGGGTTCAGGGAGGAGGAGCGCCCTCAGCAACTCTAGCCTCGATCGCCGTTAAAAATTCTTGCCACTGTGCAGGTAATTGACCCCATGATTTTCACTTCAAGGGCAAAGTCTCTCTGAGCCCATCCATCGTTTATAGCAACAAGAAAGGAAGCAGAGAACAGGATTGGTGTCTCTTCAATTTTGATGCTCATAACGCTCTCCATGGTGCTGAACATGCCCCCTGATGGAGCACTGTCTCTTGGCTCACTGTGCTGGGATGTAAAGACACATTCAATCCTGATTGACAGCATGCTGCTACCCTGGAAGTCAAGCTCACAGCCCCTCCATACTGCCTGCATCTCAACTGCACATACTAGCCCTGCCAAAAATGAATGTGGTTAAAGGAAGTCATTCACCGCAATTAAAGAAGGTAGGCACAGCCCTTTCCTTGTGAAGGGTGCTGCATTGACCCACGCCGTGCCGTAAAGAGCCCACAGCAAGTACTGTTGAGCCAGTGGGGCCCCTCTTAGTGGGAGCGCATTCCTCCTGTTGGTATATCTACTGTGGGGTGCAAGTATGTGATGCTGTGTAGGGCTACTAATGTCCACCTCTTCTTGCACGGATGCTGCCTCCAGTCACTTCTTCTCACTGGGAGGCAGCAGCATTCTCACCACCTGCCCGCCAGTGTGTCATCTGTCTAAGCTCCTATTTGTCTATGCCTCGGGTCTTTGGTACACATGGGAGCGCATTCCATGCTGGTATTCTATTTTTAATCTCCTGGTTTGTGCAAGTATGGCAGTGATGACAGACATTTTGGACGAATATTTGAGGACTGGAGTTAGCATAGTAAAGAACTCTCTCCTTGAATATTGGAGAGTATTACTGTGCCTCCCATCTGAGTTTCGAGGGAAGCATTGAAATACAGGCACTCACAGGGGATGTAGACAGGAAGCTTGAGTGGTTAAAACATTGGCAGCTCATGACACTAGCCTGTGCAAACAACTCCAAACCTAAACACTGTGCAAAGTAGAGGGTGTGCCCTTGTGGCCCACCATGTTGTGGTCAGGCATATTCAACACTTAGCCAGTAATGGGTCAAAGGCCCCAGCAGTGGAAAATGATGGTAGGTCCTGCTTTATCTGGCCTGCTAGGACTGGTAAACTGTTCTTATTCTTCAGCAGTTGCTTCGGGTGCTACTGGGATATTGAATACTGAGGCTCCTGCTCATTTAGTATTCAATATTACAGTAGGATCTTCTCTAGATCCCACCGCAAAGGACCTGCAAATGCTGTTGCATGTCCATTGCAAATGGCACAATGAAAACCATTCTAGGAGCACAAGAAACTGCACACTGACTCCATCACATCGCAAGAGAGCACGTGTGTGCCCCAATCAAGGCGTATGCAGTGGGAGTTCTTGACAAAAAGGCACCTTAATTCCTTGAGTGAGCAGTGTTGAGAAAACGTGATGCCTCTCTAGCTGAGCGACCACTTCAGTACGAATATATGACGATACAATGCAAGGCAATACAACGCATGCTTTTACAACGATGTTTTTAGTTCGCAAATACCATTACAACGCATGTATTTACTACGCATACCATTAGTTCGCAAGTGTATATAAATGCACTAAAAAAGACATTGCAACGGATCCATATACTATGCATACTTTTACAACGCAATTAAAGATTTTTTTAAATATAAATTAATTTGAAAAGTAACCTAACCCCTGGAACGGGATGCAAGGGAAATAGGGGTTTTGGGTGGGGGAGTGTTTTAAAATACGGGTATTTAAATTAATACTCAGGTATTATTTTAATACTCAAGTATTACACATAATACTCCGTGTTTTAAATATATACTTCCGAAATTAAAAGATCATAAAATTAAATAACACAATTAAAAACAGACAAATATTGTGAAAGTTAAAGTATATATGAAGACAAAGTATTAACATTTTAATTATATTTTTAAACACATTTAATCGGAAAAATAATTCTGCCACCATTTTCACACACATAAAAAGGAGAGTCCTTCCACTATTTTTACACATGTACATTATCCATCAACAACACAAAATGGCTGACATTACAGTAGTCATTGCAATAAACATGATTTTTAACAAAATCAATTTAATTATACGTTCTGTCAGCAATTAAATCGCGTAAAAAAGCCGATTTGGAAACATATTTTAATTTTAATTTACGAATACCCATCAAAAACATATAAATCGAGCTGACCACCATTTTGAGAGCAGTGGTGACCTGACTTTCACAGTGTCCACACGCATTTTGGAAGGGAGAGCGACAACGACCCGTTCAACTGTTAAACAGTGCCATCTACTTTCTAAAGTAAGTGCCACTAAAAGGAATATAATAAAGGAAATGCGAGAAATGAATACAAATAATCCATGAAAATAATTAATTAAACATTTTTCATTATTTAACAGAGTTTACAATTTATTCAAGTGATAGCCAAAAGAATTATGAAGGAATAGCCTGACGAAAAAACAACTAATCAGTAAGTTAGACAACATAGAATTGTTTATGAAGAGTAACAAAATTAGAATGTATTTTTGAAATATTATATTAAAACAACATTTTCAAGTAAGATTTTAATAGAAACGAAATACATCAGCTTCTGTTCTTTCTTCAATGCTGTTCATCCGTTCCCCAATCTCTGTTGCAGGCTTTGCCGACTTTCCGAACTGCGCCTTCCAGGTTCTTTGTAGCTTGTCTAGCTTTCTTGCCATCCGCCCTGGTCTCTGCACGATGTTCTTTAATTGATTCAAGAATCATACGTAGCACTGAGTTCATATCAGCTGTCTCTTTATGTTGCTCCTTCGAGGGACCTGCAGCCTGACCCAGCGCCGATTCTGTAGGACCAGTAATACTAGTATGAGAGTAGTCCCATTTTAGACCGGTGCCAGTGATCCGCCTTCCCTGATTTTTTTGCATCTCAGCGGATCCCTTGTGTCCCTTAGAACTCCTTCGTTGTTTTTTGCATTTTAGGGCAGTCTCTGGTGCCTCAAGAGTGCTAGAATCCGAGGACAAGATGCTATCCCCGCTTTCAATTTGGTCGGAGTCGGAGTCAGAGAGACCTGATATTGATTCCTCGGCAAGTGAAAAAAACTTATCTGTGTTATCCGATATAATGTCGTCTGCCGCTGAAACATCTAAGGTTCTGATATGTGCTGGACCCCCAGAAACATCTTCTTGTATAGTGCCAGATATGCCAGATGAAGGGTCAGATATAATACAAGAGCCGTTCACACTGGGATCCTGTGCCATCACGCTTGATGTACTGACCCCATCTTCTTCCAAAGCTCCGGGCTGTATCGTCAAGCCCTCCCACGAGGAATCACCTCGAAGGTCACTAAGAGGCTGAGCCTGAGATTCTAGGTCCATGTTCTCCATATGGCCAGAAGTACTTAAATTTTGTATATCTTCCTTCGTTTTGAAGAAGCTCGTAATAGTTGGTTGGGGCAGTGCAGAATTTGGGGCGAAATCATCCTCATCCAGGGCTGTCCCTCCTTCTTCCATCAACTTTGGAGCAGTTGTTTTCCGTCCCCCAGTTTGTAGACGTTCGATCGGAACCTTCCGTCTCCCCACTCCTCCACTATCTGCTTGTTTCTTTAGACTATGCGGCTCGTTAGGCTTAACAACCTGGCTACGTGAGGGCTCCGGTTTAGAGCCCTGGGATTGCGCAGGATTTCTTCCCACTGCTTCTTTTCCAGCTCTCGAGGACTTTGGGGGCATATTTTCAGGTTCCTCTGTGCATCTCGAGCCAAGCACTGCTCTTTGAGCCCTCTCCAACCTCTCCAATAGTTTGCTGCCAAATGCTAAAGCAGATTCCAGCCAGAACTTCCAGGTAACGTGAAGTGACAGAGGTCTGGCAGCCAAAGGGTTAAGCCTCCAGCTTGCAGTAGCAGCCGGCTCGCAGCCCGGCCCCGCCTCAGTCCTCCCTCTCCTGGGAATTCCACCCGCCGCTTCGTCAGACGTCCTGATGCCCAGCTGGAGCTCCGCGGCCGCTCGAGAAACGCGATCCATCCGCCGGACCCAGGCCCGCGACGGCAGCCGCTGCGAGCAAGAGGTGAGCCGTGTCTTTCTGTGGAGGGTTAGTCTAGGGGCATACTCAGGGCTGGGGAAGGGGAGCTACCGTGGCGAACTACGCTGCCGCCGCCATCTTGCTTTCCGCGATGCAAAAGTCAGTGGTAAGGGAAGGCTCTACATCCCATGAAGCTCAATTAAAAGATGCAATGTGGAAGCTTGAAGATATGGAGAACCGCCAGAGGAGGAACAATGTCCGTTTTCTTGGGATCAAGGAAGGACTTGAGGGGGAGGACATCCATGCTTTTATGTTGGACTTACTTAAGGAAGCTTTCCCAGAGCTAGGGGGCTGGGATTGGGACCTAGAAATTCAGCGGGTACACCGGTTCCCAGCTGTCCTCCGTAGATCCTCTGGCAGAGACTCTAACCAGCCGAGGGCGATTTTAATTTTTTTGGGTAATTACCTGCTTAGACAGGCCATTTTTGAAAAAGCTCGTCCTGAAGCTAGAAGACAGTACAAGGACTCTTCCTTTTTTGTTCGCCCCGATTTCTGCCACATCACGGTGGAACGTAGATGGTGGCTGAGACAAATGATCAAACCGTACCAAGATGCAGGTTTTGAGGCATTCTTGCTGGCTCCGGCTAGATTGAAGACTATTGTTAGAGGGTCCTTTAAGTTTTTACCTCTGAAATTCAGGCAAAAGAGTACCTGGAACAAGTCAGTGGGAAATAAGCATTAGATAAGAACTAGATTGGGCCTTCTCTTTTTCTAAGGGGCCTCAGGAACGACTTTCGGTTTAAAGATCAGAGGGGTGCACGGGGGCCTGGGGGGGGGGTTGTGGTGTTCTTGCTACCTCCATCACTCGGACCCTATGGGTCCGGCTGCTTTCAAAGGGAGGGTAGGGAGGGGGGTGGGTGAAGGGGGAGGTTGGGGTGGGGGCGGCGGGTGGCAAGGGGGGGCACAGGTTAAAATGGCGAAGGGTGAACAACAGCTGAAGGTATCTCTATGGATTTGTGTGTTTTTCTGGAAGGTATCAAAGACCAGGGACTATTCTTGATGGATGTCAGGATTAGTGGATTGGACAGGCAATGTAATATTTTAGATAAAGAAATGAGGTGTTACAGCTTGGGAAGCTTTTTGGTTTAAAAAAAAAAAAAAAAGGTATAATGGCTAAAATACGAATCGCCACTATAAATATCTGTGGGCTCAACGACAGTGTTAAAAGGAGAAGGGTTCAGGAAGATTTCAAAGTCCTCAAGGCCAATCTATATTGCCTTCAGGAAACTCACATTGCACGGAAAGATTGTAATCTATATAAATCCTTAGGGCTGAAGGTCCTAGCATATACTTCACAAGATGTAAGGACCAAGGGGGTCGCTATCCTTGCGAAAAATAGCTCTTTTACCCTGGGAAAAAAGATGGTGGACAATCTTGGCAGATGGGTTATAATGGAATGCAAGAATGGGGCAGATTCTTTTACATTGTGTTCAGTATATGCTCCAGTGACAGATGATCCGGGTTTACTGCATTATCTAGCTAACGAACTACCTTCCTGGCCGGCACCATATGTGGTTTGTGGAGATTTAAATATCAACGGCTCCAGAGGAACCCCAGGTGATACAGGAGTATCAAGTAAAGGGTATAAACTGCATTCTATGAGGGCTTATAATAATTTATTAAAAGACATGGGCTTGGTAGATGCATGGGCTAAACTAAAACCTGATGACCCTGGCTATACTTATTACTCGGCCCCCCACAGTAAGTTTGCTCGGCTTGATTATTTCTTAGTCTCCCCATCTCTTTTGCGGAAGGCTAGGGTGGAGCTCTTTCCCAGAGTAATGTCAGACCACAACCCAATTGTCCTCGAGATACTATGTAGCAGGATTCGAAAGGAGCGCACAGGCTGGACATTTGAGAGGGCACTTTTATCCGATAATGAATATGTTGAACATATGAGGTGCTGGATCAGAGAGTTTTTTGAGAACAATATCGGTAGTGCCCCTCCAGGGATGATGTGGGATGCGTTCAAGGCAGCAACAAGAGGGGAGACACTGCAATATAGCCTGACCAAGCAGAAAAAAGGGGCTGCCCAGATTAAATTATTTTATCAGATATTTGCCGGTCTGGAAACAGAACTGATACGCAAGGTGGCTAATGGAGAAGATATTTCCGCAACTCTGAATTCTATCACGGTTATCAAAGCCTGTATGTCCGACTTCAATGCGGAAAAGACAGCAGGGTTGTACTTGGCCAAACGGCAAGACTGTTAGGAATTTAGTGAGAATGTCGGTCGTTTATTGGCAGTAAGGACTAGGCAACAGGCCTCGTCCGGACACATTGAACGGGTTAAGAATATGAGGGGGATGGTAGTTACAGACCCGGGGGATATCAGAGAGGCCTTTAGGGAGTTTTATGAGGATTTATACAGTTCCTCTCCCTCTGCTACTCTTCCGGAAGACGTTGCATCGGAATTTCTACCGAGTGGAAAGATATCCCAAGAGGAGGGTATACAACTGGGGCGGGCTATCTCTCAGGAGGAGCTATATTGCGCAATCCAAGCCCTACCTGCGGGTAAGGCTACGGGTACTGATTGCATCCCTATAGAGTTTTATAAGGTCTTTTTTAGAGAGACTTGTCCGGCTTTGCTTGGTTTATTCAAGGAGATCAGGGAGGGAGCTCTACCACCTGGCTCTTGGGGCACAGCCAACATTGTGATTTTCTTAAAGAAGGGTAAAGATCCTATTAGTTTGGGCTCATACAGGCCCATTACACTGCTTAATAGCGATGCCAAACTATATTCAAAGATTTTAGCCACCAGGTTGAATTCCGTGATGCATCAATTAATTTCAGTTTGGCAGCATGGTTTTATACAGGGAAGGGGGACTGAAGACCACGTTAGAAGGGCAATTTCACTCTTCGATGCTACTGAAGTCCTTGCCAAGCCTATGGGGGCTGCCTTCTTGGACGCCGAGAAGGCGTTTGATCGTGTGGCATGGCACTATTTATGGAAGGTTTTGGAGTCCAACGGCCTGGGGGTTTCATTCATTAATGCATTACGGGTCTTGTATATAAATCCTATTGCACGACTAAGAATAATGGGGAAGGAAACAGAGGCTTTTCCAATCAGCAGGGGGACCAGGCAGGGCTGCCCGTCCTCCCCCTTGCTATTCGCATTATATATAGACCCCTTTCTTAGGCGGCTGGAAGCCTCGCCACACATCACTCCGGTAAGCTTACACGGCTGGCATACTAAGCTCCTGGCGTATGCCGATGATGTGGCTATAATTACTTCTGACCCCGATGGAGCAATGCGAGCCGTAGAAAGCATAGCGAAAGATTTCGGGATCTATTCAGGCTTCTCGCTAAACAGAGCTAAGACTCAGATCCTGATAAATAGATTTGCCACAACTTCGGACATTCGTATTGTTGAGAAAGCGGTTTATTTAGGGGTCTGTATTACAGCTAAGGTTGAGGATATTGTAGAGTTAAATATGACTCCCATATTAGGGAAAATTAAAAATGACCTTCATCGTTGGGACAACTTGAAGCTGTCAATAATGGGGAGGTGTAATATTATTAAAATGATTGTCCTCCCAAAGCTGTTGTACATCTTCCGCACAATCCCTCTGGAGATACACAATTTTTGGTTTCGCTTAATTGATAGGGAGGTAGCGAGATTTATCTGGTCGTATGGCAGAACAAGGAGAGCTAATGCATTTCTATCCCTCACCCGGGAGAGAGGGGGCTGGGGGCTCCCATATTTTAAGCTATATTATCTGTCTGCAGCTCTGCAATATTATGGGCCTCTCTTCGGAGTCAAGGCCAGGGAGAGAAAAGATCCTAGCTATGTCCCCTCAATATTTGAAATCCTGATTAATACTCGGGCTAATGGCTGCTTATTCAAATTTTATGAAGCTAGCTATTTCAAAAAAACCCGCTTTAAGGTTTTAATTGCTGCCTTTCGTAACTGGGCTGGTATAAGGAAAAAAGCAGGAGTGGGCAGGTTTAATAGGTATACCCCCCTGATCGGGAATGATCAGCTCCCAATTGTCCTACAAGATGAGTGTTTGGTAAGATGGGGCAGGAATGGCTTTTTCAGGATTGCGGATTTTTTAGAAGGGGATCACATAGCTTCCTTCGATATAATTCGGGAAAGGTTTAGTATAGGATCTCGAGATTTTTTTAAATATCTGCAGCTGAGGGATTTCCTTCTGAAAAAAGCAGGCGGGGCTGCAGGCTTCGGGCAGGTGGCATTAATCGAATTGCTGATTCGCAGATCGGGGTCCTCAATCTCACAACTTTATAGCTGCCTGTTGGAGGGGCTGCCAGATGATCTAGACAAGCACAGGCAAAGATGGCAGGATAAATTGGGGGTTTTGGACTCTCGCTTCCTTAAGTCAGTTGAATTGGGGAACTCTGTACTGTGTGCAGCTAATCTGAAATCACAACATTTCAAGACTCTGTTTGATCTATATATCACGCCTGCGAAGATCGCGAAATGGGGAGGTGTGGAAGGAACTCACTGTTTTAGGTGTAAGGCATATGCTGTGGATATAATAGACATCTTTTCTACCTGCCCAGGCATTGAGTCACTCGGACAAGAAATATCAGGCTTTTTGCAGTTTGTTTTAAAAGAGGAGGTTCTTTTGACACCACTTCTGATGTTATTGGGGGTAGACGAAACAATAGGGAAAAAGGGGGAAGAGTTGATTTTTATTGCGATGGCAGTTTTAAGACTCTGTGTCGCCTCTGCCTGGTTAAGCCCGCAACCTCCTACTTTTCAACAGTGGAAAAGCCGTTTTTTGCATATTTATAATTTAGAAAAAGCACTTTACGAGCGTAGAGGAAGAAAGGGCAGGATAAAAGGGAAAAAGATCTGGGGCCCGTTCACAGATTGGATTACTCCATTTATCCAGGAAGAATGAAAGGTATGGCTATGAAATTTTTTTTTGCCGGTGTGGTTGCCTTTTATCCTTTTTATTGTATATAGCTTGGTCTCAAACGTAATGTCTTAGCTCTTTAAAATTATTTATTGCCTGTATTTAGATTCTATGCTGCTTTGGGCTCTTTGCTATGGTCTTGTTAATAATGGTCTTTATTAGCTATTTATAGACTCATATTATTTGTACTATAAACATTGTGATTTTATTCTTCAGCTGTATTTTCTTCATGATGAAATCAATAAAAAAAAATCCCCCCCCCAAAAAAAGAAACGAAATACATATCCCCTTAACCCCTTCCGTGCTCATGACGAGCTCAGCTCGTCATGCTGTGCGGTAGCGCTGTGCGCATGACGAGCTGAGCTCGTCACGACTCCACCCGCGATCGGAATGTCCCGCATACGAGCGGAATTCCGATCGCGGTCAAGGGGTTAAAATAGAGAATACATGCGGGTGACTTAAAAAACTGAATTTTACCTCACGAATAAATAATTAAAAAGAAATTCGAATAATAAATCAGAAGTAATTCTTCAGGAAAAGTGTTCCAAAATTTAAGTTTATTTCCCTATGCCAAAAATGTGGTTGGTTAAGGTTTATTAAAATAGTATTCAAACTCCGACTAGGGTTTGACACTGTGAAACTGCAATTCAATAATTTAAATATAAATTACTATTACAACTCAAAAGAGTATGCCACCGGAAAGTGCTGAATGTAATTGAGGCGCATTTTTACTATTTCTAATTCGAGGTGAGTTACCCTCTAGTCAATTTCAGGATAGTGCTATGTGAAAAAAAAGAAAACCAAAAGATCCAACTGTTTACCACAGTGAAGGTGCCTGATTGTTGTATGTGTAAAAATTAATATAACAACTCCAAGTGGTGTTTGCATATTTGAAAGTGCATAAAGGTTGTGGGGTTCAAATATACTAAACAGAACCTAACTGGTGTTTGGCACAGGAAAATTGCAGGATGGTGGTGGGGCTCAAAATTACTATTCCTACTCCAACAGGTGTTGGCCACAGGGAAAGTGCTGGATAGTGCTGGGGTTAAAAATTACTATTCCTACTCCAACAGGTGTTGGCCTCAGGGAAAGTGCTGGATGGTGGTGGGGTTAAAAATTAATATTCCTACATCAACAGGTGTTGGCCACAGGTAAAGTGCTGGATGGTGGGGGGGTTAAAAATTACTATTCCTACTCCAACAGGTGTTGGCCACAGGTAAAGTGCTGGATAGTGGTGGGGGTGAAAAATTAATATTCCTACACCAACAGGTCTTGGCCACAGGGAAAGTGCTGGATGGTGGTGGGGTTAAAAATTACTATTCCTACTCCGACAGGTGTTGGCCACAGGGAAAGTGCTTGATAGTGGTGGGGGTCAAAATTACTATTCCTACACCAACAGGTGTTGGCCACAGGGAAAGTGCTGGATGGTTGTGGGGTTAAAAATTAATATTCCTACACCCACAGGTGTTGGCCACAGGGAAAGTGCTGGATGGTGGTGAGGGTCAAAATTACTATTATAACACCGACAGGTGTTGGCCACAGCGAAAGTGCTGGATGGTGGGGGGTTAACAATTACTATTCCTAGTCCGACAGGTGTTTGCCACAGGGAAAGTGCTGGATAGTGGTGGGGGTCAAAAGTACTATTCCTACACCAACAGGTGTTGGCCTCAGAGAAAGTGCTGGGGTTAAAAATTAGTATTCCTACTGCAGCAGGTGTTGGCCACAGGGAAAGTGCTGGATAGTGGTGGGGTTAAAAATTACTATTAAAACACCGACAGGTGTTGGCCACAGGAAAAGTGCTGGATGGTGGTGGTGCTCAAATAAACTATTAAAACAACAAAGGGGCATATTATCAACGGCCAGCGATAAGTATCGCTGGCCGTGCTTAGCGATAATTTTGTTATCGCAGGCTATCTCTGGAATTTATCGCCCTGGTAGCACGTTATTAACAACGCGTTTCTCCAGGGCGATAAAAATTCCAGAGATAGCGAGGTTATCGCCGTTTTGCAGGAACATCGCTGGTTTTCCAGCGATGTTCCCTGCAAAATGGCAATAACCTTGCTGATACGACCCACAGGGTCGTATCAGCATAATCCACCCCAATGTTAGGGATAGGTAGGTCTGCATTTTAGCAGAGATTAGTTTTTGGAGAAAACAGCGGTTTTCTCCAAAAACTAACGTGTGCTAAAATGCTGGGGCAGCCTTGTAAATATCGCGATGTGAACATCAGCGATATTTGCAAGGTAGACCATCCGGGGTACGCCCACTTTGCATCTCATTAGCGATGCAAAGGGAGGCGTTGGGAAAAAGGGTGCTAACATGCGATTATGCATGTTAGCACCCTCTTGTAAATAGGGCGATAGTTTTATCTCCGCTTTTTTGGCTTTATAAGCCAAAAAAGCAGAGATAAAGCCCTTGTAAATATGCCCCCAAATGTCTTCGATTCAGGAAAAGTTGTTGATGGTGTTGATTTTTAAAGCTAAAACCTAATACATAATTCTTTTTAACTTTTATTTAGGATAGATTTACACAAATAATATCTTATTTTTTCATCATCTCAACAGAACTCATAAAAAGGAGGATATACTAATTTCTGTTCATCCAATCCTGCCACAAGAATTACTTATTAATACCCATCAAAAGAGAAGGTAAAAATGTTTTCTCTATTATTTAAACGAGTAAAACAATGGTAACATACAAAATTAAATTAAATACTAATTTCAAACTTATTAAAATCTTTTCAGCATAATAGCTTCACAAGAAGTGGACACACGTCAACTCGATTTTCAAGAAGCGCAAACAAGATACAAGGTAAATAAATTCATTGTTAAAATATTGGAAATTTTCAAAAAATTAAATTCATACAAAAATGCGTTTTCATTTAAACAGTCAACTGCATCATAAAAAGTATGAATTGCAAAAGATATATTTTTCTAAATCTTAAACAATCGCAAGCAAGCCAAAAATAACTGTTTTCATCAGAGAAAGTGCAGGATGATGTCGTGGTTAAAAATTTCAAAATAAAATCCAACATGTCTTTGGCTCCATAAAATTGCAGATTTTTTGTGGGTATCAAAATTTCTAATCCAACTCTGTCATGGGTTTGACTCATTTAAAAAGATGTATGGTGATGTTGCTAAAATTTTCAATTCTTCGCCACTGTGAATGAGCTGGATAGTGTTTGAGCTAAAATACACTTTTCCTACCCTGTCAGGTGTTTTCCACATGTAAAGTGCGGTTTGGTCTGTTTTTGAAAAAAACGAATCTAACTCCAACATGTGTAGGCCTCATGGAAATTGCTTGATGCTTGATGTGATCAAAATTTCTATTCTGCAATAATATCAAACTGTTTCGTCTTCTCAACAGAACACCTAAAAGGAGCACATACAAATTCCTTTTTCTTCAAAACCTGCAAATAGAATCACACAATTATACCCATCAAAAGACAAGGTAAACTGACTTCATCTATTATTAAAACATGTAAAAAAATCCTAACATCCCAAAAATTATTAATTATTAACAATATTCTTCACTACATCTTTGCAGCATAGTGCGTTCTCCAGAAGTTTGCTCACATCAAAACCATTTTCGACAAGCTCAAACAATTTTCAAGGTAAATTAATCCATTTTTAATAGATTGCACAATTTCCATGATGAAAATGCATAAAAGAGTTCGATTTAAATTAAACAGTTATCTGCATGATAAAAAGTATGTGTAGCACAAGCAAACTTTTTCATAATATCTAATAATAAAAGGTTCCTCAAATTAATCCTAAAACGAACATGTTTATCTTGCTCAAGCATTTTTTATATATTATAAAAATAATTAATTTTCTAAAAAAGTAAAACCTATCAACTGATCTTATTTTGCAGAACTAATACAGCAAAATAATTCTCATTTGTCTAAAGCAAGCATCTTCTAAATCACAAAAACAACCACAAGAGGAAATCTTATTCAAATCGGCAAATACAAACAACCAAAAGGTAACTCTTATATTTCTCTCTTATCCCAAATTAAAATAAGCACGCTTCATTTTTTGTTAATAGAAAGGTGAATCCAACATCAAAAAGCATTTACACTATGATTTTTTTAAAATAAATTTGTTGATCTCAAAACAGTTGTGCATGTACTTTTATCTTTCAGGTTTTTAATATATTTAAAAGTAACGAATCAATAACTTTTTTTAAAAAACATTGTAATTTTTTTTTCAGATTATGGCTGAGAGAAATCTTGCAAAATATCTCAAATCTAGCAGAGGAAACCGACTTTTGAAGCACCGTGGATACGTTTATTGTAAGGAGAGACAAACTGAGCCCAGGTGTCATTGGAGGTGTGTACAATTTTACTCATCACATTGCAGAGGCAGAGCGGTTACTCTTGGTGATACTGTAGTAAGAACATCAGACCATAACCACTCTGCCTCTGCAATGGAGATAGAGGTAAGAGAAAATATTAACGAAATGAAAGAACTTGCATCCACCTCCCATGAAACCTGTGGCTCAGTTTTAAGGGAGGTTTCTCAACATATTCCTGCACATATAGCAAGTTCAATGCCCACAATCCACAATCTACGCAGAATTATACAGCGTAAAATACAGGCAAGTAACCCCCAACGTGCTACCCCCCAAACTTTCTCTGACATAAACTTTCCACCTGAGCTTTCTGTTACTGTTTCTAACAAACCCTTCATTTTGCATGACAACAAAAACCCTCTTAAACGCATCCTTATCTTTAGCACACCCCGTAATCTTCTTAAATTAGAGAATAGTGATATTTGGATGATGGATGGGACGTTTAAATCCACGCCTCATCCATTCATCCAAATATACACAATTCATGCATACATTAATAATACAGTAGTCCCCCTAGTGTACAGTTTACTGCCTGATAAACAAACTTCAGCGTATACTGAATTTTTGTCAGTTGTTAAATCTAAAACAATGAACAAAAGTCCTAGAAAAGTGATAATTAATTTTGAATTACCAATGATTAATACTATTACCAAAATGTACACGGATACCCAAATTCAAGGATGTTTTTTTCACTTTTCGCAGGCGTTTTGGCGTAAAATTAAAAAAACATCCTTAGTTGAAGATTTTATATCAGACAGTAAACTTCAATTTGAACTTAAAAAACTAACCGCACTTTGTTTTGTTCCTCCTGACAGTGTAGATGAGTACTACACATCTATTACAGATTCGGAATTTTTTACAGAAAATGAAGACAAATTGGCACCCCTTCTAAATTATTATGAAGACACATGGATTGGCCATCTAAGCAGGTCAGGTCGCAGGAGGAAGCCACGTTACCATGTGAATTGGTGGAACTGCTACTCGACCTGCTTAGAGGGAGGAGCAAAAACAAATAATGCCATTAAGGGATGGCATAACTCCTTCAATAAATCAAATGGTAAACCACATCCTAACGTTTATCATTTTTGGGAAATTTTGAGGAAGGTGCAAAGTTTAAAGAAATGAGAATTTTGCAATCATTAACAGGTAGTCTCAACCCACGAATATCTAAAAAAACTAAGGAAATGTCTGAGAGACTTTTGGGTGGAATTCAACATTTTTCGTTGATGGTGGCTTCTGACTACCTTGATAATATTGCACACATACTCCATTACTAACCTATACTTATCCCACTAACAAGTTACTTGCCTGTTTAAACCATCAAACACACAAATTTTATTGTTTTTTTCTTAAAATGTTTATAAATTTAAACTTTAATTCGGGTTTCTTACCTTTCGATGTCTTCTTTTTTCTATATTTTGGGGCCGATTCCGATCTCGGCCGGTAGGGCTCCGAATCGGACTCAGCATTACCGGATCCGATTCGGAGCCCTGTTTCCCGACCGAGTCGGACGTGCGTCCGGGCGAGCGAGTACGATGCGAACGTACGCGAAATCGCCGACCGACTCGTTCGCGGGACCCAACCGCTCCGACCGACTCGCACGGACACGACTCTCACCGCGCAATGGAGACGTTCCCCGGCCGGGTAAGTACGATGCGTGCCGCGAGCAGTCCGACCGACTCGCGGCGTCCGGCTCAAAAGAGCAGTCGGAGCCGCACTTTGGGGGTCCGTGTCGGACCCCCCTGTACGCCTAGCCGCGCGAGTCGCACACAGGGGGGACCCATGGGTCCCCCCTACCTGTGCATGTACTGCACGACCCGCTTCGACGAGTACCCGCTGTAGGGGGCGCCCTTGTTCGCCTCGCACCCATTGAGTCAATGGGAGCCCGCGTACGCGTTGTACGACTGGCTCCCATTGACTTCAATGGGAGTCCGACCGAATCATGCGAACGCATCGTACTCGTTCGGTCGGACTGCTAGGGTCCGATTCGGTCAGAAATCTCTCCGGGTCCGGCTCGGTCGGAGAGATTTCCGGCCTGAATCGGAATCGGCCCCTTTGTCTTTAAATCCTCATTTTTTCCAAGAGTCTCCTCTATTTGCAGATTTGTTTTTACTAAATCCAGTAATCCATGGCCCGTTTCTTTAAATTTTTTTAAAATGGACACAGTTTGGCAGAATCTTAATTATCCAAAGCAAAAAAATGTTGGCAATAAAGACAACTGCACATCTACCAAAAAATCGCAACCCAAAAACAAAATCCCGAAAATATATGAATTCGTTTTAAAAAACGCAACAAGTAATCCAGCGTTGCAATCCTCTCTCTTTTCCATTATAAATCCATTTTCATTTGAGATTTTCTTGTTCTTCAAAATACACGGGGGCATATTTACAAGCCCCTTGCGCCACTTTGCGCCGCCGTTGCGTCACGCATGTGACGCAGCGGCGGCATAAACCATGCGCCGCGTTGCGCTATATTTACAACGTGACGCATCTAGGGAGATGCGTCACGTAGTAAACCCCTGCGCCACATGAAACCTGCGTCAGGTTTCATGTGGGCGTACCGGCGCAGGGGGGGGGCGTTCCGGCGCAGGAACGCCTTGGAAAATCTACAAGATTTCACGCAGTCACTTTTCCGACGCTGGTGCGTCAAATCCTTACGCCTGCTTCAAGCAGGCGTAAGGATTGACGCACCATGTTAGAGATAGGGAAGGTTGGAACAGTGCTGGAGTTGGGTCGCGCTTGCGACACAGCTTCAGCACTGCGCCAACCTTCCGCCGGCAGATGCGTCACGCATCTGCTTATCCTGCGCCACGATGCGCCGCATTGTAAATGCGGCGCATCGGACGTGGCGCAAGGGTAAACTTGCGTGACGCATTTTCCCTGGCGCATCCCTGCTGATATGCAGGGATGCGCCAGGGAACGTAAATATGCCCCAAGGTTTTCAAAACCTTAAAAATTGCAAAAGCATGCATTGCCGAACACGCATATGCAAATTATGTTTTTTTAAACTGTGTCCAAAAATTCTCTTTTAATTATAAAATCTACCCCGTTGAAGTCACGTTTTTCTTTTTACTCTTCGCACCAAAATAACACATCTTTAAATATTGGTTTTATAACACTTTCCTTTTTATATATTTTTTTAAGTGTTACGAAACCAATAGACCCGTAATGTGCCTTCAGCTTGTTAGCTGTGTAGGAATAATTTTACATGTTAAATAATACCTATTTTTATTTAAAACTCGAGACTACTTTTTAAAACTTCCCTCCTCTCTCCTTACATTAAACTGTTCCACTTTTAAATTTATTATTAAACTTATAAATCATCTTACCTGGATGCCGGACTACCATGCTTCTCTTCTGCAGTGCGACGATCCTCCGAATGACGTTTATTACGTTCATGCGTCTACGTGCTGTTTCTACATAAAAAGAGAAAAAGGACAATTTCTTACATTTAAACCAATGTAAAACCGTGGGAATACATGTTTCTATTGCAAATACAATATGTAATTCATTTAATAATCTCACATTTTAATAATTTATTAATTCTTATTTGTATTGTCAATCTTTTTTAATACATTTTATTGTGCGAATTCTTCTCTTTTTATTTTTCTTGATTCTAATAAATATTTATATTTAACCAATTAATGTGTCTTTTTTCCAATTCATATTTTTTATTAATTAAATTGTTTTTTAATCACAAATGTTTATATGAATTTTATAATCTGTCTTATTATTTTTATATATTTATCAAATGTCTTCTTTTTTATATAATTATACATATATTTATTAACTCTGGTATGTAAATAAATATCAGAGTATTTCTATTTTGCATATTTTTTAATTCTTTTTTAAATACCTCTTCACTAGTTCTATATTCCTTCCTCCTATCTCCTTTCTCTTTTCTTTTACTCTACATCTTTTCTTTTTCTCTCTCATAATCTCTTACCCTTATGCATATTTTCCATGCTGCATATACGTTGCCCTGCGTTCCTCGTCTACACTAGTTCTATGCTTCTACATTCTTTTTTTTAAAATAAGTTTTACTCCTCCTCTTTTTTATGAATATTATTAAATATCCTTACATTTACGCTTTTCATTCATGCTTCTAATCCGGCTCCTTTCCGATCCTCTTATTCACTTTTTAAATTTACTCTTAATGTTTGATTATTTTTTTAAATATACATTCATTAATACTCTTTTATTAATTCCTTGTTTATAAAATTAGCTTATAATAAATAATTCTCATTTATTAATACTCCAGGTATTAATAAACCTTTTTAAATTAGTTATTTTTTAAAAATAGACTTTTAAGAATACTCCAGTAATTATACACTAAACATTATTAAAATTAGCTATTTAAAAATAATACTCTTTTTAATACTCAAGTAATTAATACACTAATAATAAACAGATACTAACTTACCTTTATTTAATGCTTGCGTGGTAATGGTATCTGCGTTGTAATAGTCTCTGCAAAGTAATAGCATGCGTTGTAAATACATGCGTTGTAATAGTACCTGCGAAGTAAAATATGTGTTGTAAAAGCAATTAGCAATAATGCCCTCGTTGTAATGGTTGTTTACCCTTCAGTACAAGGTCCACCACTACCCTGCCATCACTTATGCCGGCTTGTCTCCTCGCCGCCCTAAACTCTGCAGTGGTGTCTAAGTTAAGGTGGGTTCCACTGAACCATCACTAACATAAGCATCTTGCAGAAGTCCATCATCAGAGCTGACAGACACTGTAAGTAAAACACCCCCACCAGGATACTCCAGCCTGAATTAAGGGTAGGCTGCTGTAGCACTGTATAGTTGAGCTTTGACAGCTATGCAGTGCTGCAGCAGACCTCCTTTACTGACAACCTTTTTAGGTTTTGCCTGCACAGCGCCTGCACTGTGCTTCTGAAGTCTTTTGTAAGTAAAAAGAAATCTTCAAAGGGGCTTACTGCTCGCCTCCAATTTTCCATTTGTTTTCTGCAAGTCAGTCTATCTTGCTTCTTATTAGTTCAGGTGTGTTATTTCCTGCTCGTTTCTGATCGATCTCTTTCGTTTTCGTGTGTTTTCTGTGGAGTGTGGACCAAGTACTCCTTCCCTGTTGCAGATTTTATCCACCTTATTAGAGCTACTTTTTTTCTTTGTCATGCAGATCTATTGTCGACCCCACATCTTTACTAGAGCTGAAGTTAGTAATCAAGCTTGTTCGTGTACTTGCCTATCCTTTATTATTTTGAAGTGTAGCATTCCATCAGAGCACATCGTTTTTAGGCTGCTTCTGCGCCTGCATTTGTTTCCTTTTTTTTTTTGGGGAAGTTTAATATAGCATGAACTCGATCCCAAAATGAAGTGCTTTATATGCCACATTCATATTTAGGCTCAGCGAGATTCTGGGGGATATTCTCAAGAACGTGTGATAATCATCGCAAAATTAGATTAACGCAACTTTGCACATCGCAGTCCATCGCGGGAAAATAACACCGTGTTAACGTTGTATTCTCAACCCGGCGGCACCATGCGATAGTCTCACGATAACGCGACAAATGACCGCGTTAAAATTAACGCGACGCCGAAACAATGCGAAACACGAACGCAAAAAAAGGTGCGATGCCCCAAATCGCGATACAAAAATCAGCGATAACCAGCGACAGGCCTGCAATTCCCATGCGTCATGCGGGAAAAAGCACTATAAAAGCACCGAAAAACACAAACAAAACAATTCAAACTGCGTAGCAACATGGACGCACCCGGACGGACTGCAGAGGACAACGCGAACCCCACAAGCCTCACAGACGACCAGCAAGGAACCTCGGGGAAGGCCGAGGAGAAGAGGAAGAGGAAGACGGGGTTCAGTCCGCAGGAAAACAGGACCATCGTTACGGAGGTGACAGAACACTACCAACAACTGTTCGTCACCTCCAACGTGTCATTGGCAACAAAGACGCAAACATGGCAGACTATCTTGGACCATGTGAATGCAGTTGCAGAGTTGAGGAGGACAATGGAAGAGGCCAAGAGGTGCTGGAATGACGTGAAGGGCAAAAACAAGAAGAAACTTGATGCCAACATGAAAGCAGCAACGCCGATTGGATGTGGGGGTCCAGCGGCACACCAGGAGCTGGATGACATGGAGAAAATGGTGGCTACAGTCATCAGTCGGGATACGGTGCCAGGAGAAGTGGATCCGGACACTGCTCAACATGACCTGACACAACATCAACAGGGTGAGTACCGACCAGGGACTGGGGGGACGGGGGGAGATGGGCACAATGGCACACATGCACAATTAAGTAGAGCACACCGCACACCCACAATGACTCTGGATCCTGTCCCTGATCACCTTGGCATACTGCAGCACACATAGAAACAGCAAGTAGGCCCCCGTCGACAATGTGCCCGGAGGGGGCCCTCCCCACACATCACCAATCTCACAACAAACCCATGCACATGTGCTGAACCCAGCAAAGCTGCGGGTCCGTGAGCCACACTGACAATGCAAGTGACACTGCATGACGATTAGCATGGCTGCAGTCGAATTACCATGACATGGTGCACGCCACGACACTGAGGTGACTGAGTGTGGACCACATCCGGGAAGGAGCAGGTCACACCCTGACACAACCACGTGCACAAACAACCCCGACTGCAACAACACATCTGCAGACAAACCATGTCCAAGAGTCACAACTCGAACAAGAGCCCATTTACCCAAGCCCGCAACATCTCAGCACTGTAGAAGCACAGAAGTCAAAAGCACACCGCCTGAAAGGGAGAAGGGGCAGCCAAATCAGAGCTGCAGGGGCGACTCACCCACAATGCAGCACACACACATAGGAATAAGAGCACCCCAACACTGATGACAATGTGGTACAAACTGCAGCACTTTCACAACAGAACACAGGACACAACTGGTGCCGCATGTGTATACAAAATGGCCAATCACACCTGGCATAGCAGGAAACTGTGAGATGACAATGTACGAGTACAACCCCACATCCGTGATGTAGTACAAATGTCCACTGTCCCGCATCAAATAGGCATCTCCTCACAAACAGTCACAATGTACATTGTCATGCAGTCTGCATGTAAACTCCGCCAATGCGTCAACATACATGGAACACACTGTGAAACTGCATCTCCCCTTCACATTGCAGAGGGACAATCAACACCTCCTGCAGAGCAGACCCTACAACACGTCAGTGATGATGGAGACGACCCCAGGACATCGACTACGATGTACTCCAACGGTTCATGGACAACCTCCGCACCCCACCTCCAGTAGCAGGGCAGCCCAGCACCATCGAGGTGATCCCACCCCCTGCACAGACCACACAGCAGGAAGCACCCACAACCACGTCTGGCTCCCAGCACCTCACCGAAGAACACATGGCGTTCCAACGCCGTGTGTTAGACTGCCAGAAGGAGCTGGCTGAACAGGTGCGGGCGGGGTTCGACTTCATGGCAGTCAAACTAGATGCCATACGTGGGTGTCTAAGTCCCATCAGGGACCACTTACAGTCCCTAACGGACACGCACAGTCTGCCCCATGCCCTCCAACAATCCATGCCTGCTGTCGCTGGAGTCATGACTCGGAAACAACAACTGTCTAGTCAGAGTGGCTACAGCGATGTCATCCGTGAATTGGGAAACATAAGGAGGGTCATGGAGAACATGGAGCGGATGCAGGCGCAAACAATGGCTACCAAGGCTGCACACGAGAAAGCTGTAGATGAGATCTCCCATGCCCTGCAGATCCTCATAATGGGAGTGATGCCACAAGACATTGCGCAGATTAATGCTGCTGCTACTCCAACATCCACATCTCCGGCCCCTGATGTGTCAGTGTCACACAGTGCTGCAAACCAAACACCAACACCCACATGTGAGGCACATGAAACGTCAGAGGACGAAGATGAGGATGAATCTGCCATAGTGGTAAGAAGGAAGCAGTAGCATTCATCTCCGCCATATGGCTTGTTACTGCTTGGGTCTGCCCTCTGCATCATGCCCTGGAATAACACCTTCCACTGTCCCCCGACACACTCTGCGACACCAACCTTGGACCTCGACATGGACTGCCATCACTTGTATGCTCAACAATGACACAGCAATCAGCCTGCGGACTGGACTCTTCCCCTTCCGAGTAACTTGCCAATCCCTACTCCTTCACAAGTTTTATGCGACAACTTGAATACTTTCTTTGTTGACAAAATTAAGGTCATCCAGGAATCTATCTCCTCTAACTCTCAAGACTGGAAATTACATAAGCGATATACTAATCCCATGACCTTGTCTAGTTTCCAAAATGTTACCTTAGATCGGCTAGTAGAACTTAGAAATAAGATACAATCTGGATCCCCTAATGACCCCTGCCCTGCTAGGATTCAAAAAGATCTTTTTACACAATTTCCGGACACTTTTCTCTCCTTTCTCAACATCTCTTTGGAGCAGGGGGTGGTTCCTCGTGCTTTCAAAGAGGCAGTGCTAGTTCCGCTGCAAAAGAAAGCTGGAGTAGATCCTAGCTTAATGACTAATTATAGACCGATATCACTCCTCCCATACCCGGCGAAGATATTGGAGGCACATGTTGCAAATCTCCTTTCTGCCTTCATTGAAGAGACTAGCTTCCTGGATTCCCATCAGGCAGGCTTTAGGCCTTCACACTCCACTGAATCAGTTATCTTGAGTGTAGTGGATGATCTGAAAGAGGGTGCAGACAGGGGGTGTACACAGGCCCTGGTGTTATTAGACCTATCCGCCGCTTTCGACACCGTGGATCATACCATATTAGCGGATAGAGTGGAAGCGGCGGGCCTGAGGGGAGAGGCGCTGGACTGGATGCTTTCTTTTTTAAAGGAACGCACTCAATCTGTCAGGCTGGCACCCTTTAAATCAGCCTGGGTCAACACCACATGTGGTGTACCGCAAGGCTCATCTCTCTCACCGCACCTGTTTAACATCTACATCTGTCCTCTGATTCATGCTCTTCAAACAAGGGGAGTGAAGGTATATAATTATGCAGACGACATGCAGCTGATTTTCCCGATTGATGAGACGGAGGAATCTAAGGATTTCTTCCAATATACTCTGCTATTCATCAAAGATTGGATGAGTCATAACTATCTCAAATTAAACTCAGACAAAACTGAGATAGTCATCTCCAATAACAGACTCAATCAGTGGACGCCAGTACACTGGCCAGCTGCCTTGGGCATTCCACCTATTCCAAAAAATTCAGTTAAAAGCCTGGGGATTAAAATCGATGCTAAGCTATCCATGCATGAACAGCTTAACCTGGTTACTTCCTCCTGTGTTTACCACCTGAAGACCTTTAGGAAAATCAGGAAATTTTTCACCAGGGAAGCAAGCATGGTTATCATGCTTGCTCTGATTATGTCCAGGCTGGATTATGCCAATGCCATCTATTTAGGGCTTCCTGCTAATCAGACCCATAGGCTGCAATTGATTCAAAATCAAGCAGCTAGGTTGGTCTTTCAGCAACCAGGACACTGCCATACTAAACCTTTTTTGAAGCAGTTACACTGGCTCCCGGTGACCCAGCGATTCATGTTCAAGACAGGCTGCATGGTATTTAATGCACTTCACGAAAAAGGCCCCAAATTCATATCTGCAAAGATCTCAAGGTACTTACCCAAACGAAATCTCAGATCTGCCACAATGTCTATGTTGACTATTCCTAGATTTAAGCGCAAGAGAACGGGCGGTTCCCGTTTTTCTGTTCTTGGCCCTACACTTTGGAATTCTTTCCCGATAGACATCAGACTTTCATCTGAGTACACCATTTTCAGAAAAAAACTGAAAACTTGGTTGTTCACTTCAGCCTATTGTTAGTATTCCTCTGGAAGGCTCTCCCTCTCCTCATAGCGCCAAGAGACCTTTGGTATACGTGCGCTTAATAAATTCCCTAACATAAACATAAACATAAAGGACTCAGGCTGGCCCTCCACGGGGCAACATTGTGAAGTGTTGTCTGCATGGCCCAGTACTGGGACAGCCTCAACACTCCACTGAACGTGAATAATACATTCTGATACACACAGATGTGTCATGTCTATGAATAATCAAGTCTGAAAGCATGGGCGAATGTAGGGGCAGTGATTCCCCCTTACGTCCATATAGCTCATGTTGTGGGACTTGTGTCACAGGGTGCATCCCTGCATCATGGTGGTACATATTTGACCCCAAAAGTAGCCCTGTCATCAATTGTAGGTCACAAATGACAGCCTATATGTAATGATTTGGGACACATGTGAAACGCTGATGAGTGGGATCCCGCTACTAACTTTGACACACAGAAATGGCATTGTGAATACGTGACACCCAAACAGCCTCTCTGTACAGAGGTGACACACCCACCATCTATTTCCAATTAGTGAAATTGTTAGCACTACATGTTGCACTTACACTTGTCAGAGTGATGTGCCTGTACAGAGGAGTAACCTGCACACAGGGAATGTGTGTTGTAATGATTTTATTTGCACATGCTGTGCCTGTGGTCATTTTGTACTGTTCCATGATTGCTAAGGACTGTGACAATGTGACGTGCTCATGTGAAGAAATTGTCAATGATGGTGTTCCTACGGGCTAGTCCTGCTGCTGCTGCAGTGGGGTGTGGTCCACCTGCCTCATCTTCCTCATCATCGTCCGGTGCATCTGGCACTTGTAGCCATGGGGGATTGGTGCGCACACATATGTTGTGCAACACACAACATGCAACGATCATCTTGCACACGATGCCTGGGCTGTACAGGAGCCTTCCACCTGTGATGTCCAGGGACCTGAAACGTGACTTCAACACGCCAAATGTGAGTTCCACAATGCCCCTGGTGCGTTTGTGGGCCGCATTGTACTGCCTCTGGGCCTGTGTGTTCGTGGCTCGGAGGGGTGTCTTCATCCAAGGGCAGAGTGCATATCCTTGATCACCTGTGACAGTGCATAGAGACAAGAGTCAAAAGTTGGTTATGCATGATGTGTTGGCAGGCCCACTAGTTCATTGGTGTGTGATATGTGTGACTTAGTGATTCCCGTTTGACAGGTACAGCTTGTAGCAAATGAGCGGCATCAATGTGTATTACGTAGCCTCACTGCTGCCCCTCCCTCCCCGTGCATATTTACTAGTGTGCGCAGCGCGGTTGCATCACTTGCACTTCTACGGCACACCATTGTCATGCCTGTCTGCGCATGTCCACAAGCCTGACAACGACACTGTGATGTTGTGCGTTGAAGGTGGGCGGCCACATGTGTGTAGGCCTATGGTAAGGATAGGGCGGACACAAATGTAGAGTTCATGGCTGGCTGAACTCCCGATGCAGTTGAGGGTAGGCCTTTGGCCTATGCTGCGGTAATAGCGACACACACAACAGTTGGCATGTATGATCCCGGACCCCGAGCGGGCTTGCGCTCCTTCATTTATCCCTTCGGTCGAACCCGCACTCCGGGGGCATGCTACATCGCAACATTGTCCATTGCGGGACGTGTGGCGCCAACACTACAAAGGCGACACACGCATTAGGCACTTCCTTGGAAAGGCCAACACTTAGCAACGCACAGAGCCCAGGGCTTTTTATTCACACCCCTACGCTGGCCTGGCGTACGCCGGGCCAGCCCACTCCGCTCACGCTTACAGGGGGGGACGTAACAAGCTACATTTCTGAGATCTTTCCCACTGCCTGGGGTGACATGGTTGCGTCCACTGTCCACTACACTCCAAACACCAGCAGTATGTGTCGACATGGCCATGTCTGTGGTCTGCATACTGCAGTCTGGCCAGCACATCAACGCCACACTTGGCATTGTGTACATTCTCATTCATTGGTCACTTGCCTCCTTCGCACATGCCTGGTTCCCACCTCTCCCCACATTCTGCTATTGTGTGGCTGAGGTGCCATGCCGTTGATGGCTTGTATACATGGCTGGCCCAGGTTACCACAGTAAGTTGTGCTGTCGTGTCTGGTAGGTGGGCATGTAGTTTGGCATGTTGTATGTGTTTTTGTGACGTGGGCATTCCCAGAGTCGTGACTTGCATGACTGTGGAGTTGAGGTGTGTGGTGTGTTCATTTGGTACTTACCAACGAGCAATGCATTCCCATAGGTGCCATCCTGGAAGCGCTGGTTGATGATGGACTGTCGGAAGATGAAGGAATCATGCACACTGCCTGGGTAGTTGGCGACGACATTGGTGAAAAGTCCCCGGTGGTCCACTATTGCCTGCACATTGATGGAATGCGTGTGCTTCCTGTTGCGGTAATTGTGTGCTGTGTCGGCAGGGGGCACGAGTAGTACATGTGTGCAGTCGATTGCCCCCAACACGTGCGGGAAGCCAGCTATGGTGTAGAAGCCTTGCTTGGTCTCCAGCTGTTCCTGCGCAGTGTGGGGGAAGTGAAGGTACTGGGGTACCAAGCTGATGATGGCATCCAAGACATGTGTGAGGAACTTGGATAGGGCTGGCTGTGAGACTCCTCCGACTCTGGCAGTTGTTAGTTGGAATGCACCAGAGGCCAACAGGTGCAGCACAGCCAGCAACTTTGTCTGCGGAGGTATGTTGATTGTCTGCTGTGTTGGTACCGTCAGCCTGTGGGCAATGTGGGTCAGGATGCGGAGGATGGTTGTCCTTTTGAGCCTGTAGAGGGCAATGACTTCCTCTGGCTTTAAGTCTGTGAGGCTGGTGCATTTTCTGTAGGTCCGCTGTCTTTGTCTGCGCTGCCTCTGTGGTAGTCCAGAGGGGGGCAGAGGAGGTCCGGGGGGGGGTTGCGGGCCTGGGTGTGGTGGTGGTGGGTGTTGTGGCCCTCTTGAGGCTCCGAGCTGCATGATCAGTAGCTCCATGGCATCTGTTGTTCTTCAGGTGTGGCTCTGCTCTGGGCTCCCTTTTGTGGTGCAGGTTGTCGTCCGACTTAACACCAGGTATGAGCAGGTGTTGAATCCCTGCTGCTAACGCGCCTTATCACCTGTTTTGGGTTCTTACCGCCGATCTGGCTGGTCGTTGAGAATGTTGCGAAGTGGTGTTTTTGCGGCTTTTTGCACAGGAATGCCTACTCTGCATCTCATTAGTGTTGTTTACCGGTGTCATCCGTGGCGATGTTTTTTGCGGCTGCTATCGCAGGATAACTGGCGGTATCGGCTGTTAGCGCCAGCTTGTGAATGGGGCGATGACTCTATCGCCACTTTGGCTGCGATAAAGTGCAGTTAACTCGGCGATAAGTCCTTGAGAATATGCCCCTATGTGATTTGCCCAGAATCATAAGATGTTGAGCACAACTCAAACCCTGTTTCCCAGTTCCAATGTCGGCAGCTCTGGACGTTACGCCATAAAGGCCCTCCTTTCACAAGTCTCTCAGGCTTCAGCCAAAGCCTCTTATTTCTCATTGTCCCAGAAGGACGGCTACCAAATGTTATTCAAAGTGTTTACTAGTTTGTGGACGGTGCGCCCCATTACTTTCTCAGAATAGGGCAATGCACACACTCACAGACAGCAAATGAATACTACGATATCCACACTGAGCTGCGATTTTTCAAAGAAACATTGCACTGTTGTGTGTATTCTTTGATTAATTTTCTCACGTGACGTCCAGTGGACTCGACGATGCATAACTGGCATAAAATGATTGGATGTCACGCTAATAATCATACCAGTAGATTACTTAAAAACACAATACACCCCCAGATTATTCAGAGGATTTTCATGGCTCATGAAAATGTTGCCCACTTTTACCACTTCACTGCTGCAAATTAAATAAGCATTGCAGTCTTTAGAATGCATTTCCCATGGTTCCGTCATTTACCATTTTCCCCTTCGAAAGTATTCTGTGGGCTTTTTTAAACAATTTGGTTAAAACGGAAGGGGAGATCAGTCCTTTATTTGTACCCACGACATCGCTGCAAATGCAGACCACACCTCATAGGAACAATATATTAGAGTGCTTCAGAAGGATTGATTCTTACAAATATGTGCGTAACTCTTACATGAGCACCAGTTGCATTAAAGATGGACACAAGCATTTTTAGGCGCGGAGAGATTAAGTGATTTGTTCAGAATCACAGGATGTTAAGCCTCCCGCCGAGACTCGAAGCCGTTACACCACATCCTCTCTATATTTGGTTGTTAACATGTAGTACCTCCACATCGGGAGCACAAGATGCAAAAAAATCCCTTTTACAGGCAGCTCTTTGACCTCAGGTACATTATCCAAACACCATGGCTTGGTTCGCGCGAGTACCATGCGCTCACTGTGCTCCCTTGCTGTCAATAAACCAGGCTTCAGGGGCTGCGCTGCACATCCGGAGACGATCGCACCTTTCACTGCTTTTTACCTCTCTTCCTTGCTCATGTTAAACAGCTGGCGGTTGTTCTAGTGAAATGACAGGGACTCTGACCCCACGCTGCTGCTCAATGATTCATAAACTGGTGGCACCATAGTACATGTGCAGACAATACTCTGTGTAGTGATAAGCACAAATTACATTGAATTATACATATGACTATATATTGCTTGACCACTCGTGTTGTCCTGGTTTACAAACAAGGCCAGAGAACATGTGAAGCACAGATAAATGTTCAATGTTCCCTCGGCCTCTTCGCTTTTGTTGGTTTATAGGTGAGATGAAAGCAGATTCTTATAAACACAGCTGCTGTGAATGCCTCATCCCTGCTATATGTGACTTGATGAAACTTGGTGGCAGACCAGGGGCTTCTTTTGAAATGTTTGTGGCTGAGACTGCTTCTCTTTTTAAATTGTAATAATCCACTTGTAGTGACGGTGCCACCCGGCCCGTTCACGCAGCACTTGCACGCACGCTTAAATAAAGGGGCGTAAGACCGCTCGGGGTCTTGGCCCAGTATCCAACACTGTGTGTCTGCATCCCTCCTTGCTGTGTTGCCACGCCTGAGGCCTAGCCTCCGCGCAGCGTGTGTCCAGCCAGGCCTGGACACCAAATTGGTGACGAGGCAAGTCCCACGCCTCTACTGTCCACGGTGCCGGTGACCGCAGCTGTTGGCCGCCGTGGAAGATCCCAGTGTGGTGAGTGTGGTTTCGTCCTGCCGCTCCACGAGTGCCGCCTCGGCGGGTGCCCACCCCGCATTCCACTGGTGATCGCCGGCGGAGGTAGCGCTGTCGAGTGCCTCGTCGGCGGGTGCCCACCCCGCACTGCATAGTTGCGTGTGGCCTGCCCGACGACTGGGGGTGTGCGGAGAGAAGATCGGCGGCGCCTGGAGCACCAATGCAAAGGTGAGGCCGGTCCTGCCTTATGCGTGTCTGCGTGCGCGCCAGACACGCCGCTCCCACGACTGCGTGGTCGAGCCAGCGCCCCTGCAGCTACCAGGCCCTGCCGCGCTCCCGCGGTCACGCGGTCGAGCTCGCGGCCGGCGGGCGGAAGAGGCGCTCCGCGCGAGTGCTGAGAGGCGGAGGAGCCTCAGAGCCCACATCAGTGCAGCGCGTCCACGCGCTAGTGCGTCACACCTGGCCTCTCGGCCTGAAGTTGCACGGGACACTGCCTAAATAGCCAGACACCCACAGCCTGTGAACGCTTGCAGGTCCACTGGTCTGGCTGGCCACCCTACACGCTGGTGCCTCACACCTGGCCCCTGTGCCTAGAAGTGGAATAGACACTGCTCAAGTCACCAGCAGCTACCAGCCTGCAGGCACCCTCGCCACCACAAATCTGTCGGCGTCCGGCCCCGCTTGCCATCACCAGCAGGTGGCTGATAGGTGTCCCAGGACCAGCAGCATGAAGCCCTACACCCAGCAATATGCGCAGCTGCTCACGCCCAGGGGATTCGACGAAGCGCGCTAGTGGCCAGAGATGAGTGTGCAGAACGCAGATGGGGAGGCAATGCCCCTGCGGCACAGCCACCGGCCCCTCAGAAGGCGGCCCTGCCAGATCAACCTCGCCCCGGTCAGGCCATGGCTGCCCCCTACCTCCATTCAGCGAGCTCCCAGACCCGGCCATGGCGGCAGCGCGCTGGAAGTCCTGGATCGGCCGCCTGGACCACTACTTCGTGGGTGTGCGTGAGACCGACGGAAGGGTGAAAAGGTCACTCCTTATGTGCTACGGAGGAGGCGAGCTATATGACTTATTCAAGACCTTGCCTAACACTGGGGCGGACGCCGACTACAACGGGGCGGTTGCGGCCCTGAACAGGCATTTCGACCCCCAGATAAACCCCGACTTCGAGCGATTCAAGTTCCGGCAGGCGCGGCTAGGGGAGGCCGAGACCATAGATGTTTTCTACGCCCGTCTGCGGAAGTTGGCAATTTCCTGCATGCTGCCGGACCAGAGGGAGGAGATCAGGGCGCAAGTCATTCAGGGATGTCGTTCAGTGACACTGCGCCGCCTGATACTACGGCAACCGGGCATCAGTCTGGACGAGATTCTCGTGCTCGCCAGGTCCCACGAGTTGTCCAACGATCGTGCGGACGAGATGGAGGCGGCTCTCAACCGGCCCACACCGCAGCCCGCACCGCCACGACCCCCTGTGATCAAGGAGGAGAGAGTGGACGCTATTCAGAGACGGCCAGCATCGTCAAGAGGACCCGCGAGACAGCCCCAAAGAAGTGCATGTGGGAATTGTGGGTTGGTTCACCCTCCAGCAGGGCGGTGTTTTTCGAGGGGGAAAACCTGCTCCCAATATGGAAAGATTAACCACTTCGCGAAGGTCTGCAGAAGTGGCAGAGGAAGGGCAAACGCCGCAAGTCAGCGTGGACCGACGGCAGCGGTGAGACAGATGATGCTTGAGGACTATCTGGATCAGACGGACACCACACCCCCAGGGTTTGGACTTGGTACAGAAGATGATGTGTTCTTCGTGTCATTCATTGGTCGAGAAGGCACAAGGCGCCGGCCGCCACCAATGTGTACCATCACAGTAGCTGGTTCCCCCGTGAGTGCCCTCATAGACACCGGGGCATCAGTGAACGTAATGGGCAGCGATCAATATGAACGGCTATCACCGCGCCCTCCGCTCCTACCGTCCAAGGCGAGAATATACACATACGATGAAAACAAGCCGCTTCCCCTACAAGGAGTAATGGAGGTCGAAGTTGCCAACGAGGGCCATCGTCTCAACACAAGGTTTCATGTCACGGAAGGGAAGCGAGGAACCCTCCTCAGTTGTCACACGGCGGAGGACCTGGAGTTAGTTTTCTTCGTGAACCAGGTGCACGATCTGCACGCTCGTGGAATCCTCAAAGACTTCCCCATGTTATTCGAGGGCCTGGGATGCCTCAAAGGGAAAACGTTCAAGCTGCATATCGATCCAACGGTCAAGCCGTTGGCTTTGAGACACCGTCGGATGCCGTTCCACCTACGCCCTCAAGTAGAGGAGGAGCTGATGAAGTTGGAGCAGCTAGGCGTGATAGAGAAAGTGTCGGGCCCCACCCCGTGGGTGTCGCCTTTGGTCGTTGCTCCTAAACCAAAGCAGCCGGGAGCCATTCGGCTCTGTGTCGACATGCGCCTTCCGAACAAGGCTGTGAAGAGGGAACGTCATCTTACGCCCACCATGGATGACATCGTGGCCGACCTCAATGGCGCCAAGTGGTTCACCAAACTCGATCTCAATGCCGGCTATCATCAGCTGGAGCTCCATCCCGACAGTAGAAACATCACGACCTTCTCCACTCATGTGGGGCTGCATCGATATAAGAGACTGAGCTTTGGAGTGTCCTCTGCAGCGGAGGTGTTTCAGAACGTGGTAAGGGAGACGTTCACTGGGCTGCAAGGTGTTATAAATTTGAGCGACGACATCCTTGTATTCTCTAAGACACTGGAGGAGCACCACGTGCATCTCAGGGCCACTCTTCAACGGCTAGCGGAGAACGGACTCACCCTGCACCGAGCCAAGTGCTCGTTCTATCAAGAGTCAGTGGATTTCTTCGGCTACATTTTCTCCAGAGATGGTCTACGTGTGGATCCGAAGAAAGCAGCGGCCATACGATCGGCCCCAAGGCCTACGTCGGCCACCGAGGTCTGCAGTTTCCTCAGAATGGCAACGTACTGTGGCCGGTTCATCCCCAATCTGGCGTCTCTCTCTGAACCACTCCGCAATCTTACAAAGTCTGGTCAGCCGTGGGTCTGGTCCGCGAAGTAAGATCTGGCATTTCATGCCGTCAAGGAGGCCCTCATCGATGACAAGGTAATGGCGTACTTTCGGCCCAATCGGCGCACCGAAGTGGTGGTGGATGCAAGCCGCGTAGGGCTGGGAGCAGTCCTGATGCAAGAGACAGAGTCCAAGGAGTGGGTCCGAACCGCGTACGCCAGCAGGGCGTTGACCGGAACGGAGAAGCGCTATGCGCAGATAGATCACGAGGCCCTGGCCATCAAATGGGCGTGCCAGTATTTCCATCTCTATTTAGATGGACACGAATTTCGAGTGGTCACGGATCACAAGCCTCTTGTTCCTCTCTTCGCCGGCACCTCTTGGTTGGCTCCTTCCCGGATCGAAAGGTGGGCGGTCCAACTGCAGGCCTATCGCTTCGATGTAATCTTCCGTCCGGGGGTCAACAACACTGCCGACTTCTTGTCGCGGCACCCCGGCTCGCCTGTGCCATCCAGGCCACAAACCGACGAGGACTGCACCGAGGAGTATGTCAGAATGGTCTCTCTCGAAGCATGCCCAGTTGCTCTCACGCTAGAAGATATCAGGAAGGCGACCGACTCTGATGAGTGCCTGGTCATGGTCAAGACCACGTTAGCCAACAGGAACTGGCGCCACTTCCTCGACGGAATCAGCGCGCTGACAGCAGATGAACGACTGTTTCGGCAACAGATGTGGAAAGCTCAGAGCGAGCTCAGCGAGGGTCTTCATGGAGTCATGTTGCGAGGCACCACCCTCGTAATCCCGAAGAGCCTTCAAAAGAGAGTGGTCCATCTGGCGCACCAAGGGCATCAAGGGATATCGAAGACAAAAGCCAGGTTACGAAGCAAAGTCTGGTTTCCGGGCATGGATGCCATGGTCGAAGAGGTCATCCGCACCTGCCACTCTTGTAACATCACAGGGAGCGACCCAGCACCTCATCCGGTGATCACGGAGGACCCTTGTCAGGAGCCCTGGACCAAAGTGAGTCTCGACTTTGGGTCGTTTCCTGATGGCCGAAGCACCCTGGTTCTCGTCGACTCGCACTCCAAGTTCCCGGTGGTGGAGGTGGTGTCGTCAACGGCCTTTCAACACGTCCGGGCTGCACTTGAGCGAGTCTTCGCCATGATGGGACTGCCGGAGGAACTCAAGTCAGACAATGGCCCACCATTTCAAGGAAGAGAGTTCCAGGAGTACTTGGCCTCCCGTGCCATTCGCCACCGCAAGATCACGCCACAGTGGCCCCAGGCGAACAGCGAGGTGGAGCGGTTCATGCGAACAATGAACAGAGCTCTCAGGATCGGAGTAGAGAAAGGGGAGGAGGTCGAGCAGTGCCTTCAGCAATTCCTAACTGCCTACCATCAGACACCACACTGCACCACCCAGTGTGCACCGGCTCACCTCATGTTCCGAAAAGCGCCGAGGGACAGCGTCCCTGCGGACCCCTCGTGGAGTCCCCCAGCGATGAATCCTGAAGCTGCCCAGGCCCGGAGAAAGGCGTCCAATGATAAAGCGAGCCAGGATCGCAGAGCACGGCCGATCAACATCCGAGTTGGTGACGGGGTCATCACGATATCCTGGCTGGAAGTATTGCACCCCGTACGAGCCGGAGGTGTGGGAGGTCATCAATGTGCAAGGGACCATGGTGTCAGCAATGCGTGGGAATCGTGTGGTCACCAGGAACGCATCTTGGTTCAAGAGAGTAGAGTGTGGACCGGCGCAGGCCGATGGGGGCACTGGAGAGTCAGAGGAGGAAGAAGGAATGGCACCAGCGAGCACTCCCATCAGTAGTCCTGCGCCCGTTTCACGCCCAGAAGGAGAAGGGTCAGTAACGGGTGAAGAACAGCGGAACCCTGGGGCTGTGTCCCCTGAGACCGAAGGAGGAGCCATGGGGTCAGGAATAGAAGAGAACTCCCAGAGGTATGGTCTCCGGCCGAACCCTGTCCCCAGCAGAAGGCTAAAGGACTTTGTGTGGTGCGTAAAGAAGGACTGAGGTTACAAATGTGAAGGACCTTAGTATCTAAAAGATTGGAGGGATGTAGTGACTGTGCCACCCGGCCCGTTCACGCAGCACTTGCATGCACGCACGCACCCCGAGGGCGGGCTTGCCCGAGGGGTTAAATAAAGGGGCGTAAGACCGCTCAGGGTCTTGGCCCGGATGTATGATGATAGAACGCATGCATTACATCGCATGCCATTAGATCGCGGTTTAAACAACGCAAGTCGTTACACCGACTTGCGTTGGAGGGCGCTGGACTTAGGAGTAGTTTAATTTACTATTCCAACTCCAGCCTACGTACAGTAGGGAAGGTGTTGGATAGTAATTTAAACTACTCCTTGTCCTATAGCGCCCTCCAGTGGGAGTCGTTGTAACGACTTTCGTTGTAAAAACCGCAATCTAATGGCATGCGATGTAATGCATGCGTTCTAAAGGTTGTTTCCCCTTGGCCCAGTACCCATAACTGTGTGTCTGCGTCCCTCCTTGCTGCGTTGCCACGCCTGAGGCCTAGCCTCCACGCAGCATGTCCAGCCAGGTCTGGACACCACACCACTGAGATAGCAGCATGGACTGCAATAAAAAAATAATATGAAAGAATAACAAGGCTAAAAGATGTTACATGAGCGAAACCTATTGGCTTTGCCAATGCTTGTTTCGGTTTTATGTTGTTTTCCACATTGCTTGACCTGCTTCTGCGATTCAGGTGTTTTGTTGTACTATCCTTCCATGAGCTGTGCGTTTTTCTTATTTTGAAGTGCCGCTTCTGTGCTCCTCAGTCACTGGTAAGTATGTGCTTCTGGGAAACAGCACTTCTTAACCATTAACTCCCGAGTGAAGGACAACTTGAGGGTCCGGCATGCTATCTACAGTTTATGGAACATAGGTTTGCACATGCGTGGATCATATTTCAGGGAGAGATCTATCATCCTCAGTGAATTGCTTTATATTGTCATCAGCTCAGCGGGTTGAGTATGTGCTTCTGCTCTTCTGAAATGAATCACGCAGTTGAATCTTGGCAAGACCAACTAACTTTTCATCCTTGCAGGGTAGGCAGATTGAGTACGGTTATATCGGGAAACGTTTTATTTACAGCTCTTAGAAAGAATTTCTGACCTGCTACATCCTTATTTACTGCCTTCTCCAAGCTGTCTGGCACTTGCCATTTCTTTAACCTCATAGGTAGGTGCAGTGGAGAAGGAAAGAAGTTATCTGAGTAAGGAATCATTGACCAGAGAGCCGTGTTGGTGCCCCCTAGAAAGTGGTTGACTGTTGACACCTCCGACCCCTTACCGCAAACTTACAGCTGCGTGGGGACGGGCAGATTGCACAGACTCACTTCAGAATTTGTGAAAAAGGTCGCTTTATTACAGAGGAAGGATAATTTCGCATTTTCCATTCTTGGCCTATCTACAGTACACGATAGTAATGTCCCTAGCATCAAACTAATTAATTGAATTAACTACAAATGTCCTCACCCTCTGAACAAATCAATACACCCTATTTGGCTCTACCAATTCTGTCACCAAAAAAACCTTCTTCTGAGATTGTTTTTCCTGCCCCCCAACCTAATGATCTGTCTTTACCCACTGAACCTCCAACCTAACTTTTGGCTCTTATAAACACTTCTTTGGCTCTATTCTTCCTGGTACTACCCTGCCGCTCACCACACACAAACCACCCTGCCATTCATTGATCACTGAAAGCCACAAAACAAAATATCCCCTAATCTGCCGTGCATAAAATCATATCCAGCTCAGCTCACCACCCACACACTTGCTGCCACTCCTCATCACGTCAACAAGAACAATGAGAATTACCTTCTATTTTTGTCTTTATGTATATGGGGGCAGATTTACAAGCCCCTGCGCCACCAGTACGTCACTTTTTGTGACGTACTGGTGGCGCAGAGGCTGCTCCATATTTACAAGGAGAGGAAAAGCCACCCTGCGTGACTTTTCCTCTCCTTGTAAATATGGCCCCTTCACACGCAGCACTTTGCGGTGAAGGGGCGTTCCATGGGTGTTGCTGTGGATGTTCCCACGCAACACCCATGGAACAAGACACATCTCCAGAATTACGAGAAATCGTAACTCTGGAGATGCGTTTGAAAGCTAGGCGTAGGGAGGCGCACCGAGGAGAAATGTTTTCATTTCTCCTCGTTTTTTCCTCTTTCAATGCGTGCTGCATTCTGCAGCACGCATTGAAAGAGGAAAATGGTTGTAGTGATTGTTTTTGTGCTGGAAGGTTCCCCTTCCTGCACAAAAACAATCTCCCCACGACGCAGGCATCCTTGCACCATGGTGCAAGGGTGCCTGCGCCGGCCTATGGCTGCAGTTTGTGCGCCAGCGCAGGGGAAGCACAAGGATGCGACATATTCTTGTAAATATGTCGCATCCCTGTGCTTTCCAAACTAACGCAGCATGGCGCAGCAAAATGACTTGCTGCGCCGTGCTGCGTTAGTTAATTGTAAATCTGCCCCATGGTATTTCTATAGCGCAAACCTAGCAAAAAAGGCAGCGTACAGTCACTGAGTGATAGGAGAGTAAGCTGGGTTGTGGGCTAATGCATTGTGATGTAGTGTTCTTTAAAGAGGTGAGTTTTCAACTCTTTCCTAAATTGGAGCAGCGTTGGGGCAGTCCTGATTGATACAGAGATGTTGTTCCAGATCCTGAGTGCATTGATGGAAAAGGCCTGCTGCCTTGTTTTTCTTTTTTACACTTCTTAGCCTCCAGAATGGTGGTGTCCTGACTGCGGGTGTGCCGAGAGCCAACAGCAATGGTGAACTTGTCTGCAAGATATGAGGGGGTGCTGGTCATGATGGCTTTGGAACTAAAGCAGCTCATTTTTAAATGGTGCGGGCCGACAAGAGGAGCCAATGGAGTTCTTTCAGGATGAGGTTAATGTGAGCATACTTCTTCAGGCCCTGGATAACACATGCTGCAGTGTATAGGATGCCTTTAAGGTGTGCCAGTGTGAAGTCTCGGAGCCCATGGAGAAGGCATTACCACCTTCCAGATGTGAGAGTATGAGGGCATATACAGCAGTTCTGAAGTCACTCTCTGGAAGAAACAATTCAACTTTCTTTAGAAGAAAGCACTGGAACTAGGCCATTTTAGTATTTTGGCAATGGGTTCCTTGACAGTGAGTTTGATGTCCAGGGGGAATCCATGTGACCTGACATTTGGTAAAAGTTGGGGTTCAAAGTTGTCAAAGCTCATGTTATTGGGCCAGGTTTGAACTGATTCTACCCTGCATTCACCATGGTGCTAGTCAATAACTTCCAGATTCCGGCCCCCATGCAGGTGTCACCTTTATTCGCAGGTGTGCCAACATAACCCCAGTGAAAGGGGAAATAAATCCTTATACTCCCTGTCTGCCTACCTATTTATCTCTACTAGTCACCCTTCGCCTCCTAACCATGCAATCACCAACACACACATTCCATACTGTGAGAAATTGGGTTGTTGGTTGACTGAGGTGTAAGCCCTGGCCACGCAACAGTCACAATCCCTGGCATGGTGAACCACAAAAAGTCACTAAATTAACCTGTGCTTAAGCCTGGGTAGCTTGGCACAGAAAGCAGTCAGGCTTCACTTAAAGGCAAAGTGTAAAGTATTTTGAAAATCTTTTTATTAAAGCAAAGAACAAGCTTCAAATACAAGCAATTCCCAATATACAGGTACAACCTATGTGAAAGAACTGACAGTTACCAGACACTATAGCCCGCAGCCCGTAAGTACATTTTACACAGTTCTGCACACAGCCGGATTGACTACGACAATTCACTCTCTTAGAATCCCATATGTCACCCACCCCATGCGTCCCATCACAGGCCTCTGTACCGTGTCCAGGCCCCCCATATTTTCTCCCACTTGCGCGGGCAACCTCGACTTTGGTAGACCACCTGCTCTGCATTGTGACACCAGTCCATATCACACAGCCATGCTGCTACTGTCGGTGGTTCTGTCGCACCCCATGCACGTGCGATGTTCCTCTTGGCGACCGCCCCTGTTAATGCTAGCCACAGCTTGGCCCACTGTGGCCATGTGATCTCTCCCGTGACTCCAAGAATGTGCTATCTGGGTTCCAATGAGACCTGTTCGCCCACCACAGCCTCCATTATGCAGTTCAGGCCCCTCCAGTACTTCTGGGGCAGTCCCATAATATATGGAAGAAAGATCCCCTCTCACCGCAGCCCCTGATGCATAGCTCAGAACCACTACCTTGAATACGGACCTGCACCATTCTCGAAGCGTAGGACCTATGAAGGATACGGAGCTGAACCAGCCTGAAGCGCGCCCTGATGGCTATTTCTCTGGGGCTCTGGATGGCCTCTGCCCAATCATCGTCCTCCAGCAGTCCCACATCCGATTCCCAAGCCTCCCTCAGGGAACCCAGGCAGTCCGGGGAATTGTTTACTAGTTTTTTGTAGGTGAGAGACACCACCTTATCAATCATGGGATCTAATAGGAGCCTATCCTCCAGTGGGGAATATTCCGGAAGCACCGTCCCTTCTTTCAAATGGCAATGAAGTGCCGGACGCAGCTGTAGATATCGAAGGAATTCGCCTCCCTCCATTTGGAAGCCCTCCCGCAGATTATCGAAGGTCACCATTTTCCCACCTTTCCAGACGACCCAAAGTACATCGATGCCTATCAGGCTCCATGACTGGAACCCCTGCAAACATTGTATTTCCCTCAGAAAATCTCCCCTCCATAGCGGAGTCTGTTCAGTGAGTCTGTGCTCCTACCCCGTCATTTTAGTTGCTTTATGCCAAATATCAATGACCGTCTTTGTGTGTGGTGGCAGGTGTACTGCGCCCCTACCCCTGCGGTACAGTTCCCCCAGGTGGCTATGTTCACCTAGTGCCCATCTATCCACCCTATAGGCTGGTTCCTCAAGCGGGGCAAATACCCATCCATTAACATTAATAAGTTGAGCGGCCCAGTAGTATTTCCTGATGTCCGGGACTGCCAGCCCCCCTTCGTACACCCCGTTCTGTAACTTTTTAAGCGCAATTCTCGGATTGCCCCCTCCCCACAATAGTTTGCGGAGCTCGGACTCAATCGCCCGAAAGAATGTTTCCTGGATGGGATACGGAGTGTTCTGGACGGCGTAAAGTAAACACGGGAGGACCATCATCTTGAAGGGAACCGCCCTGCCCATAAGGGAAATCAGGAGCCCCCTCCAATGTGTTGCGTCCTCACGTAACCTGGCTAGCTGCGTCTGTAGATTCAGTAGTGTAATCTCCTCCACAGACTTGGTTATCCAGATACCCAGGTACTTAAATTTATCTTGCAATACCATCTCCGAGCACGCCGACGTAAGGACAGGAGGGTCCCCGGCCAGTGAAAAAACCAATGATTTGTTCCAGTTAATACAATATCCAGAGTAGGAACCAAAGGACCGTATTATATGAATGAGTCTATGGAATGTTTGACGGGGCCTATGCGCATAAAGGAGAATATCGTCCGCATACAAGGAAATGCGCTCTTCCCAGCCCCCACTATGTCTATGGCCCTCACTACTGGGTCTCTCCTGATCCATGCCGCCAGTGGTTCTAGCGCCAGCGCGAACAACATCGGGGACAGTGGGCACCTCTGACGTGTCCCCCTGTGTAACGCGAAGGCCCTATAGACGATCCCGTTCACTCTTACTCGAGCCATCGGGGCGGTGTATAACAACCGGATCCACTTTTGCAGCTGTGGGCCAATGCCCACCTTCTCCAGCACCGTGAAGAGGTAGGGCCATTCGATACTATCAAACGCCATTCTCGCGTCCAATGATAGGAGCGCGGCTGGGACCTCGGGCCGCATTTGAGTCAAGTGCAGGACACCATACAAGCGTCTCAAGTTGAGCCTAGTGCTCCTATGGGGCATGAAGCCTGATTGATCTGGGTGGACCAGGGACTGGATGACAGGGCCCAGGCGGTTTGCGATAATCTTGGCTAAGACCTTGGCCTCGAAGTTTAAAAGGGAGATAGGTCGGTAGGAACTGCACAGGTCCTGCGGCTTGCCCTTCTTGAGGAGTACAACTATAGTCACCATTCTTGTGTCCTCAGGTAGGTGACCCTCCTGGAACGCCTCCCTAAACATATCCAACATGTAGGGGGCCAGCGTGCCCACCACACATTTAAACAGCTCGGAGGGTAGCCCATTTGGTCCCGCCACTTTCCCGGATTGCAAGTCTCGCATGGCGTTTTCCACTTCTTCAAGATGGATGTCTGAGTCTAGCGTTTCCCTGTCCTCCGACCCCAGAGCCGGTAGAGAAATATCCCATAGGAACTCATTACATTCCGACTCCCCCCGCGTGGATTGGGACCAGTAAATGTTCTTGTAAAACTTGGCAAAGATTTCTGTCAGAACCCCCCCAGTACCACCCTGCGTTCCTTCTGCGGACCTAATCTCAGAAACCTAGTTGCAACTTCTGTCCCTCCTTTCCAGCCACCCGATCAATTTGTTGGCTTTATCGCCCAGATCATACACTCTCCGCTGCATGGCAATCGCGTGAGCCCTGGACGCGTTTTCTTCCAAGTCACGGATGTATTGTTCTTTGAGTTTAAGCACATGCTTGATCCCGGTGGCACCCCCAGAGTCCGAGCTTAGTGTGCGCTCCAGAGCCAGTATCTCCTGCTCGAGGCCCTCGCACTGGGCTTGTTTTACTTTACGTTGGGCACCACTCGCCGCCTGAACAAAGTCCCTCGCCACCACCTTGTAAGCTTCCCAGAGGATGCAGGCGGAGCTCACAGATCCGATGTTTTCATCAAAATATAGCTTTGTGCGCTCCTCAAAGCGCTCCCGAAATTCCTGATCCCAGAACATGAAGGGATCAAGTCCCGGGGGAAGGGACCAGTCGCGAGCTGACCCATGCAGCCTCACCGCAACCGGAGAGTGATCTGATATCCCTTGCGCCTTATGACACCCTCCCTGAAAGAAACCCGCCGAGGTAGTGTGTGTGAAAATATAATCCAATCTTGCCCCGCTGCCATGTGCCGCAGAGATATGAGTGTAGTGTCTAGACTTCGGGTTGTGGCTTCTCCAGAGATCCACCAGTCCCAGCGCACGCGCGAACGTGTACAAAGGACGGGCCCCTGCACCACTGGGGGGAGGACCTCCCTGTCCATCTCCGGCACCAATGTGTCGTTCATGTCCCCTCCTAAAAGCAAGAGCCCCTGAGGGAATTCCAATATGAGCTTACTAAGATCCGGGAATGTGATCTCATGCAGTCGTGGGGGAATATACGCGGAGCACACATTTACCACCTGACCCTCCCACGTACCGGATAAGGCCGCATAACGTCCCAAGTGGTCACACCACGTGTGATGTATCACCAGGCGTACTGCATTTTTAACTAGTATAGCCGTGCCCCTGGACCCAGATGTGAAACCAGCATGTACCTGCAGTGTATAGCCATATCTATTAAGGACTAAATAATTGTTACCCTTGAGGTGCGTCTCTTGAAGTATGACAATGTCCGGTGAGTGTCTGTGCAGATATAGCAGAACCATAGTGCGTTTAATTTGATCCCCTAGGCCATTCACGTTCCAAGAGAGGATTGTTAGCGTTTTAGTAGGTCGTATGGCCATGGTGGTAGTCTATACCCTCCACCCCCCCTCCCAGCAAAAGAGGACCCACACCTTACGCGCGGCATAGCCCGGCCCACCGGAACATGTTTCATGGCACAATTGTTGAAGCATCATATCTGAAGCAATAAATAACCACTGAATAACACCAACAATAAAAAAGCCCGTAACAGTACCCCCCCCGCCCTGCAACCCTGCCTTGTAGGTCTGAAACTGCCCACATCCCCAATAGCAGAGCGCCTGTCGCCCTATTGAACAATTAACTAGTGTAGGGCTGCCTGGCACCACCACCCGATAGCGCCCACCCCCGGGCCCGCAAGACCACCCCACCACATATAGAAAAACTGGAGCATACAAAACTTTGGCCCGTCCGGCCGCGTCCCGGACTTCAGTGTCCCTTGAGAGTGTGCGTTACCCCTTAGCGACAAATTAAAGTCTGTACCTTAAGCCCCACATAAACCCTGCAGCAGTTCGCTGAAAAGAGTCCAATCCCTTACTTCTCCGGATACCTTGCTTCACTTGTAGGACTTCCAGACCGGGAGCTCCTGGATCTGGACTCTGACCATACCCCCTCACTGTGTCGACTCGGAGACTTGAGAGTGCGGTAGCGACTCCCACGCCAGTTCGTTTCCTCTCGCCGCCTGTGTGCTCGGGGGGGTCCCCCGTCCAGCCATTGTTGGACCTCTGCAGGCGATGTGAAAAACCAGGATTTGTCGCCATCTATAACCTTGAGCTTGGCTGGGAAAAACATCATATATTTTATCCCCCTCTCCCTAAGGGCACGTTTCACCCCGTCAAATGTCCGCCTCTCCTGCTGCACTTTCAGAGTGCAATCCGGGAAAAACAGAACTGTTGCGTTCTCGTATGGGAGATCACCTCTCGCTCTAGCCGCCTGCAAGATTACGTCCCGGTCTTGGAAGTTCAGGATACGCACAATGATCGTCCGAGGAGGGCCCCCGGGTTTCGGCCTAGGGATCGGAGCTCTGTGCGCTCTCTCGACAGAAAACAGGGTGGACAGCCTCTTAGGCTTAAGGTGGTTCATGATAAGGTCTTCAATGAAGAGGTCCACACTGAGGCCCTCCGCCCCTTCAGGCACTCCCACCACCCTGATGTTATTGCAGCGGGCCCTCCCTTCCTGATCATCCAACTTTAGGGCCATCAGCTTATGTTGATGCGCCAGCTTCTGTACGCGTTCCTCCAACTTACGCATCACCGATTGGAGCTCCCCAATGTTCTCCTTGGTCACTGTAACCCTCTCTGAGGTTTTCCTCATGTCCGCCCTCATCAAGTTCATCTCAATGGTGACCTTATCAATTTTGGTTTCCAGGTTCGGACCCACGGATTGGATCGCCGCCATAATTGAGCTCAGGGATGGCTCCTCTCCATTCGGCTTGTCCCCAGTCGCCCCCTCCTCGGATGCCAGCTGACGTGGGACAGCATATTTATCAAGTTTATTAGACTGCACAGCAGCCGGGGCCCCCTTAGGTTTTGTCATGCTGGAATTCACGCAGTTATTGGGGACGAGGATTCACTTCACCGTCCTACAGGGCCACTTCACGCCACCACCTTGACTTGCCGCTGACCTCCGGCTGCCACAGGCGCACAGTTTGATTATGAGATCTCCCCCTTGCTCGAGTCGTAAGGAGTGGCTAAACGTCCCGGCTGCTGCACACACAGATCCAGGAAAATAGAGGGCACAGTAGAGGAGCCCCGCTGCCCCAGAATATCGCTCTGGCCGTCTACTGTGACTACCAAGATCCCACTGGCTCCGCTCTGCGCCCTCCGTGGAATGCACTTGCCTTTCCCAATCTTCAACCTCACAGTGTCATTGGTGAAGTAAGGGGCCCGTTGGTACTTCTGCGCCCCACTCCAGACCGTCTATGCGGGGCCCTGCCGTCTGTCACTCTGTGCCCGGCCTCACCTCCCCAGGCTGCCTCGACGTGATCCTGAAGCCACCAGTGGGCTCACCGCAGCAGATAGCCGGCTGGATGGAGACGACTGCCAATGATCCGTGATTTTTGCGACCCCCAGGAGCCGCGCCTCCGGCGCTGAGTCTTCCTTCGATCACAGGCCAAACACTGCGGATCGCAGGCACAGGAGGTCCCAGGCCAGGCGTGCCCGGTGTGGATCGTATGCGCCTGCCCCCAGTCACTCGTTTCAAGCCCTCGCTGGGCCAGGGAGGGGGCTTGTGGATATTGCTGCGCTCTGTCTCAGCCGCCGGCCACCTCCTGCCCATCTTCGTGCTCTCGGGCACACCAGCACCACTCACAAACTGCCTGCGGGCACACCCCCGCACGTGACAGGCCATAGGGGGCGCCCCGCCGGCAGTACTCGCTCTGCGCAGCCCCAGAGAACCACACCACGGGCGCAGGGACCAGCTCCAGCCGCAGGCCCTATGCACCGGATCTCGGGTGTTGGAGATCCCGAAAGCGCGCTCTAATGGCAGGCTGGTAGAGTGCGCGGCTCTGCCCCTCCTTCCAGAGCTCGTCGCAGCTTGCAGGCAGGGCCCTCCGTCGCCACTCTCGGGACGCCACACCGTCCGGGATGAGAGGCACCTCTCCCGTCGCAGGATATTGCCAGGAGAGCAGCACTGGTCAATTCCTCCCTCCAGCCACCGGAGAAATGTCGGATATTCCGGGCTTTATCACGGGCCCAGACGGAGCTGAAAAGTTACACCGCCATCACGGCCGATGCCAGGCCACGCCCCTCAAGTGTAAAGTATTTATGCGGCACGCAAACAGCAATAAAGTGAAAACACAACACAAGAAAAATCCCACACCAATTTGATGTAAGAGAGTAAAATGTGATAAATTATTTGACAGCAAAACAACAAAAATCCAATCAGTAGAATTGGAGTTATGAATTTGTAAGTTTTTTAATATAAAATAGCACCTAAAAGATCAAAGCAGTAATCGTGGATGTCTAGTTGCTCGAGACCGGGTCAAAATGGAAAAATATGGGTGACCGCGATGCAGTGCGTGTCAGATACAAGAAGTGGATAGGGCCCGGTAGGCGCTTACCTTCACACTTAGAAGAATTTCCAAGAAAAATGTTCTAAGAAGGTAAAGTTCATCAGGGCAAGGCTGCAGGCGGTGTCCAAGGAAGGTGAGTCTGTTATGGTTATGGTCTTCACCTTAGCAGTTAATTGTCTGCAGCTCTCTTCAGTCATTCTCAGAGCTCTGGAATTTTAGTCTGTGGAGAGTTCCAATGTCAGCGATTGGGACTTGGAGCTGCCCTAAGACGGTTGGTGAACCTCTGGACTCCATTAACCCCTTCGATGCTTATGACGAGCTGGACTCTTCATGGCACACAGTGGTCGTGTGCTCATGACGAGTCCAGCTCGTCATAGACCACCCACGGGGAAGCGCTGGCGCTCCCCCGTGGGAGTCCGATCGTTGTTTTTTTTGGGGGGAGGCAGGGGAAGGGCTTCCCCTGCCTCCCCCGCCCTCCCCATCAATGACGTCAGCGCGCGGCGCGCTGGCGTCATTGAGGGCTCCCTTTCTTCCCCGACGCGCTGGAAGCCATTTGCTTCCAGCGCGTCGCGAAATCAGGTGAGTTTTGGCTCGCGAGGGGGTTTGAATCAAAAGAGGCATTGAGGGAAAGTAAAGGGTTTTCCTTTCCCCCGATGCCTCTTTTGTGCATTCCTGCTGCACGATCATGTGATCGTGCAGCAGGAATGCCCACTAGGCACCAGGGATGTTGTGTGTGTGTGTGGGGCGGGGGGGGCAGGTTTATCACCGGCTGGAGGGCCATTTGGACACCTCTTCAATCACCAGTTCTGTTTTCTGAGTAGTAAGGTGATGTATATCTCAGTGATTCGCCCTGTAAACATTAATCTTCTTCAAAGCATGCCGCTAAGAGAACCTACGTGTTGTTCATTGATGGGAAAGCTTTCATGAAGCTGGCTGTTCAACACATGGTTTTGTCAACCGTGCATAAAATGTTTTAGACATTTCTGTGTCTCAAGTAGTTGGAGTTTGCTGCAGCCTCTGGTTATTGATGTGGGTTTGTGGTGGCATTGTGAACCACTTCTTGTCTCCTGAAAGCTTTCTTGGGCAGCTCATGGAGAGAGAGAGAGAGAGAGAGAGAGAGAGAGAGAGAGAGAGAGAGAGGAGAGAGAGAGAGAGAGAGAGAGAGAGAGAGAGAGAGAGAGAGAGAGAGAGAGAGAGAGACACACACTCACTGACTCCAGCACGCAAGGGTGAGGAATGTACAGGAAAAAGTACAAATTTACAATGAAGAGCGAACTTCCTAGAGGGGCTCAGAGAGAAAGTATTAGTTCTGAAAGTGTCTTTGGAAGAGAAGAGATTTGAGGTCAGCTTTGAAGATCCGGGTAGAGGAGGTGGCATGGAGCAATGGGGGAAGCGAGTTCCAGATTCTCACCGCATTTCCTGAGAAGGATTGCGCCATCGATCTTTCCCTTTTGAAGACGGGGGGGCTCAAGCAGAAGCTTTTCCGCATTGCGAGAAGGGCGAGAGCCACCGGACAATTTCAATTTATTTGCCAGGTAATGAGGGGAGGAGGTGTGTAAGGCTTTGTGTGTGATGCAGGCAGTTTTGTAAATCGATCTTGCCTCGATCGGAAGCCATCGAAGAGAGGATAGGAGTGACGTGGTCGCTTCGTTTAGACCCTGAAATGAGGCGAGCTGCTGAATGGAGGATGGATTTGAGAGGGGAGAGGTGGGATTTGGGTAGGCCCGTCAGAAGAGATTTGCAATAATCCAGTCTTGAGAGAACCAGAGATTGTACCAAGGTTTTTAAGTCTTTCTCCGGGAAGAACCGACGGATCCCCCGTAGAAGGCGCAACTGGTAACGTGCGTTCTTAGCAATAGAGTTGATGTGGGAGATTAGGTTGAGTCTTTTGTCAAGAATGACACCTAGGGATTTAGCGCTGTCGACAATGATGGGTTTGTTGTTGAGTAGGTTCAGCTGATCCATCCAAGATTGAACAGGAGGAGGTGAGAGAGAGGTAGAGAGGAGGAGGAATTCAGTTTTGGCGGGATTCAGAATGAGTTGGTGAGCTAACATCCAGTTGTGAATAGAGTTCAGAGTAGAGTTGAGTAGTGAGAGATCGTGTGCGGAAGATAAAGGTATCTTCCCACTAGTCCACCAGGCATTTATTTGTGGAGAGTGACCCCTTGGGTGGCAGAATAGCAGTATGTTTTTAGGCCCATCTGCCCCCAAGGAGGGCAGAAGCCACTAGACACCAGGGTTTTTTTAAATTTTTGTGTAGGTTAGTGGCCAAAAGGGCAAGGGTTGCTCCCCTTTTACGGGGGTGAATATTTTATTTATACTGTTAGGCCCACCTACCCCTTAGCTTGGCTGGTGGATTGTGTGTGGACTGGTGCATTATTTGCATATGTGATTGTAATGTTTTTTTTCTCCTTTTTTATTCTAGTGTAAAGCTTTTGATTCCTGTTTGCGGTTTCGGCAGTGGTTGTTCTGCAGTTTTGCGTAATTGCATTTATTTGGTAAGAAAAATATTTTTGTTGTGTGTACTCCAAATGAGTCTTATTGTCATGCATGAATGAATTTTTTTGTAAGTGGTGTCATAATGGCAGCATATTTGTTAGTGTTCAGAGCATGAAATTCTTTGCGATGTTTTGCATTGTCTTATGTGTAATTATTTTTTTCTTCTTTTTTAGTGGGATATTGATGATCCTTACTGTGTCTGTGCAGAGTAGGTGGTGGTGAGTCTAGCTGCTTCTGTCACGTGGGTGGTATAGTGTTGGAGTATATAGGTCTTTGTGATAAAGCTACATTTTGTTTATTTCTTTTTTTTACAAAGGGTTTGTTGTTGTTGACTTGTTTGACAAGTAACCTTTATTAGTAAGCATTATGGCTAGCCGTAGAATGACTGCTCAGCAGGTGGTTGGTTTGCTTCTTGAATCTTCCTCTGAGCAGGATTATGAGACTGACAGTGCGTCTGAGGGAGAGGAGGGAGGGGAAGATTCAGGCAGTGAGTTTTCTCTCCACATGGAATCATCGGATGATGAAGGTACTCTCAGTGCAGATGAAGTGCCTGTTTTAGAGGAGGATACTACTGTGCCGATGGTGCAAGAGGCATCTGGATTGCAGCCTGGGGCTGCTAGGCTTCCTACTGGAAGTGCTGGACTCTGGGTTGATCCAAACATGGTGCAGCCGGTGTTGCCTGCCTTTAGTGGTTATGCAGGTTGTAGAGTGGATTGTGAACATTATTTGCCTATACAGTATTTTCAGTTGTTTATGGATGATGTATTTTTGGGTGAGATTGTTGAGCAGACTAATTTGTATGCTGAACAGTTTTTGAGGGACAACAGTGCCAGACTTAGGCCCCATTCTAGAGCTACCCAGTGGAGTCCCACAAATCTGGAAGAGATGAAGAAGTTTTTGGGTTTGACTTTTTTGATGGGTTTGATAAGGAAGCCGTCCAGGGTTCATATTGGTCTACCAGTCCCTTGATGGCAACAGCCATATTTCCTGCAGTTATGACTCGTGATCGGTATTTACTTTTGCTTCGGATGCTGCATTTTGTTGATAATGGTTTGGCGTTGCCAGGAGATCACCCTGAATGTGACCATCTTTTTAAGATTCGGCCTGTTCTTGATCACTTTGTAGATCGATTTTCAGAGATCTATACTCCAGAGAAAGAAATATCTATTGATGAGTCTTTGGTCCTGTTCAAGGGCCGTTTGGTTTTAGGCAGTACATTCCTAGCAAGACGGCAAGCTATGGAATTAAGCTGTATATGTTGTCTGAGAGTAGGACAGGATATGTTTTTAATTTGCGTGTGTACACTGGTAGGGATTCCACTATTGACCCCCCTGGTTGTCCGTCCACTTTTGGAGTTTCAGAGAAAATTGTGTGGGATCTTGCTAGAGGACTGTTTAACAGAGGCCACCATTTGTACCTTGATAACTTCTACACTGCTGTGCAATTGTTTAAGGAATTGTTCAAAGTGGACACTTTTGCTTGTGGCACAATCCGCTCTAACCGTAAAGGTTATCCAAAAGAGCTTGTTTGCAAAAAACTTCAGAGGGGACAGTGCAGTGCCTTGCGTAGTGAGGAACTGCTAGCTGTGAAATTTGTGGACAGGAGGGATGTGTACATGCTGACTACCATCCATGAGGAGAGTACTTCACCTGTGGCTGTTTGGGGTCAGATTGCTGAAGTGCGCAAACCTGTGTGCATTTTAGACTACAATAAGCACATGGGTGGTGTTGATAGAGTAGATCAGAGGTTGGAACCTTACACTGCTATTCGTAAGTCTTACATTTGGTATAAGAAGTTGGCCATCCATCTCTTCAATTTAGCAACTTTCAATGCTTTTGTTGTGTTCAAGGAGTGTTCTCCTGCGTCAAAGTTGACTTTTGTTCAGTTTCAGCAGTCTGTCATAGGCAACCTTGTTTTTTTTTTTTTTTTTTTTTTATTCAGCAGAGTAGAAGGCACATCATATAAACATCATTCTTAAACATCGTTGTTAAAATTCAGGTCACCTGTACAAAAACATTTTTTTTTTTTTTTTTACTTTTAAAAAAGGTTTCCTCTTTCATGATAAAATTTTTAAAAAGGGAAGAAAGTGGCAGTATCAGCTGATGACATAGTCAATCTTACACAACAATATACAATTCATCTAATAAAAATACAGTAAAGAGAAAGTGCAAATGCTTTTAAAGTGCAATAATGAAGAAAAAGTGTTGATAGATTTTCCTGCCAAAAGCTACTACCTTATCGACATTAACATTAATTTCGGGTATTTATCCTTCCTTTAACTTTTCTAAATCACTAAAAAACTTCAATTTTTTTCAAATTTCCTGGTAGCTCCCACCCTTCTAGCGTATGCTTCTTCAAACTTACGGGTTCTTTTCATTTTATTAAACCACTTTAGATGCGAGGGACTTCTCTAGATTTCCAATTTTGGAGAATCAGAGAACGGGCTACTGTACCAGAAATGAATATAAACGATATCTCGTCTTCAGTTAACCCTGTTCTATCATTACAGATACCAAACAAGGCAGACTCAGCCTCAAGTGCAACCTTCTTTCCGATTGCCTGCTCGATATCTACAAAAATCGTTTCCCAAAAAAGTCTCAATCGTGGACATGAGAAGAAAATATGATGCCAACCACCTTCTCCATCCGCCTGACAGCGAAAACACTTATTTTCAAAATCTGGAAATCTTTTTTTAAGGCTGCCGGAGTAAAATAAGAAAGCCAACGTGCCAAAAGGTCATCCTTTTAAAATTGGCTGCACGCAAAGATTTACTTCCTAGACAGCATAATTTTTCCCACTCCTTGAGAGAAAAAGTGCAATGTGTCTCACGGGTTATATTAGCCAAATGGTTCTCAATCAAGGATACGTGACCTTGATGATGTAGTAGCCGGTATCAGTTCCCTACACCACATACTTTGGCCCCGTAAAGAGCTACTACGAGTTGACTGGAAGTATCACACAAACCATTAATATTCTTTAAAAAATGGACCACTTGCAAATATTCAAAAAAGGTAGGTTTCCTAGTGTTTCCTGGTCTTGCCATAACCTCTTGCCAGGATATCACCCTATGTTGGATAATAAAATGTCTCAACTCACTTAGTCCACGACTTTCCCAGCTATTAATATAACTTGCTCGAAGCGGAAGGCCGAGACTTGTACATTCTCTCACTTTTAAATATTGCAAACCTGAAGAGCCCGTTTTTTAAAAAAAGAACAGAAGTCTAACATAGTGGTCCTTTAAAGTTTTATACCTAGTTCTCTTGGGAAGTTTGGAATTTTTTAAAAACACCCGAGTTTGAGTACCACTTTCTTGTATCATTTTATCCAAAAAGAAACTATCTCTAGTGCCTTTTGACCCTATCAAATTAGACACTAAATCCAAAAAAGCGGCCTCATAATAAGTTTTTAAATGGGGCAAAGCTAACCCCCTGAAACAACAGGTAATTGTACCACAGTTAGTTTAACCCTTGAGACTTTTTCCCCCAAATAAAATCTCTAAACAAGGTTTCGATTTCTCTAAAAAAAGACTGATTAATCCTAATTGGAACATTCAAGAACAAAAATATGAGCAAGGGGAGTATGGACATTTTAATTAATGAGACCCTCCCCACTAACGATAATGGAAGCAAGAGCCACTGATCCAGAAGTCTCTTAATTTTCTCTTTAGTTTTTAAATAGTTTAACTTGTATAGCTGTTGATACTGACTGGACACAAATATCCCTAGATACCTAATTGGATTTGATTTAGCAGCTTGTGCCCTTAAACAAGATATAAGAGAATTTGGTTCAATATTAAGAGCAAGGACTTCAGTTTTATTAGAATTTATTTTATAACCACCGATTTCCTCAAAATTCCTAAATTCACTTAACACCCTCTCAAGATTATCGTTATCTGGCCTCAGATATACAATTATGTCATCCACAAACAATTTTAACTTTGACATATCCGTGACCGGGGGCTGAATAGCAACATTATTTCGTATTTTAATTGCTAATGGCTCTATAAAAAAAGTAAAAAGCAGTGGCGAGAGCGGACAACCCTGTCTTGTCCCTCGGTTAATTTTTATAATTCCAGCTTGTTTCGAATTAATTAATACTGCTGCAGTTGCCTCAAAACGTTTTGTGTCCTTGCATGTCGCGGGTACTTGGGCCTCCCACACAAGTGAGGCACCATTTTTATCGGGAGACCTGGGGGAACGCTGGGTGGTAGGAAATTTGTGTGAGGCCAGTGATGCCACACTTTCCCACACAAAAATGTGTGAAAAAAGTGATTTTTTCAGCTAAAATTGAGGTTTGCAGGGGATTCTGGGTAAGGAAACGTTGGGGGATCCACGCAAGCCATACCTCCCTGGAAGCCCCCGGGTGTCTACTTTTCAGAAATGTGTGGGTTTGGTAGGTTTCCCTAGATGGCCGCCGAGCACAGGGCCAAAAACCCATGTGACCCCCTTGCAAAACCAGGTCGTTTTGTGAAAGGCCATTTGAGGTCGCCTCACTACGTTGTGGGCCCTTGCCTGTCACGGGTACTTGGGCCTCCCACACAAGTGAGGCACCATTTCTATCGGGAGACCTGGGGGAACGCTGGGTGGTAGGAAATTTGTGTGAGGCCAATGATGCCACACTTTCCCACACAAAAATGTGTAAAAAAAGTGATTTTTTCAGCTAAAATTGAGGTTTGCAGGGGATTCTGGGTAAGGAAACGTTGGGGGATCCACGCAAGCCATACCTCCCTGGAAGCCCCCGGGTGTCTACTTTTCAGAAATGTGTGGGTTTGGTAGGTTTCCCTAGATGGCCGCCGAGCACGGGGCCAAAGACCCAGGTGACCCCCCTTGCAAAACCAGGTGGTTTTGAGATAGGCAATTTTGATGTCGCCTCACTACGTTTTGGGCCCTTACCTGTCGCGGGTACTTGGGCCTCCCACACAAGTGAGGCACCATTTTTATCGGGAGACCTGGGGGAACGCTGGGTGGTAGGAAATTTGTGTGAGGCCAATGATGCCACACTTTCCCACACAAAAATGTGTGAAAAAAGTGATTTTTTCAGCTAAAATTGAGGTTTGCAGGGGATTCTGGGTAAGGAAACGTTGGGGGATCCACGCAAGCCATACCTCCCTGGAAGCCCCGGGTGTCTACTTTTCAAAAATGTGTGGGTTTGGTAGGTTTCCCTAGATGGCCGCCGAGCACAGGGCCAAAAACCCAGGTGACCCCCTTGCAAAACCAGGTCGTTTTGTGAAAGGCCATTTTGAGGTCGCCTCACTACGTTGTGGGCCCTTGCCTGTCGCGGGTACTTGGGCCTCCCACACAAGTGAGGCACCATTTTTATCGGGAGACCTGGGGGAACGCTGGGTGGTAGGAAATTTGTGTGAGGCCAATGATGCCACACTTTCCCACACAAAAATGTGTGAAAAAAGTGATTTTTTCAGCTAAAATTGAGGTTTGCAGGGGATTCTGGGTAAGGAAACGTTGGGGGATCCACGCAAGCCATACCTCCCTGGAAGCCCCTGGGTGTCTACTTTTCAGAAATGTGTGGGTTTGGTAGGTTTCCCTAGATGGCCGCCGAGCACGGGGCCAAAGACCCAGGTGACCCCCCTTGCAAAACCAGGTGGTTTTGAGATAGGCAATTTTGATGTCGCCTCACTACGTTTTGGGCCCTTGCCTGTCGCGGGTACTTGGGCCTCCCACACAAGTGAGGCACCATTTTTATCGGGAGACCTGGGGGAACGCGGGCTGGGTGGAAATTTGTGGATCCACGCAGATTCCAGAACTTTCCACCACAGAAATGTGGGGAAAATGTGGTTTTTTTGACAATTGTTTAGGTTTGCAAGGGATTCTGGGTAACAGAACCTGGTGGGAGGCAGTCCAGTCACCCCATCCTGGATTCCCCTGGGTGTCTAGTTTTCAAAAATGTATAGGTTTGCTAGGTTTCCCTAGGTGCCGGCAGAGCTAGGGTTCAAAACCTACAGCTAGGCACTTTGCCAAAAAAGGGTCATTTTTCACTGCGAAATTGAGGTGTGACCACGTTGCGTTTTGTGCCGTTTCCTGTCGCAGGCACTAGGCCGACCCACACAAGTGAGGTACCATTTTTCTCGTAAGACTTTGGGGAACGCGGGGTGGGTGGAAATTTGTGGATCCACGCAGTTTCCAGAACTTTCCACCACAGAAATGTGGGGAAAATGTGTTTTTTTTGACAATTTTTTAGGTTTGCAAGGGCTTCTGGGTAACAGAACCTGGTGGGAGGCAGTCAAGTCACCCCATCCTGGATTCCCCTGGGTGTCTAGTTTTCAAAAATGTATAGGTTTGCTAGGTTTCCATAGGTGCCGGCAGAGCTAGGGTTCAAAAACTACAGCTAGGCACTTTGCCAAAAAAGGGTCATTTTTCACTGCAAAATTGAGGTGTGACCACGTTGCGTTTTGCGCCGTTTCCTGTCGCAGGCACTAGGCCGACCCACACAAGTGAGGTACCATTTTTCTCATAAGACTTTGGGGAACGCGGGGTGGGTGGAAATTTGTGGATCCACGCAGATTCCAGAACTTTCCACCACAGAAATGTGGGGAAAATGTGGTTTTTTTGACAATTTGTTAGGTTTGCAAGGGATCCTGGGTAACAGAACCTGGTGGGAGGCAGTCAAGTCACCCCATCCTGGATTCCCCTGGGTGTCTAGTTTTCAAAAATGTATAGGTTTGCTAGGTTTCCATAGGTGCCGGCAGAGCTAGGGTTCAAAAACTACAGCTAGGCACTTTGCCAAAAAAGGGTTATTTTTCACTGCAAAATTGAGGTGTGACCACGTTGCGTTTTGCGCCGTTTCCTGTCGCAGGCACTAGGCCGACCCACACAAGTGAGGTACCATTTTTCTCGTAAGACTTTGGGGAACACGGGGTGGGTGGAAATTTGTGGATCCACACAGATTCCAGAACTTTCCACCACAGAAATGTGGGGAAAATGTGGTTTTTTTGACAATTTTTTATGTTTGCAAGGGATTCTGGGTAACAGAACCTGGTGGGAGGCAGTCAAGTCACCCCATCCTGGATTCCCCTGGGTGTCTAGTTTTCAAAAATGTATAGGTTTGCTAGGTTTCCCTAGGTGCCGGCAGAGGTAGGGTTCAAAAACTACAGCTAGGCACTTTGCCAAAAAGGGTCATTTTTCACTGCGAAATTGAGGTGTGACCACGTTGCGTTATGTGCCGTTTCCTGTCGCAGGCACTAGGCCGACCCACACAAGTGAGGTACCATTTTTCTCGTAAGACTTTGGGGAACGCGGGGTGGGCAGAAATTTGTGGATCCACGGAGATTCCAGAACTTTCCACCACAGAAATGTGGGGAAAATGTGTTTTGTTTGACAATTATTTAGGTTTGCAAGGGATTCTGGGTAACAGAACCTGGTGGGAGGCAGTCAAGTCACCCCATACTGGATTCCCCTGGGTGTCTAGTTTTCAAATATGTATAGGTTTGCTAGGTTTCCCTAGGTGCCGGCAGAGCTAGGGTTCAGAAACTACACCTAGGCACTTTGCAAAAAAAGGGTAATTTTTCATTGTGAAAATGTGGTACGTCCACGTTGCATTTTGAGCCATTTCCTGTTGTGGGCACAAGGGCTACCCACACAAGTGAGGTACCATTTTTATCGGGAGACTTAGGGAAACACAGAATTGTAGAGCAACTGTTATTACCTATTGACTTTTGATGCATTTCTGCCTTCCAAATGAAAGACAATGTGTAAAAAATAAGTCATTTTGAAAAATGACCTATAATTCTCATGCTAGTACGGGTACTCCCAATTTCGGAAATGTGCAAATAGCTACTGTTTCTAAAATCTACATTTTGTTCCCATTTCAGAAATACATAGGTGTCTTTCATAACAATTTTTCCATGTATACATTTTCCCAAAATAATTGCTATATACCCGGTACATAATAAAAAACCATTGCAAGATGCTGCTCAGTTATTGGCTCTGGGTTCGTCGGGTTCTTGGTGAACCTACAAGTCCTATATATCCCCACAACCAGAAAGGTCCAGCGGATATAACGGTATATTGCTTTCAAATAGCTGTCATAATTAGAAGAAGTTACAAGTGAAAACGTTGACACAAATGGCTGTTTTTTTCAACTAATTTTCAATTTTTCCTTCATTTAACTGTTAGTTTCTATAAGGAAATCTTTAAGGATCTACACAAATGACCCCTTGCTGAATTCAGAATTTTGTCTACTTTTCAGAAATGTATGGCTTTTCAGGATCCATTATTGGTTTCATACCCATTTCTACCATTAACTGGAAGGAGGTTGAAAGCACAAAAAATAGCAAAAATAGGCTATGTCCCAGAAAAATGCCAAAACTGTGTAAAAAAGTTGGTTTTCTGACAAAAGTCTGCTTGTCCCTGAAAGCTGGGAAGATGGTGATTTCAGCACCACAACCCCTTTTTGATGCCATTTGCAGGAAAAAACAAGACGCTTTCATCTGTAGCCCTTTTTTCGCATTTTTCCCCAAAAAAACAAAATTTTGCTGTATTTTGGCTAATTTCTGGGTCCCCTCCAGGGGAATACACAAACCCTGGGTACCTTTACAATCCCCATGATGTTAGAAAAAAAGGACGCAAATTTGGCGTGGATACCTCATGTGGTCAAAAAGTTACAGGGGCCTAAACGCGCACTACCCCAAATAGCCCAAAAAAGGCTTAGCACAGGGGGGGAAAAGGCCTAGCAGCGAAGGGGTTAAACATTCATCTTGCATCAGTGTCCTTCTTCATAGCTGGACGTAACACTTGTGATGAGCTGCATTGGAGGAGACAGGCACCTATCACGAACCTCTCCTTGGACCCATCAAAGGATGATAAAGAAATTGTTGATTCCATTGCCCCAAACAACTGGATTCCTGTCATCCCGTCTACTGATTCATCAGCCATGTTCATGATGGATGGTTGGTGATCAGGCATTTCAAGAGTCGAGCTATTCTTCAGTGCCAAGGATCTAGTGAGCGCCGCCAGCTCACACTTCTTTTAGCTTGAGCTATTTCCTTTCAGGAAGCACATGACAGTGCTCAAGTGTGTGCCGCGGGCTGGCAATCAAGCTTGCAAGGCTTTCCCCAGCATGATATCACTGGAGCGAGCTAGTTGCTTGGTGTCACGTGGTACGCAATGGGATGCATCGTACGTGCACTACACCCTACATGCGGCCAGCATTTTTGTTTGGGGAATTTCCTCAATCTGTTGTTGGAGTCCACACACCGAGGAATAATTGTAATGTAGTGTTGGCAGTCCACTGGAGGAGAAGTGCGGCGGAACACTGTAGTGATCTGTCACACCCAAGGTACTTTTCATGTATGTGTGAATTCAAGTGTTTCCTTTAATTTTATGGGAAACGAACTAGGGCATTATAGTATTGTTTGGTGTGTGTACACTCGGGAGTGTTAAGCATATGACTATGCAATATTCGACAGTCTACTATTCGCCACATATTTTTTTTATTTTACACACCTTAGTGATAATTTCATCTGCTCATATTAGCTTGCAAGGGGGTTATGCAAAAAGTCAACAAGCGCAACCCTTAAGCCCATCGAAACCAGAGAAATTTGCATCTGAGCTGCAACAATGGTTTTCATTGGTATCATTCAAACAGAAAATAGATAATACAAGGTTAAATAACCTCATGCAGTTAATGCTTAAAAAACCACCACCATATAAATAAAGCTATTATAATGCATACATTTTTACAAGCCACATGAGTTTATATACAACATAAATTGCCGAGTATTTACAAAAACACAGAACCAGTGGCAGCACTAAACAGTGCAATGTGACCTTTGCACGAAGCCCATAACCCTGCAATGTAAAACAAACATATGTTACTAAATCTAAACAAGGGGCTGATCAACTTGTAACAAACAATCCACAGAATGCCTTCAATAATCCATATAATAACAAATCCTTAATTGATGAGTTTGTTACTACTTTGGGGCCGATTCCGATCTCGGCCGGTAGTGCTCCGAATCGGATTCGGATTCACCGGATCCGATTCGGAGCCCTGTTTCCCGACCGAATCGTACGCGGGTCCGGCCGAGCGAGTACGATGCAAGCACCCGTGAAATCGCCGACCGACTCGAACGGGGCTACAACACACTCCGACCGACTCGCATGGACACGACTCGCACCGCGCTATGGAGACGTTTCCCGGCCGGGTAAGTACGATGCGCGCCGCGAGCAGTCCGACCGACTTGCGCCGTCCGGCTCGAAAAAGCTGTCGGAGCCGGACTTTGGGGGTCCGCGTCGGACCCCCCTGTACGCGTAGGCGCGCGAGTCGCACACAGGGGGGACCCATGGGTCCCCCCTACCTGTGCATTTATGCCGCGATGCGCATGGACGCGTACACGCTGTAGGGGGCATCCTTGTCCGCCTCGCACCCATTGAGTCAATGGGAGCCCGCGTACGCGTTGTACGACAGGCTCCCATTGACTTCAATGGGAGTCCGACCGACTCGAGTCCGATAGCATGTGTGCGCATCATACTCGTTCGGTCGGACTGCTAGGGTCCGATTCGGTCGGAATTCTCTCCGGGTCCGGCTCGGTCGGAGAGATTTCCGGCCGGAATCGGAATCGGCCCCTTTGTGTCAATGATGTTTTGACCACACTAGATACAAGGGTCTCATCAGAACTGTAAAGATGCATGGACATCTGAAACAAGGATAGTACCATTAGGAAGGTGTGGTGGTCCACAGAGAAAAGTAATTCCAGAGTATGGGGAACAAAGTTACCTGAGAGGTCCTAAATAGGACAACTGTTGCCAAATAACCCAGATCTACCAGTATCCTCTCAATGATGGGATGAGGAATAAAAAGGTACTTACACCTTGGGATCGACCCTGTGTGGGTGAAAATGTGCCATTGATTAATATGTACTATGTAGTACTGACACGCTGATTAAATCAGCAACATGGCAGAATGGGCAAGGCACACACCCAGGAAAGTGCCAGAAGGAGATATCCAGGGGCGAAGAGGGCTGTGAAGGACCAAATCATGCTACCCTCTACAAAATAAGTGGGCAATGTGCAGAATAACAGTATCGTGGCCAAAAGGAGCCACGGCTGGCTCAAGATTGCAGCCCGGCAGTGGAGACAGTGTTTCACTATTAGAGACAGGGCGGGAAACCATTCCTGTCAATGCTGTGAGCACAAGATTGCTCATGTGAGAAGCTTAATGAGGACTTCTAACAGAACGAGGCTTCGAACCGGATGAAGGCCAAGCCTCAATTTGAAAATTAAACTGTTAGGAAAGTCCACATGGCCAGGCCTGGTGATAATTTGTTGGGGTGGCGCCACCAGCGGGACATAGGAATTATGTTGAATCCGAATGCTTCACAACAGGTCATGGCTATATCTGATGATGGTGAGCACAAGGAACTGTATGGGTAATTCCGTGAAGTGTTCAGTAGCAATTTAGATCTTTTGAAAGAATTTGAGTGCAGGATTGTCCTAAAGGACAGTGCCGTTCCATGTGTTCTTAGAATTAGGAAGGTTCCTAACCTTATGTTAGAGCCTCTCAGGGAGGAAATTAACAGGTTATTGGAAGGTGTTATAGAAGAGATTGAGTCCTCATAGTGGCTTGCTCCTGTCGTTCTGGCACCTAAGGATGGGGCAAATGCATAAGGAAGAAGCATATTTGGGTAGATTGTGAACCATTACCAAATATTTCAGTCTTGTTTTCTTTACTGGGAGGTTAAAGTGTTCAGCATGTTGGATCTTTCCTCCGCCTATCACCAAGTTATATTACATGAAACACCTAAACATCTTTTGTTATGCCACTGGGTGCTTAACGCTTTGTGAGGATGCCTTTTGGATTGGCATGTTTCGAAAGGGTAAAGAAAAAGATACTAGGTGATGTTCCCCTTCTACTCTTTTTCTAGGATGATATTCTGATTTTTGGAGAGAATGTTGTAGAACATGACAGTACTCTGAAGTCAGTTCTGTGTAGGTTAGCGAAAGCTGGTCTTACTCTCAAGAAGGAGAAGTGTAGATTTTGTCTTAATGCAGTTTTGTACTATGGGCATATCATATAGACAGTATCAAGCCTAAGTTGTAACTAACTGAATCCATTATGAAAGCACTGCCACCACAAGATAAGGATCAAGTGTGATCTTTCTTAGGTTTAGCGGAATTTTACTCTAAATTCAACACCAATTTTGCGAGTGTAGCCCAATATATGAGAGGGATTCTTAAAAAAAGATGTCAAGGGGGGTGTGCCAGAGTTGGTGTCCGTGTAGCAGCAAACCCACGGAGCTCTGCCACAACTATGCAAGTAAACAGCATTGGCGGCACTGCCGGGGCACCAACCTCAACAAATCATCCCTGGAGGACTCATTGAAATTAGCAGGGTGGATTGCGGACCATAGAGCTCCAACCATGGTGAAATTTCTGCGGTCCTGAATGCGGCTTGGCCCACTGCCGATGAACTTAAGTGGCGGCCACACCTTAACACACCTAGGAGCGACCTAGGAAGTGCACGCGGCCCTGCGCAGGAACCACTAGCCAGCTGGAACTCCGCAAGCAGCTCGGGGCAGAGCCTGCAACCCAAAACACCGAGAAGTCTGCAGGTGAGGTGGCAGGAGGTGCAGCACAGTGCACGGAACACTGCAGTGAGACGGAGTGGGACCGCACCGTGTGAGCACTGAGGAGAGCCTGCCACCTCTGTTCTAAGCAATACGTGCAATGGCTACAACTCACGGTGAGCTGGGGGCAGCATTAGCTAATTCCTGGGTGACCCATGGCTCTGTTTTGGGACATACTATACCAATCCACACAATCTTGGTGATGGTTGGTAGCTCCTTGCACCCCCAGTCGCTCCTGGGACCAGAAGAGGCCCACAGAGACTGTGTGAACTAGCTTTCTAGTGAGGCAGAGTATTACTGCCCAGCCCATGAATTTGGGTATGTGAAATTGCTGTGCTTACTTGTACCCGACAAGAGGAGGAGCTTATACAGCCGGCTCCCTGACTCTCTGCACCAGCCGCTGTTCAGACCTACTTAGTGGTGCCAAAACCTCTTACACTAGCACGAGGTCCTCGCTGCCCTACCTCTACCGGGTGGGAGATTCTCCACACTGGAGATAACTATGTCGAGGAGAGTTGGTGTGCACAGCGAACTAATTCTGCATAACTCAAGATTAATCCAAAGCCCTTAGTCCGGCTAGTCTCACTGGACACCATGACCACACACAGTTCAAATAAGGACACAACTGTGAAAGACATGCTGAACAAACCCCCCACTAAAAATGTGAACAATGCCCAGACACACTGCCAAACACGTCCCTTGTGATGATGGCATCTGACACTGAAGGCCTGCTGACTGAGGAACCAATGACCTGTAAGTTCCTGGCGCATCTCTTTGGGGCCATGAGGGAGGACATTGTGGCTCTTAAGCGTGACATGGCGTCTGATGTCAAAGAACTAGACCTATGCGACATGGACCAGTGGCTGGACTCGCTGGAGTGATCAGTGGACCAGAGAGAAGAGAAGCTTCATGACACCAACAAGAACTATTGGAGCTACGGGACGAAAATAAAGACTTGCTCTATTGCCTAGAAGACCTTGAAAACCAGTTGCATCATTCCAACATCCGCATCAAAAGCATCCCACTACAGGCAGGCATGGGGAAACTTGAGGACTATGTGGTGAGACACTTTCACCAGATAGCGCCAGAATTGATGGACAAAAACAATGAGTTAGAACGCACACACAGAGTGGGCAGGCCAGCCAGGGGCCCTAGTGCACCTCGAGACATCCTTACCTGCCTCAACTCCTATAAACAAAAAGAACTCATCATAGCAGCAGTCTGAGGCAAAACCACTATCACCTTTGAGGCGGTGAAACTTGGATTCTTGCAGGACCTGTCTCCAATTACACTCTAGCGCTCCGAGCACTGGTTCCGGGCACAAATTTCCTCCGTGACCAAGGACTTTGATACAAGTGGGGCCACCCCTTTGTCTTATGTTTGTCTGTTTGTACCATTGATGAAGCACACAATGCTTTGGCTTTGACACCCCCCCCCCCGAGGATGACACTTGTCCGTGCAAGCTGCCCTCCCTCACTCGGCCTACTGCCGGACCCCAGCGGCAACAACATGCAGTGAAAAAGACCTCAGCAAAACCTTCCTACTCTGAAAGCCGTAAGGAATGGATGGCGCTTCTACGACAAACAAGCAAGCGCCTCAGAACCTGAAAATGATTGATCTCTACGCCACTATTGTAAAGCATCGTTGCCACATGCCAGCCCAAACCAGCTGCACTCCGCGTTTGACATTGTTGACCCTGAAAGCACTGCTGCATTAGCAACACCACTTGCGGATGATGTGTCCGAGCACCCTTTTCTACCACACCTCGATATGGGACTGTTTGGTTGCCTTGGACACATGCCCCTAACACTCAGAAATGTTGTCTCCCTGAGGAGGGAACAATGCTGGTTTGTTGCTATTTTTGTTTTCCCCATCCCCTCTGTTGACGCCCTACTCTCAATTGCCTCCACTGTGACCGATGCAGCCCCACGAGTATGATAAGTGACATCTAGCTCCTCCAGCACCTGGTACTGACCGCCCTCAGCAGCAGGCCAGGCATACCTAGAAACACCATAACATGATCAAAATACTTAGCCTTAACGTTTGAGGCCTTAATACCCCTGTGAAGCAACTACTGCTCCTTTCCCTGCTCAAAGAATCCAAATGTGACATATGTCTCCTTCAAGAGACCCATCTTCTCAAGAAGGACAGGTCCCACCTGCGCTCACGCTGGTTGGATTACCAGTTCTTTTCCTTGGGCTCGCAGAAGCGAGCTGGTGTGGTTCTTCTAGCCGCACACTTCCCAGGCCATGTGCTCCAAACACAAGCAGAAATCCAGGGTAGGATGCTCTCACTCTCCATTGCCCTACACACATACACCCTCACGGTAGCTATGGTATACGCCCCCAATGACCACCAGCAACCCTTTCTTATGGACGCCATGGAGAGTGTGATGGCGATGCCTGACACAGACAGTACTGAGAGGGGATTTTAACTTCGTGCCTGACACCCTAACAGATAGATCAGCCCAGAAGATGGGGCAGACAGGGACGTTTGCTGCTGCTGGACTCCAATGGTTTTAGGACATGGGCCTCGTAGATGTGAGGCATGTATGCCACCCCACTGAAAGGGCATACACGTTCTACTCAGCGTCACAACAGACATATGCTAGACTAGACCTTTTCCTCATATCTCGACGCCTGGCTATAGCCGTCACGGACATCGAGATAGGGACTGGTGCCCTTTCTGACCACTCTCTCATATTCATAACCATGCGCTCTCCTTTTGCCCCACACCAAGCCGGTACTTGGGGTCTTAATGACAAGCTACTACAGTATAGTTACTACTGAAATCGCCACTGCAATACACATGTATCTCAAAACTAATGATGACCCGGATACCCCGGTGGCCTTACTTGGAACACCTTGAACGCGGTCATCCAGGGCACCTTTATAGCCATAGCCGCCAGATATCATAAGGAAAGAAGGAAAGAAAAGAAAAGAGACTTCTACTAGAGAGCTAAGTAAAGGATGGCAAAGAAGAACATAAAGGTTCTAGGTCACACAAGGTGCGCCGCCAGCTCATGACAGTGTGCAACAAACTTAGAGCCCTGGATGTTGACAAGGCAGAATAAGCATTGTTGTGCCTCAAACAAAAAGACTATTCAGGAGGTAACAAAGCAGGACACCTATGGCACACTGCCTACGAGCTCAGGCTGTCAGACAGAGAATAACTAAGCTTTAAGAGAAATATGGTGAAAAACTACATCAGGATTCCCAAATTGCTCAAGCATTTGAGCATTTCTACGCCAGGCTGGATACAGCACAGACGTTGAGCGAAGAAGACTAATTCCACTATCTTGCCCCCTTGCCAATGGACCACATACCCCTTAGCGACTCCTCTCACATAGATAGAGATATCCACACTGATGAGTTCCTAGCAGCTATTGCCAGGCTACTACCTGGCAAGGTGCCTGGCTAAGATGGCTACACTTCTGACTTCTACAAATGCTTTGCCCCAATACTTGCCCCCATACTAGCTCAACTGTACAACTCCTTTAGTGCATCAGGGACCCTAACGGACACAATGAGAAACAACAGCATCACAATGATTCCCAAAGTGGGGAAGGACCTGGCACTTTGTATATCTCACTGCCCATATCATTATTGAATGTTGACGCTAAAACTTTCATCAGTGTGCTAGCGGCACACCTAGCTCCCTATATGCAGGGTTTCATAGATCCTGATCAAGCATGCTTCATACCTGAAAGGGGTTGTAGAGCCAATACTAAGCACCTCTGTCACCTCATAGATAAAGTACACCACTCGCATACACTGGCAATCCTGATTTCGGTAGACGCAGAGAAGGCGTACGACTGTGTACACTGGCCTATCTCCGTTTAGTGTTGGCTAAGTTAGGCCTTGACCCTCTCTTTCAGAAATGGGTGTTGTGCAACTATGCCTGTCCGAGGGCCCAGGTTAGGGTGAATGGAGTGTTTTCACAACCCTTCAACATAGAGCATGGCCCAAACAGGGCTGCCACCTCTCCCTACTTCTTTTTGCTCTCTATATGGAGCCATTGGCTGAGAGGATAAGGGGTGACCGCCAGATAACTGGCATCACTATGGGAGGCAGGGAACACAAACTAGCTATGTATGGAGACAACGTCGTGATCTCACTCACAAAGCCCCATGTGTCACTCCTGCCACTGCTTTCGCAACTGGAGGACTTTGGGAGAGTCTTCCTGTGTTAAAGTAAATCTCCAAAAGACACAGATACTGAGACTTACCATCCCACTGGCAGATCAACAACACCTTGCTCAGTGATTCCCCTTTACATGGGCCACACACGGCATTCCCTACCTGTGTTTCCAAATCCACTCTACACTAGAGTAGACAGCTAAATGCAATTACGTGGCACTCCTTCCACCACTGGGTCAGACTTGCAGTTCTGGACGGGAGGCACAGCTCTCCTGGCTGGGACCGTTGGCGGCAATAAAAATAACACTCCCACCCAAAATACTCTATGTGATGAAAACACTGCCAGTTCAGCCCCTTCCACACATTCTAGAAAAGATGCAGAATCTAATCGAATCCTAAATTTGGAGTAAGAAAAAGGCCCATAAGGCAAAGAAGCAAGCCTATTGGCCCATGACAGAGGGTGGCCTGTGAATAACCCATTACTGTCAGGCTGCACAACTTTGTTACATGGTACAGTGGTTGCGGCCCAAGACTGAGAAACACTGGTACTTTATTGACCTGTCGATAGCCAGGATCCAAATTTGGAAGATACCCTGGCTCCCTAAACCACACAGCCCTGTAGGGGTATATATCTCCCCAGTGCTCTGGGCAACGGTGGGCACATGGGACAGGGTGCAGCTTACAAAGTACTTACATACATGCATATGACCACAAACGCCGATTTTTAGGGAACCTCAACTTCCCACAGACCATGCAGGGCACATCGTTCCTGCAATTACAAGTTGTCGGCTGTAAAAGAGTCAGGAATCATTTTTGACCAGTATTGAATTCTGGACTTTGCACAGCTCCAATCAAATGATTGCCTCTCCCAGAGTGCCCACTGTCAATACCTTGCTATATGACACTTAATTTTGCAACCTCATGTAACACCACATGCTAGACATCCACTCACACATTTTGAGATGTGGCTCATCACTCGGGATACAGACCGAAGCCTTTTATCTGACTTATATACATTCCTTAATGCACCACTCCACACAGGTGTATTCTCGGCACAGCGAGGATGGGAGCTGGAATGTGACTGCTCCTTTACTCCTCAAGAATGGGCAGACATCCTACATTTGGTGTGTACGGCAGCCTGTGGTGCCAGTGGCAAAGAACTATTATTAAAGATTGTGCACTGCTGGTACTACACACCTGCTAGACTGGTCAAGTGGAAACCGGGAAGGACCGACAGCTGTTGGCGACAATGTGGGCACACTGGGAAACTAACACACATTGCTTGGCACTGCCCTAAACTGCAAAGCTTCTGGAAGGAGGTTTTGATGGCTAACAATCAGATGTATGACACAGACTTACCACGGTTTCCCAGCTATATACTTCTGAGTCTCCCTAACGCACTAAGATATCTCTTGTACTCGGCTAGGGGTTGGGCCATCACCCTTGCCTTATGTGCAGCTAAGCAGGTCATTCTGGCTGAATGGGGCACTGACACCATCCCAAAAAAATTGGAGCGACAGCGCAAGCTCTGGGGACTATTGGGTATGGAAAAGTTAACTGCAGTGGTCAAACACAAATTGCACCACTTTGATAAGGCAAGGGGACCCTGCATACAATACCTTTCCCAAGAATTTTGAAAACTCACATGTACGAGATATCTGAGAGTACTCCGCCTTACCCAGGCAGATCATGACCCACCTGGAGGACAATCTACCGCTTCTTGACTTGCGTGCTCTGCCCGCAATTGTGGCTGCATTGCAACCAATGTTTTCAAGGGATGTTGAATACTTCCCTCTTGTGTCTCCTAAGCTTATATCTTACTCCCCACTACCCTGCCCCCACATCCCCATTTTGCGCAACTCCACGTTTCCATTGCCTTGTCTGCCTGTGGATATAGGTAAGGGCGGATTTATATTATTTTGTTCTTATCTTCTGAAAATCAATAAAACAGATTTGAAGCATAAGAAAGGTGCTGATTTTGCATGGATGGAGGAGTCTAATGCAGAGTTCCACACAATTAAAAGCAGCCTCAGCAGCATTCCCACTTTGTGTCATTTTGATGTGAGGAAAAAACTGTATCTGCCACTGATGCAAGCCTTAAGGCATCACCCTCACCTAAGGGTGCTAAGAATGATATTCAGTTATTGAAAGAGAGGCCTTGGTGTGTGCTTAGACAATCAAGCATTTCTGTGGGGGCTACCAATTGTGGTCAAAACTGATCATAGACCACTGGTACAAATATTTTCCTTTAGAAAGCATGAAGAAGTCACCCGCAGGACTACAAAGTTGAAAGGATGGGCTGGCTGAATTTAATTTTCTTTTTGAGCACCTACCTGGAGTGAAGAATAACGTAGCAGACTGTTATCTCATATGCCTATGGAGAAGGGAGATGATGGTTGTGATATACATTTCATTGGTTGGGTACATGAAGATGCCATCAATGAGGATAAGTGGAAATCAGCAATGGAGAGAGATTCCGAACTAAAGGGTCTTAAAGAATTCATTGTAAGGGGATGGCCTGAGTACAGAATCTTCCTCAGGCTTTGAAGGGTTATTGGAAGGTGAGAGTGGAGTTGAGTTGGTCTAGTGAAGAACTTTTCAGAGGGACGAGGGTAATTCCCCCTAATAGTTTGAGAAAAAGGTGATTAACCTGGCACATGGAGGCCATCTACGGAGAAATGTAACTAAAACCAGAGTGAGGGATGTGTATTGGTGGCCAGGGCTGGACAGACAAGTAGAAGGAATGGTCGAGGATTGTGACTTATGCGCTAAGAATGACAAGAGTAAAGCAACAGCTAGAGCCCATTCATCTCCTACTGAAGTGCCTGAGCAACCCTGGATAAAATTGGGTTTAAACTTCATGGGCTCTTTTCAATTGTTGCCTTTCAATGAGCGCTATGTAATACTGATGGTGGACTACATGTTGAAATGGCGACTTAGGGGTCGATTCCGATTCGGGCCGGAAAACGTACCGACCGACTTGGTACTGGAATTTAGTCCGAACGACACGTACCGGCGCCGTCCGACCCGGGTAGTACGATGAAATGCATGGGAATCACGACCGACTCGTACGGAACACATGGCGAACGACCGACCCGGACGGAAATAAGCTATCCGGCCAGGAAACCACGCGAATCGAACCGACCGACACGCATCAGGAAATAACCCAAACAAAACGTACCCGCGAACTCCGACCCGCGCAGTACGATGCAATGGGTGCAAATTCAGACCGATTCGTACGGAGCCCAAGCCGTACGACCGACACGCATACAAAACCCAGCCAAACAAACACAATACTCCGCGACCGACGCGTACGCCGCATATGAAACTGAGCTGAAACACAGCGGGAACGACTCGGAGAGGCGCGCACGAGACAACTGCAACGTCCTACTCGGTCAGAAGAACGACTCCTACATGCATAATAATCACAAATGAAAAAATACAAAAAAAAGGGCCAAACAAGCAATGACAAAGCCAATAAATACAGGGGGTGAAAAAAATGGAACAAGGACACACCCCCAACTCCACCTACATAAAGCCCACAAATCCCTACCATGATCCTTTGCAAATTCCACTGACCTGCCAGCACAGAACACCATCACACAGCAAACACACACACACACACACAGCTCATCCAACACAAAAGCCACACACCATTAGCACCTCAACAAATAGCACCCTCACACACACCAAGCAAAACCTACACACACACACCCTCACTTGCACACACACACACATCAATCACCACCACCACCACCCATCACCATGCCCCTAAAGAAGAATCCAAAGTTCCTAGATAGTGAATTGGAAGTCATGGTAGACGAGATCCTGAGGGTAGAGCCACAGTTGTTTGGCACATTGGTCCAACAGACCCCCATGTCGCAGAAAACCAAGATGTGGGCGAGGATCGTCGACAGGGTGAACGCACAATCACCATGTTTGCGCACAAAGGAAGACATCCAGAATAGGTGGTATGATGTGCGCAGGAGGGTCAGAGACCTACTCAAGACGGATTACCTCCTGAGCCAGCACACCGGCAGTGGCCCTCCTGCAAAACCAGTATACCTCAGGCCCTGGGAGGAGAAGGTGGGGGCCATCCTACCACCAGTGAGCGTATATGGACTAACAGACATCCCAGAGCCTGGTGAGTACACAACTAATATACACAATATTGTGTGCCAATACACACACATCACTGTCAAGGGGTCAGTCAAACCATCCACCCCTAGCAAATCAACAGCAACCAAAAGATAATCATCCCAAGATGTGTATGTCAGTTAGATAAACACAATACATGGCATCTCATAGTGATATGTAACTGTGTCATGACATGTACAAACCTAACAACAAATAGAGCAAGGCAGTGGCACAAATATAACCAACAAACACTGTCTGATATTTTGCCACCACTAGAACACCACCTCACAGGGAAGCTCACTTAAAGGAAGGAATTCTGTGTATGCTGGTGAAGTCAGTGTAGCCAAGAGCATGATGGGACTCGTAGTAACAGATAATGGGCAGCCTCACATTTGGACCATCAACACCACTCTGAACCATGCTCACAACACAGGGAGTGGATAAGGACTGACAATATGGCTGACACTGGGTACTGCTGTGGGGAGCACAAGGCCCTGCTGGGAACTGTGCACCAACAAACAACAGGACCACACTGTCAGCCATCTTGCCATTGCTGTCACACTCACACACAGTGAAGTCCACTCAAAAGGAAGGAAGTATGGGCATGCTGGGAAGGGGGGTGTAGGCAATAGCATGATGGGAGTTGTAGTCACAGATACTGCTCACCCTCACAATTGGCCCATCAACACCACTCTGAACCATGCTCACATCACAGGAAGTGGATAAGGACTGACAAGATGGCTGACACTGGCTACTGCTGTGGGGAGCACATGGCCCTGCTGGGAACTGTGCACCAACAAACAGCACAACACCACTGCCTGACATCCTGAAAGCCAACTTGCACTCTCTGCAATGCAAGCACGTTGCATGGTGTGATTTCTGGCTGTGTGGGAAGGAGGACTCACAGCACTGACCATAGATACAAGCAGCTCACCTCACACACCCCCTCAACACAAACTCCACATAACCCACCTGGGAGAATGCAATGCCTCACATAGCAAATGAAGATCCCACAAAGAACCACCACCCTGGGTAATGCTGTGTGAAGCACAGGGACACACCTGGGACTTGTAGCCAAACAAACACAAGGACAACACTGTCAGCCTTCCTGTCAGCACAGGCACACTACCCCATAGGGAAGCAGAGTCAAAAGGAAGGAAGTACGGGCATGCTGGGAAGGGGGGTGTAGGCAATAGCATGATGGGAGTTGGAGTCACAGATACTGCTCACCCTCACAATTGGCCCATCAACACCACTCTGAACCATGCTTACATCACAGGGAGTGGATAAGGACTGACAAGATGGCTGACACTGGCTACTGCTGTGGGGAGCACAAGGCCCTGCTGGGAACTGTGCACCAACAAACAGCACAACACCACTGCCTGACATCCTGAAAGCCAACTTGCACTCTCTGCAATGCAAGCACATTGCATGGTGTGATATCTGGCTGGGTGGGAAGGAGGACTCACAGCACTGACCATAGTTACAAGCAGCTCACCTCACACACCCCCTCAACACAAACTCCACATAACCCACCTGGGAGAATGCAATGCCTCACATACCAAATGAAGATCCCACAAAGAACCACCACCCTGGGTAATGCTGTGTGAAGCACAGGGACACACCTGGGACTTGTAGCCAAACAAGCGCAAGGACAACACTGTCAGCCTTCCTGTCAGCACAGGCACACTACCCCACAGGGAAGCAGAGTCAAAAGGAAGGAAGTACGGGCATGCTGGGAAGGGGGTGTAGGCAATAGCATGATGGGAGTTGGAGTCACAGATACTGCTCACCCTCACAATTGGCCCATCAACACCACTCTGAACCATGCTCACATCACAGGGAGTGGATAAGGACTGACAAGATGGTTGACACTGGCTACTGCTGTGGGGAGCACAAGGCCCTGCTGGGAACTGTGCACCAACAAACAGCACAACACCACTGAATGACATCCTGAGAGTCAACCTGAACCCACTGCAAGGGTGGCATGCTTCATGGTGGGATAACTGGTCTAGGTGGAGAAGGATGGCCGGATGTCCACCAAATACAACCAATGCTGGCCATGCACACACCTCAACATTCATATTGAAATGCCCCAGGTATGCATGACAATGTGCTACACCAATATCAACCTCTTACTGTGACAACTTAGGACAATGCAATGTACATGCCCACATCCAGAGGTACAGTCACAACTGTCAGGTGTGTGAACCATTGATGCCTGTAGAAACATAACATACAATGTGTGTCTCTTCCAAATACAGGTGATGATGATGGGGACATAGCAGCAGGCGAGGAGGAGTCCCTGTCCCAGGCTCCGGGGGACACAGAGCTCACTGGTGTGGAACAGCCTCTGCCCTCCTCGGATGGCGAAGACCTACCTGGCACCTCCGGTGTGAGTCATCATGCAGCACCAGCTGGACCAACATCTGCACCCCCTGCACCCACCCCTCCAACAACTGCCAACATACAGACCACCCCCGCCGACACGGACAGACCAAGGACCACCGCTGACAACAGCACAGGGCCCCAGGCCCACCGTGGAGCAACGGATGACAACACCACTAACAACCCCCAAGTGGGCCTCGGGTCACCTGTGCGTGCCACCGCAGGTCCTGCACGTGTCGCCAGGGGTGGTGGGAGGGGTGGTAGACATAGGTCGCTGCTTGCAGATGGGTCTGGACTGCATGATGACCCACAACTGGCACGCATCGCTGATGCGTACCAGGATAGCACCGGAGAGGTCAGACAGGTAGTGGGGATCCTCAAGGACATACAACAGCAGCAGGCTGCCCATCATGCCCACTTGGACTCCCACATGTCCCGTGTGGAGACACACATGTCTCGCATGGAGTCCAAGTGGGACACATTGCAAGAACTCACAGCGGTGCATAGGGACATATTGACATGCCTCCGCCAGATTAGCACCAACATGGCCACACCTCCCTGTGTGCCCACAACATCTGGTGCTGCAACAACTGACACCGCCACAGGGAGGGAGGAGGACTCTGGCGGAGACTCCCCTGCACCGCTGCAGCCTGCACGTGAGGGTCCCCCCCCAAAGAAGAGGGGTCGTCCGAGGAAGGAAAACTGAGAGGTTGATGGCCACGTACATCCTCCAGGAAGCCAACACCTGTTCCGGAAATTATCCTTTGTGTGCAAACGTTTCACCCTGTCGAATGCAACAGTACTTTCCCACATGACATGGGGAGTTCAAGTTGGACTAATGTATCATAAGACTGTGGACTTCACTCAGGACATTTCTGCTACCAAGACTTCCAACTCATCTGGGAACTTTGGATCACAATCCCAATGTACAGCACCCACCATCCTGTGCACTATACACACACACATTTCTGTAAATAAAATCACTAGTACACCATACTTGCCACTGTTGTTATTCAAATGTGGATACTGTTATGGTGATGATGTTCTGCCAAATTACACTGTGTATGCTAACTGCTACAGCAAGTATAACACCGTCGTGTGAGTCATGGTGACGTGACACATATGAGGGAGACACACCACTAGGGCTACACAACACAGACACCAGGGCCATCGGACTCATCGCCCACAGTGATGTTGCCAGGAAATACAGTGGAATGCACAGACACCACACCTATTCAGAGTCTGTGTCAACTAGCCCACAGGTGCAGTAAGCAAATGTCAGTCAGATGTGTGACCACAGACAACGCACATCCCAAATTGAAGCACAGGTTTATTACACATTTGCAACATGTTGTTTCCACTACAAATGCAAGGTTTACCCACCTGGCAGTGGCCACACAGTCAACAAGTGCAGAAGATATGAAGTCCAGGGGTGTGTGGCACATCACTTGTAGGGAAACTACTGCTGCCACCCTGAAAGCTGAATCATGGTGTCGGGGGATCCAAGTTGACCAAAGTACTCAGTAAGCACCCTGTGAAGGACAGACATGACACACAGTTAAAATCACTGTAGAACAGGACAGTACTGCAATACTCATGCCCAATACATGTCACAAGACAACTACACAAAACCAAGTTAACATGTCAGAACTGTTGGGGAGTTCAGACTACCTGGAAGGACACATTGCTGCACGCATCCAGTCAAGTAGCACATGGCCACACTCAAACAGCACCAGAGCACCACCCACACATATCATGCAAACTCACGTCATTCACATTACATCTCCCTGGATACTCACATTCAGCTGAAGAAGTTGGTGATGAGCTGTATGCGGACATCACCATCATCACTGGCATCGTGGTCCAGGCCAGGATCCTCCACAGGTGGCGGACGTTGGTCATCGTCATCCAGGATGAGAGGCAACTCCTTCCGCACTGCCAGGTTGTGTAGCATGCAGCAGATGATGACAATCTTGCACACCTTTGCTGGGGCATATGGGAGGGCCCCTCCTGTCTTGTCCAGGCAGTGGAAGCGGCTCTTCAGGAGACCAAAGGTCCGCTCTATCACTCTCCTGGTCCGACCATGTGCCTCATTGTAGCGCATCTGGGCTGGTGTCACAGGGTTCCTGAGGGGTGTCAGCAACCACGGCATGTTGGGGTATCCGGAGTCACCTACGGACAGACAAGTGCACATTAGCTGATTTGGAAAAGTGGGTAGAATACTACAGATCAGAACACACACAATGGTACAAAGTCAGTACACACCGACAAGCCAGGCACGCTGGTTCTGCATCTGTGCCATCATCCTCGGGATGCGACTACTCCTCATCACGTAGGCATCGTGTGCTGAACCAGGGAAACGGGCACACACATGTGTGATGATCATATCTGCTAAACATACCACCAGAGCATTGATCAAATGGTAATGTTTACGGTTCCGGTATGCCTGCTCATGTGCCTGTGGTGGTATCAAAGCCACATGTGTCCCATCAATGGAGCCAATGACATGTGGCATCCTCCCCAGGGCATAGAAGTCACTCTTGACGTCAGTGAGTTGTTGACGTGTAGGGAAATAGATGTACTGGTTCAGGCATCTCAACATTGCCTCCAAAACATCGCGTAGCACACGGCTGAACATAGTCTGTGACATCCCACCGGCAGTCGCAACAGTGTGTTGAAAGGTACCGGTGGCAAAGAAGTGTAGGGCTGCCATTACCTTCACCTTGGGGGTCAGCGCCGTAGGGTACGTCCGGCCAGGTTGCAAATGTGGTGCCAAGCGCACTGCCAAATCCTCAATCAGCTGCCTGGTGAAGCGGTACCGTCGGATGCTGTCACGTTCCACCATCGTTGCCAGGTCAGGGAATGGTCTATGGACAGCTGGAGCCCTGCAGTGCATAGGTTGAAGGAAGAAAGATTGTCAGCCACCCCACATATGTGCCATTCACCATACACAATTTCACATGATACATCATTACGTGACACAAGTACTTGATGTGTGTGCCGTTCTGTCGGACATAACTCGCACCTACATGGCCATCATCTAACTTCTCAGTACAACATGTGTGCACAACAGGTACCAGGTTGTGCTATGGGAAACCATTAGGCTGTGTCACAGTACCCATTTACTGCTGTCACGTTCCACACACACACCACAGTGACATGTCTGGACAGATGCGCCACAGGCATCACAGCTCATTGACAGGTAGATTCCCAGTGACCCTGTCTTGCCACATGGACACTGGCCTGACATGGCGTATCATGTACACGTCAGAAAAAAAAACATGACTCCCACAGGTAGTGGCCCCTGTCGCATCCACAGGACAGACATGGACGCCAGTGACGCACAACATGAAAGTCCATGCACAAACAACGTTGATGTGGAGACTGTCTTCCATCATGCACATGGAATCAGAGACATCGGAAACACAACATGCACACAGACTGTGGAGGGACATCACTATTGTGGCAATGGGTCATCCTGTGACGTACATGCCTTCCCACATGGGACTCTGGGGGTATGTGACATGTCATACACATACACAACCTGGAAATGTGACCATGCCACATGCTCCAAAATGAACTGTTGCACATCACAGTGGTCATGTGCACAACACACAAAGGACCCTGTCCCCATGAACACATGCACAGCCTGGGTGTGGCTGCCCACAAGTGCCACCACAGAAACCACATGTTAACCCCCATACACAGAGAAGGAAATGCAGCCTTACATGCCTTAGGAAACAGTGTGGACTGGGTGTGGTGTTGTAGGTGTGCCCCTGGGTCTCTGGCAGGTATATGTGGCTGGCATTTGTTCACCAGTGACAAGCATGGTGACATATGCGACTGACCTGTACAGGTACGCGTTGTACAGCAATGGACCGATCGGTGTGCCCGGCCGGCCCATTGCATGTGTTGGGAGCGGGTACGCGTTGTACAGCAATGGACCGATCGGTGTGCCCGGCCGGCCCATTGCATGCTTTGGGAGCGGGTACGCGTTGTACAGCAATGGACCGATCGGTGTGCCCGGCCGGCCCATTGCATGTGTTGGGAGCAGGTACGCGTTGTACAGCAATGGACCGATCGGTGTGCCCGGCCGGCCCATTGCATGTGTTGGGAGCGGGTACGCGTTGTACAGCAATGGACCGATCGGTGTGCCCGGCCGGCCCATTGCATCTGTTGTGTGCGGGTACGCGTTGTACCCGGAATATGCGTTGTACAGCAATGGACCGATCGGAGTGCCAGGCCGGCCCATTGCATCTGTTGTGTGCGGGTACGCGTTGTACCCGGAATACGCGTTGTACAGCAATGGACCGATCGGTGTGCCCGGCTGGCCCATTTCATGTGTTGGGAGCGGGTACGCGTTGTACAGCAATGGACCGATCGGTGTGCCCGGCCGGCCCATTGCATGTGTTGGGAGCGGGTACGCGTTGTACAGCAATGGACCGATTGGTGTGCCCGGACGGCCCTTTGCATCTGTTGTGTGCGGGTACGCGTTGTACCCGGAATACGCGTTGTACAGCAATGGACCGATCGGTGTGCCCGGACGGCCCATTGCATCTGTTGTGTGCGGGTACTCGTTGTACCCGGAATACGCGTTGTACAGCAATGGACCGATCGGTGTGCCCGGCCGGCCCATTGCATGTGTTGGGAGCGGGTACGCGTTGTACAGCAATGGACCGATCGGTGTGCCCGGCCGGCCCATTGCATGTGTTGGGAGCGGGTACGCGTTGTACAGCAATGGACCGATCGGTGTGCCCGGCCGGCCCATTGCATCTGTTGTGTGCGGGTACGCGTTGTACCCGGAATACGCGTTGTACAGCAATGGACCGATCGGTGTGCACGCATTGGCTGGGGCCTGGCATGGCAACGGACGCGTTTTCGAAGCTCCAACGAGTCTGATGCAGTGAATTCAGTTGGCCAGCCACAACAATGTTGCAAAATCATGGGTGTCATCAAGTTGAAGATTTGAAGGATGCTGTGGGCGTGTATTAGTGCTGCTATTCCATGGATTGGTCAGATTCAGAAGATGCAAATGACTTGGACCTATCACTTTGGACACATGGGACAGTATCTGCCTCTGCAGCACACATATAATGCTGGCTGTTCCCCTGAGAGCTCACTTGCCTGCACTACATGCTCCAGGACGACATCTGCCACCAACACTGCTGCTGTTTCTGCATCCTCTGGCTACTGCAATGGCACGTACTGTGGAGAGAGCCCCAGCCTTCAGCCTTGAGGAGAACCAGGCCCTGCTGGACAGCCTCCTTCCACAGTACAGCAAGCTGTATGGGAAACCAGGGGAGCAGGTGAGTGTGCTGTCCACTGCCTTACTAATTGTGCATGTTGTCTGACTAGCAGGACTTACAGTGTGCACACCACTGGCTAGCATGCTCACTGAGTAGTTGTCACACCCCAAAGTGTGTAGCTACATGCACTGAACTGGTACAGTGCAGTAACAGTGCATTCCAACTAGGTTTACTTCCCATGCAATGATACCATGTAGTGACTGCTGGCAAACTGTTCATAGCCATTGTTGCACTGCCTGTGTACATCATATGCCCCTGTGATTGAGACATGTATATCCAACTGTGTGATGCACGTATATGTTGCATGTGTAGTAATGGCCTTTTCACTTTGTCATCCTCACAGGTTGATGCCCACCAGAAGCAGGAAATCTGGCTGACCATCGCCCGGGAATTAAGATCCGTGGGGGTCTACAGGCGCAGGATCCGCAACTGCCAGAAGAGGTGGCAGGACCTTCGGGGCTGGACCCGGAGGATCGCAAGGGTCCAGCTGAAGCTGTTGCCTCCTCGCAGGAGGGGCAGACACCGGACCCTGACCCCCCACATGCTCCGGATCCTGGCAGTGGTCTTCCCTGACCTGGATGGGCAGCTGAAGGGCAGACAGCAGCAAGGAGGGGGTGAGTCCATGACTGCACTGTGCACTTTGTCTGACATGCTATGTGCCCTCCTCTGGCCTGGTTAAACTTCCACAGTACATCAGTCATGTGGTCCAGGACCCATGTCCCTCAATTGTGACATGCCCACTTCTCCTCTGATACGCATATGTGTGGCCCTTATTGTCAGGAAATTGTGTCATTTGGGGACTGTGTCATTGCATTTAGCTTTGCTCAAGGTGGGGGACAGCATTTGTTCCCGTGACTATGTTGTGCGACTCATGGGTGGGTCAATTGCTTACACAATGCCTAAGTTCTGACATGTAATCTGGGTGTAACTTTGATATGTGGTCCACTTGCTGATCTGAATCACCACATGTCCCTGGGGAATTTGGCACACACCCATGCTGCTGGTGGGAACAATGTTTGGGCCTCAGGAGTATGTGTATCAAGTGTGTCACACATGTTTAGCCACCTGCCTACTGTCCAGGACTCATCCCTCTTACAGGTGGAGCTGGACAGTCATGCCTACTCCAGGGCATACAATACACTCTGTACTCCCACTCCTGTGTATCATCTGGCATGTTGTGATCAGTGAAATGTACCCTCAGGTGTCTGCCTCTGTCTCATTGTGCTGTGTCTTCGTTGTCAGGACTACTGGTATGTTTATCGGTTAGGGCTCAGCATGCCATCGGAGATGTGACCATGATAGACGATACTTCTGTGACTTATAGGTGTCTGATCACTTGACTGTGCACACAGGTGTTTGCGACTGTGACTTTCAGGCAGCTGTTTTTTATTCACAGCACACTGTGAGGTGCTCATGTTCAGAGAGTTGTGTTTCATGTCCCCCATATGTCCAGTTGGTATGACGTGGACAAATAGTAGTACAGCTGATGTGGTTTTTGGGTGATGGACATGTGCACTTGTCAGTCACATAACTTGCATTCCCCATGCCCTCGGATTGTGACACAGTGCAGACTGTTGTTGGCTGGCTGCCATGGCCATGTGACTGGAGACAGTAATGTATGACTTTGCACGCATTCCTGTGTCATGGCATTAAACTTCCTGAGACTGATCCTGCAGGGGAGTGACATGTGCAACATGCACCCCATTGTGGCATTGACTATCCGGACATGGGTGCATCATGGTGTCTGGTGCTGGTATGCATCACATGCATTTCTATTTAGACTCTGGCCATCCCTTTATCCGGACACCTGCACTGACTCAGTGGCAAGAGATGTGATGTGTGCATGTTCACATACTTCACCGTGTTCCCTGCAATGTCCAACAACTGTGTAGGTGGTGCATGTGTCCACACTGGGGTCTTACCATCAGACAGGCACCAGACAGATGGGTGCAAGGGCAGGAGGGGTGTGAGTCCCATGGTTGACCATCAGACTGACAATTGGCTTCCCCAAATCTGTGTGAGGACTTTAGGCAATGTTCAACTAAGGATGCCAGGGCTTGCTCTGTGATGTGCTGTACTTACTGTGGTCTGTGCGGTCAGTGCAGGTGACTGATGTTTGTCTGTTTCCCTAATTGTTTGCAGATACATCCATGGCCACAGGAGGGGACAGCTCCACGGACCAGGAGGAGCAGCGGAGCCAGACTGGGTCAGCATCCGACGAGTGGTCAGAGGGACCCAGTGGCACGGAGGGCGAGGGGAGCCACACCGAGGAGTCCTCAGCACCATCCACCTCAGCTGAGGACCACAGCAGCTGGGAGGATGAATCCCTTGTGAAGGTGGGTCTCAGCAGCCACCAAAGGCCAGCTAGTCTGTCTGGCCCCACCACCACCACCACCGCCCTCCCATTGGCTCCCATTCCTGAGGTCCGTGGAGGCTCCCGTGCTCGGGAGCGTGTCTCCTTCGTGCCAGGCACCGCACCCCCTGCCCCTGTGTCCCCTGAGGAGTCTGTGTACCTCCTTCGGCAGCTCCATGTAGGGCAGGCAGCAATGCTGAGTGTCCTCCATGCACACACCACTCTGTTGACACAGCTGGTGTCGTTCATGGAGGGCATCTCGATGGGTATGTCTGCCCTACAGAGGAGCACTAAGTCCATGGACTCCTCCCTGACGGCAGCAGTGTCCCTCCTCCAACAGTCCCTCACCCCTCCCACCTCTGCCCCATCCACACTTCCTGTCACCCTACCTGTCCAAAGCACATGCACACCTGCACAATCACCCAAGCACACAGACAAGAGCAGCACAGACACACCCAAGAGAAAGGCAAGACGTGCACACAAGCATCCTCAGGGGACTGATACCACACACACAGGGGATGGGGAACAGACACACACACACAGGCATCCACAGTCACTCCGCAGTCCTCCAAATCCTCTCCCTCCAAGACCCCTTCCCTTGCCTCACCTGCTACCCCACCTACACAGCAGATCTTCCTGTGTGACCTCGGCCTCTTGCCCTCCAATCCTGCTGATCCAGCATACCGGGGGAAGAGGAAGTCCACCCACACAGAGGGGAGTGCCCCTCGCCCCCGGACACCCTCCCCCAGGCACAGGCAGACACAGGACCCCATTCGGAAGTCCCCCTGGACCAGGAAGAGCAAGACCCCACCACCAGCACCACGCAGCTCCACCACCCAGTCTCTCTCCTCCACCCCCCAGGCCACCACTCCACAGGTTCCCCTGCCACACCCTGCCCCAGGTTCCCCCACATACCGATACCGCATCCCCAGACTGCTTAGGCCCTCCCCCCCTGCCACTTGCTCTTCCACCCCCAACCCAGATGCTATGCCTGTTAGTGCCACTGGTGTGGAGACCGGGTTCCCCCCCTCTGTCCTGCCCACCTCATCTGCACCCCCTTCCACTCCCTTGGAGTCATGAACTGCAGTGGAGTCCACAACCACCCCGTCTGACTCGGGCACTGCAGTGGGGACCCAGTCCACTACATCAGACCAGCCCACTGCAGTAGTTGCAGCACCCACACCAACTGACTTGTGTACCACAGTGGTGCCGGCCCCCCCTGAGTCAGACACCTCCACTGCAGTTGCCGGTGACACTCCTGCACCCACCACCCCTTCACTGCCTCCTTCTGCCATCCCCTGATCCTGTCCCTGCAGTGCCTGGCCTGCCCCTTGTATGCCCCTCCAAGGGGGATGTCCCCTGTCCGTACAAGTGCAGGCAAGCAATGGGTGACCAGTTGTCACTTATCACCCTGTTGGGACTGTGATTTTGGACTGGCCATTGGCCTTAGTTTCTTTGGGACTTCAGAGTTTTCCTTGCCATTTGCTGAATAAAGCCTCTTTTTGTTTAATTGTGGCTTTTCTTTTGATGTACATGATGTGGATGAGTAGCATCCTGCATTTGCAGTTGTAATAGTGTTCATATCAGGAAAATGAAGTGTTGCTGTGATGGACTCCATGTGGTCCATGGGATATGTGTCCTGTTGTAGTCTGGATCTATGGCATCCTTTGCTGCAGTCTGAGGGTGTAATGTTCAGCATTTGACACAGGGATGTACATTTTGCATTTGTAAATGAACATCTTTGTCTTACACTGATGCACATCTGGTGGGCTTACCACTGTTCAATGTTCCGATTTCCCTGACTGTGTGCCCAGCTCCACTGGACATGCAGTTTTGCACATCAATGTCGATGGACTCATCTGTGTACACAGTGCAACTTGCTTGACACGTGTTTTGTGTGTATGCAGATGACTGACGTGACACTCCCGTACCCAGGCTGATGTGAGCAGAGCCTTCTGTGTGTTGTGGTTGTTGACTCTGTGACGGAGTGTTCTGCTGACATGTTTGGGTCGTGCACAGACAAGGTTTGGCACAGCGGACCTTCCACAGGAGTGGAGTGCCCTCATGGCAGTGTGTAATCCCGTGACATTGCGTGGGCCTGTGTTGTGTGTTGTGTAAGCATGTCTGTGCGTGTTCCCTTCCCTTTTCCTACACAGGCTGTGTCCCTAGGGATGTTCCTGTTTGTGATGCTTGCTGAGTTGTTCTGTGTTCATCCAGCATCTTGGACCTGGTTTCTCCGTGATGTGGGTGCATGGCAAACTAATGTTCATGAGGTTGTCATACCAGGTTGTCTTTGTTGTCAGGGCTGGGGATGTGGGCAAACGCAGATGGGACACATTCAGGATTCCCCTTGGCACTTGTTGTTTACACAAGTCATGTGATTTACAGTTTGTGGTAGCTTTCAGTGATTGTGACACGTTGTGTGTGTGACTGCTGCCACTCCTCAGGGTCAGAGCTGCAATGTTGGAAGTTGTGTACGTGTGTTCTTCGTGTGTCACCTTGGCTTCTTCGTTGGTGTGTGACTATGGCCAGGATCCCATTGATTGTGGTGGATTTCACATCATGCCCATGTACGGCATACTGTGCTGTGTGTCAGACATTCACGAGTCTTGTTGACTGGCCATGTGTGATGGGTTTCTGCACCTTAGTTCCCACCACCACCCCTGGTATTGTAATGGTTGCATGTCCAATGTCACCAGTCCATGTGAGCTTCACTGCTGCACATTGGTGGAGATCAGGGTGTGTGGTGTTGAGTGTGTGCAAAAGTGAGTTGTTGCATGGCTAGACCCCTACCTCCATATTGGCCTTGGCTGGCAGGCCGTGCTGATTGATTGGATCTTGTGTAGGTGTGATGGTAGTTTGTTGCTCATGACACATGGCTGTGGTTCACAGTGTGAGCGACATCTACCTTTGTCATCACAGTGGGATTATCATGCAGGCTAGTGTCAGCACAATGTGGGGTCCCTGGGGGTAGTGCTGTGGTGGGTCTGTCTCTTGCTGTGTTAGTTGCTGTTCCTACAAGCTTGTGTGACATGTGTAATTTGGGCTCCCTCTCATCTAACAATGCCTGATTGCCCACATAGGGGTATCCGATCCATGAGTAACTTTTGTATGGCACTGTATACACAACTGTGTGGTTGGAATTCAGGCCTCCTCATGTGTTGTGTGGTTGCCTGGGGACACTGGCACACCCCCATCACCTGTTGTGTTTGATATGCAGTGTGAGTCTGCCTGTTTGTGTTTGTGCCTTTGCACCACTGCATTGGCATATCTTGAGTGTGCCATTGGCTGTATGTTGTTTGGTGGCTTTCCCCTGCTGTCCCTGGGACTCCTAGGTCATCAGTCAGCACAATAATCATGGTTTGTATGTCCCATTGATGCCATGGTATGGTATTTGTTCACCTGACATCTACAGTCTCCACAGGATATCTACATTTGTGTGTCCATTGGTGCAGATATGTGGGTCAGCATTATGATGGTCACTTCTGTCATTGGGTTATTTGTGAATGTTGACAATGTGGTCCCCTATGGGTGATGTTTGTATGCACATGGCCAAAACGATGTTTCAGTGACACTGCACTGTTTGCCTCGACCAATCTATGTTGCTATGGGACACAAGCACTACTATGCCACTGATGTTTGTTGTTGTGTGACCAGGATTCATCCATGCAGTTTGGCTTTGGCAGCTTTTACCATGACTACACTTCCCTTTTGGTCACTGTGGTGATGGGGCTTTAGGCCCCATTGCCACACTGTTCAAATTGTGCATCAGCTATGGACACCACACTTCCCTTTTGGTCACTGTGGTGATGGGGCTTTAGGCCCTATTGCCACACTGTTCAAAATGTGCATCAGCTATGGACACCACACTTCCCTTTTGGTCACTGTGGTGATGGGGCTTTAGGCCACATTGCCACACTGTTCAAAATGTGCATCAGCTATGGACACCACACTTCCCTTTTGGTCACTGTGGTGATGGGGCTTTAGGCCCCATTGCCACACTGTTCAAAATGTGCATGAGCTATGGATAGCACACTTACCTTTTGGTCACTGTGGTGATGGGGTGTTCGAGCCCATTGCCACAGTGGCCATGGTCGGCTTGCATTGTGGAGGCCACACACATTTATGTGTGACACATGTGCTAGGGGGTCACATTGTATGTTCAATGTCATGTTCAGTGTTGTAGGCATTTGACACAGACTACACACAATTGTCATGGTGTTGGGGGGGATGTAATTTTCTGTCATTCCTTATGTGGGAGTATGCTAGTTGTGTCATGCATTACCCGTCCTATGAGTAGGGGTGGTGTTAGTGGTAGGCATCCATCCCCCCATGAGTGGGGATGGTAGTAGTGACAGGCATCCAGCCCCCCCTGAGTAGGGGTGGTGGTGGTGGCAGGCATCTAGCCCCCCCGAGTGGGGATGATAGTAGTGACAGGCATCCAGCCCCCCCTGAGTAGGGGTGGTGGTGGTGGCAGGCATCTAGCCCCCCCTGAGTGGGGGTGGTGGTAGTGGTAGGCATCCATCCCCCCATGAGTGGGGATGGTAGTAGTGACAGGCATCCAGCCCCCTGAGTAGGGGTGGTGGTGGTGGCAGGCATCTAGCCCCCCTGAGTGGGGATGGTAGTAGTGACAGGCATCCAGCCCCCCCTGAGTAGGGGTGGTGGTGGTGGCAGGCATCTAGCCCCCCCTGAGTGGGGGTGGTGGTAGTGGTAGGCATCCATCCCCCCATGAGTGAGGATGGTAGTAGTGACAGGCATCCAGGCACCCATGAGTTGTGGTGGTGGTAGTGGCAGGCATCCATCCCCCTAAGGGTGGGGATGGTAGTAGTGACAGGCATCCAGCCACCCCTGAGTAGGGGTGGTGGTGGTGGCAGGCATCTAGCCCCCCCTGAGTGGGGGTGGTGGTAGTGGTAGGCATCCATACCCCTAAGGGTGGGGATGGTAGTGGTGGCAGGCATCCAGGCCCCCATGAGTAGGGGTGGTGGTAGTGGTAGGGATCCAGCCCCCCCTGAGTAGTGGTGGTGGTAGTGGTAGGCATCCGTCCCCCATGAGTGGGGATGGTAGTAGTGACAGGCATCCAGCCCCCCTGAGTAGGGGTGGTGGTGGTGGCAGGCATCTAGCCCCCTGAGTGGGGGTGGTGGTAGTGGTAGGCATCCATCCCCCATGAGTGGGGATGGTAGTAGTGACAGGCATCCAGCCCCCCTGAGTAGGGGTGGTGGTGGTGGCAGGCATCTAGCCCCCATGAGTAGGGGTGGTGGTAGGGTGGTGTTGGTGGTAGGCACCATCCCCCTATGGGTGTGTATGGCATTGGTGTTGGCCATCCCACCCCTATGGTTCTGCTGTTGCTAGTGTACATTATTTGTGCATCCCTATGTGTGTGTGACATATTTCGGGTACGTGTAGTTTGTTTGTATTGTTGGTGTTTGACTTACCGTCTGCGCCGTACGCGTCCGTGCCGGTCCCGGTAATAGATGTAGAGTATAGGTAGGACCTGCGCAATGGGATTCATGCTTGGATCGTCTCGTTCGGGTTTCTCGTGTCTTCGACTCATACTCGTCGCTGGCTTGTTCGTCTCGTAGCCATGGATCGTCTTGTGGCTCGAAACGGAGCTTATGTACGGCTCGCCCGGATGCTCAAACGTGCCGGACGTAGCGACGGGTTCGGCGTGTATGGATTGCGCATCGTACTAGTCCGGCCGGAAGGTGCTGTGTATTTGCTTCCGTGCGGCTCGATTCGGCGTTCACGGATCCGGCTCGGGCGGGAACAGGAGCTGGATTGGGTGAGTACGGCTCGCTCGGAAACTGGGTTGTTATACGCCTCGTACTTGTTCGTCCGGACGAGTGTACGATTCGGTCGGGAAACACGCATTCGGCTTGTATTTTTTCCGGACGAATACTGTTAGGTGCCCTACCGGCCGAGATCGGAATCGGCCCCTTAAGGTGTGAGTCCATTAGATACAAGAGTGGTGATTGATTTACTCAAAGAGGAATTTTCTTTAGAAAGTATTTCTAATCATTTAATCACAGACGATTGTGTTCAAATTATTTCCCAATTGATTCAAGAATTTTTGAGTGGTCTCTCCATGGTGCATCTAAGGACAGCTCTGTATTCTTTACTGGCAAATGGCCTGGCAGAGTGCATGAATAAAATGGTTAAGTCATGTATTGAAAGGGCACTTGAAGTTAGATCACCTTTAGCAGAAGTGCTCTGTGAGATGTGGTAGGCTCATTGCACCACTCCTAATAGCGTAACTTGTAGATCTCTGTTGTATAGTATGAGAGAAGGGGTAGGAAGCACAAGGCTGAATTCTGCTTCGAGGATTTAACTATTGCCTGAGAGAAGATTTGAAGTAGAGCATAGAGACTTGCCGAAATTGTGGAAGAAATGCCAGTCCAGGAAAAAACAAAGGTATAATCATATAAATTGTGTGAGGCACAGGAAGTGGAGTGTGGGAGATGTTGTGCTTGTAAGAAAACCCAAGTTTGCATACAAGGGTTATTCTGCGGCTGGACAATGGGAATGTGCGGAATTTTGAAGGCTTATGAAGTGGAGTGGTGGGAAAGTTCCTGGAGATTCCAACTATGATCAAGTAGAATGTATAGTGTGTCAGTGTCACCGTGGTTGACCAGTGTTGTGGAAGCATTATGTTATGTAATGGAAACATTTTGTTATGCAATGTTTTTTGTTTAGTGTGCCATTTTTACCCTTACGTTTTATTCGGTTATTGTCCCTCATTAGTTCATCATCAATTGTTGTTTTCCTTATTGGTTGTTATTGATTTTGGCATTTTTCATATTTTTAACATTTTGTTGTTTTGTTGTGGAGAAGGGCATGTGTTATTGTTGTGGTATTCAGCTGTAGAAGTTAATGTTATGCTGCTTTTTTTAGGCAGTGTCAGAGTCCTGGAATTAAAGTCCATGGAGAGTTTTGAGTTCATTGGTTGGGACTTGGAGCTACCCTGAGAGGGTTGGTTGGTGACCTTCTGGACACCATTAAGCATTCATCTTGCACCTACTTGTATAGGTGTCTTTCTTCACAGCTGAACATAAAAGCGCTTTAGTCGGGGAGCCACTGGACAAAGTTGCAGTGAAGATTTCTACATTCGAACGTAGTCACATTTTTTGGAAGTCGAAAATCTCCACCAGGACGGCAGCAGGAGGTTGCAGCCGAAGACAGTTCCAGTAGGTCAGATACCCCTTTTGGTGCAGGGCCACTGAACAGGAATTGCTGCTGCGGAAGAACGTAGCGGGAGCAGCCGTGAAGTCAGGCCGACCGGCGAAGAACCCTGGGTGGAGAGATGAACAGATTGGTACCAGTCGTCTCTCAGTTCTCTGAGCAGTTGTTAGCCAGAAAATATGGTGGGAGCCTGTTAAGTCCCTTTGGCTCTTAACAGGAGGCCAGAAAACTAGCCCTTGGAGTCACTCTGGTAGTTCTGGGCTCAAGTGAAGAAGCAGAGCTCGAACAGCAGAGCTGGCTTCTAAGGGTTCAAGGCAGGCCCCACGCAGCAGAGCAGTCCTTCCAGGTGCAGCAAAGCAGTCTTGTGGAGTATGCAGCAGGCATTCTTCTGAGAGTCCTTCCACAGGCCCAGTACATAAACTGAAGAGTGGATCTGAAGGCCCTATTTTTATACCTGGTGCCTTCTTAGGAGAAGTTTCTAGAGGTTTCCTTTGAAGTCCTAGAAGGTTCCTGACTTCCCTGCCCTGGCTTCAAAGCTGGCTGCAAGAAAAATGCAGTGGTGCAAGCCCTTTGTGTGAAGGCAGAGCACAGCCTATACAGTTGCAAGTGGGGCTGTGCCCAACTCAGTCCCTCCATTCTTCCAGCAGCCAGCCCATTCTGTCACTAAACCCTCTGTTATGTTTCTGTCTGGGAGGAATTAACAAATTCCTAACTGCCAACTACACTCAGTCATGTGACCCAGGGGAGGCTGCAGGCACCAAATGGCAAAGGGAAGGACAATGTCAACTTTCTAAAAGTGCCATTTTCAAAATTGTACTCTAAAATCCGACTTTACCATTAAAGAGGATTTTTAATTCCAATTTCATAGATATCAAACATGAAATACGCATTTGCCCCATTCAAAAGATAGCACTTATTAAATGTAATAAGGCAACCTAATGTTATCCTATTAGACAGGTAGGCCTCACAGTAGTGAAAAATGAATTTAGGAGTTTTCACTACCATGACATGTAAAACTTAAAGGTATATGTTCAACCTTTTAATTACAATGCACCCTTCACTTTGGGCCACCTATGGCCTACCATAGGGCTGACATATTGTTCCTTTATTGCACTCATACACAGCAGCAACAATAAAACACTGCATTAGAATCAGAACATTAAACATTCTGTAACTTCCCTGAATATGCATATAAGCTTAGAACCCACAGCCATCTTCCTTCTTTTTGCTGCGAAATAACTCAAATGTTCAAATCAACCTCGTAGAAATTAACTCACAAATGTTTGTTTCTCCATGTTCATCTTCCATAGTATCAACAACTTATCCTCTTTCCATACTGTTTGGTATTTTCCTAACTTTGACCTGAAAAACAAAATCCAAACATATCAATTGGGTGGGAAAATATGGAAGGGATAATATTAGCCTCTATGTCTTTAATAAAATCTTGATTTTCTACCTGTTAAAACTGTGGAAAATCTGCATTTTATGACAAGGCTCAGGGGCAAATATTATGCATGTTCAAAGCCCATCCATGATAATATCTACAGCATTCTCCACAGGTTTAAAATAAAATTACTTAAACTTTGAATCATTTGACCAATCTGCTGTTTTCATAATACCGCTAAGACTGCTGCCCACCATGAAAGCCTTACTTGCCATTGCCCCTTTAGCTGAATGTGCTCCAAACCAACTCACATCAATCCCTGCCTCCCTTTATTACTTCCTTAACGCCCCTAGCTAAAGTTGGAGTTGATACTGCATGATGTGGCTGTCTAAATGAAATCAATAACTGAGAATTTCCAGCTATTATCAATTCTAAAGTTCTCTTCTCATATTCCTTCAAATATCTAACCACACATAAATCCTTATAGTCATCCATCCTAGAATAAAAGATTGTCTGTGGCATAGTCTTTGTGCGCTTTCTTACATAAAAATATACACCCTCTGGTTGGTAACATCCTGAAGACACCTCCAAAGCCCTTATGTTTGACACTCTCCGGAAAGAAACAACGCAAAGTAATATAGCCATTTTCCAAGATAACAACTTTAATGAAAGTGATTCATTACTCCCCTAATTCACGGTCTCTTTCAATACCAATGTCATAGCCCATGAAAATAAATACTTTGCTATCGGATGCACCTCCACAAGAATATTCTTAACTATCCTTCTCACCAAAGCATGCTGCCCTGCAAGTACTCCGTGTATCAAAACATTACTTGCTGAAATCGTCGACCTACTCAAGTTGACTGTACTATAAGTGAAACCTTCCTTAAAGACGTTTGTCAAATACCTCAACTACAGATGCTGACATGGAATCTACTCCATCTACTCCATGCTGCCCTGTATGCCTTCATTGTGCCTGTGCCATTGATGAGTTTTGAAGCTTCTGTTGATAATCCTGACACTTGCCAAATACTCCTGAAATCATCCAACCCATCAACACTAACTGACCTGTTTCTATTAACTCGTGGCTTCCTCCCTGAGTATCCAACAACAACTGCGGAAAACATGCTCAAATAACAGGAAAAAATACAATCAGCGTTTACCATACAATGAAAAACAAAATTCAACCTCTGCCCAAACTACCAATGAAATTAAACTTTAAAATAGTTAATAATAGAAAAACGTTCCCAATTAAAACACAGTATGAAAAGAAAGGGTAATAAAACCCTACACTTACAAAGGAAGTCCCACTTTAAAAAAATAACTCAAACTGATTTTAGCAACATTTTTCTACTGAATCCTGGATGCTGGTTATTCCCGATTTTGGAGCCGAAGTGTTCTGTAGACAGTAGGGCATCCATAACAAAATGTAATCCATTAAAAATTCCTTAAATATCTAGCACAAAAAATGCAAAAACACAATTTAAAAATATTTTCCATTCTATACAACCAAATAAAATCAATGGAAGCCATCCAAAACCTGAATCAACATTAAAAGAACGATATCTGCCCCAAAACCACCACAAAAACAAGAAAAAATAAAATAAACTATTGGTTAAAAAATCGAAACTATTTTTTCTTGCATGAAAACAGCACACACCATCCAAAAACAGAATCTTGACTTAAAATAGAAAATCTGTAAAAGTTGTAAAAGAAAAGACATGAAAACTCACCTTCAAAACAAACATATCCAACGTAAACACTAAGAAATAAAAATAGCTAAAATTAGGGGTAAGGGGAACTCACGGAGTTTCAGTCCACGGATTGCCGCTGAGTTACATGGGAAAACTTTGAGAGATTCCGTGGAGTTCCATGAATGGGCGAAAATTGTCACGTTGCGCTCCTAGCGCTGATTATTAGCACAGGGAGCTTTTTCTGTGCTGCAAAATTAGCTCAAACAGCACCACTCACACGCCAGAGGGCGCTGCTTCATTGCTGCTGCTTGAATACATTTCCTACTTGAGTGGCACTTTTCTCACCGCGCACGGTTGCGACCGCCAACTTACGAGCTATGCGCAAGAAAACGCCATGTGGTTGGCTGTATTTGGCCAGAACTCCACGTTACATGTGTAACGCGGAGTGGCCAAAACTCCGCCAACTCCACCGGCGGAGCAGAATTTATTGCCCACCCCTAGTTAAAATATAACATAAAATCTAACTTTAAAATACATACACTATAAATTAGATTTAGGCTGAGTGGACGCACCTCAAACAACTATAGGAGGAACCCACACTAACTATAAATTAAAAGCACAAACACATTAAAATTGTAACCTAACTAACAATATGAAAATAGCTTCATATTCAACTAACCTTTATCGAAGAACAACAGTGAGGAACTCTAACCTTTAAAGTCACTAGCTTCCAAAAGTGATGAAAATAGACTACAAAATAAACAAACGGTAAACAAATGGTGGCATAATGGAAATGTAAAAAAGACATTCTTACAAGGCAAAACAATGGGATAAATATAAATAATGTATTTATTGTAAAAAAAAATAAAAACATATGAAAAATATTATTATATGCAAAACATTGGTTATGCTGGTTAGTTTGGAGTTATTTTGGTTTTATTTCCTTTTGTCATTATGTAAACTGTACCATTTTTTCACAGTTCATTATAACCAGTTTATTGAAGTTCATACATGTTTTATATTTGAGTATACTTTAAAAAAATGTAATCTAAGGTAATATATCTAATCAGTTTTTACATTGAATGTAATCAGAACTATGAAAACCATTCCATAACTCTGAAGGTAGTTGTTTAATAAACTATATACAATATGTCAGAGTGTGGGACACAATTACTATATCAACTTGTGTTGCATTGCAGCTCAGCAGAAATATCGAGTTTCATTCCAAAATAGAGAGTGGGAATACAGAGTGTTAACAGGCATATCAGGTAAAATACCAGCAGGTAATTATCAAAGACAAGAATGAGGACAAACAAAAGTACTTCTATTGTCTTTAGTATCCACACTCCTGTACTTCCCATTAAGCCCAGCTGTACAACTAGGCAGCGTGATAATATCCAGTCTCTGTTTCTCTCGCGTTTCCCATTCCACATTCCCTGGATCTATGTCTAACCTGCATGTTGTTAATGTAAGGTTAGTTGTGAGCTCAGAGTACTGTGGAAGCAATTATTGCTCCGTTGGATCTGGGTTGCATAGTTAGTGCAGCTTCTCACTCATAAATGTCTATTTATAGATATTGTTTGAATTGCAGGGATATATTTTACACAAAGGGAAATCTATGTGCAGACTTCTCCACACATGTAGATTTCTGCCTGTGGCTAGGTGAAGATCATAGCCCAGATGCTATTCAACAGTTCCAGGCAGAAATCTCCACCTAGCAGTGGTTTGATTTACAAATGCCCATCTCTTTTCCCCTCTTCTTATATTAGGATTTAGACCATCCAGTCATAGAAATGATGTCCATAAAGGTATTACTAATAACTTTACAGTTGTATTTCTACTGTACACTTGTTGAGGGAGTTCTCTACCCCAGTGCAGGAAAGTGCCATCATCCCGGTGGAGAATTCAGAATGGAAGATAATAGGGAAACATCCTACACATGATCCAAATCTCACACATAACAGACATTAAAACTGCAATCACATAAATATACTCACACCCTAGACTCTGTCTTCGTCCCTGTGTCTACTTCACTAACAGGACACCACTCAACACCTACAGATTTCAAGCTGCAGCCCGCCCCATTCAATAAGAAGAGGAAATTCAGTGAGGAGGAGACAGACCTTGTAGTTATCCTTGTAGTTGATAACTTCAAGGACCTAAATGGTATGCCTCCATACTCCCTTAGTGGAGAGGTGAAGGCAGCAAGTAACATGATTTGACTATGTCAATGGCTGGGTGGTGAAGGCATGCATCATGGCGCACGTCAGGAAAAACTGGCAGAATGAGAGGAGGCAGGTAGCAAATGGAATTCCTGGTGGTGGATCTATATCCCGTAGTCTTACCCACCTTGAAGAGTGTGTCCTCACTACCATTCACCATAGACTTCTAAATGACCTGCCTATTCCAGGGAACCCCAGGTAAGAACTCAACACACCGCTCTTACAACTAGTTCTTATGTCACCACTCATGCCACTATTCTCCACCACACTTCACACATGACATATGCAGATTTCACACCAATGTCCCTCAAACACAGCATATCACATCCTCCTTTCCAAAGAGTCTTAAAATTGTATGCAATCCACCCTCCCTTTCTGACATATATCCCCCATATCTAATTCATTATCAGCTTGAGCTGGAGAACTTGTAAATTTGGCTTAGTGATAAACTGGTGCATTTGGCTGGTAATGTATGTCAGTACCCATCAGAAAAATTGTGATTAGTTTGCCTGTGGGTTAGCCATCGTGTCTCCATTGACGCTTTGGAAAGGTCCAGTGGGAAGGTAGTGTAGTTCAGCCATAATTTTGACATTTGCAGGTATGGCCTGAGAGCAAGCTACAGGTGAAGTGAGCTCCTGATCCCAGTCTGCAACCAAGCCAAGGGTCATATCAGGTGAGAAGCAGTATCTAGCAGTGCCTGCTTCCTTGGATATGCTAACGATGTTGATCCCCTGCTCTGATTCTTCTTTCTCATCCTCAGATAATTGGTTCTCAAAGTGAGGGACAAGGCAACAAAGATACTCACCAATATGGTGAAACATATGTTTTTCTTGTCTATCATGCTTTCCTATATGGGTCAGTTGTGCATGAGTGCTTATTGTTGTAATGAGTTTCACCTGTTGTTGTTTGTGGCAGAGCCCTGACTGTTTTGATTGATGTGGCAGATCCCTGACTGTTCACCCTCTTGCTTCCTTACAGTAGCAAAGCAAACACAAGGAGATGATGGACAGAGCGCTGAAACTTATCAGACACTCACCCCCAGTCACAGATCTGGGTTGAATCCATCATTATTCTTTAGCTCACTTCGCCACCCCGGTTCAGACCCAGCTATATGCAAATCAGTCTTGACCCTGTGCCTCATGGGAACAGTCCAGCCCGAACTGCCAAGGCAGGTCTTCCCTGGACAGGAAACAAGCATCCTGGGACCGGTTTCAGGGTAACACCCCTCATCAGCCAGGCTAGCTTGAATCCCGTGGCAAAGTGAGCAAGGGACCCACGTCTGGGCATACCCTGCTAACTTAGGGAGAACAAAGCAGACACAAGATGATGGACGGAGCGCTGAAACTTTGCAGACACTCACCCCCAGTCACAGATCTGGGTTGAATACATCATCGTACTTTAGCTAACTTCGCCCCCGCAGTTCAGACCCAGCTATATGCAAATCAGTCTTGACTCTGTGCCTCATGGGAACAATCCAGCCTGAACTGCCAAGCCAGGTTTTCCTTGGACCAGAAACAAGCATCTTGGGACCGGTTTCGGGGTAACACCCTGTGGTGTTCTGCTTTTTTGAATTATTATTATTGTAAACCTATTTAGGCTCTGCTATTTCGTATCATATGGTATAGAATGTAGGGCACTCTGTTGGTGCTTGTATTAACTGTTATGTAGTAGTTAGAATGCTGTGGACAGTGGACTGGAACACCTGTTCAGTTGGTGCTGATCCTCTGGGCCCTTTGGTTTTGTATGCTGTTACTTGTCTTCACTAAAACTTCAAGAAAACTACATTGGCTATTGGCTTCATCACTACAATTATGGTGACAAGCATGGGATGAGGACTCGAACTCGGCAAGTCTCACTGTCTTTAAGCTGTTATTATTTCTCAAATAAGATACTGTTTTCATTTGTCCACTTAAAGGCTCAGGGATCTATATTTTTTTTTATTTCCACTTTACTACGCCATCAACTCATCATCGGTTCAGCGCTCCAGTTACTAGACACTTACTTTACATTTTTTGTGTCTACTTACTCTGCGTTATTTAAAGAAGAGGCCTGGAACATTTGTACTGGCCGTTCCTGCTCGAGCGTCAGCATCTCGAGCCCTGTATCCTGGAAGCGCGAGTCGGATCATCCTCGTGCCCTGTGTTCCACCGCTCCCATAGAAATGCCTCCGCTTGTTTCCATGACGTGTGCTCAGCCTGCAGCAGATTTCATCGATTCCTGTGTTGGCCGTGGGAGATCGCTCCGGCCGTTTCAATTGCAGGATATTTCTGTCTCTTCTTATTCCGCGCAGATTGCTTTGGCCGCTGTGATCTGTGTCTTGGCTATGACACGTTATTACTGTTCTCTGATTCTGCACATGCGCATGACATCTACCTAAGATCTAGCACGCTAATCTCGGATTCCACATACGTTCTTCCTGCCGTGTCATACCTTCACCAGCAGTTACTTTGTTATATCGTTTGGCACAAGTAACGCGGATTCGGTGATCCGCACACTAGTGTTTTATTTTTATTTTTTTGGGCTGTTTTTCTTTACTCCACCTTCTTGTTATGTGCTAACACAGTGATTGGCACACCTGTCTACTGTGATTTACTCTACAATGTTTTAGTTTTAATTTTTGTGCTAAGACACAGTGATTGGCACACCTCATTACAGTGACTAAATTTTCAAGAATCCAGAGCAGTTAAACTATAACAATTCCATCTTACTGATCAATTTATTATTTTTGAATTAATTTTCTTTTCATTTTTTTTATTGTCCTTGTCACCATGCAAACTGTAACACCCCCTAGTAATTTTTTACAAGAACCTGGCGAACCTCCACTAAAGTGGCAGCTATGGTTTAGATCGTTTAACACGTATTTGGGGGCAATTGACGGTCTGAAATTTAAACCAGATAGGAAACTTAGTCTACTTTACTATTATTTAGGGATTGAAGGTCAAAATGTATTTGATCACTTACCAGAATATACTGGTCAAGACAGTGAGGATATGGATGAATACCAATTAGAGGTGAAACAATTGAGCACATATTTTGAGGGCAAAGTTAATTTGGTGGTGCACAGACACAAATTCTTCACTCGTGTTCAGGGTTGAAACGAATTCATTGACACTTACGTCACTTTTTTGAAAACACTAGCCAGTTATTGTGACTTTGAGGACTTTACGTCTCAATCAATTAGAGATCAAATAGTTTGTGGATGCTACTCAAAGAAAATTCAGCAAAAGTTATTATCATGCACGAATCCGTCTTTAGATGAATCCATCGACAGAGCTAAAAGTATTGAACGTTCAGAATTAGATTCCAAACAGTTAGAAACCAACACCCCTATTACAGCTGTAGGAAGTGTTACATTTTCTTGTAACAGTTCTCTTACGCCTAATGTCAGCGATGTTGAGCAGAAGAAAGGAAAATAATTAGTTGATACTAATGCTAGAGGTGAAAACAATGTAGCATCTGGACGTACTTATTCTGGTTTGCAGATGTGGTTCTACATCTCATTTGTCGAATTACAAAAATTGTCCAGCCACTGCACAAGAATGTTGGAAGTGTAGGAAAGTGGGCCACTTTGGAAAGGTATGTAGGGGTGGCAGACGTGTTCCTGTTAGGAGCATTCAAGAGCATGTTCAAGATTAAAAAGACTACAGCTAGACTTGCAAGGTTAGCAACTAGGTTGTTAGAATTCAATTTTTCTGTACATTATATTGCTGGTGGCAAGAATGTTAAAGCTGATTTTTTATCTAGACTTCCGGTGGAGGATATAAATTTGAATTCAGAGGAGCAAGAGGACATTGAAGAATGTATAATTGCTAATGTGGATGATACTGTGATCTGTCCCAACATGGAAGTGTGGCAAGATGTTTTGACTAACGATCCCATCTTGAAACAAGTTATGGAATTTGTGGTTAAGGGCTGGCCTAAAGAGAAATCTTTGGTGTCTGAATTACAACCTTATTGCAAGATTGCTGATGAACTTTTTATTGAAAATACTTTACTGGTGAGGGGAGGTAAACTAGTTCCCCCAAATCATTTTAAACAAAGAATAATGGAAACGGCCCATACTGGTCATTTAAGAATGACTGCCACCAAATGCAGAATCAGGAATGATTTTTGGAAGGAGTGCCTGAGGAATTGTTGACAGATAATGGTGTGCAATTTACATCTTCCAGTATGCAAGAATTTTTTAACAAAGTTAGGGGTGAAACATCTACGCACTCCACTTTATCACCCGCAGTCTAATGGAAAAGTTGAGAGGTTTAACAGGGTTTTAGTTGAATGTATACAGAGTACAGTTAAAGTAAGAGGAGACTGTGAGACAGCAGTAAGACAGGTGGTTTGGGCATATAGAACTACCCCACATTCTGTGCCTGGTGCGGTACCATTTGAATTAATGAGGGGAAGAAAAGCTGTTTCTTCTCTTAATCCATTTTGGAAAATAAGAGCACTTGGAGGCGATTGTAATGTGTCACATGAGTCCTGAAAAGCAAAGTGTACCAGTGACTATATTAATCGTGAAAAGTATGAAAAGGAAAGGATTCTAAAGAAAAGAAAAGAAGCAAAGTTTTCGGTGGGTGAGTTTGTTCGGGTCAAATACCCGTTGTTATTGCAAAAAGGGAAGTCTAAATTCAGAGAGCCCACCTGTATTCTTGACATTAAAGGTCACGCTGTGAAACTTAACAATGGACAGTGGTGGAATATGTCTCGCTTAGCCAAAGTCAGACAGTGTAATCTTGATTCAAGTTCACAAAAATGAGCTCTAGTGTTCAAGGTGTACGAAGAAGTTTCAGAACAGGAAGAATTCCTAAGAAATTTTATGACTAATTCTTTTTTTTTTTTATCTCTATTTCCTTTTTCTTTCAAAAGAGGGGAGATATGTGGTGTTCTGCTATTTTGAATTATTATTATTGTAAACCTATTTTAGGCTCTGCTATTTCGTATCATATGGTAGAGAATGTAGGGCACTCTGTTGGTGCTTGTATTAACTGTTATGTAGTAGTTAGAATGCTGTGAACAGTGGATTGGAACACCTGTTCAGTTGGTGCTGATCCTCTGGGCCCTTTGGTTTTGTATGCTGTTACTCGTCTTCATTAAAACTTCAAGAAAACTACGTTGGCTATTGGCTTCATCACTACACACCTCTCATCAGCCAGGCTAGCTTGAATCCAGTGGCAAAGTGAGCAAGGGACCCACGACTGGGCATACCCTGACAACTTAGGGTGAACAAAGCAAACACAAGGAGATGATGCATGGAGCTCTGAAACTTATCAGACACTTGCCCCCAGTCACAGATCTTGGTTGAATCCATCATCGAGCTTTAGCTCACTTCGCCACCCCAGTTATAAGCAAAACAGTCTTGATCCTGAGCCTCATGGGAACAGTCCAGCCCGAACTGCCAAGCCAGGTCTTCCCTGGACCGGAAAGAAGCATCCTGGGACCGGTTTCGGGGTAACATCCCTCATCAGCCAGGCTAGCTTGAATCCAGTGGCAAAGTGAGCAAGGGATCCACATCTGGGCATACTCTGCCAACTGGATTCAAGCTAGCCATCAGCCAGGCTAGCTTGAATCCAGTGGCAAAGTGAGCAAGGGACCCACGACTGGCACACCCTGCCAACTTAGGGCGAACAAAGCAAACACAAGGAGATGATGGACAGAGCGCTGAAACTTATCAGACACTCCCCCCCCAGTCACACATCTGGGTTGAATCCATCATCGTTCTTTAGCTCACTTCGCCACCCCTGTTCAGACCCAGCTATTTGCAAATCAGTCTTAAGCCTGTGCCTCATGGGAACACTCCAGCCTGAACTGCCAAGCCAGGTCTTTCCTGGACCGGCAACAAGCATCCTGGGACCGGTTTCAGGGTAACACCCCTCATCAGCCAGGCTAGCTTGAATCCAGTGGCAAAGTGAGCAAGGGACCCACATCTGGGCATATCCTGCCATCTTAGGGCGAACAAAGCAAACACAAGGAGATGATGGACGGAGCGCTGAAACTTATCAGACACTCAGTTGTTGTTTGTGGCAGAGCCCTGACTGTTCACTGTCTTGCTTCCTTACAGTAGCAGGCGTGTTATGTGTGCTTTGAGCCTTTTTGGAATGGATGTTTTATTTAACTAGCAGCTAAATTGAAGGTTGTGTTCATTTATTAAAACTATATTTCATATAAATAATATATAATTTATTAAAAAATATTTGAAACATTCTAAAGCAGTGCTTCCCAAACTTTTTAGAACATACCCCAATTTTCAGAATGACAACTTTTCACGGCCCTCTTAGCTTTAATGCACATGTGGCGGGCGATTTCTAATGTAATTAAAGCATTTTGTGGTAGTGTGCTGCTCGTATTTACAGACAGCATATTTTCCATTGAAATGGCTACTAAATTGTACATATATTATGCAGAGAGAGGGAAAAGGAGCGTGATCAAGGTCCAGTATCCATGCTCCTTCGAAAGTTAACATGTATCATAAAAAAAGGGGGGGTCCTTGTTCCTATGTGGTAAAGGGTTTAAGGAAGGTTGGTATAAGTAGCAGTGAGGGGGATCTTCCTAAATAGGAAGTGATGCCCTCACACACCGATGTGGGTGTCATGCTTCATCATTGGGCTTTTTGCTCCTCATGGGGCTGGCGCTGCAATGCCCCATGGGCCCGCAAGAGGGCTCTTGGTCAGAGATCTTTTGTATAAAACAGCCGTGATGATGCGTGCATGTATGTGGAGCTGATAAGTAGATGTGCCAGTGAACTAAAACTACCTGAAGGGTATCCAGGAATAAATTTATTCTGGGGTCCCTTCTGTAGGGTTCAAAAGAAGTACGACTGTCCGGTGTGTGATGTGTAACAACTATTTAGTTTTACTCAGTCAGGTCGACATGTTTCACGCCCGGGTGGCCCAGGAGAGATCCGCGGCACTTCTTCAGGACCAGAAGAAGATAAAGACCATACCCTTAATAAGGGAGCGCGTCAAAGTGCAATCATATGTAACATTCCCTAGTGGTTACGCATATGATCAAGAAAGTGGTACTGCGATTGTCAACAATCTCCTTTTCATAATACATGGTGAGGTCACTTTAATACATGGATACAGGTGGCACCCGATGTTGGCAGAACTGTATATAATGCATATAGACTGCAGTATGACACTGCACAATGCGACAAAATGTTGTGGCCAGGTTCCACTGTGACTGCACTAATCATGACACATAATTTATTCTGTGGTTCCCCTTTTTTCCCCCCTTTTTTTCTCTCTACTTTTATTCTTTGGGTTGGATTATGAAACATGATAGGCTGAGCATACAACAGGTACTTTCTTGATCAAATACAAAAGATCTAAGACCAAAAGCCGTCTTGCGGGGCCCGTGGGGTATTGCAGCGCCGGACCCACGAGGAGCAAAAAGCCTGATGATGAAGCATGACACCCACATGGGTATGTGAGAGTGTTGTATTCCGCTTTAGGTGTCCGTATATAGGTTTTCCTGAATCATGTCCTTATATAGGCACAATTCGCATTGCCCTTATATAGGCATAGAATCCCTGTCCTTATTTAGGCATTAACCGTGCACTCCAAATACAGGCATGGTCACCGACATCCGTCCACCCTAACGTCACAACGAGTTCTTAGAAACCAGACCCTTAAGCTTCAGGAGTTCCCCTAGCACAGGACTATTGATTTCTCCAAGAACTCATCTATTATGTATGAACCGTTATACCTTAAGGGTTCATTCCTGACGTCTTCCTCTGTCCGACTTCACGTCAATGCTAACATTCCAAGACACCTACCAGGTATAAATATACCTTCCCTTGCCCAAGCAAGTTAGAGGAGACCTCGACTTCAGAGGAGCCCGTATCCCGGCCTGACGCACTGAGAAGACGCTGTCATTCCTGCACGTAGACGAATCCAGCTTCCAGTGTTCTGACTCCCTTCGCGGGGTGTTAGAGTTCCAGATCCGGCAAGAGATTCCCACCTCTCTCATTCTCAAGGTATGGAGCTGACTAGAACCTAGAGGGACTCTTGGCATACCATACTTGGCATACTATACTTAACATACTCTTAGTATACCAGACTAGAGAATACTCCACCTACTTCTACCTTTCCCTACACCTAGATTAGGTTAGGTACATTGGGGTAGAACTAGCTTAGAGACACATCGTATGAGTACTCGCATTTTTAGCTCATGTTATTTATGTACGTGAATATATGCTAAAAGATAATGCTAGCGCAGTATTATTTATTTCTACTGCTTACGCTGTACATTATTTATCTTGCATACTGTCTTGTGATCATAACAGCACATATCTCTTACACGAGAAACAAGACTGTTCAATAAAACCCTTTTATTGAACCGCCCGTCTTTCCTTTCTGTGTAACTCTGTAGAAACTAAGCATGCACGATTGACTGAGTGAAACTGTTATCTATTGTTTCCACGATTCTGAGACGTGTTCCGATTCTAAAGGGAAACAAAGTAGTCATGTTTTTCGGTTGCCAGAAACTACTCCCTTCTTGTTCTCAAGGAGTTTCTAGTGGCCTCTGAGCTAGCTGGCACAAGCAATTAAGTTTAATATACTCGATAGGGACATACCGACCTCAGTCCTATGTCAAGCCTATAGGTTATATTATTCCAATGCGCAGAGCCTATTAGGGAAATAGGAACTACACTACATGGCGCCCAATGTTTGGTAAGGCAGTAATTTAACGCTAGATACTGAGTTACTCAGTCGTGCTTTTCTCAGAGACCCCTAATCACATACTCCATAAGACGTCTGGAGTGGGTAGGGTTAAAATATCCGCCAAAAGCTAATTAGGGAAGCACCCTATATATTAGTTGTTTGGTTTGTTCAACGTTGAAGGATACAGTGTTCCAAAATATTGTGCACCTTATCTTTTGTTTCCTTGAAACTTGTTCTACCTTTTTCAAAAAACAAAATGTCCGTAAACGGGGACGATGCCACCAACACCGGTGGAGCTGCGGCTCAACCAGTCATAACAGCTTTTAACTCTACAGGTTTAATTGAAACCGAGGAGGGTGTTATAGACATCCATCCAAACTTAGGAAGAGCCATCACTCTAAAACTTATAAAACATGGCCTACCACCAAGAAGCGGTAGAGCAGTTTTCGTGATAGAGGCACACAAATCTTTTCAGACAGAGGTATTCTATTCATGGATAGTATTCCCAGAATCAAATACAGTTACAAGACTGTTTCACTTCTACAAAGAAGATGAACCACCAGAGGAATATATTCCTTTCGAGGATATTGAAATTCCACTAACATACCAGGAGCATCAGCTCTGGTTTAAAGGCGCCCTAAAACATCACAGAAACATTACCAGGCTCGGTCCACTAGGTAGACCAGGAGCAACATGGCCGATTCTAGCCGGCTATACTCCTCATCCTGACCTCGATATAATGTCAGACGAGGAACTACTTACTCAACTTACAGAGTTGATAAAAATCTACAGACAATTAGTCCAATATGTCATGCGGACATTTACAGTCCAACCACCATTAACCATTCCAAATCAAACTCCTCAACAGGGGAATACACTAAACATTACACCACAGACTCTATACGCAGTCATGGGAAAAATGCCCACAAAACGTGAACAAATTCCATTCTGGATAGCTCAAAAAATTACTCAAATAGAAGCAGTATTTCCAAATACTAGCCCTTATGAGAAACACAGAAACCTAACAATCTGTTTACCAATGGGGATCACACCACAACTGGAAGACTGCACCACTTGGGGCTCAGTCTTTGCTGACATCTATACTAAAACACATGGTGTTCCGTCAATTGCAGTAATAACAGATGTCCTGAAACAAATTCAAAACGAATACAGGGCAGAGCCTGCTCTGAATTTAGGTATGAAATTACTGAAAAATTTCGACCAGGTCTCAACAATAATATTATCTAATATTAAAGGGGAGGCAGCAGCAGTGGCGATCCGCCAACGATTAAGGGAATTCGATGTTACAGAACATCAAACAGAACTACCCAGAATAATAGAACAATCTTATGCAGAATTAGGCAGAGATAGTTTGGGTGGAAGACCATTGAAGCCGAAACTATCTGAAAGTCCTGAGAAGGACTCTATTAAACAAACTCCTACATCTTCTAAAAAGAAGTGGGAAACTAACAAACAAAATTCAAACAAGATACGTTCTCAATCCCGAGGTAGGTCTCCTCAAAAGGAGCACTCGGAAAGGAGGTGTAACCTCAGGAATAGGGATAATTTAAAAAAGCCTGACAGGTATCAAGATACTGATACACGTTCCTCTCGTACCTTTCAGATCTCGTCACAGACATCGGAAAGAAGAGGACGGTCAGAACATAGAGAAGAACGCGTGAAATCGAAAGACGACAAACACGTTCCGAAAAATAAATCAAAACCTCAATTCTCAAAAAGAAGGTAGCAGGTCTGAAGGTCAGACATGCCGAGGATACTGAGAACACAACTCAAGAACGGAGAATGGGCTCAGACAATGCTGGACAGTGCAGCAGAAGTCACAATAGCTCGCCAGAACCTGAAGGAACTTCTGGAGATAGTGGACTTGAATGAGTACATTACAGTTGAGACTGTAGACACCAGGGTTAGTACTCCACAAAAGTTATATGAAATAACACTCCGGATGGAGGGAGACATACCTAGACAGGTGAAAGCACACTTTTGGGAAAGCTTTCAAGGGGCTATGACATACTTCTAGCAGAAAAAGACTGGCCACCACAATTTGTGAGGGAGTGCCCACATGGTGAAGACATTATTATGCCTGCCTTCTCCAACCATATTCCAATTCACCTAAAATATACTTATGCCAGGAAATGGGCAGTAGCCCAGGCCCCAGCATTATACAAAAATCATGTAGGATGGGATGAGGACTCGCCTCACCATAAAATACATCTAAAAATGAACCTACTGCACAGAGGCAGTACCCAATAAAGCAAGAAGCTAAAAAACAGGTCAGGGAGATCTTAGATCAACTTGAATACCAAGGGGTGATTGAAACATGCACCTCTTCAATGAACAATCCTTTGTTTCCTGTCTCCAAACCAGACAATACATATCGTCTAGTTTTGGATTACAGACACTTAAACACTTGTTCTAAAACTTTTGCGGTGCAAAATGCACACAGTACAGCATTAATGAATAACATTGTGCGTAAAAAATATAAAACCACATTGGATATCTCAAATGGTTTCTTTTGTCAAAATATAGCACCTGGAAGCAGGTACTTAACAGCTTTCTGAATAATGGGGACCCAGCGTCAACTTTGTCGACTCCCACAAGGGTTCAAGAACAGCCCGGGGTTATTCTCAGCGAGAGTAACGGAGTTACTACAAATTTATGACAATGAGGCATTGTCATATGTCGATGACATCTATCTGACAGACGATGACCTGGACAAACACTTGAACAGGGTGAGCACCATTATACTGGGCTTCGCCTCTGAGGGCTATAAATTCAACTTCAAAAAGTCCAGAATTGCCCATCTCAATGTCCTCTTTTTAGGATATGAGCTTTCAAGTGAAGGCAAGAGCTTGGCAGCTAACTTTTTAGAAAGGTGTGCGCTGCTCCAACCTCCTAAAACGCTGAAAAATTTACAATCCATCCTGGGTTTCCTAAATTTTGGAAGAACTTACATTCTAAATTATGCAGAAAGGGTTAAACCTCTCTACGCACTAATCAAACCTGATTTTTCAATCAAAAATTGGACACATGAACACACAGAAATCTTGCGTTCACTCCAAGCTAACATGTTAGCAACAAATCACTTACAAACACGCGTAAGTCAACGAAACTTAGTGATCTGAATAATGCGGTGAAAAAGTACCAATTGCATACAAATCACATTTGTATACACAAGCAGAAATGCGCTTCACTTCAACTGATAAAATACTGACAGCAGTTCAAACCGCTGTAGCGAAAGAAAGAGCTCTAGCCCAAGGGAAACGCATTATTGTCGTAACCCCAGTACCGGCCTTAGAGGTGGTAACAAAAGCAAGCATCCCAAATGCTAAAGCATTACATCCTATATGGATACAATGGGTTAATTCTCTTGCTGCAACAGATGTTGAATATGTTTTTGATCCTGATTTAAAAACACAAGCGTTCCTGCAATATGAACATGAATGTACTGAGATTCTGCCTCTCGATCAGTATGAATTCATAATTTACACTGACGGATCCGCACAACCCGCAACAGGGAGTAAGCAAGCTTACAGTGCAGCGTGTGCAATCGTTAAAGGTCGCATGCGAGATGGTATCTTCAGACCTATGGTCACTAAAACCCAATCTCTAGGAGATTGCACAGCTCAGCGAGCTGAACTACAAGCATTCAAACTGGCACTTGAAAGTACAGATCGAGAATTCCCCACACTAATAGTGTGTGATTCTTTCTACTGTGTGCAGTCGTATAAAGAATATATACAAACTTGGCTTGAAAATGGGTTTAAAGTTGCAAAAGGTGGCACAATAAAGCATAAAACGCTTTGGAACAAGTAGTTCAGTTAAAAAACGAACTACCAAAGGCTCACGTGATACACACACTGAGTAATCAACGTGATGGCGTTCACGTTGCAGGGAATTCATTGGCTGACGAAGCCGCAAAGGGGGCTGTTCAGACGGCTTCCATAGCTGCGATCACTCGTTCAAAAACGAGAATAGACAGTGAGATAATGTTGGCTGTCAATGCCACGAGCAAAGGCAGTGGTGCAGTGTTACCAAAAAAGTTTCCACTCAAGTACTCTTATGTAATTGATGCGAACAACGTTCCTTTTGCTCGAATCCCTGGAGTGGGGGATAGGGTAATTCCAAACAAGGAACGACGATTAGGACTAATCCTAGCAGCACATGAAGGGATAGCCTCTGCCCATGCAGGTATTTCTGCAACAGTATCTTTACTGAAACAAAGATATTGGTGGCCTGGCATTAGGAAACAGACCAAGAACTATGTTCTGGAATGTGACATATGCCAACAGATGAAAGTCTCCACAGTGAAACGTCCTGCGCAGACACCCCTGTTAATTTCAGACAAACCATTAGCTTGTGTTTACCTGGACCACTGCGGTCCCTTGCAAAGGGACGGTAACTATAAATATATCATGGTCGCAGTGGATTCTTGCTCTAGGTTCTAATGGATATGGCCTCAGCGCTTGGCTGATGCTCGAACTGTTATAAAAGATTTGCGAGTCTTTATCGGCACATACGCAATAGGCACGCTACATTCTGACCAGGGCCATGCGTTTAGCTCTCGAGCTTACAAAGAAGCCATGTCCAGTCTGGGCATTGCATTGCGGTACTCCTCTTCATTTCATCCTGAGGGAAATTCTGTTGTGGAAAGGAAAAACCGGGACATAAAGCAGTCTATAACATCTAGGGTTTTAGGCTCGGGTGATGGGTGGGTCAAACATCTTTATGGGGTCCAACGCTCATTAAACAAGTTGCCAAGAAGTTCTCTAGGGGGGGTCACTCCATATGAGGTCCTATTTGGGACAAGAATGTGTGTGCCAGATCTAGAATGTAGTGGCACAGTGGTGGAAAATAAACCCTTTGATATCAAAGATCGTTTGGCTGTTTTACAGGATCTAAATGAACTAAGATCGAAACAAAGCAACGTATTCCTGCAGCCAACCACCACTGGGGAAAAACCAGCGGTCCCAGCAAGGCCTGTCTGGATTCCAAAAGTTGAGGATCTAGTCAGAGAGAAAATTGCGGACAAGAAGGAATTTGGACCTTCTTACAGACAACCAGTACCTGTCCTAGCCATACACGGAACAAGAACAGTACTTCTGCCGCCCCTTGCTGGAAAAAAGGAGAAAAGATTTGTGTCCATCGACCTCATCAAACCACAGTATGTGGCCAATACTAAATAGTAGGCCTCGTGGACTCCGACCTAGTAGCAGACACACTCCTCTTGCTACTATCCAAGAGGTTCAGACTGAAAGACTGATAACCATTGAGAATTCAGCAGTAACAGATGAAGGACTGAGCAACAATGCTATGGAACTAATCCCTCTTGAAACTCAAGTAACAGTTCGTCCAAATACACCTGTCTACACCAATGTAACAAGTGATCAACTGGTTCCAGCGATTTCTACAAATCCTGATGCAATTCCAACAATTCACAGAACTGCTTCTGGCCATTTCATTAACTTTGATACGTTTTCTGAGGATCCGAGTGAGCCCGAGACGTCGCCAGCATCTAAAACTTTTAAACAGCAAGTACAAGACTTTCTTCATTTTCTGAAAAAGACTTATCTGGTTTCACCATGGATTGAACTATGGATTATTTCTGGAATATTTTTCTTCCTGCTTTGGCTAGCTTTGGTTATGACTATGAGCGTGCTTATAAATGGCAAATACATCCATTTGGACACTGAAAGAAATGAAGTGAACTTACTTTTAAAACCTCACAAATCATCCCATCGTGAAACGAGAGACTTGTCTGCAGTGAACATCACAGCCATTCCTATACAGGATGGTATAGTGTGGGACAAAACAGATTTCAATATTTTTGGCCCGACGGAACATTTGAACATTCCACATTTATTTAAGATCTCACTAAGGGGCCGATTCCGATTCAGGCCGGAAATCACTCCGACCGAGCCGGACCCGGAGAGATTTCCGACCGAATCGGACTCTGGCAGTCCGACCGAACGAGTACGATGCGCACGCATGCAATCGGACTCGAGTCGGTCGGACTCCCATTGAAGTCAATGGGAGCCGGACGTACAACGCGTACGCGGGCTCGCATTGACTCAATGGGTGCGAGGCGAACAAGGGCGCCCCTACAGCGGGTACGCCTCGATGCGACTCGCGGCATACATGCACAGGTAGGGGTCCCCCTGTGTGCGACTCGCGCGGCTACGCGTACAGGGGGGTCTGGCATGGACCCCCAAAGTCCGGCTCCGACTGCTCTTTCGAGCTGGACGGCGCGAGTCGGTCGGACTGCTCGAGGCGCGCATCGTACTTGCCCGGCCGGGGAACGTCTCCATTGCGCGGTGCGAGTCGTGTCCGTGCGAGTCGGTCGGAGTGGTTCGGACCCGGGAACGAGTCGATCGGCGATTTCGCGTGCGCTCGCATCGTACTCGCTCGGCCGGACGCACGTACGAATCGGTCGGGAAAGAGGGCTCCGAATCGGATCCGGTTAAGCCGAATCCGATTCGGTTCCCTACCGGCCGAGATCGGAATCGGCCCCCCAGTGATTTTGTTTCATCCAGTACCTATTCTGATGATTGGGACTTTGAAACTGTAAATAACATGATGTTTGACCTAGAAAAATCTGCTGCATTTTCTAATAATGAATATTTAGAGGGTTCATCAGACTATGAACAGCTGTATTGCTATAACCACTATGGTCATCATTTTTTGCATAAATCTGCAACACCTAGAAATGTGTTTATGTTTAACCAATGGGAGCATTGTCCTACACCACCAAAAGGTAATTCAAAAACATTTGCTAAAAGGTTTCCATATTTTTCAGGATACAATACATCTGATCCAGAAACATTTTACTATAAAAATGTAAACAAAACAGGACTGAAAATTATGTTAACTAATACAAAACAAATTTACTCTGCAGCATTTATTGCCCAACTGTCTAGACAGGGTTTCAACTTGTGGAAAAACGCAATAGACACAAAATCTGTCGGGCAAGTGCAGGGGATAGAAGCTTTATTTAGAGCCTGTATCGTCCCTCAACAAATAATGTTTTTGAATGACACAGTTCAACAAACGTCTTGCCTTGGGTTAGCCAAGTTCAAAGAGATGAAAACTCCTTCTGTACCAACACCTGCAAGTGATAACAATACACAGGCAGCGGTTACAGTTGATACCATACTACAACTCAACAGAACAAATCCTGATTGGAGAAAATGGTTGATCTGGCCCACAGACACAAACAACTGTCAAGAGAGATTCCTGAATAAAACACACGGGTTTACTATTCACAGGCCAGGCCCTCGATACGTCCAAAGACAGCATCCGGGGGTAGTAACAACATACAGTGTAGGAAAATTATGCCTCGATTGGCTGCAAAAATCTACACTTAAGGATGTGAAACAACACTTATCTTTACTTAAAGAAGATGCAGACCTTAGGGAATTCTTGCTTGGACCAAGAAAACCGCGTCAAAAACGTTTCATATATGCCGACATTTATGCTGCTTATAATGAAGCGTGAAAGGTGTCACAGATGGAGGCCGCAGAACGAATACGTGAACTTGATCGTATTAATTTAGAGAAAACTCTCTCTGTGGTCGACAATGGGTTACCAACTTTGTCCTCCAGAATTTATTCATTGGACAGTATTGTATCCTCTGCTATCGACATACTGGAACAAGATTTAGCCATGTTACAACAAGGCCAGTCTCAGTTACGTTCTATTATGTTATTAAGCTGGACGCTGCAATCTTTGCGTGCGGGCTATGTGCCTTGGCGTTTTATCAACACGACGGCTCTGTTCGCAGAATACAATCTAACTGATAAACAGATCGAACTGGCACAAAGGGGAGCAAAGTATACAGTACTGAGCATTGAAAAACTTGAAAAATTACCATTCACAGTGGCAGAAAAACCAGCTACAGAATGGCTTATTCATGGCAAAATTAGTCTACCTGTGACTACTTTCCAGTTTCAGTATTGCCTTAAACAGATGCAAGCAGGCAAATATGAAAGGTTGGGTAAAGAATACATTAAGACATCCTGGAATTTACCTTACACCTATAGATGTTGGAGTGGGGATCGTGAAGTGTTTCTGAGCGGTACACACTGTGAAAGTGCATTAAGCGGTTCACTAATTTGTCAGGACATATCTTTACAAGGGGCTTGTAATGGTTCTGTGGCAAATTTGTCCTGCCACCAGCAGGGTACACCAGCTGCTGTGATTAATCCAATGTTTGGCCAACTTTCTAATGGGAGTTACCTCATGTTGAATGATCAGAGGTGCTGTGGCATGTTGCCAGGCATCCCATATTTAGTAACGGTCAACTCCAGGGTCACTTGCTGTATGCAAGTATTGTTTGCCCCAATAGACACAGTCAGGGAGTCGCCTCTATGGCCTTCGTTGAATGTCTCTTTTATACGATTTGATACTTTAAGCAGAATGAAAGCCATGCTTATACAACAATCAGTGCCTTTGACCTCGGACAAAGAAACCTATGATCTACAAGTTGCAAGTACTTCGGCTGAGATGCAAGCTTTAATTCGTACAAACTGCCCTATACATTTCGTAGAAATGATAGGACGTATCTTTAACATGTCTGATACAAGCGGAATTGTACATGTATTTAAGACCATCTGTTCTGGACTATTAGCACCTTTCCAGGCTGTCCTCGGAATAATCCCAAACTTCGCACATTCGGTGTTTGGTGGTGTGCCGTTAATTCTAGCACTTGTTGCAGGAATTCTGTTTCTATTCCTCCTACTACGCTATGGCAAGCCTCTTCGCCAACATCACTCCGAGCGATATGGAGAGAGCCCTCCTTGAACGGAAATGCCGTGAGCGAATAGTACAGCTTTTGGGCATGCCTCGTCTACGGGAACTTAATACAACGTGGTTCCTGTCATTCAGACCAATCTGGCAAGATTGCATCTTACCTGTTCTACGCTGCCTGTTTTGCGGTGAAGAATGCGTGCTAGACACCTTTCTAACACTCCCATTAGTCATGCCAACGGATATCGATACTCTGCTGGACCCGATAACGGCCCATGCTGTGTGTTGTCCCCAGAGGCTTCCAATCTTGATGGCGGCATTCATTGAGAACTCACAGACGCTTCCGGCTGCTGCTGAGGTACGAGATGGATCAACGGGCACACAGGTAACAACGGACGCGAACATTGCTTCTTCTGCTGAAGGCGATGTTTCTCATCTCTGTGCAATTAACCTTCTGAACCAGGTGTTCCAAATGTCACCAACTTCGGTAGACAATATTTTGGCTACGGAAATAGATGATCTAATGTTTACGCCAGACCCATACACTGACTTTGATTCGGCTCAAAGTGTACCAGGGCAACAATGAAAATTGGCCTTCATATTTTCAAAACTTGGAACTATTCCCAGAAATTGAACTTTTTCTTTTAGAATTTTTTTTTTTTCTCTCTCGATAGAAGAGACATGGCAAATGAACAATCTGCTTACAGTAGAACTAGTCTTATAAAACGGACTTCTTTGAATACTTCCAGGGACACATTGTCACCTTACTTGTCTAACATGTCATTTAATTCCATGATACGCAATGGATTGATTTTGAGAACTTATCGACCATTTCGTCATATGTATATATTTCTGTTTCATTCACGTTGCATTTTACTTCCATCATATGCTTAGAATGAATACGATGCTTTATATGTACAGTACCTATTGCATTTCAACAGTTTTGAGCTTCTTTTAAAATGCTTTTAGAAATGTTTTTAGCAATATGTGGTACTCAATTTTATGTTTAGCATTTAGTATTATCGTTCAATCGAAAGTGGAGTGGGTGTTGTATTCCGCTTTAGGTGTCCGTATATAGGTTTTCCTGAATCATGTCCTTATATAGGCACAATTCGCATTGCCCTTATATAGGCATAGAATCCCTGTCCTTATTTAGGCATTAACCGTGCACTCCAAATACAGGCATGGTCACCGACATCCGTCCACCCTAACGTCACAACGAGTTCTTAGAAACCAGACCCTTAAGCTTCGGGAGTTTCCCTAGCACAGGACTATTGATTTCTCTAAGAACTCATCTATTATGTATGAACCGTTATACCTTAAGGGTTCATTCCTGACGTCTTCCTCTGTCCGACTTCACGTCAATGCTAACATTCCAAGACACCTACCAGGTATAAATATACCTTCCCTTGCCCAAGCAAGTTAGAGGAGACCTCGACTTCAGAGGAGCCCGTATCCCGGCCTGACGCACTGAGAAGACGCTGTCATTCCTGCACGCAGACAAATCCAGCTTCCAGTGTTCTGACTCCCTTCGCGGGGTGTTAGAGTTCCAGATCCGGCAAGAGATTCCCACCTCTCTCATTATCAAGGTATGGAGCTGACTAGAACCTAGAGGGACTCTTGGCATACCATACTTGGCATACTATACTTAACATACTCTTAGTATACCAGACTAGAGAATACTCCACCTACTTCTACCTTTCCCTACACCTAGACTAGGTTAGGTACATTGGGGTAGAACTAGCTTAGAGACGCATCGTATGAGTACTCGCATTTTTAGCTCATGTTATTTATGTACGTGAATATATGCTAAAAGATAATGCTAGCGCAGTATTATTTATTTTTACTGCTTACGCTGTACATTATTTATCTTGCATATTGTCTTGTGATCATAACAGCACATATCTCTTACACGAGAAACAAGACTGTTCAATAAAACCCTTTTTATTGAAACGCCCGTCTTTCCTTTCTGTGTAACTCTGTAGAAACTAAGCATGCACGATTGACTGAGTGAAACTGTTATCTATTGTTTCCACGATTCTGAGATGTGTTCCGATTCTAAAGGGAAACAAAGTAGTCATGTTTTTCGGTTGCCAGAAACTACTCCCTTCTTGTTCTCAAGGAGTTTCTAGTGGCCTCTGAGCTAGCTGGCACAAGGAATTAAGTTTAATATACTCGATAGGGACATACCGACCTTAGTCCTATGTCAAGCCTATAGGTTATATTATTCCAATGCGCAGAGCCTATTAAGGAAATAGTAACTACACTACAAGAGCATCACTTCCTATTTAGGAAGATTTCCCTCACTACTATTTATAGGAACCTTCCTTAGACCCTTTACCACATAGGAACAAGTACACCCCTTTTTTGTGATACTAAAGTTTGCAGACATGCAGTTTTACTGATAAAACCATTTTGCACACAAATGATAATGTGTGGAAATCAGATTTCAGTGAATATTTATCATTTGTGCATCACTAAATAAGGTGTCTTGATTTCTTTTGATCCTATTAAAATCTTTTTTTCCATCCATCACATTTCAGAATTACAAAAACTATGCTTCATTTTTGCTGTTCTAACTGCTGAATGTGTACAGTTCATTTACAGGTATTAATATTTTGAATGTGTGTTACAAAAAATAACATCTTACAGTCTTTCCTTTCACACTCTGTGAACCCCAGTAAGATTGTCATATAATTCAGTTTACTTTTCTTTCTCTGACTGCAAAGGGAGAGATATTCTGTAAACACCAATCTCCATGTTAGAAAAATAAGCAGAAATTTGTCAGAAGACATAGCCTGGCATGTTACTTCTGTATTTGAAGCGCAGCAAATTTGACAAGATTAATACTAAATGTAAAGGCATCTCTATTTATTGTTTGGACTTATGCTGCCCGCTACAAATTGTCTTGCGTATGACCCACAGTTTCAGAAACACTGTTCTAAAGTATTTTTTCATTTATTTTCATATTTTCCCTATGTGCGTGAGTGTTATTCCTTGCCTCTAATGATTTCTATGAGAGTATGGTGAAGTATCAGAGATTGGCTAGGTTTGAAACTTGAATTACTCCCAGGCTTGGCTGAAGTATATTTAAGCATATTTGTACTTTAGTAGATGTAGGTGTAGCTTTGTGAATAGCAATTGACTCACTCTTTTGTGGCTATTTTTTTACTATTGGCATGTAGTGCCTTAAATTCCTTGGTAACTTTCCCTTAACTCCACCTGTTGGACCTGACATCCTTGGTGTGGTTTTCCTCCAAATGTTTGCCTTCCAGCCTCCTGATTTTGCTATCTTCATTTTTGCTAAATTTAGGACTCAGTGCTAAAGTGCTTCTGCTCTCTCCTTGAAACATGGTAGCATTGTCTTACAGCCAATTGGCATATTGGCATATTTAACTTACTTGTGAGTCCCTAGTAAATTGGTACTACATGTACCCATGGCCTGTAAACTTAATTCTACTAGTGGACCTGCAGCATTCATTGTGCCACCCACTTAAGTAACCCTTTAATCATATCTCAGGCTTGTCTGTGTGTGCCGTTTTCAACTGCCATTTCGACCTGGCAAGATAAACCTCTGGCCATGCCCAAACCTCCCTTTTTAATATACTCACATCACTACTAGGGTAGGCCCTACAAAGCCAAGAGGGTAGGGTGCAGTGTATTTAAAAGTTGAGCATGTACATTTAAGTTGTACATGACCTGGTAGTGAAAAACTCTTAAATTAGTTTTTCATTTTTTGTGAGGTCTACCTCTCCCATATGATAGGATTGGTTAACTTATTACTTTTAATAAGTGGTAACTTTCAATTGGGAGCAGATAGGAATATCATGTTTGATGTCTGAGAAACTGCAATTAAAAATCCTCTTTAATGGTAAAGTCAGATTTTCCCTCCTGCATACAAATAATTCAGCAGGACTTTTAAACTGTTGCTCACTACCTAAGCATTCCTTGGATATTTTTTATCTTTTAATTAACAGCAAATGTGATTTACTCTATCTCACCAAGATTGGAAAATCCCAAGGATTACTTGATTAAGCATTTTGATAGAACAGACAAAAATGGGGGTGGAGTGGCTATTATACACTGGACACCTTACTCCTGCTCGGTTGCAAAACTCACTAATATTAATAACATTAAGGGCATGTTGTTTCCTATTATTTTAGCCACTACTTTTTCTGTCTCTGGTGCGCTTATTTATCAGCCTCCGGATTCCACAGCTGCTTCCCGACAGCTTTGACTGGCACTTTAGGCCAACTTTCCCCCTTTCACACCAATTATATATTAGACGACCTGAACCTGCATGTGGATAACCTTAATAATAAATTGACTTAGCAATTCCTTAATCCTATGGAATCTTTTAAACTTGAGCAACTAATCAAAGTGCCCACCAACAGTTCTCTTCATACACTGCACCTGATTGTGGTTAACTCAATGACTGTTGAGGTGAAACCAGTTCTGAATCTTAGTTGGTAGGACCATGTTTTGATCCCTTATAATGTTGTTACTTCCACTTCCCCCGAATCTCAAAGACCCACAAGGAGGTTGTCCAGGCCCTGGTATAAGCTCACTCAGTCTCCATTTCTGGAGTCTCTTCAGCCCACTTCCTGTTAGAGGACTGGGGATTTAGAATGTGATGTATCCTGCTCTAATGGTTGGATTTCGAGGTGATTGATTCCACTGCACCTTGCAAAGCGCACTCCTCAAAGAGGCTTAATCCCTCTTCACCATGGTTCTCCGATTCCCTTAAGGATTAAGAAATCCCTATGTAAAAAACTGGGTATGCAATGGAGATTGAATTATGACAAGGGTGCACAAGTGATTCATCAGCTGCTCTTTAAAAATATCATGCATCCATCTGGTTGGCCCAAAAATCATTCATTGCCCTGGTCATTTCAACAGCTTTGAACCGTCCGCGTGACCTGTTCACAGTAGTCAAGTCTTTTCTGTCCCCCACGGCTACTAAAAAATTCTCACCCCTCTTTGGATCTCTGTGAGGACTGCTCTGATTTCTTTCATACGAAAAATTGATCCATCTATGAACAATTTCCAGTTCAGAATAGCACTACTCAAGCATTACCTTCAAACACTTTTCCCGGGCCATATTATCCAGTTTTACCCCCATTTTACTTGAGGAATCAGCAAGTGAGCTTGCAAAGTGTAAGTCAGACTTCCCTCTTGACCCCTGCCCTCCTGCCATTCTCAATCTTGCCACATCGATGGTGAACCCCTGGATGAATAGATTGCTTAACGAATCTCTTGACCAGGTGCTGGTTCCCTCCAGCTGGAAACAAGCTTTTCTGCCTCCTTTGCTGAAGAAACCTTCTGCTGACCCCAAAGGTCCTTGACAATTTTAGACCTATTTCTCTCCTGCCCACAACCACTAAATGTCTGGAGAAGAATATAAATAAGCAGCTATCTAATTTTCTTGAATCAAATCACTTGCTCCATGACTCCCGATCACGGGTCCGTGGTGGACAAAGCACTGAGACTGCCCTACTTGAAGTCTTGGAATATATTAAAGCTAACCTTGATTTAAACACTCTGGTCATGGTGATGCTTTTGGATCTGTCCGTGGCATTCAACATGGTCGTCCGGGTAGGTGCAAAGGCGCACGCCACGCCACGAACGAGTGAGTACTGAATATCGAGGACACTCCCTGTATCAACCGGGGTAAGGCGCACGATCATCCTTAACCTTCCCGGTATACTATTAAATTTCCAGGTCGCGAGTGAGCGGTTCGCTCTGTTGTAAGTCCCGTATGGACGATATTGACGCCAAAAAGGGTGAGTGATTGAACTCCAAAATCACTTAGGAAATGGATGTATGTGTTGAAGCAATGCACATAACGGCACTTTAACTATTGCCACAAAACAAATATTGTTGATCAGAGGTCTAGCAAACACAAGCTCAGCAATAATACTGATTAAGTATAACTGATGATCAAGTTAGGCCGAGCTAAAGTAAACCCCGATGCCATACGACCACGGTCCATTGGAAGAAGTCCACGTTGGTGTTCAGAAAAGCTTTTTGCACACTGGTGATGCTACATATGTGTTTTTTAGCAATTGTCACCTTGTAATGCGCTATGTGGCATGAAATAGAATGAGGTGATTTACAAAAGAAATGGCAACTCACTATAACCAAGAACTCTCAACTTTTTTACCAACATTTCTAAACAAACTGTGTTCTATGTTTTGTCTGTCCCTCTTTTCTTTCAGGTTGTTTTAATATACAAGTTAGAGTCTTGCCTTGTCATCGTACAGCGTGACTGGTTACTTGAATTATCTGCACACTCAAAAGAATCAGTCACGCAGTAGTGTAAGATATTCTTCCTAGGTCCTGATGAATTGCCATTAGACCCACTTTGGGGCTGCAGTAGGCAAGAAACATGTTGACCACACAGCTTTAAAACTTATCAGGACTGCTCTCTAGAAGCATTGCATCCCACATGAGCAGCACTGGTTTTAATTAGGTTAGTGAGCTCCATTAATAAAGTTGACTCAAACCTAGCATCACTAAACCTTTTTAATCACCCATTTCACTACACTACTCACCACACCCTACACACCCACACTCATCAAACGGCAAAAATCAAAAGCTCTCCGGCAAAGAGCCCCTTCGCGGGTGCCCATCGGGCATTGCAGCGCCGGCCCAACGAGGAGCACACCCAGATGATGAAGCATGATACCTCTCGGGTGTGTGAGGGCACTTACTCAAATTGGAGGATATTCCACTGACCTGATAGACCACTAGTAAATTTCCCTCTTCCCAGGAACTGCACACCCTTGTATCGTAATTATTTGACATGGTCTACCATGATATTTTGCTGGAGAGACTGGACATGATCAGTGTCAGAAGGCGAGCCCAATGTTGGCTTAAATCCTTCATTAGTGGGCGGTCCTAGGCTGTCTTCCTTCCCCCTTTTACTTCTGAGGTTAAAACCCTAGTTTGTGGCTTTCCACAGGGTTCACCTCTCAGCCCAACACTTTTTGATATTTATCTGGACCTCTGGCTAAGTTAGTTGAATCCTGGAGAGTGAGAGTTATATCCTTGGTGGGTGATACTCAACTCCTTCTGGCTTTCCAGGAAAACACGCCCACGCCCCTTGACTCCTTCAAGCTCTGCTTGAAATCTGTTGTAAACTGGATGAACGCAAGTTGTCTAAGACTTAACTCAGACATGACTGAGGTTCTCTTTTTCGGTACTAGGTCCTCCCCCTCACACAGTCTTTGGTGGCCATCGGAGCTGGGGATCCCCCCTGGCCCTGCTGCCGTGGTTAGAAAACTGGGGGTGAAATTTTACTCAGGCTTGACTTTTGAGCCCCAGGTTAAGGCTTTATCCTCTTCCTGTTTTTTCACCCCAAGGTCTTTAAGAAGGATGCTGCACCTTATCCCAATAGAGTATCTCAAGACGATTGCCCACGCCTTAATAAACCCTAGGTTGGACTACTCCAGCAGTCTGTATCTTGGCCTTCCAGCCTTTTTGATTCAGCGCCTTCAGACCATTCAAAACGTGGCTACCTGGCTTGAATATCCGCATTGAACTTTGGTGTTGGGTCACTTAAGTGTTCTCATTGGCTTCCGGTCATTAAGAGAATCCAGTTCAAGGCTCTGATCCTAGCCTTCGAGGCCGAGCATCATGAAGGTTCTCTTTACCTCAGAAGCCATTTCAAACCCTATTCACAGGAAAGAGTTCTGAGATCTAATACTCTCAACTTTTTCACAATCCCCACATTCACAGGGCCAGAAGAGGAGGCAGATCTTTTACCTTTCCAACACCTAAGCAGTGGAAGGTTCTTCCTCTTAAACTAAAGTATTACATCTGAAGCTGCTTTCAGAAAGTCGTTAAAAACTTTTCTTTTCGATTCATGTTGAGGCAGCTGTGAGCCCCTGTCTGCTCCCTTAAAGGGTGATCTTTACCGCTAGCGCCGGGATGCCTCCTCGGAGATATCTGTGCGCTCTACAAATGTAATTGTTGTTGTTGTAAGTTATAATTTTTAAAATGCCACTTTTAGGAAGTTGACAAATTCCTGCCTTAAGTATTTGGTGCCTGCAGCCTGTTCCTGGGCCACATTATTGGGTGTAGTTGGCAGTTGGACTTTGTTTATTCCTCACAGACAGCCACACAATAGAGGATTAGATGTGCCTGGGTGGGCAATCAACTGCCAGGATGGGCGAGGGGCGGAGCTGGGCACAGCCCACTCGCAGTTGAATAGGCTATGCCCTGACTTCCTACAGAGGATTTGTCACCATTGCATTGTTCATGCAGCTAGATTGGAGCCAAGTCAGGTGAGCCAGGAAACTTCTCCTACTTCAAAGGGAATTCTCTAGAAACTTCTCCTATTTCAAAGTGGACACCAGCTATAAATATTGAACCCTCAGGCTCAACTTTTCATTACACTACTGGACCTGTTGATGCTACAGAAGATGGACCGCTGTGCTGCTTTGATGCCACTCTGATGCCCTGCTACTCTGCAGCTCTGTTGCCTGCTGCCCTGCTTGAAGGAAGACTGGACCTGCACCATTCATCCGAGGCTGAAGTGACTCCAAGGGTTAGCATACTTACCTCCTGTTTTGAGCTACAGAGACATAACAAGCTCCAGAGGCTCCCTGCAACTGCCCAGCTGACCTATTGGCTGGACCTACAACTGGACCTGCAATTGGACCTGCTTAAGCACTGCTGGCCTCTGCTGGAGTGAGTTCCTGACCTCCAAGAGGTGCCCCTCAGTTCCTGGACTTTTCGTGTGGCCACAGTTGAGCTCCTCTCCAAAGAAAAAGAGAAATCTGGCAGTTTTGGGCTCTTTGCACACACGACTGTGCCCGTTCATGTTAAGATCTTGCTTCCTGTGCCACCTGCCAACATTAAATTCCAACTAGCACACTCTTCACTTACCAGCAACAGCCAGCGGTGCCCGGCAGTGAGAGATCTATGCTTCACGTTACAGCATTCAAAGCTCATGGTGTCCAACAACGCCCAACAGAATCTTCATGCTACAGCAACGACTGTCCACGATGCCCGGCCTTCTCTTCACATTACTTCATTGACCATCCACAGCGCTCTCCCTGTTCCTCGCGTCCCCTTCCAGCGTGAACGGAACTCTTTGTGCTGGACTTTGAAGGTAACTCTTTCAGCAAGACTAACCTGGTCCCTTTATTGACCCACCCTCCATTGTGGTCTGCCTGAACTCGTGACTTTCATTCTGTCTCACACTACCACATAAGCGCAAGTGGTACTTTACTTACTGAGTTCTTTAAAAATGTTTTGGTGTCATAAAATTGTTTTTAATTGTCCTCTATTTGTCTAAATTGGTGTGTGAATTTTCTTGTGTTGTCTTTTCACTTTATTACTATTTGAAATGCTGCAGAAATACTCTACACATTGGCTCTAAGTTAAGCCTGGCTGTTTTGTGCCAAACTTTGCTTGTGACTCACCCTGACAGAAATTGTGGTTGCTGCTTGAGTAGCGTTTCTGCCCCCTCAGCCAGTAACCCAATTTCCAACACCAGCTATTTAGACTGGCGAGGATCTCCGGCCAGAGATTTGTGAATAGTACTACTTCAAGTGCTCAAAATTGCTTTCGTCAATAGGTCCCTAAAATGTTGTAATCAATATTTTGGTATTTGATATTTTTGTTTTTACTATATTTTTACTGGCGATATTTTTGTTGCTTTTGTTTTTGTAATTTACGTTATAGGAATTGAAAGCTGATGCTTTTCACCATATTTGTCCTACAATATTTTGATGTTATGGGGTTTTTGTAGCTTATGGATGCACTGTATACATTAGACAAGATGAAGAGTAGAGTCTTATGTGGGACCAATAGGAATGGCAACAGCCCTGATAACAAGCAAAACCCCATGAAGGGAAAAATTTGAATAAGCTTGGACATAATCTCAGCTGAGGCTTTAGGAGCACACGCCACCACTTTATAAACAGCAGAGGACAGAACAGACTGTTGAGCTGATTACTAATACATTGCAGGCTGTCAGTGGAAACAATAGTAGTCATAGAAAAACAGAACAGCAGGGCGCCTGGTAGACTTTGCCTCAATTGATTTTGGAAGTATCACTGCTCTCAATGAGCTTATCACCTGGACGGAAAGTTCAAAGATCCCAGATTCGAGCGTGATTGGAAAGATGCAGAAGCCATTAGAACGAGGACACAATTCGGCTGCTCCTCGAACTCCCTTGAGATAGGCTGGATTTACTGCAGCAGCAGCAGCAGCAGGGCATGAATGGACAGAATACTTGAACCTGCACAATCCAATACACGGACAGTTACACCCAGTATTTTCAGAATCCATTTATTAAAATGTAAGGGTTAGTGAAATGGAGATCTCGCGTCCTTTGGGCCCTAATGACATCACATTGACATCAAATGACAACACGACCTAATGGTCGCACATGACTTGTGCGACCATTAATTCCTCACCAGCTTCCTATTTTTAGTGAAGGACTAGAAGAAGTCAAGCAGTGGAAATAAAGAAGGTAAACAGAGCTCATAGATTTACTTATCTTCTGCTCCTTTTCGGGACAATTTCAAGAGGGGTAGCAATGGAGGTTCTAGGTTACCGTAGGGTACGCATTGGGTAGCTGTTGCTACACCCAGCCACCTTTTCTTGCCTTCTTAGGAATTTTTATGGTCCACATCTGATGTTAAGTGATGTAGCCTACGGAACGAAGAAAGCATGAGTACATGGCCTGGTCTGGCCTTGTTTAAGGAGCAAGACAGGTAAACATACAACCATTAAAAGAGTTGGAGAATGTGTAAAATCCTTTTCTACGGGTTCTAAGCAGGGTTCTAAACAGTAATGCAGACACAACAATCAAAGAGACTGCTGGAGGATTGTATTGTATTCTTTTTTATTCGTTTTGATATTTACATAGCGCCTATCATACTACTTTTCATGCCTTTAGGCACTTTATTCACTGTTGAGTAACTTGCTACTATATGTATAATTTATGTAGCGTTTGACACAGAATCACACAACGTTTTCATTGTTTTCCTAGGCCCCACATGATTGAAAATGGGGAAACAACCTTTACTACGCAACTTTTACAACACAGTACTTTACAACGCGGTCGTTACAACGACCGCGTTGTTACCAAGCACGCATTGTAACGTACTATATTCTTGAAAATGTGTTGGTTGTAAGTTTTCATAAGAGGGAGAACAGTACATGAGGTTTGAAAGCAGTGCTGCATTGGCTTCAGTTTGTATGCTGCAGAGAGTGCGAGAATGCTTGTAGCTGTACATACTGGAACGTACCATGTACTTGTTGATTGGCTACATATACAATGATGGTGCCTTTATAGACCTAATTTGGACATCCTATTGGTCGGTGTACAGTTGTAGGAGAGAATCAACGTTCCTCCATTCATTTTCTAATCCATTCAATGGCACTGTGGACTTTACCCACTGAGACATTTGATAAACTATCGTGCAGCCTTTTTGTCTATTTGAAATATCTGTACCATAAGGTTTTCTGGAGCTGAATCGTTTTGGGGAAAGGCTACATTTATGTTGCTGTTTTAATGTTTGGTGTTTGCTCATCATCCTTGTTTTCTTTGGTAGGGAGTTCCATAGTTTTCAGGTGTATCAAGAAGGTTTTCCTTCGGAAAGGATGGCTGATTTGGAGTGCCACTCCTGATCTAAGGTTTCTCCATTGGGTGAAAACTTTGAATTTTGGTTGGTGAAAACTCGGTCCAGTACTTTGAACCTCCCTTTCGGCAATATAGAGGACTATTAAGGATATTCTTGCAATAGGTAATCTGCGTAGGGTCTTGATGGCAAGGAGGAAGCAGCAGGATTGGTTAAAGTTTGTTGATTAGGTGTTTTGTGAGCTCAATGTAGTATGTGCTAGCATAGATTAGGCACGACAGTGCAAGGGCAGTTGAGGCGTGGACCCTGTATTGTATTCTAAGTAGGGGAAAGTACTTTGTAATAATCCAAAGATGTCGAAGTTGGTTTATTAACATTGCTCACCTGTCTTTCAAGTGAGAGTTTGCAGTCCATGATCATCCCCAAGTTGTTTAGTTTTGTAGATGTGGTGGGAGGTGATTCAATCAGGCAGGCTTTAGTTAGGTCATAAGTGTTTCATATTCCAAAGGTTAAGATCTCATTTTTAGATAGGCTTTGTTTAAGGAATTTTGTAACATCTAGTTGTTCACTATTTGTAGGCACCATGAATGTCCTGACAGGCTTTCCAATGTTAAGCATAATCTCGGCGTCATAGGCATAGCTGCAACAATTGGTATAAAGGAAGTGTTCCAAAGTATACGTTGAATGATAGAGGTGCAGTTGAGCCTTGGGACCCACCTACCTTTTGTGTGAATGGTGCTAATATATATGGAGGTTGATACATGATATGTTTTCAGTCTGTCAGGGAGGAATTATTTCAATTTTGCGCCATATTTTGCATTCTGGCTTACTCTGTTAAGTAGTGATTCATGGTCCACAGTGTCAAAGGCTGCTGAGAAGCCCAGTAGAAGAAGCGTAGCCAGTCCGTTAGAGTCTATTGTGTTATTGAGGACATACCCGATTGCAGTTGATGATTCTGTGCCTCTGCCAGCAACCTTTTTCCATATAAGGCACAATATTCCATTCTGCGCTGTGGCACACTTTTAACTGGGTGCACCAGACATACATTGCGACAGTGCACTCTATTACGATCAATGTGCTGTTCAAACTGCACCTTCTTTCTGAAAAATGCAGAAGTGAGAGGCAGACTGGCTGTTTGAAGCCGCCATCTTCCATTCACATCAGCCGGAGACCCAGCCTCAACTTAATGGTGGGTTTTTTGGTGGGTTCAGTGAGCGAATGACTGCATCTGCTTTTCCCCTCTTCCAAGGGGTGCTGAGATTGGGAGTTCACTGACTATGACACTCTATCAGAGTGCCTCCTAACATCTTCTCTGCCATACCAACATGCAAATGTGGAAAAGTCCCCTTGGAATTGCAGTAGCACAGTATTTAGACAAAATATCGAAGTAAAAATATTGGCATACCAAAATATTATGTCTAAAATATTGTGATATGGAAATATCGGCAGCAAGAATATTGTTGTCAAGAATATCGATTTTTGAAATATATAAGTCATTAATATCGTTTGCGAAAATATAGTTGTTTAAAATATCGTTTTTTAATTGTTATGTATTTTAGTAAATATTTCAACTGCACATGATGCAAATTTTTTGAACAATTCTTGTTTATGTTTTTCAATATATTTGTTACATTTTTAGTAGTTATTAAATTTTATTTTATTAATTTTTGTGATATTTAGTGCTGTAGCAGGTTGTGGGTTTATAGGGGTATAGGGTGGGAGGTAATTTAATTGTAATACATTAATGAAAATTTTTTATTTAATATTATTTATTTAATTTATATTTAATTATGTTAATTGTGCTATTGTTTTTATGTACATTTTATGTGTGGGTTTAGGGGTTTTTAGGGGTAAAGTGTGGGAAATAATAAATTTTTCATTGATTAATAGTTAATATTTATTAAGTCATTGATCATTAATTATGCTAATTGTGTTTTTATTAGGTGTGGGTTGTGGGGCTTATAGGGGTAAAGGGTGGGAAGTAATTTATTTTTAATTAATAATTCGTTGTTAATAAATATTAATGAATTTATTGATAATTATGTTAATTATGTAAAAACAAATTGGTGCAGCTTGTGGGGTTTATTAGGGGTAAAAGGTGGAAAGTAATTTTCTAAAAGACTAATTATTAATTAGTTGGTAAATAAAATTAATTCATTGATAATTAATTATGTAAATTGTTTAATTAATTTCTTTTTTAGGCGCGTGTTGTGGGGTTTATAGGGGTAAAGGGTGGGGAGAAAATGTATTTAAATTAATTAATATTTAGGGTCCGATTACGATGTCGAGAGGAAAGCCTCCTCCCGACAGTCGGAATCTCCTAGACCGCGTCGGAGCCCTTCCGACCAACTCGGTCAGTTTGCATTCCGCCCGACTGATTACGATGTTCGTGGTCGGAATGCAAACCGCGTGGTTTTTCTGAATCAGTTCCGACAGGCTCTTGGAGGATTCCTGTCGGTCGGAACCGCATCGTACACCTCTATGGGCAGCGTTTCCGGCCGAGGGATTACGATGTCGGTTTCCAACAGCCTTTCTGAGTCGGACTGTCTGACACAAAAAGTCTGTCAGAAAGTGACTTTGGGGGCCCCTGGCAGGGTCCTCTGGGCCCTCGGCCTCCTGTTGATGTCCGAGGGGGTACCCAAGGTACTCTCCTGCAAAACCCTGCACTGTGTGGCAGGCACCGTGGGGTACCTGCAAAAGGTGGGAGGGTTTTCCGCAAACACCCCTTTTCCCCATAAGAGCCTGTGTTACGGCTGGTTGTCGGGCGGAACACGGGATCCCATAGGGAACAATGGGACTCCGACCGAGCAGTGTTCGGTCGCATCGTAATCGGTCGGTCGAAACCGCTGACTGCGAGTCGATCAGTTCTGAATTCTGAGACGGTGTCGGGCGGTGACTTTCCGACCGACATCGTAATGAGGCCCTTAGTTGTTAAAAACGATTAATTATTTAATTGACAATTAATTATTTTAATTGTGTAATTAATTTTTTTAAAGTTTCATTTTAGGTGCGAGTTGTGGAATTTATAGGGTTAAAGGGTGGGAAGTTAATTTAATTTTAATAAATTAATATTTTGGAGCTAATTACGATGTCGGTCAGAGTTGCCTCCGACCGACACCATCTCGGACTCGGGACCGACCGACCTCAGGTTGGCGGTTTTGACCCCCTGATTATGATGCGACCGAATACTGTTTGGTCGCATACTCACTTTTCTCTATGGAAGCTTGTGTCATGTCCATAAACCGGTCGTAATATAGGCTCCTATAGAGAAAAGGGTGTGTGTGTAAAACCCTGCACCCTGTGGCAGGCACTCCATGGTGCCTGCCACACAGTGCAGGGTTTTAGAGGGGGGTACCATAGGTACCCCCTCGACCACCAACCGTAGGCCGCACGGTGAAGGGGGCCCTGCTAGGGGCCCCTGGTGTCGCTTTCTGACAGCCTATCTGTGTTGGAAAAAATGGCGCGGAAAGGCTGTGGGAAACCGATATCGTAATCCCGACGGCAGGAAATGCCGTCCATAGGGGATTGCAGTGCGGTCCTGACCGGCTAGAAGACTCCGAGAGCAGGTCGGAACCAAGTGGGAATGATCAGCTGGTTTACTTTCTGACCGCCGACATTATATTCGGGCGATCAGACCGCAAACCGTCCGGGTCGGTCGGAAGGCCTATGACCGCGTTCGGAAAGCTTCCGACTACCAGTCGGAGGCTTTCCGACCAACTCCGTAATTGGCCCCTTAGTTTTTAATTCAGAATATTTGTTTAATTGATGATTAATTATGTTAATTGTGCAATTTTTGGGGGGGATTTTAGATGTGGGTTGTGCATTTTTCAGGCGTATCGGTTGGGAAGTAAATTAATTTTAAATAATTAATAATATTTTTTTAATTAATAATAATTATTAAATTGATAATTAATTATGTTAATTGTATAAATAATGTTCTGTTACATTTTCTGAGTGTGTTGTGTGTTTTGTGGGGGTGTATTGTGGAAAGTGAATTCATTATAATTAATTAATAATTAATATTTAATTAATGACAATTAGTTTGTTGATAAATATTCATATTAATAGTGTAAATATTTTTAAAGTTACGTTTTAGGAGCAGGCTGTGAGTTTTGTGGGGTTATTGGATGGGAAGTAACTAAATTAAATTTATGTATCAAATATTTTCTGTTAACAAATACTTTTAAATAAACAAATTATTTGTATGAAAATTATTTTTGTATTTTATTTATAATAATATTTGTAGTTATTTGTGATATGTATTTAACATTGCAATGTCTTTCTATTTTTTCATTTTCAATATTAAATATATTTGTAGTTTTTTTGCACATATTTATATTTTTCTTTATTTACTTTGTTTTTAAAATAGTTTTTGGTTTGTTCAAGATATTTTATTTGTTTTTAATGTTGCACTGACTGGAGTAGGAATAGTATATTTTACCCCTCCTCAATCCAACACTTTCCCAACTGTTGTACTGACTAGAGTGGGAATACTAAATTTTACCCCTCCGCAATCCTTCACTTTCCCTACTGTTGTATTGACTGGAGTGGGAATAGTAAATTTTACCCCTCGGCGATCCAACACTATCCCTAATGTTGCACTGACTGGAGTGTGACTAGTAAATGTTACCGCTCCGCTATCCTACACTTTCCCTACTGTTGTACTGACTGAAGTGGGAAAAGTAAATTTTACCCCTCCGCTATCCTACACTTTCTCTTCTGTTGTACTGACTGGAGTAGGAATAGTAAATTGTACCCCTCCGCCATCCAACACTTTCTCTATTTAGTAATGACTGGAGTGGGAGTAGTACATTTTACACCTGAGCTATCCAACACTTTACCTGCTGTTGTATTGACTGGAGTGGGAATAGTAAATTTTACCCCTATGCAATCCAACACTTTCCCTACTGTTGCACTGACTGGAGTGGGAATAGTCAATTTTACCTATCCGCAATCCAACACTTTCCCTACTGTTGCATTTACTGGAGGGAGATTTGTAAATTTTACCCAGTTTTATTATTTTTACATTGTGTGAAGTGGGAGTTGCACATTTTTTATATATTTAATATAATAGTTTGAGTAGTTTAGTATAAATAGTAGTGGAAATACTATATGTATAAAATGTTATATTTTATACTTTCTTTTATATTGTTATAATTTATATTATTATGTTTTTGTTTATTTAAAATTATAATATTTGTAATTATTAATGTTTTTAATGTTTCAAACTTTGTACTAAATTTTGAGTGGTTTACTTCTTAAATGTAATTAGAATGGTTTGTAGTTCAAAGATTTTGGGTCTCATTACGATGTCGGTTGGAGTTGCCTCTCGGACCATAGGTCGGCGGTTCCGCACACCGAATTAGGATGCGACCGCACATGGGGGCTCATTATGATGTCGGGCGGCAAGCCTCCGCCCGACCACATCTCGGAATCAGGACCAACCGACTTGCGGTCGGCGGTTCTTACCGCCGGATTCAGATGCAACCGAACACTGTTCGGTCGGAGTCCCATTGTTCCCTATGGGAGCTCGTGTTCTGCCCGACAACCAGCCGTAACACAGGCTCCTATGGGGAAATAGGGTGCTTGCAGAAAATCCGGCAACCTGTCGCGTGCACCCCACGGTGCCTGCCACACAGTGCAGGGTTTTACATGGGGGTCCCTTAGGTACCCCCTAGGCCATCAACCAGAGGCTGCAGGGCCTAGGGGCCCTGATAATGGTAATCGGCCCCATGGTGCTGTCGCAAACTCCGATTTCTCTATGGGAGTTTATGTGGCGGGCGGAAACCGTCTGCAGCACTAGTTTCCATTGAGAATTGGGAGCCTATGTAAATCCCTGCACCATGTGTCAGACACAGTGCGGTGCAGGGATTGTCAGGGGGGCACCATAGGTGCCCTCCAGGGCCACAAACATAGGCCATGGAGGGATTGGGGCTCGCTAAGGGCCCCCAAAGTTGCTTTCTGACAGCTTTTCCATGTCCGAAAGGCTGTCGGAAACCGACTAATAATCCCAACAGCGGAAACGCCGTCCTTAAGGGATTATGAGCGGTTTCCAACTGGCCGATGGGCTCCTTAAGCCTGTTGGAACCAAGCCGGATTTCCCGGCCAATTTGAACTCTTGGTGGTAGTGGACCATGCCACTAGGTACCCTGAAACAATCCCTCTTAAAACCATAGTTGCTCCTGCAGTTACTAAAGCACTGCTTGGTGTGTTCACCAGAGTGGGTTTTCCGAAAGAGGTGGTGTCAGATAGGGGCAAAAACTTTCTGTCCAGCTATCTGACTGCTATGTGGGTTGAGTGTGGTGTTAACTACAAGTTCACCACCCCCTATCACCCACAAACAAATGGTCTAGTTGAGAGGTTCAACAAGACCTTGAAGGGCATGATAAATGGGTTGTCAGAGAAACTCAGGAGGAGATGGGATGTTCTCCTCCCATGCCTGCTGTTTGCCTACATGGAGGTTCCACAGAAAGGGGTTGGTTTCAGTCCTTCTGAGTTGTTGTTTGGACGCCCTGTGAGGGGGCCATTGTGCATGCTGAGAGAGTCTTTAGAGAAGCCTCTCAAGGAAGCCAAGGACAATGCGCTTGATTATGTGCTAGGCCTGAAATCCAGAATGACAGAGTACATGTACAAGGCAAGCAGGAAACTGGAGGCCAGCCAGGAGCTCATGCAGCACTGGTATGATCAGAAGGCCACTATGCCTGAGTATACTCCAGGACAGTTGGTGTGGGTGTTGGAGCCTGTGGCTCCCAGGGCCCTCCATGACAAACGGAGTGGGCCCTGTCCAATCTTAGAAAAGAAGGCTGTGGTTACCTATTTGGTTGACCTTAGTACCCCCAGGAACCCTCATAGTGTTCTGCATATGAACAGATTGAAACCCCACCATGACAGGGCAGATATGATCATGTTACTGGTCACTTATGAGGGAGTGGAGGAGGAAACTGAGCTAGTGGCTGACCTCACCTCCACTAATGTGAAAGATAAGTCAGTGGAGGAAGTTGTACTCTATCCCTAGTTGACAGAACAGCAGCACAGAGACTGCAGGCAGGTGCTAGAACAGTTTGCTTGCCTGTTCTGTCTGACCCCAGGCATCACTGAGTGGTGTGTGCACCACATTGACACTGGGGACATCCTACCTGTCAAAAAGAGACTGTACAGGTTGTCTGATCATATAAGAGCCAGCATTAAAGCTGAGGTAGCTAAAATGCTGGAATTGGGGGTAATTGGACCATCTGAAAGTCCACGGGTCAGTCCAGTGGTGCTGGTGCCCAAACCTAATCCCCAGAGAGGACCCAAGGAGGTAAGGTTCTGTGTGGACTACAGAAGATTGAATGCAGTCACAAAGACTGATGCTCACGCTCTACCTAGAGCTAATGAGCTCATTGGCAGGTTAGGGGCTGTTAAGTACCGGGGTACTTTTGATTTGACTTCAGGTTACTGGCAGATTGCCCTCACTGATGGAGCAAAGGAGAGGTCAGCGTTCTCCACAGCAGAGGAACATTTTCAGTTCAAGGTAATTAAATTTGGATTAAAGAATGCACCTGCCGCCTTCCAAAGGTTGGTGAACAGGGTCTTGTCTGGGTTGGAACAGTTCAGTGCAGCTTATCTAGATTATATAGCTGTGTACAGTTCTACCAGGGGGGATCACTTAAGCCACCTGAGGAAAGTGCTTCAGGCCAAGCAGCAGGCAGGCCTGACTATAAAGGCAAGTAAGTGCCAAATAAGGCAGAGTGAGTTCTGTGGTGTACCTGGGCCACCTGATAGGTGGAGGCCATGTACAGCCTCTCCAGGCCAAGATTCAAACTATTTTGGATTGGACTGCTCCTGTTACCCAGACTCGGGTCAGGGCATTCCTTGGACTGACAGGGTATTATAGATGGTTTTTTCAAAATTATGGGACCATTATGGGGCCCCTAACAGAACTGACTTCTAAGAGGAGGCCCAAAAAGGTGGATTCGACCCCAGAGTGTTAGAAGCCTTTTGACACGTTGAAAGCTGCTATGTGTTCAGCATCAGTGCTGCTGGCCCCTGACTACACCAAGGAATTTGCTGTTCAGACTTATGCTTCAGAGCAAGGGATTGGGGCACTATTGTCACAGTTAAATGAAGAGGGCCTTGATCAGCCAGTTGCCTTTATTAGCAGGCAACTTCTTCCCAGAGAGCAGAGGTGGAGTGCCATAGAGAGAGAGGCTTTTGCTGTGGTTTGGTCCCTGAAAAAGTTGAGACCATATTTGCTTGGGACGCTCAAGCTGTTAAGGTGGTCCATTTCCCTACAGGTAATTGACTTTACAGTGGAACACAGACCCCCATGCAAATGCTGATGGACTTTCCAGGCTTTTCCACATAGCTGATCAGGACTACCGGGTGTAGGTTAGTAAACCATCACCTTCCGTTTAGGGGGGGGGCTATGTTGCAAAGTCATTCGGCACCCCCAATTTTTTTGCTGACTGGTACTTGTGGTAGCTGACTTTGACTGACCCTGGGCTCTGCCTAACCGGGCCGAGGGCCAGTGCTATGCTGAAAAGACACTTCGAATAGAGTGAAAACACCTGCATATACTAGGGTACACTATGGGTTAGAGTACCCCTATGATTGGCATGACCGCCCCTATAAGGCCCTAGTACATAGTAGGGCAGGGGGATTGAAACTACCTTTAAGTCCCTAGTATACTGGACAGTAATCTACAGCTAGAATCACAAGTGAATAAAGCAGTGAATACATGTATATCTCTACTCCGAGCTCTAAGGAAAATACTCCCTTTTTTATCAATCTCGGCCAGACCCCAGGTGGTAAGGAGTATCATCATGAGTAGATTGGACTATTGTAATGCACTGCTTCTTGGAGCACCGGTGGCTCTAACAAAAAGGCTGCAAAGAATACAAACAATCGCGGCTAAGCTGGTACTAAAAAGACAACGCAGATCTTCTGCGTCGTTAGCTCTAAGGGATCTCCATTGGCTGCCTATTCTGCAAAGAATTCAATTTAAGGCACTTTGCATTGTTCATAAGGCGGCACACAAAATGGGGCCTAAACCATTACAGAGAATGTTTACTTGGTATTCCCCAGCTAGAAATCTTCGTTCTTCAGCAGCTTACCTAGTTTGTACCCCACGAGTTAAGAAAACCCGACTAGGCGGTAGATCATTTGGCTATGCAGCCGCAAAGCTATGGAATGAACTACCAAGTGAACTCAGACAGACTGACGACTTATTGCAGTTTAGAAAAAAGCTAAAAACCAGGCTCTTCCCAAGAGAATAGCCTTGAGAGACCTGTTCGTTGTGATTTCAAAATTTTATAGCTTGCACAGTGTCTTAGGTAATCCCAGCGCCAGGATGCCCGTTGGGTGACAGCTGCGCTATATAAATGCAACTTACATTACATTACATATAATAGGGCATGGCAGTTTAGAGGCCAGCAGCCTTTCTGCACTTGCATGTGTGCACTGCTGAAGCCTGAGGTCAGTTTAAAAGCAGACCTGTGTTGCAGGACTGCTTTTAAAATGCAAATTCAGCCCAAACTCAACTTTGGTGTTTGGAGCACTTACAAAATTAATATACTACAATGTTTTGGCATTTTAGGTACCCCCAGGGTCTCCCCTAGGTGTCCCAGGGGTGGGGGTCAATACTTATAAGGAGAATCCTTATAAAAATGATTTTTATTTGCCCTGGGGTTAGTGAAATTGCACAATTCACTCCCCACATTGTATTAAAATGCTCTCCAAAATCAACGTTTGTGCTAGGAGCCCTGTGAAGTGAGGATCTGCAAAAGTTTGGGATATTCAGAACCCTAAAGTATCCCCTAGGTGTTCCAGGGGCGGGGGGTCCTGTAGATATAGGCAGGGTCCTTATAAAATATGTTTCAGAAGCCCTGGTGTTAAAGAAATTGCCCAGTTCATTTTCCCCATTGCAAATCCCCAGCCACAAAGGTTAACATGGCAAGAAGTTATTAACTAATAATTCCCGCTAGGAGAATCATAAAAATACCATTCAAGGACTTCCTAGAATGGTATCGAAAAATATGGTATTGTTGAATTTCTCCTAAAGTGTACAGAAAAGAAGTTAAAAGACTTTCTTGTCTGTAAGCCAAATTCAGCCTTCCAATGATCAGACCTGATTTGTCCGAGTTAAGTGGATTAGCCAGGCTGCTGTGATGAGGTGATAAGTAGCCCCTGGAGTTATATAGCCATTCTGTGAGGGCAGGTTTCTGCTACATGGGAAAGCCAGAGCAGGGGGAGGCGTCGTAAAATATCTTCTTCAAAGAGAGGAGGGGACAGACAGTGTAAGTCAGGTCCAGTTACAGCCTTACCCTCTGAACCCAGCCAGACGAAAGGATTAAGAAAGGAATGAGATGATGTAAGGGGGAGGGACAGTATGGAAATGAACTATCCTAAAGGAAGGCTTAGCCTGCTCTTGTCTCTCTGCTGAAAATCAGCCATGTTGAATTTTGGAGAAATGGTGCTCTCTGGGAGACTATAGTGCCACACTTTGGAGGAAGTGGTCGTGCTCTGGGGTGTTGCCCTGCACCTCATTAGACAGGAGTTCCCTCCGGTATGACCCCAGAGAAAACTGAATAAGTATCTGAGAGGGGCAGTGACTCTCAGATCTGCAGCTTGAAGCTAAAGGAAGAAGAAGGGTCCCTGCTGAGAAGTTTGATTTGCACCAACCAGGCCCTGCACTCTGAAGACTGCGCCTGCTGCACAATCTGGAACTACAGCCCTGGGGACTAACTTGCTTCAAAAGGACTCAAGAGTGGACTCCTGCAAGCTACAGGTTGATAGAGCTCAACAGGAACATCCCCACCAAGAATCCTCAGCCTGCAGTACCACCAGTAGATTTGCAAGGGTTTTGCCCAAGTGGATAGTGGGACTGAAGTCCCAAACTTTCAAGGACCATCTTGGAGCTTCCAGAACCTTGGAGTAAGTTTTGGACACTTTGGGATACTTTGAGGAACTTCAGGAAAAAGTTCCAGAAGTTTGTAAAACTTTGGAGCAACTTTGGAAAAAAGCTCCATAAGTGAACCGACTCAACTTGGCCAACCAAGCCAAGGACCCTCAACCGCGAGCCGGCCTGCCGTCCAGGTTCATCCAGCTTAGGAGGTTTGACTTCCAGAGTTTGACTGGGAGTAAGCTGAAACCCAAGCTGGCGAACCCTCACTGAAGCCGGCCTGGTGAAGAGCAGCGAGGGACCCCTGAAGAAAAAGCTCTGTAAAAGTTTTAAGTCCAAACGTAGGAGAGGTGACCGGGACCAACCACGAGACCACGAGAGTCAAGCCGCCTACCTTCAACTGCGCACCGGCCTGGATCTCTGGTTCGTCCCACTGGAAAGCTCCAGAGGTCTGACTTCCATAAGTTTGACGAGGAGCTCATTGCAAGGCAAGCCAGGGAACCCTCACCGAATTCCAACTGGCTGAGAGCTTCAAGGGACCCCGGGAAGAAAAGCTCCAGAAAAGTTTCTGTGTCAGAAGTTAAAAACTTTGCCCCAGACCTACTGCGAGGGGTAGCCATGCAGGGCTCCATCACAGTCGGCCTGAAACTTTGACTTTGTCCCAGTCTAACGCGACCAGATGTCCCAATAGGTGCTATAGGTTTCTATGTGCTATATGGTGCTACATCTTTAAAAATGCATATCTCCGGTTCCCTACATTGTTTTTTTTTTCATTTTGGTGTCATTTTAAAGATAAAAATATTTCCTATTTTTATAAATTTGTGTTGGATTTTTATTGTGTGTTGTGTCTTAATTATTTACTAAATTGGTGTTTTTAAATGCTTTACATACCTGTCTTTGAAGTTAAGCCTCCCTGCTCGCAGCCAAGCTACCAAGGGTTGAGCATGGGAATAATTTTCTAAGACCAATTCTGAGCCCTAGAGTGTGTTAGTGGCCTTATTGCCAGTGACGGATGTACATTTGCCACTACTAATAACCCACTTTCCAACAATAATTAATTGTCCAACCCAGCTCTAGTTTTAAAAAAAGAGAAGTACTATAATGCCACAGCATTACAAAATACTACAGTTCAGGGTTCAATATTCCTGACTACACATTCCTGTTAAGCATCCCAAAACCTCTGATGCCCTCTTCCTGGTTCCAATGGGCCCCCCAACATCTGTTGTATCGAATGGGGATAACAGGACATGGGCAACAATAGGCAGATGTACAAGTTCACTAAGCGATCACCAAGTTTCAATAATCTGTAGGTCAGTTTGTGTGATTTTGAGCTAAAAAGAGGTCAACCTGGCAATGTTATTTTCCTAACGGCAGGCTTGTCTACACAGTTCAAAATACAGTCTCACTCTTTCATTTCCAGCCCTTTGTTACCTCTTCGTGGGGATGCAGCTCCAGCAGCTCCAGCTGGCGTGCTTCTTGGGTTCATACCAGCAGCATCCTTGGAAGTGGTGATTACTCATCCGAGCTACTCCCTGATGGAGTTGCTTGGACGAAGAATGAGGGAAGTCTAGTTTATGGGTGGTTTCTGCTTGGCAGATCCAGGCCATAGACAGGGTCTCCGCTAAAAGCATTAAGCAGCGGCAGCACCAGTCCCCCCAGATACACTGCCGGGATGCTGGACAGCACTATGCTGGTTTGGGTTGCAAGTTTTCTTTACGCAATTAACCACATGAATCATGCGTGGAGAACAAGTGACCCTTCACATCTAGATTACCAGAGTTTCCACTTCTGATGGCACTAGGCTTCTTCTGGGTGCTCCACAAGCTGGGAACAATTCTGGGCTTTTCCTCCTGGACAGCCTTTCCTCCTGAATGGTCAGACATTCTACTTCCCTCTCTGAGCAGGCAAACAAGCTTCTAGGTACTAGACAGATCCTCAACTCCTTCAGAATATTGGGCAGACTTTAGGTGATGTTCACTCATCTCTGAGAGACAGGCTGCCATGCAGACACCAGCCCTGGTCTTACAGCTGCCCTTTAAGTACTCTGTGAAGCACTCCCTTCCTTGTTCATTGAAGCATGTTGGAACTTAAATAAAGTGGGATGCTTTAGGCCCCACTTTTACACTAATTTTCCAAACTGGATGCTGATCCACTGTCTAAGCTTCTAGAACCAATTTGAGGTGGTTCCATTTCAAAAGTATTTTTCTGGCTTCAGTGTAGACATAGCGTTTGTGCAAGGTGATGGCTCTCACATCAGATAGTGATGATGCTGGCTCCAAGCAAGTGTAGGGGCAACAATTAAACATTATACTTTTAATATTTAGACTGTTCTATATATTTTTAGGTAGATAACAGTGTTGGGAGAAATTAGTAGTAAAGCCTGAAGAAGGAGGTTAGACCTGTGTATGCCTCCGAAACGCGTCGCTTCTTGGTCTACTTATAAATAAAAGTTTTCGTGAATCATATGTATTATTGTGGGCTTCTTGGTCTACTTATAAATAAAAGTTTTTGTGAATCATATGGATTGTTGTGGAATATATGAAAAGTTAAACAAGACTTTATGTTGAATTATTGCCTATGATTGTTCTCGAATTTGCACTGATTGACTTGCACTTTTTAGGTCTCGCCTGAGCCAGCGCATGCGCTGCACGGAGAGATATTTTGTAAGCGGGTTTTCACAGTGCTACCACAGGCTTTTTGGTGGCCTCAAGCTTGCGTGTACGCTTGCGTGCACGCGCGCATGCACGCGCGCAGCCGCCATCTGTGTTTCCTCCTGGCCGCCTTGCTCGCGATCACTTTCGCGCGCACCATTTGCTTGTTTAATACTTCCTAAGATGTGGCGTCTGCGTGCAGAACGGAAGTGGAACGTGCCCGTGTTTGGAAGCGCGCGAATGGCTGACTCGTCGTGTTTGATTTGTGGCTGTCTGCCTGCCTCCACTTCCCTTCTGCCAGCAGCGTGACACGTTGTGAAACTCGAGCTGCGGATGGCCATGTAAGCACTTGCTCATCTTTCCCAGATGGCCGGATGGCTTTTGTGATGCAGTTCTGGGTTGTGCTTCTCGCTTTGCTTGCTGGCAGTGGCTGCCTGACTGTCGCGCACAGCACGGTTGTGCCGAAGTGAACTCATGCGCGCCTTCCTCGTGATGAAATTAGCATTGACCAACACAAATCAGCATGGACTTTTTGCACTATTTACAGTTTGGAACATTGTTTCCGTGTTTGAAGCACTGTATGTAAACAGTATTGCGTTGCACTGGAGGGTGATAGTAGGCTGTGCTGTTTTATTTTCAAGAGCATATGCATGAAACCATTTTTTTTTTTTAGTGTCCCCTTATACCCCAACCATCAGTGTTCCGGAATATTTTTAGTTTGCTTTATCGAGCGCAAACTGACGTCCCGTCAGTTACAAGGTGCTATCTTTCCGTTGTAAGGAAGCCGCATACAAAAAATAGAAAAACAATCGACGTTATATAACAATACTAACTGTATTATATGAGTAAGTTAGCTAAGCTCCAAATCACAACCAAGGAGAATAGGGAAAATGCCTTCTCTGATTCCCCTTCTACAAGTTCATACTCACTAAACAGAGAAGCACTAACATCTAAAAAACATAGACCAAGAGGGTCATACTCGGGAAAATCTTTAATTTCTTAATACTGCCCTCACACACTTTTCAGTGTCATGCTTCATCATTGGGCCGCATCATACGTCCAGGCGCAGACCAACGCACTGGACGGAGCGCATTCTTTTTTATAAAAAATGATGAAGAGTGTGGAAAGGGCAGAATAACAAAAAGACAGACTTAAAGAAAAACAAATTAGAGGAAGGAATATTCCCTCAAGTGTTCCGGAATATTTTTAGTTTGCTTTATCGAGCGCAAACTGACGTCCCGTCAGTTACAAGGTGCTATCTTTCCGTTGTAAGGAAGCCGCATACAAAAAATAGAAAAACAATCGACATTATATAACAATACTAACTGTATTATATGAGTAAGTTAGCTAAGCTTCAGCCTGACCTCCAGCGAAAGTTGGTTCTTCAAAATGCCAGGGGTACAGGAAGTGACTTCACATGCCCTTTGATCCCAGACAGCCTCATAGGAAGTGATGTTACATAATCGCTAATCTAGTGGAGTCACAGCTGATGTGCTACCCATCTTCAGACTAATGAGATTTACAGGGGAGGGGGGAGGAGTGGGTGAGGGGTGTAAGCAAGCTGGTTATTAGTTGCTAAGGATGTTTTTCACATGAAATTAGTCTGCATCGTTCCTTTGCTGGGAACCAGATACCCCAGTGTAGCATTTAACTCACTCAGGTCAGGTGGAGCAGAGCAGCCCAAGAACTACTCGGGGCAGGTGGTGTGGGCTAATACTTCCGTCCACTGAATCAATCCTTGTCCAGACAGTGCTTTTACCTGTAAAAATGAGTACTTTATTATTCAAAAGGCGTGCTTACTGGTTCTGTCAGGATGTCACCACATTAAACAACAAGTATTTGCAATGCAATAGGTCTCGCATTTCCGCGAGTTTAAGCTACTGGCATTGTAAATGACAATGCCTTTTATTTATGTTTTGAAAACCAAAACATAAATAAAAGGCATTACCATTTACAGTGCCAATAGCTCAAACTCGCGTAAATGCGAGACCTATTGCATTGCAAATGCTTGTTATATTATATATGTGATTTTAATTCTTTGATATTCATGTGGATATTGTATTTTATGTATTTTAGTGATTACTAAAAATCTAAAAGAAGGAAGAAAGCTTTTATACCAACCTAATAAACATTTTGTCATATTGAATTTTTTGGCTACTGTGATATTGATTCGGTGATAGTTGAATGTTGTATGTGGTGTGGTAGTATCATGGTATGCTATTGAAGTTTCCCAAAGGGAGTTTATTTTAGACCTAGTGTCCAAGCAAGAGTATCCAAAACATGGTCACAATAAAGTGTGAAAACTGACGTTCGCTGTCATCACCCTTCCTGAAGCTTCAATCAGTTAAAGACAAAAGAGTAGGCCACACTAGAAACGTCTTCACCATAAACAACAGAATCTGCTGACTCACCCTCTGTTCCCTACCATACACCAAATGGCACAACTCAGAAGAGTCTAATCAGCAATCTCTTGCTAAAAGTTATTGTAGGGGTTGTTGAGACGGGAATATCCTGACTTTCTGTTGGCTCAGCTAGCATGCTAATCTAGCATGTGTGCTGAGGTCTAGACCTGTCCATGGTAAAACCAAGTTGCAGAACCTGTTCTGTGATTGAAAGGGCACACCAAGCATGCCCTTTTTATTAGTTCATGGGACTACTGTCCATATCCTGAGCTGTTCACCTAAAGCAATAGTGGCAGAGTACCATTTTTTGTAGGTCAATAGTCCTTGCCAGATCTTTTTTCTGTTCCTGTAGAAAGAGTTGCCTATGTGCCCCACTCATATAAAGTTCCCCTGAAATGTAACACCCAGACCCTTGTACTGACAGTCCATGATGCATGGTGGATTTATGGCACATATATGGTAGCAAGAGACTGTGTGTAGTGTGAGTATGACTGCTGGAACCAGTGGGGTCCTTTCTGGATGGCCTCTGGTTTAGCATGGCACAAGATGTTTAAAGCTTTCCCCAAACAGTGGAAGTGTATTACCTGCATTCCTGGGCTTGATGATGGTGACCCACACACTGAAGTGATGAAGAATGGAAATAGGACTGTCTTTCAAAATACTACAATAACTTTTAGCAAGAGATTGCTGATTAGTCTCTTCTGAGTTGTGCCATTTGGTGTATGGTAGGGAACAGAGGGTGAGTTAGCAGATTCTGTTGTTTATGGTGAAGACGTTTCTAGTGTGTAACTTATTGAATGCGAGGTATGCTATCGCATTCAATATTGAGACAAGATACTGTCAAAAGTTCACATAATTTTGCATAATGTGAACTTTGCAAAGTTGCATGATATTATGCAGGTGCAAAATTTCATGTGATTTTTGCTTGTGTAAAATTGGTTCATGGAAATAATAAAACTGTGGTTGGGAGACATTTTCTCCATAAACCAGTCTCCTGAAAATATCTTGTGTAACTGTTGAACGCAAGCTATGCCCTCATGTTCAGTTTTCAGGCGAGATTTTGACATGTAAATTTTGTCAAATTTTCGAATGTTAACATATTGTTAGGGAACTTTGCAATGAAAATTCCATGATTTCACCCACTCCTGATGTTATTCTCCAACGAAAGATAAAACTGTCTCTGACCCATAGTTTAGAGCAGTTATCAAATTTCAGCACCCTATGCATAATTTCAGTGCTTTCTTCAAGACTAGAATTTGCTCACTACAACATCCATGCAAATAATTTGTGTGGAAGGATGACAAGCACTGGCAAAGCCAGTAGACATGGCTATGATATACTAGCACGCGCAAATGCAGGCATATTCAAGTATGTGTCATGTCCTGTCATTGTGTAACTGGCTACATCACAAGGCATCAGGCAGGAATAAAAGCAGCATAGAAAGAGGCAATTTGCACAGAGATGTGTTACAAATAGGTGTGTATTTTTGCATACCTGTATTTGCATGTGTTAGCATATTAAAGAGAGATCTGAAACTAAATAATAGATCGAGGGGCAGATTTATCATTATTTCACACAGCGCAGCAAGCCACCTTGCTGCGCTGTGCTGCGTGAAAGGTAAATGGCAGGGAGGCACTGTATATAGCATCATACGGCACATTCCTGTCCTTTCCTTACACTGGCGCACAATGTGCTACCGAGCGCCAATGCAGGCACCCTTGTAGTGCAAGAATGCCCGAGTTGCAGACAGGATTGATTTTGCCAGGAAGGGCAATGCAACTCAATAATAATTGTGCCCCACAGTCTTGCTAGTGTGTGATTGCTCCAACTCCCAGTCGTGTATGGCTGTGCTCCTTTGGCCCTCACATACCTGTGCTCCACCAGCAGTATGACAGAAGCTGGCAGGATAACTCTATGATATGAATGCTTGCCTCTGAATCATGTGGCAACCTGCGGATCATCAATTCTAGGCAAGGGATATTCAGCCTTTTATACTCCGGGGACAGTAAATTATGTATAATAGCTGTAATGTTATAGCACTTGGGAAAATCACCTCAATCTTATTATTAATATTACTATTATTATTGTTGTTTTGTCCTTGTTGTGGCTAATATTATAACAGAAGTGTGAACAGGACACCAGGGAGGGTCCAATGATAGCGTTGGCCGAGGTTTGCATATGCTCGGGTGAACAATGCCTGCTTCCAAAGAGGAATAGCAATTCAAAATAATGCTGAAAAATAATAACACATTTCCATTATATTAAAAACAATCAAATTATAAGGTTATTGTATATATGCTTTAATTGTAAATAGTACATACCATGCAACCGATGTATGATCTCTCCAACTCTCCATTCATTTGGGGCTGTATTCTGTTCTAGCTGCTTCTTACAGTGGACAACTATAACACACCTGATGGCAAGAGGCAATAGCAAGTACCTAAACTTCTGAAAAATATCAACTTGTTCCCAGTGTCAAAAGAATTAGCCTTGTCTGATTTTAAGATAGCATGTATGGCTGTAACTTGATGCATTGTTGCTGCTGTGTGACTGCTCCAACTTCCAGTCTTGTAGTGCTGATTTTTTGTTCTAACCCCTTCTTGTGAAGAACTGGGTGCCCTTGTAGGTGTCAGTCTGGACAGGAGTCTCCAACCTGTTCTATAATAAGAGCTACTTATGTTCAATGAAACTCATTGAGAGCTACTAACGTTATTACTGTTGTAACAGTCGCCACATCAGATTACATTAGTAGCCACCATATGCAAGATTACTACCAGCGATCACCCTAGACCCTCAGGTATGGCTGCCAGCAGCAATGTAAAAAAGGTCTGTGTGAAACATCTGTGCATGAGTAATACATAAAATCCATTGGTGCAATGCCTCTTGCACCAAGGTAATAGCATTTGTAAAAAGTCTCCCCAATGTCACAAGCTAGATCACTGAAATATCAGCTTTAAATATATATGGGAATGAACTCGCCTTTTGGGACAGTAACGTCTTTTTAACATAAGCATTTTGCACATTTGGGGGAATCTCGGGGAGAGGTCCTGTCTTGGCCCACCTGCTCTCGCGATTTCACTGCGAATCCTGTTAGAGCACTTCCGCATCCCTCAACGCGGTCTAGTGCTGGGAGGAGTCTCAGCTGCTGCTCAGCAGAGCTGATTGGTTGGTGGGCGGAAGGGGGCAGCATAACCGGGACGCTGGAGCGGACGCGCAGCGGACAGTAAGAGAGACAAGCCAGGGTAGTTGGGCGGTCCTCCTGGTCTGCTTTGAATTGTATCCTTGTTATCAGCTGTGTTTGCGCTTCGCTGCTACTGCCGCTAAATCGCCTTGCACTGATGTTTGAAAATGATGATAAAATGCTGAGAACTGCTTTTAAAAAGAGACATTGAATTTTACTGTTTTTACTGCCGATTTTATGGGAATGAACTCGCCTTTGGGACAGTAACGTCTTTTTAACATAAGCATTTTGCACATTTGGGGGAATCTCGGGAGAGGTCCTGTCTTGGGCCCACCTGCTCTCGCGATTTCACCGCGAATCCTGTTAGAGCACTTCCGCATCCCTCAACGCGGTCTAGTGCTGGGAGGAGTCTCAGCTGCTGCTCAGCAGAGCTGATTGGTTGGTGGGCGGAAGGGGGCAGCATAACCGGGACGCTGGAGCGGACGCGCAGCGGACAGTAAGAGAGACAAGCCAGGGTAGTTGGGCGGTCCTCCTGGTCTGCTTTGAATTGTATCCTTGTTATCAGCTGTGTTTGCGCTTCGCTGCTACTGCCGCTAAATCGCCTTGCACTGATGTTTGAAAATTATGATAAAATGCTGAGAACTGCTTTTAAAAAGAGACATTGAATTTTACTGTTTTTACTGCCGATTTTATGGGAATGAACTCGCCTTTTGGGACTGTAACGTCTTTTTAGCATAAGCATTTTGCACATTTGGGGGAATCTCGGGGAGAGGTCCTGTCTTGGGCCCACCTGCTCTCGCGATTTCACCGCGAATCCTGTTAGAGCACTTCCGCATCCCTCAACGCGGTCTAGTGCTGGGAGGAGTCTCAGCTGCTGCTCAGCAGAGCTGATTGGTTGGTGGGCGGAAGGGGGCAGCATAACCGGGACGCTGGAGCGGACGCGCAGCGGACAGTAAGAGAGACAAGCCAGGGTAGTTGGGCGGTCCTCCTGGTCTGCTTTGAATTGTATCCTTGTTATCAGCGGTGTTTGCGCTTCGCTGCTACTGCCGCTAAATCGCCTTGCACTGATGTTTGAAAATGATGATAAAATGCTGAGAACTGCTTTTAAAAAGAGACATTGAATTTTACTGTTTTTACTGCCGATTTTATGGGAATGAACTCGCCTTTTGGGACAGTAACGTCTTTTTAACATAAGCATTTTGCACATTTGGGGGAATCTCGGGGAGAGGTCCTGTCTTGGCCCACCTGCTCTCGCGATTTCACCGCGAATCCTGTTAGAGCACTTCCGCATCCCTCAACGCGGTCTAGTGCTGGGAGGAGTCTCAGCTGCTGCTCAGCAGAGCTGATTGGTTGGTGGGCGGAAGGGGGCAGCATAACCGGGACGCTGGAGCGGACGCGCAGCGGACAGTAAGAGAGACAAGCCAGGGTAGTTGGGCGGTCCTCCTGGTCTGCTTTGAATTGTATCCTTGTTATCAGCTGTGTTTGCGCTTCGCTGCTACTGCCGCTAAATCGCCTTGCACTGATGTTTGAAAATGATGATAAAATGCTGAGAACTGCTTTTAAAAAGAGACATTGAATTTTACTGTTTTTACTGCCGATTTTATGGGAATGAACTCGCCTTTTGGGACAGTAACGTCTTTTTAACATAAGCATTTTGCACATTTGGGGGAATCTCGGGGAGAGGTCCTGTCTTGGGCCCACCTGCTCTCGCGATTTCACCGCGAATCCTGTTAGAGCACTTCCGCATCCCTCAACGCGGTCTAGTGCTGGGAGGAGTCTCAGCTGCTGCTCAGCAGAGCTGATTGGTTGGTGGGCGGAAGGGGGCAGCATAACCGGGACGCTGGAGCGGACTCGCAGCGGACGCGCTCAGCGGGCGCGCCGCTGGCGCGCCGAAGGCGCGCCTAAGGCAAGCCCGTCTGCGCCCGTCCGCGTCCAGCCGGGTCCAGGGGCCAGAAGCCCTGGCCTGACCAAACAATACTCTGCAATGGAACTACAGGCCCTTGCCACAGGCAACCACAGGCTGAACCCAGATGTCACCGCTAAATTAAGATCAGAACACCTCCTGAGATATACCAGGATAGACACCCACACGATTCCAGGGCCAACACCGCACTCCATGATTATGCCAGAGAACCCCCCTGGTTTAAAAGTGGCTGTTCTAAATACAAGATCGCTACAGAAACATCACTTAGAGATCTTTGCACTTCTCCAGGAGGGGGATATTGACATTCTTGCCCTCACAGAAACCTGGATAGGTGATGCATCAACCCCTGATATTATCGCTGCACTGCCAGGCAACTTTGACGCCTTTTGGCACAATAGGCAAGATAACAGGAGAGGAGGGGGAGTAGCGATTCTTTTTAACACCAGACTCATGGCCACCAAGATTATAGCAGAGAGCATGGATAAGACGGATATGCTGGGAGTTAAAATTATATCCAAATCGTCCTGCCTCATCCTCCTGGCAGTCTACCGCCCCCCGGATGCAACCCCTGGTTTTAGTGACCACTTCGCCGAGATCATGTCCGACCTGAGTACACGATATCAAAGACTCTTGGTGGTTGGAGATTTTAATTTCCACTGGGAGAAGGAACCACGGGAGCCGCAGGCCAAGCAGGTCGAGCTGGTAATGTCTAACCTGGGGCTCCATCAACTGGTGGATCGCTCCACTCATATTAAAGGCCACATGCTAGACTTAGTCTGGTCTTCTAACCATCTTGACAGACTAATAAGTATCCACCCGTGTGCCTGGTCTGACCATTCCTTAATCTCTTGCTGGGTCCCGTTGGATAGTCCTCCTGCGCAATATCCGCCAGAGTGGAGGAGAGTTCGTAGCTGGCACAAGATTCAGGCAGACAATTTAATAGCCACATTACAGACGCTTCCCGCACCTAAATTTCAGGTAGACAATATTGACGTTGAAAGCCAAACCCTTAGTAATACTCTGCAACTAGCTATCGATCAAATAACACCGGAACGCAGAGAAAGAACTAGACTTAAAAGCAAGGGGGCCCCCTGGTTTAATGAGGCACTCAGGGAGAGAAAACAGAGCCTGCGCAAAGCCGAGAGACGGTGGCGGAAAGCCTATGATCTTACTGAGTTAATTTCTTACAAAGCCACACTCACTCTTTATAAAAAATCCATTATAAACAGGAAAGCCGAATACTATGAGGCACGCATAACAGAGGCTCCAAATAAACAAAAGGAAACTTTTAAGATCTTAAATGAACTCAGCAAGAAATCTGACGTAAAATCTGCAGAAATACCCTCAGACTGTAATGTACTACAGACTTTCTTTCTCCAGAAGGTAACAGATATCCTTCTGGAGATTGGGAAAACTCCTACTACCCTGAGCCCCATGGAGCTGTCTACACCCTCGCTCCCTTCTGGCCAGTTTCTGACCAGTTTCCCTCTACTAGATTTAGAATCTTTGACGTCCCTGATAAACAGTATCAAATCAGGCTCCCCGGCCGACCCGTGCCCGCCTAGGATTTTTCGAATGGCCCTTCCGGCCTTGGACCACCAGATTCTTACCCTCCTCAACAACTCGTTGGCAACTGGTCAAGTCCCCTCCAATTTGAAGGAGGCTAGAGTTATCCCGCTACTAAAGAAATTGGGAGCAGACAAGGCCGTACTTAAAAATTATAGACCTATCTCTCAGCTCCCGTTTCTGGCGAAGGTTGTGGAACGTCATGTCCTGAAAACTACCTCGGCGTTTTTGGAAGAACACGAGCTTCTCCAACCCCGCCAGGCTGGGTTTAGAGCCCACCATAGTACAGAGCTAGTAATGCTATCTGTACTCGACGATCTCAGGATCAAGGCCGATAATAAAGAGTCGAGCGCCCTGATTCTCTTAGATCTTTCTGGGGCGTTCGATACGGTCAGCCATACAATACTACTGACCCGGCTATCGGACCTGGGTATCCGGGGGCACGCCTATAATTGGTTGGAATCCTTCCTACTAGGACGCTCGCAGAGGGTCCAACTTGGCGATCAGGTATCTGAAAAGGGTAACATTTCTTGCGGGGTCCCCCAGGGCTCCGCGCTGTCCCCGCTCCTTTTCAACATATACCTGCAGCCCCTGGTGGCCGCACTAACCGATATGGATTGTCGGGTCTTTAACTATGCGGATGATACTCAGCTTATCCTGAAGATCGATAACTCGGTCCGCACCCAAGAGTCTGCTCAGAACATCCTCAGGTTTACAATAAACTGGATGACTGCAAACTCTTTAAAAATCAATCCTGATAAAACCGAAGTCCTAGCAATTCCGGCAAAAATAACCCATGGAGCGGCTTGTTCTGGCCCCAAGAGCTGGGGGCCTGTCCCAGCCCAGCACCAGTTGTAAAAAGCTTGGGAATTAAGATCGACTCCGAGCTCTCCATGGTAAATCAAGTCAACGCGGTGGTGGGTACTTGCACTGGTCTGCTGAGACAACTGAGGAAGCTGGTTCCACTGCTCTCAGCTTCATCGTTGGAAACCATTGTACGAGCAACCATCGTCTCCCCCCGTTCAGATCCGAGGCCACCGAAGTCATCTGCGGCGTTCCACAAGGATCTTCACTCAGTCCAACCCTCTTCAACGTCTACATGAGCCCCCTCGCAGCCATCGCACGCCAACACAACCTCAACATCATCTCCTACGCCGACGACACCCAGCTGATCCTCTCCCTCACCAACGACCCCACCACCGCCAGAGCCAACCTACACGACGGGATGAGAGACGTCGCCGACTGGATGAGGAACAGCCGCCTTAAACTAAACTCAGACAAGACGGAAGTCCTCATCCTGGGCTCATCACCCTCCGCCTGGGACGACTCCTGGTGGCCCCCGGCCCTGGGCACCGCGCCCAAGCCAACGGACCACGCACGCAACCTGGGCTTCATCCTGGACTCCTCCCTATCGATGACCAGACAAGTCAACGCCGTCTCATCCTCGTGCTTCAACACTCCTGCGCATGCTCCGCAAGATCTTCAGATGGATCCCCACTGAAACCAGGAAGACCGTCACCCAGGCACTCGTCACCAGCCGACTGGACTATGGGAACACCCTCTACGCCGGAACCACAGCCAAACTTCAAAAAGACTCCAGCGCATCCAGAACGCCTCCGCACGACTCATCCTGGACATCCCCCGACACAGCCACATCACCGGACACCTGAAAGACCTGCACTGGCTCCCCGTCAGCAAGAGAATCACGTTCAGACTCCTCACCCACGCACACAAGGCCCTCCACGACCTGGGCCCAAAGTACCTCAACGACCGCATGACCTTCTACACGCCCACCCGCCAGCTACGATCAACCAGCCACGCCCTCGCCACCGTACCACGCATCCGCAGAACCACCGCCGGAGGAAGATCCTTCTCCTACCTGGCAGCCAAGACCTGGAACTCCCTCCCCACTCACCTTCGGCGAACCCAGGACCATCTCTCCTTCAGGAAGCAGCTCAAGACCTGGCTGTTCGAGCAGTAACTTACCCCCTCCCCCAGCGCCTTGAGACCCTCCCGGGTGAGTAGCGCGCTCTATAAATGCCGTGATTGATTGATTGATTGATGGTCTCGCGACTCGACTATGGCAATGCGCTCTATGTCGGGCTCCCCCAGAAACTTATGAATAAGCTACAGGTGGTACAGAATGACGCCGCCAGGCTGATTTTCAGGTTGCCCAGAAGAACCCATGCCACTCCTTTGCTGCGCAAACTGCATTGGTTGCCGGTTAGGCAAAGAGCGAAGTTTAAGGGACTCTGTATTGCCCACAAAGCCTTTTACGGTCACGCCCCAGACTACATAAGTGAACGTTTAATTAAATATGTGCCTAGACGGGCGCTCCGCTCAGCAGAAGCCGCCCAGATGGTCTGCCCGCGGGGTAACTGTGTTTCCAAAGGAGGACGAGCCTTCTCGGTCCTCCTGCCACAACTCTGGAACCGGCTGCCCGATACTCTCCGTAAAGAACATGGTCTGCTCCCTTTCCGGAAGCAGCTTAAAACCATCCTTTTCAAAGAGGCTCTAGACATGACCTAATTCTTCCTAGCACCATGGTGACCACCCGGCCCTGACGCTGTTCTCTTCTTCCGAAGCGCTAAGAGACCTGTCGGTATACACGCGCTATATAAGAATATAATAACATAACATAACATATATTGGAAATTCAGCCATTTTTCTCCAAATATCAGCACTTTTGTCTCAGATATACACTCTCAATTTTGGTTTATCTATATAAATTTAACCAAGGAAAAGCTTCTAGATGTAGTAGGCTGGGCTGCGTATAAGAGAGCTACTTGAAAGTAGCTAGAGAGCTTCTAAAAAACAGCTCATGAGCTACTCGTTAGAGAAGCCTCGTCTAGTACGTTTGTATACTGGGTGCTGACAGGAATACGTTACTGTTTCTCTTATCCTAGCAATGAAAATAAATACTCATACAAATATCATGGTGTTTGCACACCAGCAGAAGGAACACTCATCGCATTCTTGTGCTTCTCCAGCATCACTACAGAAGAGGGGATGAACAGCTTGCCAAAGGGGGAGATGGTAGAGGCTTTTAGTCATTTGTGCTACTACATGACTGACTTGAAGAAGAAACAGCAATGCACTACAGTGACGGAAAATATGAGCATGTTCCACTCTCCACCGGCAGACACTGCATTGTGTGCCAATAATAAAAAACATACATTGGCAAAGCCAGCCAGGTTCGCTTTTGGCGGCCATTGAAGACTGTCACAAATTAGGTTATTAATTTGGGAGGGAGCCACCCCAGCCAAATTAATAAACACAATCTGATTAGGTCAAAACACAGTTCTGAGAGAATCTCTGATCAATCCCTGGTATCTGTTGCATGAGCAGCGGACAATCCCCAGAGAAATGCATGCTACGTTCCAGCAGTACAAACAATTTGAAAGTAAAGAACACACTACAGTAAAATTACCAAACCAATTTTGAAAAATAAAAACAATGTAGCAAGCTAAACGGTCGCAATACCATTAACATTTATTAAGAGGAACAGGAGGTATGATTTTTAGGCAAAAAATCACCTACAAAAAAGTAAAGCACCATTAGGAACCACAATTCATGGTTGGCTGGGTCCAAGGAGCAATTTCATGCCAAGTGCAATGGAGCAGATCAGAGATCAGATACACCAAGCAGGCCATCTCACTGAAATGGATTTCAAAATCTTCCAATGTGGCAAGGTGGAGCCAGTGTTCAGCAAGGATCCTTCAAAGTCAGATATGTCATCATTAAGCTCCAGCGGAAGCAGTTGGTTTTTGTGCCAAAATCTCTGAGCAGGACAAGCCATATTTCATTGCCTGTGATGGTGCTTAGCTTGTTAGATCGATCTGCCACTTTGTCCCTGTGTAAGGTGTAAGTCATAATCCTCCAGAGGGGCAAGTCTGGAACCTGTAGCTGGATGTCGGGCAAGGCTCCACGATGTTGGCTACCTTTACCTGAAGGTCCTATTCAAGCTGTTTTCAGCATGGCAAAAAGTTCTAAGCAGGAGAACCTGGTTTTCATGCTCACCTAGGGTGCATTAGCACCTTGTACCTGTCCTTCAGAGAAGGAAAACACAACTCACTTTTCAGCAGCTTCTGTTATGATTTCTTCTGAGGTGTCCTGGTCAGTCCTATAGCTCCTAGCTCCTCAGAGCAGGCTACTAGCTACCAGATCTCTCTACAGCCAGGTCTCTGGCAGAGTCCAGTCCTCTGTTATCAGCTGGACCCTCTTGGAGTCATAAGTCTTTCTGGTTTTTGCATTCCTGAAGGAGGCAAACAGAAGGCCACTACCTGACCTTTGGAGAGCAGTTCCATTTCCCAGCTGCCCTGAGGTAACTATAACTCAAGCCCTTGCCATGCACTGCTAATTTCCCCACATATTAAATCTCTCATGATCTCCTCAACGCCATCATTGATAATATCACTGCAAAATTTGCAATGAAATTATTAATGAGAAAACTGTGCATGGCGGGGGCACGAGTTATAGTTAATATGGGCACGAGTCATAGTTACTTGAGATAACTATAACCGGTGGATCTCTGTGGTTTTTAGAGTTCAAAATGTTACATTGTTAATGAACAATTCATCTAAGTATAAGGTTACTTTAAAACCCTGTTCTTTTCAGTGAATATCGAAATATTATTGCCATTGGGCATAATTCTTGCAGCTGCGAGTCTTGGATTTCCACAGTAAAATCACAGGCGGCAGGCGGGGGGAAATCATATGGATTTTATTTGGTGAAGAGGCACGGACAATAGCAATGGAAGCTCATTCAAGAACGCAGCCGAAGTGCAAGTAAGAACAGCTCCCGGTTGCATGAGTGGCAGCCCTTTCAGGGTGAATTGTATGAGGAAGGACCCAATATGGACTGCCGGTAAGTGGGCAACATAATGCTCTATTACTTACCAGTAATCTTCATTACTCCGGGTCCCGTTGTCCTCGTCCCATTCATTACTAAGTGGAGATAACCATCTCCCGACAGAAAAAAAAAAAGATCAGAAGAATGCTGGGATACTAACCCCGCCCCTCCCACCGGGAGTACATAAGGGGTACTTACCCAGCATTCCGCCTGAACAACCAAGCCCACAACAGGAAGGCCGGCCGTCCGGGAGGGAGGGCGGGGCGTATGAATGGGACGAGGACAACGGGACCCGGAGTAATGAAGATTACCGGTAAGTAATAGAGCATTACCCCCAGGTCCCTTATGTCCTCGTCCCATTCATTACAAAGTGGAGAATACCAAAGCAGAAAAGCCGGCCTTCCCAAACAAAACAGAAGCCAACCTAGGAAACCACACCAAGGCAGCCATCGCAGGAAAGCAAAAAGGCAGAACCGCCGAAAACCCCAGGCAGAGCACCCAGACATGAGGGAGCCCCACCAAGCAGGGACGCGCCCAACAAAACAACGGGAGAACAGCCAGACGACCAGCCCTACATCCACAGCAGGAGCACCCCACAGGCAACCAGAGAAGGGGAGAGCAAGGACACACAAGCCAACCGAAGCCAGAAAGAACAAGAACAGTGAGGAGGCCACCCAAAGAAGAATCTAAGGGCCACCAGGCGAGCAAGCCAGACCAGGGCACCAGGAGCCAGACCAAGGCACAGAGAACCCATGCCAGCCGAACGCAGGCAGCGGAAAGAAAGACAACACCCAATCGCCAAGGGGCCCAGAGAAAACGAAGCCCCAACAAGAGACGATCAAAGGAGTCCACGGTACAAAAAGGCCGAGAAGCCCACCAAGGGCAGGATCAAACCAGAAAAGAAGCGAAGCAAACGACCCGGCCCCAGAGAGACCAGAGGACAAGCCCCCGGAACCCACAGAAGAGCACCAGGCCCCAGGAAAAAAGGGCCAGCACCAAAGACCAGCCGACCAGCACCCAGCCCGGAAGGTGAGAGAGAGCCCCGGAACAGGGAAACAGGGAAAGACAAACCACCGGGGAAGAGGAACAACACCCGGAAGCCAACCCACCAGGCCCCGAGATCCAGAAGGGAGCAGACCCATCAGGGACCAGGGTTCCACAGAGCGGAACACAGAACAGGAAACCAGAGAAAGGGAACAGGAGGGAGCACAGGACCCCAACACAAAGCCACAGCAGAACAGCCCAACCGCAAACCGGGAAAACCGGAGCAGAGAGACAGGCCAGGCAGAGACGGCCCCAAACAGACCAGGCAGAAGGCAGGACCAACAACACACAGGGCAGCCCAGACCGAGGAGCAACAACCCACAGAGGCTCGAAGGAGAGCGTCAGGCCCAAACACCACCACCAGGAAACCCCAACCCATCAGGGGAGAGGAAACACAAAAAAACAACCCGACCACAGAAGCAACAGAAGCCAGGGTGGAATGCCCAGGCAAACTAAACCCCACGGGTCCACACGACCCCAGGTAGAGCATGACCAGGGGAGAAACCCCCAGGGCAGAAAAGGTGACCAGAAGGACCCGACGGCCCAACCCACACCCGGGGCAAGGCCAACGAGGGGAAGGCCCCAGCCGAGCAGAGGCCAAGAAAGGCCGGAAGGGCGAAAAGACCCCTGGCACCGAAAAATGGCAGACCGGGCAGGACGGAAACCAAAACAAGGCAACAGCACAAAGGCCCGGACAAACAAGGGCCGAGAAAGACAGAGCAAGCAGCCCCGGCGCCGCCAAACCGACAACAGAGCCCACAGAACCTGGCACTCCCAGGCAGTCTCCCATGCAGGCAGTAACCAGGCCTAACCCTGCGCAACCTCTGAGACCAGACGAGAACAGGTGCTCTCAGGGAGGCACGGCCATAGGCCCCAGTGAAGGCAAGCAGGGAAGAAAGGAGTGGGCGACAGACCAAAACAGGGCCAGGCAGAGCCAAGAGGCCACAACAGCAGGAACACACCACAACCGCAAGGACCAGCACCAGACAGCAGAGGGACCAGCCACCCCACAGGCAGAAAATACACCAGCAAAATCAAAGGGGCAGGCCAGGAAGCGAGCCTCCAAAAGAGCCCCATCAGGCAGCCCAGGCTCGCCGCAAGAGCGCAACCAGGCAACCCCGAGCAGAACGTACCACCGGCAACCAGGAGACCAGCCAAGAACAGGAGCCAACAGAGAGGAAGGCCGAAGGCACCCAACAAGCACAAGGAGGCACCGCCGAAGGCCAAGCAGAAGCAGCCGCAAGCCTACAGACCAGGAGACCGGAACCCGGACGCAACCCTGGCCAAAGAACCACCAGGAACAAGCAGGGACAAGCACCCCTCTACCCCAGCAAAACAAGCCGGAGAAGAACACCGCAGGCCAGAGGAGACACAGTGGAGGCCAACAGCATCCAGGAAACCCAACCTGACACCAAAAAAGAAAAAAACCAACCCTGCAGCACCACTGAAACGAGACAAGATCAGAGGAAGCAGGGAGGAAAAGGCTGAAGAAAAGAAGCACAGCCCACAGCCAAGAGGAGAAACACCAGACACCCCAGGGGATCCAGAAGCCACCGAGGCACCCGGACAGATGAGGCGCCCAGAACACCACGCAGCAGCGAGGACCAGAGAGGACCGACCAGGGCACCCCTAAGCACACAGGCAAGGGAGACAGTCCCGAAAGGAGGCAAGACCAGCACCACAGCGCCCGCCAAGAACCAGCAGCCCGGGGAAGCAGAAAAAGAGGAAACCAACCTCAACCGGAAACCCAAGCGGGCGACCCCACCCAGGAGAGAGCCAACCCCAGGGAGGAAAGGCCACAGGCAAAAACCCCGGAAGCCAGGACTACAACATCGAGGCCCAGGACACAGCCAAGGAGCTCCAGCACCATGCCCGAAGGCAAGGGCGAACAGACAACCAGTGCAAAACGCAGCACAAACAAGCGCGCCAGGAAGAACCACGCAGAAGCGTAGGCAAAGGCAACATGGAAGGGAACCAGGAGAGCCAGAACAGCAGTAGGAGGACAAAGACGACAACCAGGCACTGCCGCGACAAGCCCACCCACCAGGAGAAGCAATGGGCAGAGACCACAGAAGCCACCAAGAGGCACCGGTGCCACGAACGCCATGTCCAGGCCAGGGCCGAGAAGCCCCCAAAGAAAAGGACCCCAAAAGAGCCCCCGCACCAGGAAGACCCAGGACGACCAACCGGGCACAAAACAGGCCGACCCAGCACAACCACCGAGAGCCGAGGAGACCAGGTGTACACAGACCGGCAGAACCGTGGGCCTAGAGGAAAGAACACCTGACCCACCGGCTAAGAAAAGCCCTCCCGGACAGCCGCCAAAGGAACAGCGCATAGTGGAGGAGGACCGAGGCAAACAAGAGGGGAGCCACCCACAAACAAGCCCCCCCCCCAAACCTGCAATGGAGACAGAAGCAGAGCACACACAGGGACACATGCAATGCCAAGGAAGCCCGTACACGTCGTAGCCCAACAAAACAACGGGAGCACCACAACCGCGTGCAAAGAAGAACCACGGAAAACAGCAAAGTCCAGTGACAGACTGCAACGAGCCAAAGCACGCAAACACAGGCATGCACAGCCGAACGTGTACATGTGTATTTGTAAAGCATACGTTCACCCCGTCGGGGTCGTGAGGCGCTGAGAAACAGAAGCTTATTGTGACCCAACTCAATGGCACCCATCACATCGACCACAGACGGATGAAAGGCTGAGGGGACCTGCCAGGATCTGAACCGGTAACCAAGAGGTTGAACACAGGACGATGCAGTAGACGCATCAGTCGACTGAGCAACAACCGCTAAACTGCCGCTAAAACGGCGATAATTTTATCGCCGGTCTTGCTAATATGCCCCATTGTTTGTTAATGGCAAGTGCAAAAGTGAAAACATTAGCCACCAAACACCAATACCATTTGGGCATTAATTGAATATTGCACTTGTTGGCATGGCGGCGGTAAATAGAGGATTCAACACTGCTTGTCCTTCTTCCGTATCCACGTAAAAAGCCCCAATGGGAGCGTAGTCTCATGAATTTACATAATATTGTCAGTGTCGTCTTCAGTTACCAATAGGATCGATAAAGGCATAGTTGCTGAAACATGTCTGCCGATTGGTATAATAAAATATCTGTTTATTGACCCCGCGAGTGCACAACTTTCATTCTGAAAGGAGCTTTGATGTTTACCCGTGAACTCACCCTAATGAGTAGTGCACCCGCCTCGAAGGAGTTCGGCAGCCCAACCTCGTATGCAATTATTGATGTCATGGACACAGCATTAGCCTGGACATGGCTAGGCTTCATTTCTTGTACCAGTGCCATGGCGAGGGTTGTGGTTAGTAGTGTACCTAAAATCTCAGATGATTGCAAAATTCAGAGGAAGAACTCGAACAGGATTTGGAGATTCAGAATATGTTAACGGCTACATTACTGGGAGTATCTGTGCTTCGGCTCAAATATATTTGCTCTTTTCATATGGTGTTTGCTCGGGGAATTATTTCTTAAGAGCACAGAAGTTTTTCAGCCACAGAATATAATGAATCGGTGACCCTGGGGCATATCAAAATAATGGATGAAACGTAGAGTTGTTGAGAGTCACTACTCGCATGCATTCACCAGGGTTGTAACACATACAGACAGTTCAGCATGTTGGCTGCTGGGAGACCCTGCCTTCTCACAGTCCCTTCCAAGAGCCCCATTATGGCCACATTGGTAATTCAAATGCCGCAATTTTACGTACAAGTAACTGCGAATCCTGATGTTTAAGAGATTCTAGATTGTGAAATGATCACTCGATTATGAGTAATCCCCTATAAAGCCCATGGAGCCCCCATGGAACGAAAAAACATGGAAAAGTGGTGTTTCTGCACAGATTTCCACATATCATTTCTGAATGCCAAAGGAATTTTCCAGGACTCTTACACTAGGAACATCTATGTCCATTCCGCATACTGTTATACGGTATAACCATATGCGGAATGGACATAGATATACCAGATGCAGCATTATCACATTACAAGTAACACCTATTTTTATGGAAATTCCAGTTTCTGTCCGAATTGGTACTATGAGGTGACTAAGAACGGGGGCCTCGGGGTGCCAAACATTTTTATTGATAGCAGACCAGAATCCAACTGCACTTAAAACTACAGGCGTCATTTAGACCCTGGCATACGGGCTGGTGATCCATTGGAGGGGGAGGGGTGGGAGTAGAGGTCATGGCCTCCCCTATCCTGGCAGTGTATGCTCTACCCTATCTAGAGATCCCCACTTGCCTGGTCGGGATTTCTGTGCTCTAAGGGGAGGGCCGTTCTTTATGGCAGCCCCAGAGGGGGACAATTAGTGCCACACACCCCGTCATCAATAGGACAAGGCAGCCATCATTATGACTTAGCAGTCTTGTGGTCGACAGAACAGGGGTAACCGCTGGCTCTGCTGATGGTAACCCAGCAATTCCTCCATTTCTGTATGGGGCAAGGAACTGGGGTTTTGGTGGGGCAGGGGCACAGCTGCCTCATGACAGTCCTCCAGATCTGCCAACCCTCTACAGACATCCCAACTTACATGGTGCCACACAATATCGGCTCCCATCACATGGTTACCTGGTGAGGAGCCAATATCACACTGTGAGCACAAAACTAGCTGGAAATCCCTGCAGGGAGCAGCTTTCTAGCTAATTGTTTGGAGGTTCCGCTCAGCCAATGTGCATTACGAGGTGATAAACCTCTCCAGGTGCTAGCCTCAAAAGCTTTGTTTTTGGTTTTGGCAGGGTTGGGGGGTGTTATGGGGGTGGGTGGGCTCTGAAGGAGTCAATTTAAAAGTCTCTCAGGCTGTGCTCCGTGTTAAGTCCTGCCCCCCTCAAGGCCACCAGCTCCCCTCCTCAGACTGTGAAAAGATTTCACAAGCTGGCAGGTCATCCTTCACCCTAAATGAGGTGCTATATGTGTTCGTGGGTTGGCACAGTGATGAGGAGGGGGAAAGTGTATGGGTCTAGCACTCTTATTTATGGGCAGCTGTGCTGTGGCAATGATACTCTGGAAACCCTCATCACATTTTGCAGCCGGAGTTTTCATTTTGGATTATTGTGCAGGGATTCACCATGGATCTGTCGAAATGGAAATCTATATCAATTGCAAACTCAAAGGACACAGCAACATCTAGGACCGGGAGCGGTGTAGTCCCAATACAGACTTCGGTGGTCCCCGACTTCAACTGTCTCTTTAGTTAGGACAACATTCTCATCAGAATGACAGACTGAAAGTTTTCTTTTCAAAGCTTTATATAAGTATTAATTGGCAAAATACAGAAATGATGCTATGAGCAAATTTAGCAGCAAAGTATATAAACCATATGTACACAGAACTCAGTATGGTTCCAAATGAAATACAGCATAGATTTGCCTTGTAAGATAGGGAACCGGGAGTCTCCTTCACTAGCAAAATCCACACTTGTATATAGGACTTTAGACAAAGAGGTTCATACATTCAATGGGGATACATGATTCTCATGGTTTGGACCAAAAAGGAACATCTGAGAAGAAACACTGTACTATTGGATACATTCGAAGATTCTCTCAACATAAGGGTACCTTACGATTCGCCCATTCTCAAATTGTTAGCTGCACAATTGAGCTGAAACATTGTTAACATAGCTGGGGACAGTAAGACCTGTCCCTGATTCAGCTCAATTAGGACATTTCTCTGAGAACCATTTCTGCTTCTTCAAACACAAGTAGACAAGTTTCAGCATGGTCATCACACAATATCGTGTGACGTTGGGGCAAGATGGAGGACAGTATAAACACAAGCTAATGTCAGCACAAGCTCAAATCGTAGTGCTCTTTTTGTTAACAGAAAATCAACGTTCACAAAACTTTTGTACAGAAGTTTACTCAGTGCCTGTCTCTTGCTATTCCAATAGTCTCTCACTTTCATAAACACCAGTCAACAAATCTTTATTAAGTCACTCACTATATAAATTAGATGGTATTACACCAGCTGCAGTTTGAAAACCCAATCTTTAAAGTAGAAATCAAATGTAGGTAAAAACCAGAAATCAATAAGCCTTGAATAACAGAGAAGAGAACTCAGCAGGGCCTGCCTTCGAAATGAGCTCTCATAAGGTGTTAATAGGCTCGAAAGACAAATCAATCCACCAATACGCTATGCAAATAACATTGATTGAGCTTTTGAGGCTCCGTAAGCAAGGTATTGATCCGAACACCACACTGCACAGGCTTGGAGCAAGCACGGTGGCTGAAGCAGAATAGTGCAGAATTATTTCTCATGATGATAATAATAATATTATTTATATTGATAATCACAACAACACTTATATTAATATTTATTATTATTAATAATATTGTTATATGTGTCTTCTAATGGGGAAGCTGGTTTTATGCTCGTGTTTTCCGTTTTGACTGTTTTTTGAACTTCTTGTTTTTTTAGCTTTTATTTCCGTGGGGGGAGGGCAGGGGTTTTTCTTTTGTCTGCTATGCGCCCACGAGCTTCTTACGAAGCTAAGAAAAAGGTAGGTGGAAGCCACGGTCTTGCATCCTCCTTTTGGACATAATAATATTTCAATGCTCCTCAGGGTCTTTCAGTCAAAAGACCTGAGACAGTAGTCAGCACTGAGCTACAGCTCTAGTTTTATGGTTATGTATAGTTGATGCAAGGTGAACCATGGATGATATAGTTTTGACTACACCTTTGCTTGGTGAGCATTCAGCAATTTTACTATTTACCTCTGCAAGACTCAACCAGCCGTGACGCTAGGACCAAGATGTACATGATGACATGACATCAATTCTCACAGCCCTAAACTTGCAGATCAGAGGAGCACAGGAGTAAGTAGGAGGTGGAGCAGGAGGCAGATTAGAATGTCCCTGTTCCCTCACATCAGCTACTCAAAGATAATCAGCATCAGTGGCATGTCCATCAGTGCCGCAATTATCCAAGTTCCTCCTCCTCGCAATGTGATTGTTCTGTGCACCCACAGTAGGACAGTAGGACCAGTACTAAGCATCATCCCTGGGTCTGTTATTTCTAGCACCAGGGTCCCAGAGACACATCATTATAGGGAGTGTCTCTAAAATTTGATGTTGTGCATTAATCCCTCTATGGGGGGGGCTGCTAAAATTGTTAAAGTGCATGACTCTCACCAGTAGATGTGCAGTATAGATTTTGTCATGTTAGGTTAGGCTAGGTTTGGTGCTTGTAAAGTGCAACATTCATTCTAAGGGGTATCTTGGCAATAGGGTAAAATCAAGTAATCTAACCGCCTCTTCTTAATAACAAAGTCAAGATGGAGAATTAACATAGTTGAGGAAAAAGCCAGGATCTGTAAAGGTTTCAAACTTTACAAACGTCAGCTTCCTGTCAAAGATAAAAATGCAGGGAATTCCATTTGGTTGCTGAGACCACAGAAAATGCGCAGCTATTGAATGTTTTACATTGATACCTGCAGATCTCAATAAGAAGAATGTGAATGATTTCCCCAACCGGGCATGTTAATGGTGCAGGATTGATGTGAGCTGCAACTGAGCTCTCTACTGCCCAAACTGAAGAATCCACTAGGACAAACAGGACTCTCTACATATAACAATGGGAAAACATTGGTAGCCTGCCTGGTCTGGGAATGGACCACGCAAAATATTATGCAAAATGTGAAAGGTTTGAGAAGAATAATCAGCCCACAAACGGAGAACATCGGAAATGGGATTAATAGTTTTGCAGGAAAAAGGCACCTCCTACTCCCAGCTTATAGAAAAAAATGAATCAAACATGCTCAATGGCAGCCATTGAAAAGAGGCAAAACCTATGATATAGGCATGGTTCATCATAAGGGAGTGTGGGCGGCCAGGGGTAAGGGACCCAGGTTAGGCCAGCTCTTGAAGGCCTGTGCTTGACTGGGAAGAGGACTTAGGTGTAGTAGAGGATGTGACCTTCTGATGTATAACATTTTTCAGTTCAAATCACTTCCAGCAGATCAAGCATGGAGGATATTACCACTAAGCTAACATCATGTTTGGTTGTAGTTGTTTGCTAGCCAGAGTTAACTAAATGAACAAACATATCAAAGCTTCAGTTCTTTTAAACTGCCTGCTGTGAATAAAGTTCAAGTTGATGTCCTTGTCTGTGGGGTGAGCCTCTCTTTGATCAGTGATTGTGGCTCAGTTTGCCCACACCTTCATCAGTCTTAGCAGGTCAAACACCAACGTGGTGTCTGTTGAAGTGGCATCGAACACTGATGCACCTAGCCAAGGGTCTGGTGAACATTAGATAGGTGTTCCTTGAGACTGTAGCTTGAAACATGTCTGACAAGTGTGATTTAAATTGTACTCAAGCTCTCATAGAAAATAGTATTGCCAAAACCCAGCTCTTGTGTGATACCTTGAGACTGGTGGGAACAATCTCACTCCACTTTGTATTGCTGCTCTCTGGTCAGCAGACTCCTTTGTTTTCTGGATCTCTCAGTTTCTAGGCACCCAGAATTTTAGATTCAATATCCCAAGCAGATCAACGTCTAGGTGTTAATATCGTCTGGGAATTGACTCCTTATCAGTTCTTGGGAGCAGGTCCTAGGACCTAGAGATTCAAACCAGAGGTTGTAAAAACTATTTCAAAGTTCTTTGTACAGGCAGCAGGAGTTTCTGGACTGTGGGGTTTGGATGCTGATGTCAACCCTGTGCCTCCCCATGAGTCTGACTACAAGTACTCAATAGAACAAGCACTACGTGTGAGAATTTGAGGGAAACAGAGAAGGATAAGGGAAAAGAGAAACACTGGACTGGCCCCGTGAAGTCCTCAAGACTACAACCCTAACTAGATGTCCAGTGCCTGTGGCGAGAAAGGGTTTATTACTATGTGTGGACTTCAATTTATTTAGGGAAGACAGTGTAAAGCCTTTTTGTTACTGTCTGCCACCACCAAAAGAAACCTAACGGCAAGGAACAAGCAAAAAAACAATGATGACTACCACATTCTTGAAGAAAGCTCCTAGGGTATGGGCACCAATATTTTGTTTTGTTTTAAAATACAAACTTATGCTCTGGGAGTTTGTTGAAGAAAAGCAAAAAAGATTTTGAAAACTTTGTCAGCTGGCCATCATGTCTGATAGTTTGGAAAAATATGGGGACCCCTACATTAACAATAAGTACTTGCTAGCTAGTAGGGAAAATGTGTCAAGGGAGAAAAAAAAGCTAATAACAAGCATGAATATATAAAGTTGTATCAGGACATCTTACACTTAATCAAACGACATAGTGCTCGATTATTATCAAAAATATATTTTTATTTTATATATTATTTTATCATTTCCTTACATATCAAAAATACATAATTCTGTATGTTTTGTAATCACAATGTATCAACAACATATAATCACAATGCATCAACAACATATAAGACGTAATCACATGAGTTATAAATTAAAACAAACATTATACTGATATCAGTTGATACAATATCCTTTCTTTTATATTTCCAATAGGGTCCAGATCAACATGGACAGAAAGGGGGTCGGCGGTAGATGAGACTACGCGCGTTTCGGCAAGTTGCCTTCCTCAGGACACCGTCTCAACTTTCACTGCATTGGACACACAATAGGCACAATACATTGATTACATGCACTTATGCCGATTTGTCATTACACTTTTAATGTCCTGTGATACATTTATTTAATATGTTTACAATAAAATCAACTAAATTATTTTAAAGGTTCAGTTGTATTTTGTTGGGAATCGCTAAAATTTAAAAACCGTGCATTTAAATAAAGTGACAACCAAGTATATGAGAAGAAAAAGAAAAATTATAAAAAATAATAAAAAAAATAGAAAAAATATAATTAGATGATAAGGCCAAGAAAAAAGGAAGGAAAAAAAGAATTTGTGAAAAAAGTGCAAATCTCCCCCCATATCGTACTAATTTGCGTATACTCAAGGTACCTGCCTTCACCCGTATGAGAAAGTTCTCTTATTGAGTACATTACATATTCACATAAGGTGAAGATTTGTTAGCGAGAAATGGTGTCAATTTCACATACATCAGTAAAGATGGTAAAGAACAGAGTAGGATAATGTTGTAATTACCTATTTGTTGTAATTAGACAAAAAAGTCAAATCAATTTCCATGTTTATACTTGATAAAAGGCACAGAGTCCCTGAGTCTATGGAAGAAAACACAAAGCATATATCTAATTAGAAACAAGCTCAGGATCTTTAACACTACGATGAATTATGTAGGCTTAATTTTATACCTTATTTTATAATTAGTATATATTCGAAACCCTTCAATATTTTAAATAAAGTTGGTACACCTCTAGGATATGTAGGTGTTGTCTGAAAATTTGATGCAGTCGCAGATGTTTTGCTCTGAAAACGAAAACCAAAACCGGGTTTACTAATTAAGCTCTTTCTAAGTTTTATACATAATCTGGTTTCAACCTGGTTTTAAGCCTATGTATATCAAAAAGGAAAATACCTGTATGTGGTCCCTATATGGCCAAGGGTTCCAACCGGATTATGTCCAATATGCTCAGGGCATCTGTGAAGAAAGCATGGAATCCTATAAAAAAATGTCTAGTTATATAGCTTAGAACGAACTAAGCATATATCTATATATGTATGAGTCTAAACTATTCGTTTTTATTTATATATTGTGTTATCTTTAAAGATACTTGCAATATGTTCCATGAGACCATATCAACTACATATTTATTAAGGGATACCAAAAGGGCCAAATTATATTCAAGGCAAAAAGAGTTTTACAAAAAACACAAAAGATACAACTCTTTCATTCAGTTCTTGACTCGGCATACCTAATTTGAGTAGATTGCTATTTCATAATGAGTAGTGAAAAGCGCCTCAACTTGTTGCAATGCTACTTATTTTTTCTAACTAAAACAAACTGTTTTCAGACGGAATTGCTAAAAAACAGTTTAAGTAAAGTGCCGGAATTCTTAGCACATTAAGTGGCCAACTAAACATGTATTTATAGGATGACCCTGTTTTGACTTAGGCAAACCGTATTCAATTACGATACTAGAAAAGAGTGGTTTAAATAAATATAAAGTTGCGGAATTTTAAAATAATTAACCGCCAACTAGTGGAACTCTTTTACTTCGTGCATATTGTTTTAAAAAACGAAGTACGAGAAGGCAACGTTTTCAAGCAGCAACTAAAGCATGTATTACAAAAAAAAGAGAGGGGAGAGGAGGGGGGGGGGGGGAAAAGACGTGCTGTACATTCCCTTTCGCCACCATGCACATGAAATGCATGTTGCTTACCGTGTGCTGGCAAAACGCGGTCCTACTGTGATAGCATGCAGGTACCTGACAGGGTGATACAACTGAGTTCCTCATTTTTAAACGGCTGTTTCTTCTTACGGTTGGAGTATCCTGATTGGGTACCTAAAGCATGTGATTACACGTACAAAACGCGCTAAGACGTCTCATAGCATGCGCAAATGGTAAATTCAGGGAAATAGAAACAGGACTGCACGAGTGAATACGATCAATCGGCTATTTAGTGAACCTCTAGAGCCATGTTTGTCTTACTAAAACTGAAAAAAAGAAGAAAAAGAAAATTGTCTGAATGCTTGGTTAATAATAAAAATACTAGTTACAAATTGCAATACACTGCGTATGATTATATTGAGACAATGTCTTACTGACTGACCTATGGCAATCTCGTAGTTATATTTGATTGCCTGCTCCCAAGGCATATCTTGATTTAATCCATTTTTGAAGGTGTCAAGGGAAAAAATCCAAAAAGCTTCCCGTCTTTTCCTTATGCTTTCTGTAGTTTGACCTTCCTTAGTTTGTATTCTTTCTAAAATGAACCATTTAATTTCTTCCACTTGATGATTCATTTCCATGTAGTGTTGCACCATGGGTACTGTAGTTTTATGGTTGCGGATTGCTGATTTGTGTTCCGTAAGGCGTACATTCATAGTACGTGCCGTCTCTCCCACATATCCTTTACTACATGGGCAGATTAATAGATATATCAAGTCTTTTGTTTTGCAGTTTGTCATGCCATTTGACATGACAGTGCGCCCATTGTGTTGAATGGACCTAGCTTCTATGGCTTGAGGACAAATCTTACATATGCCACATTTAAAATTACCTTGTACCGGTTGTAACCCCACAATACTTCTCTGTATTGTTTTTTTCATTGGGGGCATCCCTGACCTTACTACATGGTCTTTTAAATTCTTGTTTTTGCGGTAAGCAAATAACGGTTTTGGTATTTTTTCCAGGTTGTCTTTATTGGCGTTCAAAATGTGCCAGTTATTACACACAATGCGCCGTATTTGTTCATTCAACATGGAATGTCGTGTGACGAACACTAGCTCTAGATTGGTCTTTTCTTTTTTATGGGTTAGCAGATGTTGTCTGTCAAAAAACCTAGCTCTTTTGTAGGAATTTCTCACCAACTTATGGGGATATCCTCGTGCTAGGAATTTGTCCTTCATGATTGCTGCCTTTTGATCAAAGTCTGTAAGGCTAGTACAATTACGACGTACTCTTAAAAATTGTCCAAAAGGAATACTGTTTTTTTGTTTTGATGGATGGTAACTGTCGTAATGTAAAAGTGTATTACGAGCTGTCGGTTTAGTGTATAGATCCACCGCCAGTTCGCCATTCACATTTTTGCTGTTAATGTCTAAAAATTCTATGTGAGATGCACTGTATGTAAATGTGAAGTGAATATTGCTGTCACATAAATTTAACCAAGATAAAAACTCTTGTAAGGTATCTGTGTCGTCTGCCCATATGAAAAAATATCATCTATAAAACGGGACCATTTAAGTACCGTTTCAAAAAATGGGGCTATTTCATTGTAGATGAAAGTATTTTCGAATTTGGCCATATAAATATTAGCTATTGTTGGAGCACAAGATGCGCCCGTACTTACGCCTTTTATTTGATTGTACATTTGGCCATTAAATTCAAATACATTCTCCTCCAGTACTATTTTCAGACATTTCAAAATGAATGTCTGATTACAGTCGATATTCATCTGTTCCATAAACCATTCAACAGCTTGTACAGCTCCCGGGATGGGTATGTTACTGTAAAGACTTTCTATGTCTAAGGTGACAAGGTATTGTTGTTCCGGAAGGAAAGGTATACCCTCCACTAGATTTATTATGTGCCTTGTATCCTGCACATATGCCGGTGTTTTCTGTAAATGTGGTCTTAAAATGGCATCTAGATATTTTGATAAAGGTTCAGTTACTGATCCTATTGTTGTTACTATAGGCCTGTAAGGGGGGTCACTTTGGCTTTTATGGATTTTAGGAACCCCATACATACTTGCCATTCTAGGTATCTGCACATTAAGGTAATCGTATTCTTTATCACATATATGACCTTCATCTAGTGCTTTTTGGTCAACCTTTGAATTTTTGTTTTAGTCTTGTTTGTTGGATTGACATTAATTTTAATATAAAAGTTTATGTCATTGAGCATCTCTTCCATTTTAGATATGTATACTGGGGTGTCAATTACGACAATCCCACCTCCTTTATCACAGCTTTTTACAGTGATTTCAGTAGTGGCTTTTAAATTGAGGAGGGCTTGATGTTCTTCTTTATTTAGGTTATAGGGAGTATTAGGAACAAATTTAGTTGCGGTAATCAGTTTTTGGTAAACAACCTGTTCAAAAATTATGACCTCTGGAGATATTTGCTCAGAGGTCGGGGTAAATGTAGATTTGGATGACAAACCTGACTTATTGTTGTCAATAGTTCTAGGTGTTTGTTGGGCAAAAAAAGTTTTGAGTCTGACTTTCCTAAAGAATGCCATTAAATCTGAAAACAATTCAAATTTATTGATTCCAGAGTGAGGGACGAACGTTAACCCTTTAGATAGTAGTGAATATGTAGCTTCTGATATACTGGATGCGCTTAAATTGAATACTGGTATATCTGTTATTCTCTCCAGTACTGCGCATTCCGTGTTACTAGGAGCTGATTTTGATTGGCTTGTTGATTGCCCCGATAACGGGGTTGATATTGAGGTCGCCAATTCCCTCGTCTGGGGTTGCTTCTGCCTAAAAAAGGTTGTGCTTGGTATCTTCTATTCACATATCGTCCGTTTCTGGCTTCAAATTGATCGCCTACAGTATCATTGTCAGAATCTGACGTATCTGAGAAAGTTGTTATCTTTCTTCCATATTGTCTAAATGTAGATGGATTTTGTTTTTGTCCATCTGTCTCCATATAGAAGTTAGCTGACAAATATGGATAAGTGTTTTCCTTATTAGTGAATCTTATATCTTTTTTCAGTTTTTCTGACTTACGTTTGTTCAAGTATTCTGTGTATGAATGCAGATCTGCTTCTATTTCATCTAGTTTTCTCTTTGCATCTTCAATGGCTGTGTTATTTTTGATTTTACTTTCTAATTCTAAAATCTCAGCCATGAGTTGCTGTAATATTTCTCGCGCTGTTTCTACTATCAGCATCATTAGATCTCTTGAACATCTGTTGGCGATCATCGCCCATTTTTCTAAAAATTCTTTTATTTGTATAAATAAGCCTGGGATATTTTTCACTCTTAACCCCTGTGGTATTACTCCAGCACGGAGATATTCTAACATAAATTTGCCGTGCAGCTCAATTCTTTTACTTTTTTTCTTTAATGCCGTTAACTTTTCTAGATCTTCATTTTTATCTGGGTTACTTGTGAGTTGGTCACCAAAGCTACCTACACTACCAACCATTGATATAAAATCAGCATCAGTAAATCCGAAAGTTTGAAGATTCGCCATCTGTGTGGTTTAATAAGTGAAAATCCAGAAGGAAAATTTTCTTTTTTTTTTAAGAGAAAAAATTAGAAAAAAGATAAAAAACGGCAAAGATATTGTCGTTTTCAAGTGCTCAAAGAATAGACTGTGCTTAAAATATTAAATAGTGCAACTAACAAATCTTCACCTTATGTGAATATGTAATGTACTCAATAAGAGAACTTTCTCATACGGGTGAAGGCAGGTACCTTGAGTATACGCAAATTAGTACGATATGGGGGGAGATTTGCACTTTTTTCACAAATTCTTTTTTTCCTTCCTTTGTTCTTGGCCTTATCATCTAATTATATTTTTTCTATTTTTTTTATTATTTTTTATAATTTTTCTTTTTCTTCTCATAAACTTGGTTGTCACTTTATTTAAATGCACGGTTTTTAAATTTTAGCGATTCCCAACAAAATACAACTGAACCTTTAAAATAATTTAGTTGATTTTATTGTAAACATATTAAATAAATGTATCACAGGACATTAAAAGTGTAATGACAAATCGGCATAAGTGCATGTAATCAATGTATTGTGCCTATTGTGTGTCCAATGCAGTGAAAGTTGAGACGGTGTCCTGAGGAAGGCAACTTGCCGAAACGCGCGTAGTCTCATCTACCGCCGACCCCCTTTCTGTCCATGTTGATCTGGACCCTATTGGAAATATAAAAGAAAGGATATTGTATCAACTGATATCAGTATAATGTTTGTTTTAATTTATAACTCATGTGATTACGTCTTATATGTTGTTGATGCATTGTGATTATATGTTGTTGATACATTGTGATTACAAAACATACAGAATTATGTATTTTTGATATGTAAGGAAATGATAAAATAATATATAAAATAAAAAAATATATTTTTGATAATAATCGAGCACTATGTCGTTTGATTAAGTGTAAGATGTCCTGATACAACTTTATATATTCATGCTTGTTATTAGCTTGTTTTTCTCCCTTGACATCATGTCTGATAGTACTGTCTGTGAAACGTTTCCTACATTGATAGGAACCACCATGATAGAGGTTCCTGTCGGTGTCAAGAGTTGTCTGTAGGGCCAGAGGACAACTCTCAATTTTGCTGTGAGGGGTTTCTCTGGATGGTGAAGCTATTGTCCCGGCCAACCTGATGGAGTGAACTCCACCCACTACAATCTAAATCAGACCCTTTGGCTGAGTGTGCCCCACTGCACTCAGAGACACAATGCCTCCTGTTATACACAGACTGCTCCAGCCGGGTAAAGTTCGCGCTATATAAAAATGCATTAAATAAATAAATAAAGACCCACTCCCCAGCCCAGAAAACTACCCCCGACCCACCCTAAGTCCACAAAACAACCCCGACCCACCCCTCAACCCCACTTACCTCACAACGATCTCTTCCTGCTTCCATCCGTCTGCCAGCCCTACCGCGCATATGCCTTAACCACGCACATGCGTGGTTAAGGCATATGCGCGGTAGGGCTTGCGTAGTTCAGCCTTCGTTGTTAAGGCTGTTAGTTGTTCAGCCTTCATGGTAAAGGCTGTTCCCCATCTGGTGAATGCTAGTGACATGCTCCAGCCGCTGCCCACAGATCAATCAATCAATCAGGGATTTGTGAAGCGCACTACTCACCTGTGAGGGTCTCAAGGCACTGGGGGTGGGGGGAGGATTTGAGCAGCTCCATCCCATCCGAAGAGTCAGGTCTTGAGGCTCTTCCTGAATGCTTGCAGTGTGGGGGTTTGTCTGATGCCGAGGGGGAGTTTGTTCCAGGTCTTGGCCGAGATCAGTTCGTTAAATATTGTCTCAATGGATATCAAACCACACAAGACAAAGTCCACCTACCCTGTCCTGCCAGTTCTGTGATGTATTAAGAAAGCAGTAGTACATGCGCCATCTTGGCTCCAAAAGCAAAGAACCGCATTACCTTAGCAACATTTTAGATCATCTGGAGTTAAATCATCCTGCTGTGATCTTGCAGCAGGAGGTTTGTAGTTTAAGGCCCTGGTTTACGACTGCCATTTTAACAGTTCAAGTAAAGGATTGCTGAACTGACATCTTTGGCACTGATTCTAATGGTGCCTGTTTTTGTTGTGGGGATGGTCAAAATCCCCAATTCTGACGAGTATCCCAGCACCAAAGGTCACTTGGTCTAATATTCCTAAGGTCTAATTTTCTTGAGATCTAGATCTTGTTGACTATGTCATGCTTGCGTAAATACTCCTACCCATTTATTATTTAATGCCCTGCTGAGGATGAAATAAAAGAAGCTAGTATAGTTACCCTATTGGCTCGCTTGGGACTTTATTCTCTGCAGTATATCCAAAATTCTATAGAAGCCCTAATGGATCTGGTGGATTGTATGATTGAACCACAAATGCATTTACCACGCATGCCTGAACCACGAAGTCTAAACAACGAAATTCTTAATCACAAACATGCCTTTACCACGCATGCCTTTACAACGAATCATGTGTTCTTAAGGCATTTTTTGTAAATACATATTTGTGGTTAAGAATTTAATCCCCCGACCCCTGCACCTGGCCTTAGTTCCTAAAGTACCCCACTCCCCCCAAACCCTAGTTACTTTTTCACCTCCGCCCTCCCCATATCGCTAAAAACTAACCCCTAATCCCTAAAAACGACCCTGCTGCCGCCCCCTGCCCTGAACCCTAAAACTGCCCCCAAGCCCTGAAAACTAAACTACCCCCTAAGCCCTATAATCGACCCTGCCCCCCCAACTCCTAAGTGCTATCACGATCCCTGCCCCCCGCCCTGAACCCTAAAACGTCCCCCGATCCCTGAATACTATCCCGAACCTCCTCAATCCCTGAAAACTTCCCCGAACCCACCCCCCCGCCCTCAAAACACCCCCAGCCCAGAAAACTACCCTGACCCACAATCAGCCCACAAAACAACCCGAACCCCCAGACCACCAAAGAACCCCGACCCAGCCTAACTTTAAATAACCCCGACCCATCAAGCCTGAGGATTCTACAAAGAAAGCAGCAGAATTCGCTAAATTCTTTGATGAAAAGGTAAAGGGCCATATGTATCAAAATGTCCTTTTGCGATTCTCAAATAGCGATTTTTTGCGAACCGCTATTTGAGAATCGCAAAACGCCATGTATGTAGGATTTGCAATACATTTTGCGAATCCTTCATATTCCTTAATTGCGAATCGCAAATTGCGATTCGCAATTAAGGAATACCTCCCCATTCATTCCTATGGGCCTAGAGGCCCATAGGAATGATTTCCTTAAATGCAATCGAAAAATAGGGAATCGCAAAATTTGCGATTCCTTATTTTGCGAGGGGGTGTCAGTGTGATACATTGCACACTGCTAATTTGCGATTGCAAACGCCGAAATTCAGCGAATTTCAGCGTTTGCGATCGCAAATTGGCTTCATACATATGGCCCAAAATCACTGGTGGATCAGGTCACTCACCTCACCAACTTTGAGGAGCGAAAATCTTTAGTCACTGGGCAGAACTTTGCCGTCATATCGGAAGATTACCTCTTCAAATGCATCCGCGAAACCAATCCCTCCAACCATTCTTCTGACCCCATCCCTAGTGACATCGCCATTGATTTCTACACCCATACTCTATCTTACTGGACCAGGCTGATTAATCTCTTCCTCAGTCAAGGCTTCTTCCTGTTGCCCTCAAAATAGGACAGGTTACCCCTCTTCTAAAAAAACCTCCGCTGATGCAAACGACCTCAACAACTTCCGCCCCATCACCAACCTCCCTTTTCTTTCAAAAATCACAGAAAAATGTGTTGCGAAACAACTTTCCCTACATATCACGGACAATAATCTTCTTGACGTTTTCCAGTCTGGCTTCATTCAAAAGCGCAGCACTGAAACAGCCCTGCTGCAAGTGATTGATGATGCGCTGCATATACTCGACTCTGGGGAATCGTGTCTTCTGATTCTTCTAGACCTCTCTGCAGCGTTTGACACTGTTAATCATAACACCCTCCTTAACACTCTTCAACAGAGAATGGGCTTGGAAGGCACAGTGCTTAAATGGTTTACCTCATTCCTCACGGACAGATCCCAAATGATCAAGATAGCAAACAATCTTTCGTCTCCATTGGTGGTAGGTCAAGGCGTCCCTCAAGGGTCTATCCTGGCACCCACTTTATTTAATCTCTACCTGGAACCATTAGGGAAAGTAAATCTGGGATCCACTACCATCTCTATGTGGATGACACTCAAATCTACCTCAAGGTGTCCTCTGCACACGACCTCTCACTTCTCAACTCTACTCTCAACTCTATTCACAACTGGATGTTAGCTCACCAACTCATTCTAAATCCCTCCAAAACTGAATTCCTCCTCCTATCTACCTCTCTCTCCCCTCCTCCTGTTCAATCTTGGATGGATGCGCTGAACTTTCTCAACAATAAGCCCATCATTGTCGACAGCGCTAAATCCCTGGGTGTCATACTTGACAAAAGACTCAACCTAATTTCCCACATCAACTCTATTGCTAAGAATGCGCGCTACAAGCTGCGCCTTCTCTGGGGGATTCGACGGTTCTTCCCGGAGCAAGACCTAAAAACCATGGTCCAATCGCTGGTTCTCTCTAGACTGGATGATTGCAACTCTCTTCTGACTGGCCTCCCCAAATCCCACCTCGCCCCTCTCAAATCCGTCCTCCACTCAGCAGCTGGCTTTATTTCGGGGTCCAAACGAAGTGACCACATCACCCCTATCCTGTCTTCTCTTCGATGGCTTCCCATCGAGGCAAGATCTATTTACAAAACTGCCTGCATCACCCACAAAGCCTTGCACTCTTCCTCCCCTCGTTACCTGGTGGATAAACTGAAAATCTCTGGAGGCTAGACCTTCGCAGAATGCGGAAAAGTATCTGCTTGAGCCGCCCTCCTTCAAAAAGGAAAGATCGATGGCTCAATCCTTCTCAGGGAATGCCATTAGAATCTGGAACTCGCTTCCTCCATTGCTCTGTGCCACCTCCTCTACCCGGATCTTCAAAGCTGACCTCAAATCTCTTCTCTTCCAAAGACACTTTCAGAACTAATACACTCATTTTCAGGCCCCTCAAGGAAGTTCGTCCTTCATTGTAAATTTGTAATATTTTCTTGTACATTCCTTATCCTAGTTTGCTGTGTTTGATATTGTGTATTTGCCTTCTATGGTTTTACCTTACCTTCTTGCCTTCTGTTTATTTTTGTAACGTTTTAATCTGGATTATTTTCCTCATGTAACGCAACTGGTTCTATTGTACAGCGCTCTGACACCTTCGGGTAAAGTTCGCGCTATATAATAATGCATTAAATAAATAAAGACCCACTCCCCAGCCCAGAAAACTACCCCCGACTCACCCTAAATCCACAAAACAACCCCGACCCACCCCTCAACCCCACTTACCTCACAACGATCTCTTCCTGCTTCCATCCGTCTGCCAGCCCTACCGCGCATATGCCTTAACATGCGTGGTTAAGGCATATGCGCGGTAGGGCTTGCGTAGTTCAGCCTTCGTTGTTAAGGCTGTTAGTTGTTCAGCCTTCGTGGTAAAGGCTGTTCCCCATCTGGTGAATGCTAGTGACATGCTCATAGGTCAGTATTTTCGCTAAAGTATCCCCCAAAGCCTGCAATCCGTTTGAGGTCGAGTGTGGCTGCTGTCTCCTTTAATGGTGAGATACTAGATTTTAGAAATATCTGTCTCTGCTTTGCAACTAGGTTTCCTGCTAGGGAGGAGGTGTCAGCACGAGATTCAGATCCTGAGGTAGTATGCCCTACAGTGTTTCAATGCCGGCAAGTCCATTGTGTACTTATGTTGCCTGTATGTGTCTTGCGTGCTTTTCTAGCAGCTTATGAGGTCGTTTGATAGGCTTTTAAAGTCTAAAATGTGCATTTTTAGGACATTTATACTACTTTTAATCTGCGTTGTTGTTTTTTGTATATAATTGTACTTATGGGGATAGTGGTCCACCTATTAAAAATGTGTTTAAATCTGTATGTATTTTGCAAACCTTTGTGCAGTATTTGACATGGTCTAGGCACTTGTAGTGAACATTTTCAAATAGCTAGCGCTAATACTGTGATTTATTGTCACTCTTACAGTGTCACTGCAATGACGCTCTCCGCTTAGTGTTCGAGGTTATATGGTGCATAGTGGATAGACAAATAATAAAGGGTGGCCTCGTGTGGCATCCCGGTGTTGGTGTTTTGGCAGCGGGCGAGCTGATCGGATAATCCATCCTGCCTGCTCCGTTTGTACAAAAAGAGATGTACCGTGTGAAGGGCCCGGACCCAGGCTCTACTGTCCTCTTGCTGGACGTGTCCGTTCTCTGGGCTTCCAAAAACACTTTTTAGTCCATCCTAATCTGTTTATCACTTGCCTTCCACATCCGGTGTCCGCAGATCCGCCTCAGCCACACGCCTTTCTCCTTATAAGAGGATCATTTACAGTGGAGGAGCCTGGAGAGTACCGTGGACGAGATCAATCCTTCTGGGGAGGACTTGTAAAACCCTTTATTTCTTTTAATAATTTCTCATCCGCGCTTGGGGCATTTGTGGAGCACTGCGCCCCCTAAACTTGTAATAAAATACTTGGATTTTTTAAAAGCATTTATAAATTTCCCTAACCCTCTTGCAACCAGCCTGATGTTCAATGGTGTTTAAGTTTAAAGAAACACTCACTTCTCTAACAGTGCCAAAGGCATATATCCTTCTTACAAGGTCCTTGGTATTTCATTGCACAGAATCTAATAAAAAGCCCAAACCATAAAACAAAGTACCAGCTGCTGCGCATCCCATATCAGTAAAATACATATAGCGGCTGGTTGACCTAAGTCTCCATTGTTCAAGGTCAAATATCATATATGAAAACTGTTCAAGGTCAAATATCACATGTGAAAACTTTACCCTTGTGCTTGTTAGGAGAAACATCTCTTGAACAGAAAAATCCCAGCTATCCTATTTCATATTCCTGCTATTTTATGTTGTTTAGATATAGTTTGCTTTAGTATTTATCGAAATGCAGAAGCATCTCTGCAGGAAGCGTTGTACGTTTTATCAATCGCTAATATAGAAGGTAAACCAGTGGTACATAGGGTAATGATCACTTGGAGGTAACATGAACTGGACAGTCGACAAATATGATGTCGGTAGGGTGAGGTTGCTGTTTGCCTGTGCAGGTTACAGAGCTGATAGATAAGGAAGTTATTGATCTGGTGGCCAATATAATTATGGATTTAAACGCCCCAAGCCTATGCTGGAGCTGAAGAGTATTTCAAGGTTTCTAGTGGAAGATGCTGGGAGGAAAGAGGACTGGGTTAGGAGATTGGGTTAGGTATGGTGGGCCCCGGTGTAGTGTAAGCAGGGAAAGTTGTGATTTCAGTTTTAGAAACATTCAGCATGGGTAGGCAGAAAGCAATTCGATAGTGGATATCAGTGGGACAATCAGAGATGGGTGACCTGAGATGAGGGGTGAGGTTTTTGGTCTGTGTGACCATTCTGGAGCTTGACCTTAGGCCACCAACCATAATCCCATTCACAATGAGTACCGCAGAGATATTTGAGCAGTAATTACATCCTGTTCCCTGTGGCCGATTGGTATCTTGAGTGACTGGTACGGTACCCCATGCCTCCCTAAACTATGTCACAGTGCCATCTGGGCTGATTGGCATTTCCTGCATTCCATGAACTGCGTGACCCTATAATATCTTGAGTGATTCGGCCCCTGGAGTGTGGCACACTGCAATCTTAAGTGACTATTATTTGCTTCATCCCGTAAACTGTGATCCATTGTTATCCAGAGTTAATGTGGACCCACGCACCTGCTGAGGGGAGATTCATTAGTTTCTTGGGTAATTGTTGCTTTCTGCAATTCCTGTGGTGATTGTGTCACAATCCACACCTTAACATGCTCTTGTTTTTCCAGTAAGACAATCTTCATCATTAACCACTTTTATTTTCACGTAGCCATTACTGGGACGGATTTACCCAAACAATGCTGCTACACACACCGCTCAACATAAAGCATGTGGACTTCCTTCCCTCATCCTTCAGGACGCTGCTTGAAAAGACATTGTGGTTGGTCTTCTCCTAAGCAAGATCTTTGCTACCGTATCTAAACCCAACCTCCCCCTCATATTAAATCTTCACCAATAGATGACATCATAGCCACAGTCAGCACTCCTTTCAAGCTTGCCACAGGCTTACATGACGACCCTCTTAGAGCCATCGCCTCTGTCTTTTATGCTGCCCTAGACTCTGTATCATCACATCGACAGCAGACACTCTATGCGTGATTGCTTTCATGCCGTTCTCTAACAAATATCTACCCTGAACCCTACGTATACTCCTCTTAACACCTTTACCCTCACAATTGTGTTTGAAACTGTGACTCATTTTGCTCCCACCATCACCTCCTTCCAATCTGAACATTCAATAGTGCTTATGACTGTAAACACGCTCTCCACCCCACACATATCCATCATTCCCCAGTCACCCAAAGGAGCACTGAGATGCCTCATCCCACTTTATCTTAACCAGATTCACAACAAATTTTGCCCGCTCCTTTATTCCAACTTTCGCAAAATATTTCATGCCACCTGTAATCTTAATTGGATTTACCCATACCCAAAGAGCTCTGCCCGCAGTCTTTGGTCACACCCATCATGCGCTCCCTTCATATGCAAGCGTGAAAACTTCTCAACAAGGGTCTCATATCTTGGACGCAATGCATTAATTTTTAAATCTACAAATGTTCTATTAACACCCTCCTAACAGTTAAATCGTCTTACTTCCAGGATCTCGTCTCCGTACTATGGCCTTGTATACAATGGCTAGCACACAAATCTACTACTATCTCCTCTTCGGTCAGCATCATCCACTTAGGACTGCCTGCATTTCACTTTGTCTCCTTATTTCTTGCTAAATTCTCTACCATCAAAGCCAGTCTAACCATACTTCTTTGACCAACCCCTCCTGCGTAGACCCGCCTCTCCTGCTTACTGACTCCATCCACCTAAACTCCCTTCAGCACTTCTCTCAGGTAATTCCAATACTAAAGTCTGCAAATACAGCCAGAGCCCCCATCTCACCCTTCAGCACTGAACCAACAAGCCTTTAGCCCTCACCGCCTTGGTTCTGTTTTGTGTAGGACTGCATTCGTCTCTAACTTCATGGTGTGCAAACTCAGAATGTGTTTTTTCCCCGCACAAACTCTTGAAGGTTTTACCAGGCGAAAATCATCTAGCCCACAACCCAGGGGTTCAGTAATTACTGCAAATTCCAGATGCTGATTCGAGCGCAAACTGACGTTTATGTTAACACAGGATTACAGTGCTTAAGTGTATTTTTATCTAAAACAATTCTTCAAGAAGGTTTATTTGATGTCCGTTTTTTATTTTGTGACATGGAATATTACTTTTGTAATATATTATTTTAGTTAGGGATGATTCATTTTAATTTCCAATCATGCAGGTGAAATAAAGGCCAGATATACGAAGCATTTTTGAGGTCGTAGATGGCCCAATTTGCAGAATCTGGCCTTTTGCAAATGCAAAAATGCATTTTGGTATGTACAATAAAAAAAGTTAAACACACACACATAATAATAAATATATATATATATATATATATATATTTACTTTAAGACAATTGTTAAACTATTAATTTTAATTCATTTTATAATTTTTAAATATATAAAAATTTACAAATGTATATAAATTTACAAATATATATATATATATATATAATGCATATATATATATAAAAAAATATATATATATATATATATGTATATATATATATATATATATATATATATATATATATATATAGGTTACAGCGGTCTGCTGCACCTGGCTGTTCACCTTCCAACGATACCGGTGCCTGCGACAAATGATATCCTTTTGGCAATTCCTGGATCTCCAAGAATGAACACAGCGGCACACCTCCAGACAGCATAAAGGTATTTATTTATGCACAAAGTCCATCCAGTCCAAGTCCATCCTCGCGGTTATGGATGAGCTCAGAAGAGGGGCTGATAGGAACCTTACCCAGGCCTTGGTACTGCTTGACTTATCGGCTGCCTTTGACACGGTCGATCATGGTCTCCTGTTCGACCGTGTCAGCAGCACCGGGATCCGAGGCCTGGCACTGAACTGGATTGCCTCTTTCCTCAGCAACCGATTTCAAGCAGTCCGCCTGGCAAATTTCTAATCCAAAAAAATTAAACTGACTTGCGGGGTACCTCAGGGGTCTTCCCTGTCACCCCTTCTCTTTCAACCTGTACTTAGTTCCCCTGATTCGATCACTACGTGAAAGAAGGATGTTTGATATCAACTCTTCCACTTCCTCAGGGTCCTATTTTCAGTCTACCATGAACTTCATCAGTAATTGGATGAATGACAATCAATTGAAACTGAATCCCGACAAAACCAAGCTCATTTTGACCGGGGGCTCAGCCAACCCGTGGAACTCCAGTTTTTGGCCTCCATTTCTGGGTAAGCCCCCACTTCCAGTCGGCTCTGTTAAGAGCCTGGGGATCATGATCAGCAGTGATCTGTCCATGAAAGCCCAGATTGGTTCGGTGGTATCTGCCTGCTTCTTCCATCTGCGCAGAATCCGGAAAATCAGCAGATTCCTGACCACTGAGGCCCTGACTCTGGTTGTTCTAGCCTTGGTAATTTCGCGTATTTACTACGCCAACTCATTATATGTTGGTATCCCAGCATATCAATTACACCGTCTGCAGTTGGCGCAAAACCACGCAGCCAGGTTAATCGCCCGTCAGCCCAGCCGATATCACGTCAAACCCTTGATGAAGAGCCTACATTGGCTCCCAGTGGCCAAACGTTGCGCCTTCAAACTGGGCTGTACCATCTTTAAAGCCCTCGCTGGAAATGGCCCGGCCTTTATCTCCTCAAGGATTGAGCGGTATATCCCTTCTCGAGATCTGCGCTCTTCCAATCTCAACCTACTGTCCACTCTACCGTTCAAATGCAAAAAGCATGGAGGGCTCAGATTTGCGGTTCTGGCACCACAATTCTGGAACTCGCTCCCCTCGGAAGTGAGAACAGTGATCTCCTATGCTCAGTTCAGGATAAAGCTTAAAACCTGGCTATTTTCCCAAGCATATCAGTAAGGTAACTACCCGCCAACCCTACGTCCCTTCTGCCCTCAGCGCCATGAAACCGCTTTGTGTACGTGCGCTCAAGAAATTTCTTTAACATAACATAACATGCTGTCTGGAGTTGTGCCACTGTGTTCATTCTTGGAGTTCCAGGAATTGCCAAAAGGATATTATATATATATATATATATATATCATAGAAAAACCTCTTCCAACGAATTTCGGTAAGGAAGGAGCCACTCCAGATTTAGATGCTTCAAAAGTTAGGTTTATTTGGCAGAGAAACAAGACGCGTTTCGACCTCACACGGGGTCTTGGTCACATATATATATATTCAAAACAAAATCCTGTCCCTCCTTCTTCCACACGAGGGAAACACAGCAGGTACAGACCACCACAGTGTTACTCAAATCAAGGATATAGGTTCAATATTCCATAATTTTTTATTTGCTTGTGAAATCTCCACATGTGACAGACAAGTGTCCGCCCCAGACGCGTTTCGATCGCCACAGCGATCTTGATATATATATATATTACCTACTGGCGGTCGCCAGTAGGCAGTTATAGTTAGGACCTCGTTTCTATTCAAAAAGCGTTTTTTGTTTTGCCAATATCTTTGGCGCCGGTTGACGAAAGTTCGCGAAATTTTCAAAACTAATGGGGCGCTCCGGTCAGCTCCTGTCTTGAAAGTTTCGGGGTGATTCGTCAAGCGGGGGCCTAGAAAAAAGGGGGATGCCAAAACACGTTTTCACCATGTTAATTTCCATAGGAAATTTAAGACACGGCTAAAGCCCGAACTGCTGAACGGAATTACACCAAATTTGGCAAAAAGGTAGGTCTTGGTTCAGAAAGCGACCTTTTTTTTAAATGGTGTAAATCCGTTCAGTAGTTCCTGAGAAATTAAAAAAAGAAAATATATATATTTGAGCACCGAGGAGGAGTCGTGACTCCTCCCGAGCACGAGCTTCACTCTGATTGGCTGCCAACACTCCAAACCAGGAAGTGTTGGCCGCCATTTTGTGACTCGGTAACTGAGTCACAAGAAAAGAGTAAAAAAAAGGTGAAAAACAAGAAAAGGGGGCAGGGTACAAACACCCAGACCCCTAGGCCCACAAGGACCCCCAGGCCCAAAAAAAGCATTTCTTTTAAAAATAAATCATCCGAATTCATGCTGGGTTTGCGAATCTGGACGAATAAAAAAAAAAAAATGAAGCGTGGGCTCCCGCGCTTCGTTTTTGAATGCCCCCGGGTGGGCCAGGTCCCGGGGGCACTCACCAATTAATTTGCGGGGGCCCACGGGGGGCCCCACAGCCCCGGGGACCGCCACCTCCCTGGGGCTTATTTAATTGTATGCGGGGGGCACTGCAGCCCCCTGCAGCCCCAGGGACCACCACCTCCCCGGGGCTTTAAAAATAAATGTGTGGGGGGGTCCCAATCCCCCCCACGCTGCCCCAGGGACCGCCACCTCCCCGGGGCTTTGATAATGAAACGTGGGGACACACGGCCCCCCCGCAGCCCCAGGGACCACCACCTCCCTGGGGCACATACTCATTAAAAATGTGGGGTCCTTAGCGGACCCCCGGGCCCCGCGGACCACCACCTCCCCAGGGCTTTGAAAATGCTGGGAGGGGGGCTGCGCGGCACCCCTCCTGGAGCCCTTGATGGCCATGGGGACCGCCACCCCCCAGGGCCGGCTCCTGCAATGTCCCGGGGTGCCCACCCCCGGGTCATTGCCGTTTGCTATGGCAGGGCGGGAGCACGACTCTGCAAACGCGGCTTCTGGTGCACTGCTGGTGGGGCGATGAGGTCCTCTTGTGTCCTGAGGACCTCAGGACATAAGTGGACTTCATCCTCCGAGCAGCAGTGCTCCAGAAGCCGCGTTCGCAGCGTGGTGTAAAAAGGGGCTTGGCCTCGGAACACCTCTCTGCAACGCAGCTCTGTGGCGCTTACTGGAGGTACCTGGTGGGCTAGTTGGCCCCCAGGGACCCTCAGGATTCAAGGGGACTTAATCCCCCAACTTACAACGTGCCAGGGGGCGCTTTTGCACAGTGGTGCAGGGAGGGGGCGGGGCCTGATATAACAAGCTAGCAATCCTGCTGTGTGGGACTTACTGGAGGTAATAAAAGGGGTAGAGTTGGCCCCCAAGGTTGACGTTGGGGGCTAACTACCCCTCCTGTTACCTACAGTAAATCCCACACAGTGGGATTGCTAAAAGGTGTTTGGAGGCCACGCTCACCTTTCTCCACCACTCTGCAAACGCGACTGCTATGTTATAGTTAGAAATTAGCATTTAAAAAACCTTTGAAATTCACTGAAAAAACCATAGGTTTCAGGGACGTTATAGTTAAAAATTAGCATTTAAAAAACCATAGAAATTCACTGAAAAAATCACAGGTTTCAGGGACGTTATAGTTAGTTGGACATTTCACTCGTACAAAACCAGAGAAATTCAGCCGTTATAGTTAGTTGAGCTAACTATAACTCGCGCCCCCGCAATGCACTGCTGATGACGACACATATTACATCATTCATGATATGGTCAGTGACATCACTGATGACATTTCAAATGACATCACTGATGACATCACTGATGACATCATCCACGTGATAATCTGATGCACCTCCTCATACCCTAATATAACCTTTGATACATCCACTCTAAAATACAGCCTACCATTTTCAAAACCATAGACACACCAATACCAGTTACTACATACCCACTCACTGATTCCTAGGTCTACACACACATTCACTCATTCACCCATACAGTCACTCATACATGCAGTCACTCATCAATACAACACTATCATACTCACACACCTAGGCAGTCATGCTAAGAATCAATCACACTCCCATTTACTCACCTATACATTTATACACACACCACCTCACTTATTAATACAGATAGTAACACATACTTACTCTCTCATACAATCACTGATACAAGCACACACATATCCATACAGGCACTCTCACAATGACTCACTCTCACATATAGTCATTTATATAGTCCAACACTCACATATACTGCCTTTCACATATGTAGTTACTCACACATGTACCACTGAGACATCCATTCACTCACCAACACACCCATACACACACTCCCCCACCCATACAGCCTTTCATAGATGCACTCTTGAACCCATACACCCAGTGAATCACCTACTCACACATCTATGCACAGAGTCACACACACCCCACCCACCCACACAGACACTCAGGCACCCATACTGATACTCAGACAACCAATCAATAACCCATATAGACACTCATGTAGCTGCTCACCAACCCATGCAGCCGCTTACACACCAACTGACAGACTAATACAGACATTCACACAGTTTAGTCACTAACCCATGCATTCAGTAAGACACGATTAATCACTCACTTATACAGTCAGTCACGCACATACTAAATCATCCATTTAGACACTTATACACCCACTCATTCTTCAATACACCTTGGCATATATATATATATATATATATATATATATATATAAAACATATGTAAACTATACAGAAACACACAGTCACAGGATGATGTCATCAGTGATGTCATCAGTGATGTCATTTGAGATGTCATCAGTGATGTCATCAGTGATGTCACTGACCATGTCATGAATGATGTAATATGTGATGTCATCAGCAGTGCATTGCGGGGGCGCGAGTTATAGTTAGCTCAACTAACTATAATGGCCGAATTTCTCTGGTTTTGTACGAGTGAAATGTCCAACTAACTATAACGTCCCTGAAACCTGTGGTTTTTTTAGTGAATTTCTAGGGTTTTTTAAATGCTAATTTCTAACTATAACGTCCCTGAAACCTATGATTTTTTCAGTAAATATATATATATATATATATCTATATCTCTATATATATCTATCTATATATCTATCTATATATATATATATACGCTCTGCCGGCGTGCGTGCCACTCCCCATAGGGTCCATCCATTCCGGAAGGAGCAAACAGGAAGGACTATATATATAATATAGCGTACCGGCTGTCAATAGTTTGGTAAAGAGTCCAGTAAGCGCGCTCTCAGGAACAGATCAGTCGAGCCACGTATGAAGGTGAAACACTGTTTAATTACATAACGCGTTTCGGCTGCCCAGCAGCCTTGGTCACATGTAATCCATACACCACTCTGGTGCCTTATATAACCTTGCATGATAGAGAGCGAAAAGGGGCACCAAAAGGTCTGCAAATGTCGGCCATATTGGAATGTCTAATAGTAAGCCAGTACATAAAGAGTATTACTGCATACTCCTGTGAAATACACAAATCATAAACATAAACAAATAATTTCCTTAGTATTGAGCATGAAAAAATTGCTTAAGCAGTCGCAACATAATCAAAACATTCAACATAATGCACGCGCCGCTGCATAGGCTCAGTAGCCATAGTATTGACTTCGGGGCTCATTATGATGCCGGACGGAAGCCCATCCGTGCTGGTGGCGGAAAACGTTCATTTTCCCGCCCCAGGTACTGTCATTGCGACCACCAATTTACACTGGTCCCACAGAGGCCATTTACCGTCCGCGCGGTCCGTCAGGCTCCGCACGTTTTTAGCGCACGCAAGGATGGCGGATGGAGCCAATAGAGCAGGACCGGCGTGCAGAAACACGTTTAGTCCGCCAAACAGATTACGATGTGGCAAACAGCCCTTCCCAATGCCGCGTAAAAACCACCAAGTTGCGGATGGCGGAAACACAACAACGGAGAGGAAGAGCCGATACAGCACCTATCTAAACCACCAGAGCTGCCATGGATCCAACACTACAGGCCTTCCCGCTGCTCTACCTGCTGCACCTCTGGCAGAGAAGACGCCGCCGCGCTCAACAGCAGAGGTACGTACCCAACATCTCCACGCATGCAACCCCTAACAACTACAACTCCCAGTAAGCGTGGCAGCACCACGATGAATGTGGCAACCTGCCAAATGCAAAGTGCGAGGCCCACCCAATTCTCATGAGTGACCCTCGGTGCCCCTGAAGGCAATTGGGGCCAATGACAAGCGCCGCAGTAGCAGAGCGCGCACACCGCAACATCAAAATATGTACGCCGAAGGGCCCTATTGGCCGATGGCTTATTCGCATAGTGGTTGCCACACCATGGCGGCTGGGAAGCTGCGACCGCAACCCTGCATCATCCAATTGGGGCCAATGCGTGTCATCGTCGCGGATGCCAGCTACCGCGCATGCGAACACATACTGAATTTGCATTGGCGCCATGCGAATTACATCACCCATCACAACTCATTTGCCTAAAGTGATTGGTGCACCCCATGTGTAATGTTGTGGGGCACGAGGCCCCCATGCATATAAAGTAACCACACAGACACTGTACATGTATAGGAGAACTGGCCCAGGGCACGTGCATCCGGCCCCGTTTGTTGGAAGGGTCACATGTCCAGTGACGCCTGTGCTGGGTGGCTGTGGGGAGGGGGGTAAGCCAGCCCTCTGGGAGTGGCTGGTACATCAGAACAACTAGAACAGTGACCAGCTGCTCACTACACTGTGAAGGTATGAGAGAGTGTGACCCTTGAGTCAAGTCTACACACACATGGCATGTCCAAGAAAAGGAGGGTGAAAGTACATACATAGTCATGCCCCGTGGCCAGCATGGACTGAAATGAGGGAAGGAGTCTAAAAATACAAAGGTCTCTCGCACTGTACCAATGTTGTGTAATGAAACATCCAACCTGTGAACGTAGCTTGTACATCCCTTGACAACTGACTGGCGTCCCTTGGCCAGGGGTCGACTTGTGAAGGGCCAGTGACGTAGGCAGACAATCAGAGGTGTCCATTGTCTGCAAATCAGACATACTTGTAACCCCTAGCACTCCCAACACACGTACTGGTGTGGCGTGCAGTGTGCAGAGCTGCCATTGCCTGTTAATGTTCACACACACGTCATAGGAGTGCACATGTGGAACAAACAAACATGGCTCTGACTGACATCATCGCTCATTGGCAGCCATGTGGGCATGTATACACAATCCATGTGCATTTGTGCCTCATTCAGGTGAACATTGCAATGTCTGTTACGCAAATTCCACACACACTCACGCAGGACTGACCCCATAATGTCCACATGTGTCTGTCCACTGTGCTGAACAACCATGTAGCGTTGTCCAGATGACACTCACTGCCCTCCTCCCGTAATGGTGTTGTGTATTGTGGGACTGATGCTTGTGCTCGTGCAGTGACAGCAGCAATATGCAACTCTGCACTGATGCTCGGAAACACTAGTGCCGTGCCATCTCACCACAGGGCAGCTCGTCCTTGATGTAGCAGTGTACTACATGCCATACACATCGACTTCTTTGGATGTCGTAGTGTCAGTATGTCGAGTGAGTGTTGAAAAACAACGTCTGAATGCAGGTCACATGTGCATTTCACGTGACCATGAGGCCTGTCAATGTTGGGGTTGTGCGAGTCTCTGGGTAAGCTGTGCACCACATTTCATCTAGAACTCAGCCCATGCCTGTGTACCCTGACATACGTAGGAAGAGACCACATTTCTTTCACCCTGTCCCCGACCTGACGACGATGGAGGGCATCGAAATCATCCGGGGATTCCGTTTGAATCGCCGCACACTACGAAACCCATGGGCCCAGTTGGAGCCCCATTTGAAGCCCAAAAGAAAATATCTGACAGCATTGTCTGCTACAGTGAAGGTTATGGCTGCACTGCATTTCTCCGGTACTGGGTCTTTCCAGTACACTGTGGCCAGCGCCGAGGGGATGTCACAGCCCATGTTCAGCATGGTGTTGCGTGACGTCCTGTCAGCAGTGATGCCTTACAAGGACAGACCTGTCCACTTCCCGACGAGGGATGAATTGGCAGCTGTGAAGGGGGAGTTCTATGACCTGGGAGGCATTCCAAATGTTGTGGGAGCCATTGATGGTACCCACATTGCCCTCGTTCCACCACAGGCAAGGGAACACAACTATAGGAACCCCAAACACTACCACTCCATCAACGTACAAGTGGTATGCCAGGCGGATCAGATCATCCCACACGTGTGTGCAAGGTACCATGGGTCGGCACATGACTCCTACATCTTGCGGAACAGCACCATACACCAATTAATGGCCAATCTGCATCCCGAGCGGGCCTGGCTTGTTGGTGAGTGGGCTGTGTCAATGACTGTGATGTATGTGTGACATGCTGCTCTCCCCATACATTCAGATCACACTGTTTTCCTGTCTGTCTCACAACTAGGTGACTCTGGGCATCCCAATCATCCATGGTTGCTGTCCCAACTGTGGATTCCAACAACGCCGGGGGAAGTCCAATGCAATGATGCACATGGGAGGACACATCGTGTGGTGGAGCGCACTTTTGGACTGCTGAAGTCAAGATTTAGGTGCCTGGACCAGACTGGTAGTGCACCTAAGTACTCACCACAGAAGGTATGCCAGATGTTAGTCGCCTGCTGCATGCTACACAACCTGGCCATGCGCAGAAGGATCCCACTGATTCTGGACGACGATGAACAGCAGAAGCCCCCCGCACCCAACCCACACATGCCCAGTGACGATGACAGTGGTGAGGAAGAAGGCCTTGACCAGCGACAACAGCTCATCGTCAACTACTTCCGTTGAGTGTAAGTGAACAATGAGCAACTATGACTGTGTCTGCGTGCCCTGCTGTTGTCTAACACACTTTGAGATCTGTTACTGGCATTTTGTACACATACAGGACTATGCACGGGATTGGAGAACTTGGGCAGGCGGGGACTGAGCACCCAGAAACACCCATTAGCACAGGACCCATTTGCTATAGTGCCTCACTAGCTCTCCCACTCACTCAGAGGTTTGCAAGCGTGTGTACAAAAGTCGATAAGTTGCAGACAAGACATGCTTTGAAATTGGCTTTTTTTACTTCAGTTGCAATACAGGCAACATACGTGCCACAAGAAGTTGAGAATGCTTGAGTACATATACAGTTTCCATAGTGACACATCCATAACACATGAAGCAAGATGTCATATCAATAATCCCTCTGGACGAAGACCCACAAGCATATCCCCTCACCCCTTGCTGGGAGGAGTTGAATGAGATGTCCCAGGTCTATGGGCTTTGCCAGCAGACCCATTGCTCAGCCAGTACATGGTGGAATGTACATCCCATGTGCTTTGTCGCTCACATCACTGGATGGATCACTCTCAAAGTGTGGGGCAACTAGCCAGCCTCCCCATGACATCTAAAAGGCACCTGTGTCCTCTAGCAGCAGTGACACCTTGTTGAGTGGGGGTGCTAGGGCCTGACCAGAACAGAATGACAACGGACAATCCCCTCCGACCACGGACAGAATGTACAGGCAGAGCCCCTGGACCGCGCAGAGGACAAGCTCTGCAGACACTCCTCATGTGACAGACAAATACTAATATATTTGCAAAATGACTATGCCATGTGAATTTCGTGCGCTACAGCTGCATGATGGAAGCCGGGCTCATGCCAGTCGACAATGTCCATGACGGTCAGATGACAGCCTCCTCGTTGCTCAGGTCTGTGGTACCAAGCGAAACAGACCGCAGAGGTCAGCAGAGTCAAAGCAAATGCAGATAGGGCAAAAATCAGAGAGCTGAATGACAATTCCTGTTAGTAGGCGTGAAAGAGGTAAAAGGACATTGAATTAGTCACCAACAGTTCCTGTTGCTGTTAAGTAGTTACGAATCCAAGAAGGCAGAGGTAGCCTCGAAGGCAATCAGTTCCAAAAGACGATCCAAATCATCTCCAGCAAAAAGGACTGCCATCCAATCCAGCAGTATGAAGGAACAGATATGCTCCTTGCACCACGAGGATGAAAGGAGCATCCCATGGCACACGGGGAGAGGTTCAATGTAGGCATGGCAGAGGAGCCTTTGCGCAAACGCACAGGCGCAGCCGTCAGCCTGTCTGACACATTGGAAGGCATCCCACAAACATGTATCACCGGAGCAGTACTGATCATGGACCAACAAAGGACTCACCCACAGCTCATGATCCAGGGCAGCAAGGGATGTGTTGGAAAGGCAGACATCCAGGGACCACTGAAAGGGGCATCTTCGGCAGTAGAACACAGGCTGCACGCAGGTGAAATAGGCGTAGCGGAAGGTTAGCCTTTAACTGATGCGTAGCAAAGCTAATGGGACACATCCAAAGAGGAGCTGCATGCGGTCACAGTACAGTTGCAACTGACCGGGGTTCGCCTGGACCACAGGATGGGCAGACATGGTGTGAGAGCACTCTTAGAACCAGCGCTCAGCTGTACAGCCACAAGTAGTGATATCAAACCGCTATATGCAGTCGGGTAGTTGGAGGAATGACACCCGGTAGAACTCCAAAAATCGTATGAAACGAAGGGACAAGGCCAGAGCCCACATGTTTTAAAAAAAGTGTGCAACGGCCTTCAGTATCAGAGGCTTTCGATCATTCTTGTGTCAGTCCCCCTGTAAAAAGTGGGAGTGCCGTGTTCAGCAGTGACTGAATCGCGCAGGACGGTCAAGGCACCTGGAATTCGAAGGTCTCAGGGCTGATGTGGGAGTGACTACTTGTTGAAACAGAAGCCCATTGTGCCTGCACACTTATTGAAGTCCGCTTTCGCTGTGGGAATGTGAGGCCACAAATGGATATCCACAATCACATATGGGGGAGTGAGGAGGACATTGCTACAGCAAGGAACAAGGCGTGCAACAGTTCCTATGTACGCAATGCCTGCCCTGTGACCTCAGCACTTGTGCCCATTCAGGAGAAGATAACTTCGTTTGTAAAACAGATTTAGCGTGGGTATGTTGTCAGGGACTGGTGTACATGTGGGTAAACATGCATAGACCGTACATGTCACTTGAAAATCCCAGTGCAACAGTACTTGAGTGTGTGAATACGACAATGTCACCATCGTCCACATGACAGGATGTGTTGTGATGCTGGCTCTTGTGGGCACACTGCTAAGGATTTCATTGTTCTGCGCTGTGTGATCTGTGACAACTTCCGTCATGTCCATGATGATGTTATTAGGGGGATGGGAGCACACTGCTTCACCTCCCAGCACAGTTCACCCCTTGGCATTCTGGTAAATGCAGTTCAGTCATGATGCTTACTTGTCATGTGACTGAGGTGTTTCACCTGAGTTGGGCAGGGAGAGGTACAGAGACCCGAGTAGAATCTGGCAGCTTCCTCAGCAGACATCCATGTACATTTTTAGCTATCATTGCTATCAAACTATGCCAATTGTATGATCTGCTCACTTAAGCAGATCTCTTTGGTTTTATGTGAGTCTTCAGGCACTAGGCCAGTATTATGTACTCTTCACATATCTTAGGTTGCTTCACAGTATTTACTGGTAATAGCATAATTAGCAGGGCAGGCGATGCACACTAAGTGAATACTATGGCTACTGAGCCTATGCAGCGGCGCGTGCATTATGTTGAATGTTTTGATTATGTTGCGACTGCTTAAGCAATTTTTTCATGCTCAATACTAAGGAAATTATTTGTTTATGTTTATGGTTTGTGTATTTCACAGGAGTATGCAGTAATACTCTTTATGTACTGGCTTACTATTAGACATTCCAATATGGCCGACATTTGCAGACCTTTTGGTGCCCCTTTTCGCTTTCTATCATGTAAGGTTTTATAAGGCACCAGAGTGGTGTATGGATTACATGTGACCAAGGCTGCTTACTCGACTCTTTACCAAAATATATATATATAGGGCAGCACGAAAATGCAGGTTCACAAGAGAATTCTCCAGCACTTACGTGCCATTACAAATTCGGAATACCCGGTGGCCCGCCATTTCAGGGAAGTCCACAGCAACAACTTAGAACAGTTAAAATATTTTGTTGTGGACTCGGTCCCACACATGAGATGAGGAGGCGATAGGGAGGCAGTCCTTAGAAGGTTGGAGGCCAGGTACATCCTTGAGTTGGACAGCAAAAGCCCACAGGGGTTGAACACAACTGAGAACTTGTACACATGGCTATAACAGCATACATTACATGAGTGTAGAATAGGGTTATTAGCAACAATCCCGTAACATTATGCACAATTTCTTATCAAATAGACGCACTCCACATCCCCTGTATATAACCTCCTTTTGCTGTTTTTCAAATAACATATTTATGTTTTTTTGGGAAACAGCAATGCACATTTGCACTTTCCATGAGATTTTGCACTTTAGGGTAACACCAGGAGCTGGTGTTTGGCACTTTATCACTTTTTGCACTTTCAAATTATGCACTTTACAATTCCAGCAGAGGGAATATGCCCACTGGGGCGGTATTATTTAGACATTTTAACTCTGACATTCATCCCATTGAGCAATTAACAATAGAAACAATCATGTATAAAACACAGGAATTGTGATACAATAAGATGGGCAAAATGCATGTACTTACTGCAATTGCATGGTATCCCGGTTTTTTGTAATGTGTTTTTATATGTTTCCAATGTGTTTTTAATGAATTGTATTTATACTAATAGTATACCTATATTTATTTTCGCTCATCGGATTTGACATTTGCCAGACTGCGAAATGCAAAATTCCTGCTATTTGTAATGTGATGCAGAAACAGGACGATAGTCTGTTTTATATTGTTTTGCACTTGTCACTTTAAAAAAGAAGAGGGTTCGTAGACGCGTCATGTGATCAAGGCCTGCGAAGGCCGAAATGCATCATGGCGGCAAGCTGAATCTTGAAAAAATAAACTAATTTGCACCAAAGAAGTGGAGTCCGTTCCTGTTTGTTCCATGCGGTTAAGGAACTTTAAACAAGGTTGCGAGCGATATATATATATATATATATTACTGCTCCACTGCACTTTACCAGGAAGCACTCGCAGGCCGGTGCTGGCGTCGCGGAAGTGCACCGCGATTACATTAAAGCTCCTCCGTTTCTCCGTTTAACAAAAAAGAAGCCAGCACTCACGGGGAAATGTTGCAAAACCTTTATTGCTGTAAGAAACAAACAAACGCGTTTCGGCGTAGCGCCTTCGTCGGTGTTACTGACGTTCGCGCCGCAGCCGATTTTAAAAGAGCATTTACAAAGACATAAACAGAGGACTCCCATTGCCATTTCGCTTTTTCTTTAGGCGCCATTTTAGCCTAGTCATTATTACCAATCTCTGGTTTACAAATACCATTATACTTTATATTGCCAGCATTGTGTAGATCATATTACCGTTTATCTGTTTACATTTAACAGTTGTTTACCCCAAATCATGCCGTATATCGGCTTAATCATCGGTTTTATAAAACAATTTTTGGCAATAAATAACCCAATTCTCGCCGTATATCGGCTTGATTCTCATATATATTATTATTATTACTTCCTAAGAGTCATGATTTTATGCCATATTTTTTACATTTACATCATTCAAACACTTTATGCACTTTTGAACATCATTAAGCCGTATATCGGCTTTTTTAGTAACCACCATTCAGAGATGCACTGCCAATTCTTCCCCGCTATTCATGCCCCTAGGGAATTTGGTTTGGAGATCGATAATATATCAAGACTCTAATCTCCGCAATTTCTGGATTCTATTTCCACCTCTTGAATGGGCGGCCACAGAGTCCAGACCAAAATATTCCACCAAATCCCTGTTACTATTATGCATGACTGCGAAGTGTCTGGCAACTGGATACGTTTCATCTTTTTTCGTAATGGCCCGCATATGTTCTAAAATGCGGACCTTGACTGGATGTATGGTGCTGCCTATGTATCTCAGTCCACAAGGACATACTAGGCAATAGACTACATGTGTAGTATTGCAGGTAATAAACTTCATTATTCTCTTTTGTTTTTTAATATCTTCGCCAACAAGACGTGGCAGACGGGGCAAGAGATGGTAATGCAAGCTGAGAACTTGACTGTGGTTAACTTAACACCAAGAATACTTACAACCACAGAAGAAGTTCTAAAACTCGGACTTACTTTTTGCCGCAATAGTCCTATGGAATACACCCAAACTAGAATCGACCTTTTGGTAATAATGACTAGGCTAAAATGGCGCCTAAAGAAAAAGCAAAATGGCAATGGGAGTCCTCTGTTTATGTCTTTGTAAATGCTCTTTTAAAATCGGCTGCGGCGCGAACGTCAGTAACACCGACGAAGGCGCTACGCCGAAACGCGTTTGTTTGTTGCTTACAGCAATAAAGGTTTTGCAACATTTCCCCGTGAGTGCTGGCTTCTGTTTTGTTAAACGGAGAAACGGAGGAGCTTGGATATATATATATATATATACCAATAACATAAAATCTATTAAAAAAACATTCTACTATAAATTAAAACATTAAACTATTTAAAAATCTTTAAACTTTAAATTTACCACTACAGTCAGTGCAACAGTAGGGAAAGTGTTGGATAGCGGAGGGGTAAAAATTACTATTCCCACTCCAGTGAGTGCAGCAATAGGGAAAGTGTTGGATAGCGGAGGGGTTAAAATTACTATTCCCACTCCAGTGAGTGTAACAGTAGGGAAAGTGTTGGATAGCGGACGAGTAAAAATTACTATTCCCACTCCAATGAGTGCAACAGTAGGGAAAGTGTTGGATAGAGCACGGGTAAAACTTACTATTCCCACTCCACTCCAGTGAGTGTAACAGTAGGGAAAGTGTTGAATGTAAAAATTACTATTCCCACTCCAATCAGTGCAACAGTAGGGAAAGTGTTGGATAGAGCACGGGTAAAACTTACTATTCCCACTCCACTCCAGTGAGTGTAACAGTAGGGAAAGTGTTGAATGTAAAAATTACTATTCCCACTCCAATCAGTGCAACAGTAGGGAAAGTGGTAGATTGTGGAGGGGTAACAATTAATATTCTCACTCCAGACAGTTCAAAATTAAAATCAATCAAAATATTAACATCAGCAAAAATATGTAAAAAAACAAAATAAATAAAAAAATATATAAATATGCTAACAATTAAAATACAAATATAATTATTATTACACATTTTAAAAAACATATTATAATGTTAAATGCATATGACACATACCTGCAAATATTATATTAAATTAAAAAAAGATACTTTTCAGACAAATAAATATTTGTAATTAGAAATTATTTAGAAACAAAAACATTAAATATTACATAAATTTACATTTTTTATTTCCTACCCTATAACATCACACAATTCACAACCCACATCTAAATAAAAAAATGTACTTACATAATTAACATAATTAATTACCAATTAAAGAAATATTATTAATTAAAAAACAAATTAAAACTCATAAAAATTAATAAACTTCCCACACTTTACACCTATAATCCCACAAACCACAGCTAAAATAAAACCTTAAAAAAATTAATTACACAATTAAAACTTATTTTCAATTAAAAAACTAATAGTATTTAATAGCCAATTATTATTATTATTATTATTAATAAATTAAATTTGTAGGGCACGTAGCTACCCTGAGGGGTTTCCCCGCGCCGTCCCGGTAGGAAAGAAAAGGTAAAGAACGAGAAGAAAAAAGTAATTAGAGGTTGAAAAATCAAGTCTTCAAACCTTTACGGAAGACACAGTATACGGTTTCCTCGCGTAGGGCGGCAGGTAGAGAATTCCACAGGGTCAGCCCTAAATACGAAAAGGACCAACCATGCATACGAGAACGTTTAACTTTTGGGACAATAAACCTAGTCTGCTGGGCAGAGGGCACAAGGGTAGATAGCGGTGAGCGAGATCTTGCAAATATTTCGGGGCCACTCCAGTTTTAATTTTAAACATGTAGCACAAGTTTTTAAATTTGACTCGATTCTCTTCCGTCAATCAGTGTAGGTCACGAAGAAAGCCTGAGACAGAGGAAAACTTAGGCACACAACAAAGTAGTCTAGCAGCCTCATTTTGCACCAATTGAAGTCTCTGGATCGTTGCTTTATTGGAGCCTAGATAAAGAACATTGCAGTAGTCTAGTCTAGAGGTAACTAGAGCATGTACTGCTGTTCTCTGGGCTGAGAAAGGAATCATCCATAAAATCTTCTTTAACCATTTTAGAACAGTAAAACAGGTACAGGACACCTTGGTGACTTGCTGTTTCATTGATAGATGTTCGTCTACGATGAAGACCAAATTGCGAACATGATGCACCGGCAAGGGTAAAGCACCCATTTCAGAGGGCAAGTGTTAAGGGCCCCAAAGGTCATGTTTTTTCCCTAAGATAGTGACTTCAGTCTTGTCCCTGTTTAATTTGAGCAGGTTGTTTTGCAACTAGGACGCGACTTTACTCAGACCTAACTGAAGAACAGAGCATTCCGACCCCTTAGAACAGGAAAGGGAAAAGATGATCTGTGTATCATCAGCATAGGAAAAAAGGGACAGACTAACCTCTTCAGCAACCTCCGCTAAAGGACGGACATACACATTAAATAGTAGTGGGCTCAACACAGAACCCTGTGGAACTCCATATTGTGAGAAAGTGCCCTCTTCCTGCATGGTAGCCCCCACTTTTTGCTGAACTGCTGATGTGCTTTGACTGAGTGTGCCCTGGGCTCCTGCCAATCAGGTACCCAGGGCCTATGTTCTTTCCCTAAAACTGCATTAAAAACAAAACCCAATTGGCATCTCTGGCCACAGGTCAGCCCCTGGTAAATGGTACCACAGGTACCCAAGGCAATATGACCAGGAAAGGTCTCTAAGGGCGGCAGCACTTATTGTGCCACCCTTAGAGGTCCTGTACCTTTACACTCACACACTGCCTTTGCAGGCTGCGTGTCTTGATGCAGAACAAAGTGAAGAATCGACATGGCACACATCCCCATGTGCCATGACTACAACCCACTGCCCTGGCACGATCAACCAGCCACGCCCTCGCCACCGTACCACGCATCCGCAGAACCACCGCCGGAGGAAGATCCTTCTCCTACCTGGCAGCCAAGACCTGGAACTCCCTCCCCACTCACCTTCGGCGAACCCAGGACCATCTCTCCTTCAGGAAGCAGCTTAAGACCTGGCTGTTCGAGCAGTAACTTACCCCCTCCCCCAGCGCCTTGAGACCCTCCCGGGTGAGTAGCGCGCTCTATAAATGCCGTGATTGATTGATAGATCAGTCACCCCTCTAGCTGGGAGCCCTGTACCTCTACAGTGTCTAAGTCCATTCTTAGACATTGTAAGTGTAGTGCTGCCATTAAGAGTATATGGTGCTAGGAGCTTGTCATTACGAACTCCACAGCACCATAATGGCTACACTGAAAACTGAGAAGTTTGGTATCAAACCTCTCAGCACATTAACCCCACACTGATGCCAGTGTGGGATTTAATGAAAAATGCACACAGAGGGCATCTTAGAGATGCCCCCTGAAAAACGACCTACCACTAGTGTCCAGGCTGAGTGGCTGCTTTCAGCTGCCACCGCCAGACATGTTTCTGGACCCCTGGGTCGAGAACCTGCTGCTCTCGGGGGCCTGAAACAATGCACATCCTGGGAGGAGGAGCCAAGCCTCCTCGCCCAGGATGGGCAGGGTCCACGAAGGGGAAGCTTCAAAGGCTTGCCGCCTTTGTGAGCTTCTCCAGGCCACTTGCTGCTTTCAGCAACTGGTCCCCACTGGTTCTGACCCCCACTTTGGGTGTGAGAACCGGTGGGAAAAACAAGTGAGGAAGAGAGGTGTGCCCACCTCTGCCAACTCCACCCCTCAGGTGGGGGTGGCGAGGTGAAGCACAAATCTCAGTCCCGACATCTTGCAGATGGGGGGACCCAGCCAATCAGGGAAAGGTTTATGCCCCCCTCCCACAGGAGGGTGGCATAATAACAGGGGTGTACCCACCCGAGGGAAGGGACCCATTGGTCCCAACCTTTTACCTACCTGTAACGCCCCTAAATCTAGTATTTAGGGGCACCCCTGAACCTTGCCTCCTCAGACAAGAAATCAGAAGGAAAGTAGAAGAAGGACCGAACAGCCGTGGCAAAGCTAACAAGAGGGGGACGCCCACTGACTTGGCCCCATCCCTACCGGACTGTCCCCACCTCCAATCTGCTCCAGCAAAATCCTGGTGCGTCCTGCAGCCAGCAACCTCGAGAAGCCCAGAGGACCTGCCTGCCTGCCTTCCAACCCCAAAGACTCTGTCTCCCGTGAACACCGGATTTGTTCAACAACAGACTCCAGCTCCGCAAGGCTCCGCGGGTCTGCCCCACTCTACACCAGACGCCCACGGCCCGAGTTCGAGTGGCCCAACACCAAGAGGAGGTCTCCCCAGCAATCCTGACCCGAGATCCGGTGATCCCTGGCCTGCCTCAAGCCTCCAGCCGACGCCTGCAGCCTCAAACCGTAAGGTCCCCCCCAACCACGACCAGGCGCTGGTAAGAAGATCTGACCCTAAAAGGCACCCCTGCACCTAACGTCCCACGGCCTTGGGTGGCCCAACCGACGGTGCCTAACGAGCCCCCAACATCCCAACTTACCTCTCCAAGTGGTGGTCACACCCAGAAGACCGTCGTCCCTGAGCCTGCAGTGTGTTTGCAAACCGGAGACTCCCCATTGAAAGCTACAGGGCACCTGACACCAAAACAGCACTCTGCATCCTGCCGCCCCAGTGCCGCTGAGGGTGCATCTTTTGTGCTGGCCTAAACCCCCATTTGCCCTGAGCTTAAGTCCAGGAGCTTTGCTCCCACAACCCAGTGGCCTGCTCGTCAGCAGCCACCAACCGGAGGCCTGCTATCCCCCATTGGATAACTTGGGGCCTCAGCACTCTGCACCCGGCCGCCCTAGTGCCGCTAAGGGTGTAACAAGAGTGCATCCTTGACCCTGGGGGACCCCTGAGTCTAACCCCAGAATACCAACTCCCACAACAAAGTACTTACCTTTGAACCGATAACACTATTTTCCGCCATAGGATAACATTGACTGTTTTTCTATGAAAAGTTTTATAAGTGTGGAGTTGGAAAATCTAAGAACTCCTTTTACAACTGTACTAAATAACAAAAACTCTTTTACTTACCTGTTTACAGGAAATGTCCCAGTGTAGTATCGAGGTATACTACACTGTGTAAGAAAAGTAATCTGAAAGTAATGTACTGGTCATTTTACTAAAAAGCCCATTCAAAGTATATGTACTGATTTTCCAAAGCATTGCTTTTCTCAGTAACAGTACTGTAAATCAAAACAAAGTGCATATACAATTACAATCCATACTGTGCTACAACTGTATATTTACTGCAAAGTATTTATCACTTGCCTGTGCCAGGCTTGCTTGGTTCTAGGAAATAAAATAACTAAAAGAATATTTTTATACATAAACAATTGGTCTGAAGTTCAGTCTTTGAGTGTGTGAATTCATTTGCTGACTGAGTGTGTGCAACAAATGCTTAACACTGTCCTCTGATAAAGCCTTACTGCTCGACCACACTACCACAAATAGAGAGTGAGGTGCTATCTAATTTACCTCTGCCTACCTTTGTGGTTCCACTGGACTCTGTGCACACTACACCTCACTTTGGTATAGTATATACAGAGCCAGCTTCCTACACATATGGGGACGGATAAGAGTTGGAGCTAGCCGACACAGAGAAGACCTGGAAAGCTCGGTCCGTTAAGAAAGGACCGAGCCACTCCAAGGCTGTACCCGCCAGGCCCAAAGACTGCAAGGCTCTCAACAAGACAGAGTGGGACACAGTGTCAAAGGCGGCGCTGAGATCCAGCAAACTAAGTGCCGCCATTTCACCCTCATCTAACCGGTGTCTTAACATTACAGTAACGCCTAGGAGAGTGGATTCAGTGGAGAAACCAGCTCTATACCCTGATTGCGAAGTATGGTGAAAGTTCGGCGATTCAATAAAAGAGGTCAACTGACCATTAACATGCTTTTCCAGATTTTAGAAAAGATAGGAAGCAACAAGATGGGACGAAAGTTAGACGGCATAGTAGAGTCAGCTTTGGCTTTCTTTAGAAGAGGGAGCACCATAGCATGTTTCCATTCCAGCGGAACTATACCCTCCTGTAAAGAGGCATTTAAAAGTTCCATTATTATCAAAAGTATAGAAGTATCTAGCTGTTTAAGCACATGAGTGGGGAGTAAGTCACGAGGGGGAACCAGATTTAATGTTTGGCAAAAGGCGGTTAAAGGAGCTAGGTTCCAAGAGGGTCCAAGTTTCCAATTTGCAGGAGGATGTAATATTGTTGGGGAGCTCTGTCAACACAGGATCCCGAATATCATTCAGAGTAGTCTCGGTCTCTGATGGAATATTTTGAGAGTTTTTACTTAGCAGCGCCGAATGTATCTTTTCAACTTTATCCATAAAATAGAGAGCAAGTTCTTCATATTGAGTGCAAGTAAGAACAAGGGGAGTAGTCTCCGAGCCGGAAAGTTCTTTTACCCCTTTGAAAAGCATTTTGGAGCAGTTTTGTGCTTGAAGGATTTTATGTGAGAAAAACTCAGTGCGGGCTACTTTACAAAGAATATGATATTCACTTAGGGCTTTTTTGTGTGCCACTTTGGTGTCTTCATTGTAGTGTTTCCTGCAGCATCTTTCTAATGTTTTACATTTAGACTTTTCACTTTTAAGCCTCTCAGCGAACCAGCGGGCTGGTGGCAGATGTCTGTTAGAGTGCTTGTTGGACAGAAGAAGGCATGTATCTACCGCTTGTAGAATCCAATTTTGGATAAGACCATGATCTGTAGTCGAAATATGTTCAACAGCTGGTCTACTGTCAACTAGAAGTTTGTTAAAAGCCAGGTCATCGAGCTTTGCCCATCTTCTAATCTTTTGTTCAGGCACCAGACAGATCAACGGAGGGAAGAATGTTACTTTCAACAAAAAAGCTACAGCAAAATGATCGGACCAACACAAAGGAAGGGCAGGGACACAACTAAGGTCAGGCAGGTTAGAATAAATAGGATCTAACAAATGGCCCGCTATATGGGTAGGACCTGAATTACATAATCATGCGTTCATCGCTTCTAAGTCAGCTATGAGCGACGGACCTTTGGTACATTTAGGATCATCTAAATGGAGATTCAGATCTCCCAATATAGTAAAATTGGCAGCCTTCAAAATATGAGAGGCTGCTCGATTAGAGAAGGAAAGCCCCCAAGGCCCGGCTGGGCCTGGAGGGCGGTACAACAGTATTCCAGAGAATGTGAAATTAAGCATAAGCGCAATTTTAAATAAGAAGGCTTCACAGTCAATGGCTGTAAAATCTTCTGTTATACATTCGAGAGAGGTTTTATAAATAATCGCTATGCCGCCCCCCATTTTCATCCTCCTGGCTTTCCTTATAATGGAGTAGTTAGGTGGAAGAGCTGCCGCCACGTCAGGGCCTGAGCTATCCTGCAGCCAGGTCTCTGTTAAAAAGACAGCATCTGGTTGATTATTTGTCAGAGATCAAAAATGTGGGATTGGTGTTTAGGGAGTGAGCGACAATTATTGTTATAGAATGTTAATTCTTTGTGAGATGAGAGTGTACATCTAGGTGTAGTCCTATTAGGTTTCCCTATATAATTTTAAAAAAATTCTTCACTTACTTTATTTTGAACCCTTCCATTGAATTCATTGCTTTGAATGGAAGAAGTAAGGGAAAACATACAATGCTGGCAGTCAAAGAGGGCTTCATCTAACTTTAAAATATTGCAATTGGAAGAGAAAACCTGACGCAGCTCAGCCAGTTGTTTTGCTGAATAAACTAATCTCATTGAATTTGTTGGACCAGGGGTTGTGGCCCCTGGTCCAGGTTGGGAGCGGACAGGAGCAGATGGGCTTGCCTTTGGCACGGCCGCTGCACGCGTCCGCTGCGCGTTCACTCCCGGGACATTAAGTAGGGGGCCGTGGCGTAGCGTAGCGTGAAGGTTAGAACGCTAACAGATAATAGCGTAAGGCACTAACAAAATGGTCTCCCAAAGAACAGGCCCTCGCAATAATAAAGTGCTTTTAAAAATATCCGAATCGGTGTTACAGGATAAAAAACACAGTCAGATTGAAATAAAAGCACATAAAACACATAAAATTGTCGGCAGTACGAAAGGCTAAAAGGAATTGAGTCGAATTCATAGATGGTAGTAAAGAGCCTACCAGGCGCTGTGCGTCCGCTCCCGGGCCATTAAGTAGGGGGCCGTGGCGTAGCGTAGCGTGAAGGCTAGAACGCTAACAGATTATAGCGTAAGGCACTAACAAAATGGCCTCCCAAAGAACAGGCCCTCGCAATAATAAAGTGCTTTTATAAATATCAGAATCGGTATTACAGGATTAAAAACACGGTCAGATTCAAATACAAGCACATAAAACACATAAAACTGTCGGCGGTACGAAAGGCTAAAAGGAATTAAGTGCAATTCATAGACGGTAGTAAAGAGCCTACCAGGCAATTATTAAGTAAGTAAAATTTATTTACTCTCCACCCTTTACCCCTATAAAAGTAAAACCCACTCACAAAAAAATATAAACTATTACCCTAATTAAATATCAATTAATTAAATAATATTAATGACCAACTATTTATTAATTAATTAAACATGAATTACTTACCACCCTTTACCCCTATAAACCCCACAAACCCCACCTAAAAATAATTACACAATTTCCATATTTAATTTTCAATTAATTAAGGACTAATTATTAATTAATGAAACGTAAATTACTTCCCGCCCTTTACACCTATAAACCCCACAACCCTCACCTAAAATTAATTACACAATTTCCATAATTAATGTACAATTAATTAATTAATATTTATTAACAACTAATTATTAATTATTTAAACAAACATTACTTTCCACCCTTTACCCCTATAAACCCCACAACCCGCACCTAAAATTAATTGCACAATTTCCATAATTAATTTTCAATAAATTAATTAATATCAATTTACAACTTATTATTAATTATTTAAAAATAAATTACTTCCCACACTTTACCCCTATAAACCCCACAACCTGCACCGAAAATAATTACACAATTACAATAATTAATTAGCAATTAATTAATATTGATTAACAATCAATTAATAATAAATTACTTCCCACAATTAACACTATAAAATCTCAATTAAATAAATATGAATAAACAAAAAATAATCATGAATTTATTATAATTAAATTACTTCCCACTCTATTCCCTATAAACCCACAACCCGCTACGGTACTAAAAAAACTCAAAATGTAATTAAAATAAAATTGATAACTACAAAAATTTAACACACATGTTAAAAAACATAAACAATTCTTATACAAAAAAATACATCACATACATTTAAATATATACTAAAATACATAACACTAATTAAAAAATCGATATTTTAAACAACTAAGGGGGTCATTAGGATGGCGGGAGGAGGCACTTCCGCGGTGCTGGCGGAAAATGTCATTTTCCGCACGCCAGCAGCGGTCCTCACGCCCGCCATATTACGATGGGCAAACATAGCCCATTTCCCGTCAGCGGCGGTGCGACGTGACCCGCCATCAAAATGCGCCAGCCACCTCGGCGGTGTGAGCCAATAGAGACCCACCGCCATGCGGAATGACGTCCCGTCTGCCGTACAAATCACGATGCCCCAAACAGCCCATCACACCGCTGCGGAAAAACCACCCAACCAGAGACGGCGGAAGCACGACAGCAGAGGGCGAAACCAGACTCCCGGACCCCTCCACCGGGTCCCGACCGCAATGGATCCAGCTCTACACGCCTCACCGGTGCTGTATCTGCTCCACTACCAGCAAATAATGGCCCGTCGCGGACAACGCCGCAGGTACGCAATCACACAACTCCGCACACAACCACAACACACAACTACTGGGCTGACATACAGTTCCTGTCCACATCAGACACTCTGGTGGGGACAGGAACACATCCCCAAGTGCACCCACACATGTCCTACCTGTCACTAAATCACCCCTCTGCATCCGGGCCATCCATCACCCGCGAAATCACAGCAATGTCCCAGTCACGTCACCGCAGCAGTGCAGACGCGGGAAAACATGCGCACAATGTAGTAGGCAGGGCCAGCGCCAGGCATGGGCAGTCCACAAAGATCATAGGGCCTCACCCTCACCCTTCACACACTATGCCCCCCACACCCATTAGGGGATATGCTGTGTGTTCCTCCTGTGCCCCCCCTGCACAATCAACCAGCCAGGTGTACCCAGACCCTTCACCACACACACCAAACAACCAGGGAGCCTGTCTCAGAAGGTAGGGGAGAAGAGGACCACCCTGCACAGAAGCTCAGGGGCAGGGCATTCCTCCTCCTCACACCTACCCCCCACTCATGTCAAGCAAACTGAGTCCAATCACAAAATGAACACTCACACTGCATATGAACAACCACTCAACTGTACACACTGCCTGTCAAGTCACCCAGACACACCCCACACTAATACACAGCCACATACACATACCAGATGTCAGCAGCAATGTAGGACAATAAATGGGCTAGGCAAAAGTGAGGTGGACAGTGCTGGAAAGTCATGGAGCAAGCCACAAAGCATGTGTACATCACATGCAAGAGAAGGAACATATCACACCACCCTTAGACCATCAAATCAGACATGGCTGGCACAGTGAGTGAAATTAAATCACAGTGACCTCTGTGCAACAACTCAGGGAGACACAAACAACCATCATTGCCCCCCAAGCCTCAGAGTCAAGAAGAACTGAAGTGCCTGTCACCTCTGGTAAACTCTGAAAAAGTGAAACAAGCCATTGGCAATGTTAAAGTGGCATACAGAGGATGTGTCACATTAAACAATACCCATACATAATACATGTTGAAATAGCAAGGACACTGACAAAGCAGACAACAGGAGTAACTGTCTTTATTACATATTACCCAGATAGGCATCAAAAGCAGCCAAGAGCAAGGACAGTGGCCAGTCCATAGTACAAAGTAGGCACATGTGTGCATGAGAACCTGCACAGGGAATGGGCATCCATGGTTACAAACAGCAAGGCCAGTGGCCAGTCCATAGCTCAAAGTAGGCACATGTGTGCATGAGAACCTGCACAGGGAATGGGCATCCATGGTTACAAACAGCAAGGCCAGTGGCCAGTCCATAGCTCAAAGTAGGCACATGTGTGCATGAGAACCTGCACAGGGAATGGGCAAACAAAGTGAAACACAGCAAGGCCAGTGGCCAGTCCATAGTTCAGAGTAGGCACATGTGTGCATGAGAACCTGCACAGGGAATGGGCATCCATGGTTACAAACAGCAAGTCCAGTGGCCAGTCCATAGCTCAAAGTAGGCACATGTGTGCATGAGAACCTGCACAGGGAATGGGCATCCATGGGTACAAACAGCAAGGCCAGTGGCCAGTCCATAGCTCAAAGTAGGCACATGTGTGCATGAGAACCTGCACAGGGAATGGGCATCCATGGTTACAAACAGCAAGGCCAGTGGCCAGTCCATAGTTCAGAGTAGGCACATGTGTGCATGAGAACCTGCACAGAGAATGGGCATCCATGGTTACAAACAGCAAGGCCAGTGGCCAGTCCATAGCTCAAAGTAGGCACATGTGTGCCTAAGAACCTGCACAGGGAATGGGCAAAAAAAGTGAAAAACAGCAAGGCCAGTGGCCAGTCCATAGTTCAAAGTAGGCACATGTGTGCATGAGAACCTGCACAGAGAATGGGCATCCATGGTTACAAACAGCAAGGCCAGTGGCCAGTCCATAGCTCAAAGTAGGCACATGTGTGCCTAAGAACCTGCACAGGGAATGGGCAAAAAAAGTGAAAGACAGCAAGGCCAGTGGCCAGTCCATAGTTCAAAGTAGGCACATGTGTGCATGAGAACCTGCACAGGGGATGGGAAAACAAAGTGAAAAACAGCAAGGCCAGTGGCCAGTCCATAGCTCAAAGTAGGCACATGTGTGCATGAGAACCTGCACAGGGAATGGGCATCCATGGTTACAAACAGCAAGGCCAGTGGCCAGTCCATAGCTCAAAGTAGGCACATGTGTACCTGAGAACCTGCACAGGGAATGGGTGAGACCGTACACTGCCATGGTCAGCAACACAGCTAGGGGGATAACAATGGGCAGTCCAGGTACCGCTGTGGGAGAGACAGGTGTGGGAGGGGGACTTAGCCACAGACTTGGCTGTCATTCGAACTGGGAGGTGGCTGATTGTTGGGCCCAGTTGTAGGACTGGACCTGGGGGAGAGAGGACCAGCTGAGGTAGAGGCATCAGTGGCTTTGGGAGCAGGAGGGCTGCTTGGACCGGGTGGCATGGTGGCACGTGGAGGCGGAGACATGCTGCAGTGAGACACAGTGTGTGAGGGAGAATGTGGACGGGTGCCTTTCCACTTCTTGGGGATTCGATAGGTAATTGTGGTCTTGGTAGGAGTGGGAGGTGGGGCGGGCACAACAGCACACTCTCCACCAAAGGTGCATCAGGTGCAAGCGGTGGCCCTCCTTCTGGGGATCTGCTGGATCCGGCGGTACGCTTGGCCTGGCCTTGCCTTTTCCCCTCCATCCCCTGTTGACCAGGTGAACCCCCTACAGTGCCCTCCTTTCCCAGCTTCACAGGGGTATTGGTGGGAGTTGAGGTTGTGGGTGAATCTGTCTTAGCAGACTTTTTCTGCAGACTCTTAGTAGGCACCAGCATCACAGCAGGCACGGCAACTGTCTGCTTGTCTTTGGGAGACGCTTTTGGGATGGGAGTCTCCTTGGATGGAGATGATTTTGAGGCATGTGAGCCTGAGGCCTGCTTCTTGGGTTGATGCCCCTGAGTGTCACCTGAAGGGCTTTTGCCTTTGCGCTCCGGTGTGACTTTGGTTTGTTTGGGGGATGGTGTCTGCCCTCTGGCCCGCTTGGGGTGCTGCTGTTGTGTGCTGCGTGTGGTGTGCCTTGAGCCTGAGGGCTGTGGTGTTTGGTCACTGTCGTCATATGTAGCCACTGGCAGGGGGGTGGCCGAAGGGACTGGAGCTGGACTCAGAGCCTGTGACAGCCGAATGGCTGCCGTCACTGTGGAGGACAAAGACTGGACAGTCCTGTGTAGCCCACCCACGTCTGAATGAATGCCCTCCATGAAGGCAACCACCTGTGCCAACTTCTTGTCATTGTCTAGGAAGGCATTCAGGAGAGTTGTCTGACCCACACACAGCTGGTGCAAAAGGTCCACAGCCTCAACACTGAGGGCAGCAGGGAAGACAGGGGGAGGGGTGCCTGGGGGGAAGGACACACTTCCCTTCTTACTGGTGCGAACACGGGCAGCACTAGTGGAAGTAGCTGGGAGGGTGGGCACTGGACGATGTGTGGTGGAAGAGGAGGCAGATTTCCCACTCCCTGTGCCTGCCAACATCGAGGAGTAACCGCTGACGTCAGATGAGGTTGAGGTTGGTGTCTCTGGCTGTGATTCCTCAAGCACACTCCTGTCCCCCTCTGAGGCGCTGGTTACATCAGTGTCAGTGTGCTCATGTGTAGCAGTCGTGCCTGATGCCTCACCACTGGTGTCCGTACCGTGTCCTCCTGTGCCCTCGGTAGATGCTGCAAGAGACAGAGACGTAGGTTCAGTTTAGTGCCATACACACAAACATCATATGCAAGCAATGCACAAAACAAGATGGTGATACCCCCATGTTGCACACCACCCTGTGCAACCACATTGTGCAATCTTAAGTCAAAACTAAAACATTGCATGGTAACATGCAAACTTGGCATAATTGACCCATTTGATGTCCACACAGCCAAATAGCTTGCCCATGCCACCGTGTAACCAGACATACAGATCCCTCTGAGCATACCTAGGTCCCTGTGGGTGAAAAAGATGTACATTCCAACATGTTGTCACAGTCACATATGGAGTCACCATAAGGGGACAACACAGATACAGACTCCAAAATATCATTTCGTAATGGTCATGACCTCATGCCTTCCACCATGTCATGCATTGGGGCACAACAACAGTTGCACATTGGTGTCAGATGTGTAGTTCTCACAATTTCGAGGTCAGGCACTGCACACATTGATGAAAGCACACTCCGAAGAGGCACACTGCCGTTCACTGCCATGGGATGTCCTTGACTCCCCCAATGCAGCCGATGCCATAAGCCCACAACTCAGAATGCAACGTCAAGGGCCATTACATCAATGACATGAGAAAGTACATGTAGCGAAAATGCATGACAGCCACACCCAACAGAGAGGCCACTCACAAGCCATTGCATCACAATAGCAACATCACAGAGCCCAGCACTGGCTCAGGCTTGGAATACATGCAGTCACTCACAACCAAAGTCACACTTCCCAGAATACTCACCCCCAGCTTGCTGCTGATGGTCCTTCAAATGTGTATCTAGCTCTGGCTGTGTCACTGCCAAGATGCGGGCCATTAGTGGTGTCATGCTCCAGCGCGCCAACCTGCCAGTCCGAGGGAGCAGCCCCAGCGTCATCTCTGCCACGTTTTTGCTCAGCCGGCAGATGTCATCCCACCTCTTGTGACAGTGTGTGTGTCGTCGGTTGGAGACACCCAGAGCCCGCACCTTGCTTGCAATGGCCCTTCATACGGCCTTACGCTGGTGGACTTTGAGCTGCAGGCATGGAAGACAAGAGGAGGAAATTTCAGTGACAGTGAGTTATGTACCACTATCTCTCAGTACAGGAGCATGCACATATTCAGCACAGCTTCACAGATATGTTTAGCAGAGACAACACAGCATGACACGTAGTACATGAGCATGGGATAATCATAACAAAATGCATGCAGGTAAGAGGATGGACACAGTACCTGCCCATCTCATACACATGCTGAATGGCAGCACAGAAAGTAATGTGAAGGAGGCCCACATCTGCAATTCAGTTTGTGAGTGAGCAAGACATACATCACATTGGAAATGATGTGTGGGGGCAGAATCACTGTGTCCAATACTGCACACCCCTCAATGTCCTTGCCCTGTGAATGGCTCACTGTGTCATGGAGGTCACATTTAGGGACATGATCTTACAGTCTCACACCCTTCTCACAAGGTCTGTCTTGTGCAATACACTGGCCTGAGATAGCTCTTTGATGGATAGGGTAGCAGACAACCCATATGTCTCACTCTGTCCATTCAGTGATGGGTCCTTGTCAAATTGGGCAGTGACTGTGCAGGCCAGGGGGCTCACACTGAGGTTTAACGTGGGCCATGAGAACATTCACATGCAGGTACAATATGAGAGGGCAAACAGTGCCTACACATGCGTGTCTGAACACATGGTGAAAACAATGGGAGGATGATATTTTCAAAGTACAGCAATCTGAGGTGTCATATGTGTATTATTTGCCAAGAGTGTCACCCTCAGGGATTTAACTCTTGTGCATAATGCTTACATATCCATGGTGGCAATATAGAGTCAAACACACTTCCATCAGTACCCTCTGGACGTAAAGTCTGTCTCATTTCACAAATGAGGCTGTGAAAAACCTCATGGACTCAAAGATCCATTAGCACAGGCAAAGTATGTCCTGACTCCCACTTTCTATACTTGCAGTGTCACTGTATGTCTGCAAAAAGACTGCATGTCCCTCTCATCCTGAAATGCAGCCCGGGAAATGTGTGAAATAGGCTACAAACCCCATTTCCCTGAAGTCAGCATGCTAGGCAGTGTATCACACAAACCCACACTCACAGGCACATACTGCAGCAGATCAACTTCATGTGTGCACTCCTTGCACTCTCACTTCCACTCTGAAACACTTACCAGGACATCTGGAGCACCATATAGCCTCCCATACTGTGTGAGCACCTCGTCCACCAGGACCTCCAGCTCCTCTGTGGTGAAGGGACGGGCCCTGATGTTCCCAGTCCTCGCCATCACTGGGTCCAGGGGACAGGAGCAGCAGCAGTTGGTGGTGAAGAGTGTCAGGCAGCAGTGTCTGGGTCCAGGAGACAGGAGCAGCAGCAGTTGGTGGTGAAGAGTGTCAGGCAGCAGTGTCTGGGTCCAGGAGACAGGAGCAGCAGCAGTTGATGGTGAAGAGTGTCAGGCAGCAGTGTCTGGGTCCAGGAGACAGGAGCAGCAGCAGTTGGTGGTGAAGAGTGTCAGGCAGCGGTGTCTGAGTCCAGGAGACAGGAGCAGCAGCAGTTGGTGGTGAAGAGTGTCAGCCAGCGGTGTCTGGAAGCAGTGGAAATGTGAGGCTCTCTCCCACACATATATAGCCCCCGGGGTAGTGTCTGTGGTTCTAAGCTGCTGCAATTGGTGTTCCAGCTCAGCTTTTTTCAAATGCATCCAATGACCGGCCCGCGGTAGCGGAGCACGCCTACCGCGATTTTCAAAATTGTATTTGTCTACCGCGATTGCACTCCCCATTGGCTGTAAGGGCATGGGCATTGGCGGTGACACACCGCAGGGGCCAGGCGGTCGCTACCGCATTCGTGCATCTATCAATTGCATCCAATGCCCGGCCCCGCGGTAGCGGGGCACGCCTACCGCGATTTTCAAAATTGTATTTGGCTACCGCGATTGCACTCCCCATTGGCTGTAAGGGCATGGGCATTGGCGGTGACACACCGCAGGGACCAGGCGGTCGCTACCGCGGTCGTGCATATTTCAATTGCATCCAATGCCCGGCCCCGCGGTAGCGGAGCACGCCTACCGCGATTTTCAAAATTGTATTTGGCTACCGCGATCGCACTCCCCATTGGCTGTAAGGGCATGGGCATTGGCGGTGACACACCGCAGGGGCCAGGCGGGCGCTACCGCGTAATGTCTGCCATACATGTGTGCCTATGACCGTGATTTGGGTGGCGGAGCATGCCAACCGCCATTTCCAAATCAGTATCTCACTACCGCAGATGTGGCTCCCAGAGGCTGTAAGGGCATGGGCATTGGCGGTGACACACCGCACGGGTCAGGCGGTCACTACCGCGATCGTGCATCTTTCAATTGCATCCAATGCCCAGCCCCGCGGTAGCGGAGCACGACCTACCGCGATTTTCAAAATTGTATTTGGCTACCGCGATTGCACTCTTCATTGGCTGTAAGGGCATGGGCATTGGCGGTGACACAACACAGGGGCCAGGCAGATGCTACCGCGTTATGGCTGCCATACATGTGTGCCTATGACCGTGATTTGGGTGGCAGAGCATGCCAACCGCCATTTCCAAATGAGTATCTCACTACCGCGGATGCGGCTCCCATTGGCTGTAAGGGCATGGGCATTGGGGGTGACACACCGCAGGGGCCAGGCGGGCGCTACCGCGTAATGGCTGCCATACATGTGTGCCTATGACCATGATTTGGGTGGCGGAGCATGCCAACCGCCATTTCCAAATGAGTATCTCATTACCGCGGATGCTGCTCCCATTGGCTGTAAGGGCATGGGCATTGGGGGTGACACACCGCAGGGGCCAGGTGGGCGCCACCGCGATATGGCTGATATACATTGGTGCCTATGACCATACTTTGGGTGGCCTAGCACGTTAACAGCACCTATGGACACATCATGCTGTGTCAATGGCAATGGCCAGTTCTCAACAGTGTACAGTAGACACCTGATTCATGACACAAGATAGTGCAAACAGTGCCAGTATAACATTTAGCCCACTGCTGACTACACATGCCATGTCAGTGCACATGATTGCAAACATTGGCATGTACTCCCTCTAATGTCACTCATGATATTGTTGTGCATGTACACAGGTCAGTGGTGTCATGGACTCTCCAATGTGTACACATGTCAATGTGTGATCTGGCTACGCAACACACAGTGATGAAGGTCTGACTACACAATGTGCATATTTAACTGTGTAGTTTTCTTTGCTCATGTACATACTTGATCTTAATGCACAGACTGTGCTCATTGTGTTGTTGATGTGTGCCCTGTTCGACTTACGCAAGAAGGTGTGCCAGGTACAGCAGCTAGGTAGGAGCCAACAGTGTTGCTGTTTCACACATATGCTGTATGAACTACTCTCAGGGCTGGTTACGCAAGATGTGGACATGTCCCTTTGGCCATTCACATAGTCTGAATCTGTTTGGGAGGTACTCACTGTGTGTGAACTGGACAAGGGGTACGACTAGTGTAGCTGAAGGTGACCCCACATGTAAGTTGTGCTGTAAGCTGAAGTGTGATGCCAGTCATTGTTGGCGCTGTGTCAGTCAAAACGTAAGATGTTGCACACATCTCATGGTGGATTGCATTGACATGTGTCCCCTTTCATCTCACCTAGGAGGCGGCCAAATGTGCATCGTCCCTTCACAGTGCTGACGGACATGGAGGATGAGGACGTCATCTGGAAATTCAGTCTGGATCGACCAACCCTACAAGACCTATGTGCTCTGTTGGAGCCCCACCTGCGGCCTCACAGAACATATCCGACTGCTTTCACGCCAACGTCTAAGGTGATGGCGGCCCTGCATTTTTTGGCTACTGGATCCTTCCAGTGCGCGGTGTCCAGCGCAGGTGGGATGTCGCAACCCTTGTTCAGCATGGTGCTACGTGATGTCCTGTCCGCTATGATGACCTACAAGGACAGATACATCCATTTCCCCAGGAGGCATAAATTGGCGGATGTGAAGGCTGATTTCTATGCCCTTGGCCACATCCCTAATGTTGTTGGTGCCATTGACTGCACACATGTTAGCCTGGTTCCACCACAGGCACTTGAGCACATCTACAGGAATAGGAAACATTTCCATTAATGTGCAAGTGGTGTGCCTGGCGGATATGATAATCTCACATGTCTGTGCCAAATTTCCCGGCTCTGCCCTTGACTCGAAGATCATGCGTAACAGCATTGTGCCCCAGCTGATGGCAAATCTGCTCCCGGAGTGTGCATGGATTGTGGGTGAGTACGCAGGGAGAAGTAGCGTGCTGTATGTGTGACATGCTGTCCTCTGCCACAGTAATGTTAGAAGTTTGTTCTGTGTGTCTCACACCTAGGTGACTCTGCATATCCCAACCGGCCTTGGCTGCTGAGCCCACTGCGGAATCTCAGGACCCCGGGTGAAGTCCGCTACAATGATGCACATGGGAGGACCCGTTGTGTGGTGGAGCGTACTTATGGTCTCCTGAAGTCACGATTTCGCTGCCTGGACAAGACCGGAGGTGCACTGATGTACTCTCCCCAGAAGGTGTGTCAGATCGTAGTTGCATGCTGCATGCTCCACAACCTGGCCTTGAGCAAGGAGATCACCCTGCTCCTGGACGCTGATGAGCAGCCGAGGCCACCGCCTGCAAACCCACCCATGTCCAGTGACGAGGATAGTGGAGAGGAGGAAGGTGTTGACCTGCGTCAACAGCTCATCAACCGCTACTTCCCTTGAAGGTGAGTGAAAACATACAACGGTGCCATTGTCTGCTGATTGTGATGTTGGTGGAAAGGCCTAGGGAAGATTTGTGACTGCTGCCAGTTGTTGTCTCTGTGCTGGGTGCTAATGTTTCTGGGACAGGGTAGTTGTGCCCAGCTACAGGATGTCTATGTCGGTACTGTTGCTCATTGTAATGTGTGCAGATTTGAGTACCCTGATGACAAGTGTTGTGTAATGGCTTTGATGCCGTCACCTGACAAGGGAATATTGTTCTTTTGTGTTTTCCTAGGTCCCTTCTGCCTCTCAATGCCTCCAAACAATCCGTGCTCCTGGTACATTGTAATCCCAGTCAACATTGTACATCCTGTAATAAACAGGGAGCTGACACGAGAACATAGGTGTGTAAGGAGTGTTTATTAACAATGGGTATATGTGACAGGGAAGTGAATATTTGCAAACCGGCGAAAAGTGAATCAATGAGTTGTCAGTGATGGTAGATGAGACAATAGACGCATTCCATTAACCTGGCAGTGTGGATGAGGACAGTCAACAAAGTCTATGGCAAGGTGAAGAGGGGTGCCATCATGGCTGGCTCCTTGACTGGCGTTTGGCTGGTGCTTTGCCAAGTGATCCTCCCTGTGATTTCTTTGGATGGCCCGTAAGTGTTTGGCAGGGGGAGCCTCTCCTGCGGGCTCAGCGGTGTCTGAGGACTCACCCCTCTCTGTGGCCGCAGGGGAGGTGGGGGAACTGTCATCCTGCGGGCCACTGGAGGTAGGTTGAGCTGTTGTTTGGGCCGCAGGCCTGTCTCTCAGGACACCCACTAGCTGGCCCAAGAGGTCCACGATTTGGCCCAATCGTGTGTCCATGGACCTCAGCAGCAGGCGGAGCTCACGGGATTCCTCCAGAGCCTAGCCCGTGTGTCCCTGGGCTTGTTCATAGGCCCCAAGGACTCTGGCGATGTTGGCCAGGGCTTCGGTCCCAGTGTCCGGTTGGCCTTGTCGCCTAGTTGCCCTCCCACCTTCCCTGCTGTCCCAGACCTGTGGCATCACCACTCTACGCACCCGCGTACTCTCCCTGCCCTCCTCAGATTGTGGGGTGGTCATCCTCTGAGGCAGGGACAGTGTTGCAGGCAGCACTGGTGGTGGTGGTGGAGGCCAGATAGGTTGTTACAGCAGGGGTCAGCGTAGTTGTTGTTGCTGAGGTGGTGGCGGTGGGGACAGTGGGTTCCTGGGACCTGTTGCGGCCTGGCATGCCTGATGGGCCGGCTTCGGGCTCTGCATCTGAGAAATCTAGGGAGTCTGCATCAGAGTCCATGTTCCGCGGGGGAGACTGGCTCTGCAGGTTGGTGTGGTCATCTGCAGCTGTCAGTTCTTGGTCACCTGTGGAACAGAGGGGAAATGGTCATTGGAGTGCACACCTCAAGCTTGGTGTTAGATGTTTTGTAGTTGCATGTCATACACCACACAGTTTACATTGATGTTACATTGTATGTCTGCACAGTTTTAAGCATCATGTCATGATGTGGAGGTACATACATTACTTGTCCATGGTGTGACATGTCAATAGGTACCATGCACAATGTGCAGAATGTGTGATTACGAGGACATGTCATCATCTAATGACTAGCAGCACAATAACTTTATGTGCAGCATCTTTGTTGTTCACTCTGCATGGAAGACATTACAACTGGGCATGAACTAGCCATTGTAGTCTCATGCATACCTTTGTCATGTCATTTGCTTTGCTTTCTTATTGCTACTGACCATGCTTGTTTTGTTTTCATATGGGCCTTGATGCTCTGCCCCCATGGCACTTCAAGATTGCATTCAGTGCTGTGCATGGTTGTGACCTGAATTACTTCTACATGAGATTTTGTGAGTAACACTTTGGTTTCTGTGACAGTTACATACGCTTTTCTGTCTGCACACTGGAAGTGGCTATTGGATCTATGCCAAGTTGGATGACATGTGAGGGCTGGTGTGGTCATATGGCTCCATGCTTTTTGAGGGGAGTGTCAGGGTGCATGCACTGTCTACCTACCTGTTCTGTGACACAGTTGAGGGGAATTGTTGCCACATGCTGCTGGGTGTGGTGGAGTGCTACATCCTGCTCAGGGGTGGGACAAGGGGGCTTTGTGGGAGTTGTAGTGCAGGCCTCCCATCCCGAAAACACCCTCCCTGTGAAGATGGATACCTACCTGTAAGTTTGGTTGTTGTTATACAATGGCTGCCACATACTTCTGATTGGGGTGGAGTGCTATATCCTGCTCAGGGGTGGGACAAGGGGGCATGGTGGGAGTTGTAGTGCAGGCCTCCCACCCCCAAAACACCCTCCCTGTGAAGATGGATACCTACCTGTAAGTTTGGTTGTTGTTATACAATGGCTGCCACATGCTTCTGGGTGGGGTGGAGTGCTACATCCTGCTCAGGGGTGGGTCAAGGGGGCCTGGTGGAAGTTGTAGTGCAGGCCTCCCACCCCCAAAACAGCCTCCCTGTGAAGATGGATTCCTACCTGGTAGGTGAAGGTGAACAATACAATGGCTGCCACATGCTTCTGGGTGGGGTGGAGTGCTACATCCTGCTCAGGGGTGGGACAAGGGGGCCTGGTGGGAGTTGTAGTGCAGGCCTCCCACCCCCAAAACAGCCTCCCTGTGAAGATGGATACCTACCTGGTAGGTGAAGGTGAACAATACAATGGCAGCCACATGCTTCTGGGTGTGGTGGAGTGCTACATCCTGCTCAGGGGTGGGACAAGGGGGCCTGGTGGGAGTTGTAGTGCAGGCCTCCCACCCAAAAAACAGCCTCCCTGTGAAGATGCATACCTACCTGGTAGATGAAGGTGAACAATACAATGGCTGCCACATGCTTCTGGGTGGGGTGGAGTGCTACATCCTGCTCAGTGGTGGGACAAGGGGGCCTGGTGGGAGTTGTACTGCAGGCCCCCCAGCCCCAAAACACCCCCCCCCCTGTGAAGATGGATACCTACCTGTATGTTTGGTTGTTGTTATACAATAGCTGCCACATGTTTCTGGGTGGGGTGGAGTGCTACATCCTGCTCAGGGGTGGGGCAAGGGGGCCTGGTGGGAGTTGTAGTGCAGGCCTCCCACCCCCAAAACACCCTCCCTGTGAAGATGGATACCTACCTGTAAGTTTGGTTGTTGTTATACAATGGCTGCCACATGCTTCTGGGTGTGGTGGAGTGCTACATCCTGCTCAGGGGTGGGACAAGGTGGCCTGATGGGAGTTGTAGTGCAGGCCTCCCAACCCCAAAACACCCTCCCTGTGAAGATGGATACCTACCTGTAAGTTTGGTTGTTGTTATACAATGGCTGCCACATGTTTCTGGGTGGGGTGGAGTGCTACATCCTGCTCAGGGGTGAGGCAAGGGGGCCTGGTGGGAGTTGTAGTGCAGGCCTCCCACCCCCAAAACACCCTCCCTGTGAAGATGGATACCTACCTGTAAGTTTGGTTGTTGTTATACAATGGCTGCCACATGCTTCTGGGTGTGGTGGAGTGCTACATCCTGCTCAGGGGTGGGACAAGGGGGCCTGGTGGGAGTTGTAGTGCAGGCCTCCCACCCCCAAAACACCCTCCCTGTGAAGATGGATACCTACCTGTAAGTTTGGTTGTTGTTATAAAATGGCTGCTACATGCTTCTGGGTGGGGTGGAGTGCTACATCCTGCTCAGGGGTGGGACAAGGGGGCCTGGTGGGAGTTGTAGTGTAGGCCTCCCACCCCCAAAACACCCTCCCTGTGAAGATGGATACCTACCTGTAAGTTTGGTTGTTGTTATACAATGGCTGCCACATGCTTCTGGGTGGGGTGGAGTGCTACATCCTGCTCAGGGGTGGGTCAAGGGGGCCTGGTGGAAGTTGTAGTGCAGGCTTCCCACCCCCAAAACAGCCTCCCTGTGAAGATGGATTCCTACCTGGTAGGTGAAGGTGAACAATACAATGGCTGCCACATGCTTCTGGGTGGGGTGGAGTGCTACATCCTACTCAGGGGTGGGACAAGGGGGCCTGGTGGGAGTTGTAGTGCAGGCCTCCCACCCCCAAAACAGCCTCCCTGTGAAGATGGATACCTACCTGGTAGGTGAAGGTGAACAATACAATGGCAGCCACATGCTTCTGGGTGTGGTGGAGTGCTACATCCTGCTCAGGGGTGGGACAAGGGGGCCTGGTGGGAGTTGTAGTGCAGGCCTCCCACCCAGAAAACAGCCTCCCTGTGAAGATGCATACCTACCTGGTAGATGAAGGTGAACAATACAATGGCTGCCACATGCTTCTGGGTGGGGTGGAGTGCTACATCCTGCTCAGTGGTGGGACAAGGGGGCCTGGTGGGAGTTGTACTGCAGGTCCCCCAGCCCCAAAACACCCCCCCCCCCTGTGAAGATGGATACCTACCTGTATGTTTGGTTGTTGTTATACAATAGCTGCCACATGTTTCTGGGTGGGGTGGAGTGCTACATCCTGCTCAGGGGTGGGGCAAGGGGGCCTGGTGGGAGTTGTAGTGCAGGCCTCCCACCCCCAAAACACCCTCCCTGTGAAGATGGATACCTACCTGTAAGTTTGGTTGTTGTTATACAATGGCTGCCACATGCTTCTGGGTGTGGTGGAGTGCTACATCCTGCTCAGGGGTGGGACAAGGGGGCCTGGTGGGAGTTGTAGTGCAGGCCTCCCACCCCCAAAACACCCTCCCTGTGAAGATGGATACCTACCTGTAAGTTTGGTTGTTGTTATAAAATGGCTGCTACATGCTTCTGGGTGGGGTGGAGTGCTACATCCTGCTCAGGGGTGGGACAAGGGGGCCTGGTGGGAGTTGTAGTGCAGGCCTCCCACCCCCAAAACAGCCTCCCTGTGAAGATGGATACCTACCTGTAAGTTTGGTTGTTGTTATACAATGGCTGCCACATGCTTCTGGGTGGGGTGGAGTGCTACATCCTGCTCAGGGTTGGGACAAGGGGGCCTGGTGGGAGTTGTAGTGCAGGCCTCCCACCCCCAAAACAGCTTCCTGTGAAGATGGATACCTACCTGGTAGGTGAAGGTGAACAATACAATGGCTGCCACATGCTTCTGGGTGGGGTGGAGTGCTACATCCTGCTCTGGGGTATCACAAGGGGGCCTGGTGGGAGTTGTAGTGCACGCCTCCCACCCCCAAAACAGCCTCCCTGTGAAGATGGATTCCTACCTGGTAGGTGAAGGTGAACAATACAAGGGCTGCCACATGCTTCTGGGTGTGGTGGAGTGCTACATCCTGCTCAGGGGTGGGGCAAGGGGGCCTGGTGGGAGTTGTAGTGCATGCCTCCCACCCCCAAAACACCCTCCCTGTGAAGATGGATACCTACCTGTAAGTTTGGTTGTTGTTATACAATGGCTGCCACATGCTTCTGGGTGTGGTGGATTGCTACATCCTGCTCAGGGGTGGGACAAGGGGGCCTGGTGGGAGTTGTAGTGCAGGCCTCCCACCCCCCAAAACACCCTCCCTGTGAAGATGGATACCTACCTGTAAGTTTGGTTGTTGTTATACAGTGGCTGCCACATGCTTCTGGGTGGGGTGGAGTGCTACATCCTGCTCAGGGGTGGGACAAGGGGCCTGGTGGGAGTTGTAGTGCAGGCCTCCCACCCCAAAACAGCCTCCCTGTGAAGATGGATACCTACCTGTAAGTTTGGTTGTTGTTATACAATGGCTGCCACATGCTTCTGGGTGGGGTGGAGTGCTACCTCCTGCTCAGGGGTGGGACAAGGGGCCTGGTGGGAGTTGTAGTGCAGGCCTCCCACCCCCAAAACAGCCTCCCTGTGAAGATGGATACCTACCTGGTAGGTGAAGGTGAACAATACAATGGCTGCCACATGCTTCTGGGTGTGGTGGAGTGCCACATCCTGCTCAGGGGTGGGACAAGGGGGCCTGGTGGTAGTTGTAGTGCAGGCCTCCCACCCCCAAAACAGCCTCCCTGTGAAGATGGATACCTACCTGGTAGGTGAAGGTGAACAATACAATGGCTGCCACATGCTTCTGGGTGTGGTGGAGTGCTACATCCTGCTCAGGGGTGGGACAAGGGGGCCTGGTGGGAGTTGTAGTGCAGGCCTCGCACCCCCAAAACAGCCTCCCTGTGAAGATGGATACCTACCTGGTAGGTGAACAACACAATGGTTGTCACATGCTTCTGGGTGGGGTGGTGTGCTACATCCTGCTCAGGGGTGGGACAAGGGGGCCTGGTGGGAGTTGTAGTGCTGGCTGCCTGTACACATGCAACCCTGGGAATGTAGCTGGCTACTTTTGGGGTGATTCAGAGGGAGTGAATGTTACATCTGTGAGACGTGTTGGGTAGTGTGTGGTGCACATGAATGGATTTGGGCCTAGGAGGTGTAGCTTTGTAGTTGTGCAAGACAGTACATAGCAGTGTAATGGTAGACATTTGTTTGTACTTACCAGCCTCCACTCCCCCGGGTACTCCTGTGAGACTCTCTGGTTGCAGTATGGCAAGCACCTTCTCCTCCCATGCAGTGAATGTTCTTGGTGGAATGGGAGGGCCACCGCCAGTCATCTGAGCCAGCTGATGGTTCTTGTAGTTCTTCTGTTTCACCAGCCTCTTGAGGTCATGCCACCGCTTCATGATCTCCTTCTTGGTGCGCGGGGTGGTCCCTACTGCATTGACCTTGTTGACTATCCTTCTCCACATTTGTGCTCTGGTGGCTAATGGTGTCTGTTGGACCAGGTTACCAAACAATTGTGGTTCTACTCTGATTATCTCATCTGCCATGACTGACCACTCACTGTCAGTGAATTTGGGCATTTTCTTTTCTGCCATGGTGTGTGATATGCAAATGGTTTGAGGTGCGGGTGTGAGGGTGGTGGGGGTGATGTAAGTGGGGTGTGTGTGTGTGTTGTTGTGCTGGTTAGATGTGTGGTGGTTTGCCTCTCCTTTGTGCTGTAGGGTTATTTCCTTCAGGGGTGGAGTATTGCAAAGGATTCTGGTCAGGGAAGGGGCTGGTTTTATACTCAGCTATGTGGGTGTGTCAAAATGTGGTATTGCTGTCAGGTGGGTTGTCCTGGGATTTGTATTTCTTTAGTTGCCATGGGGGTGTGTCATTGGTGTGTGTTAGGTGCTTTGGGGGCTGAGCTAGTTTGATGTGTGCACTTGGTGGCCTTTTGGTGTGTTTTTTTTTTGACCGCCATATTTGTTCCGGAGCTGCCGCGGCGGTGGGTGTGCAACAGTCCTTCCGCCGGCTCTCCCTTTCATCACTGTTTGCGATCACGGCGGTCGGAAACAGCGGATCGTTCCGCTGTCACCTCAATGGTATCCTAATTTTACGGGCGGTCACTCCGCTGGCCTAGCAGCGGTTTTGGGTGTTTCCGCCGCGAATCCGGCCGCCGCGGGTGGATTTTCACGTGCTCTGCCCGCTAGCGGCGGGTTTTCGTGGCATCGTTCCGCCGCGGTCTGATTTTTCTGGCGGTTGATCCTAATCGAACCGCCGGTTTTGCCGCGGTACCAGCGGATGTTTTTTTTCCGCTACCATGGCAGTCGGAATGGTTTTCCGCCCGCCATCCTAATCAGCCCCTTAGTACACATTCTAATGAAAACCAAATTAAAACCAAAACTTGTTAAAAAAATAACAATAAGGAAAAGTAATAGTAAAAATGTGAACTTAGAACACAATGATAATCCGAACGTTGATGACTTCCATAAAGTGTCTTTCACAAAATTGTGCTTGGATACAAGGTAGGGAATTGCCCAATTTGAGAACTTTACGTTGGCAATGTTTATGGAGTTTCGAATTTTTCAGTGGGACTAACCTGAATGTTTATAATTTGAGCACCATGAAGTTGGCGAGGCCTTGCAAGAGTCCTCATGAGCCCTTTTTCAGACACAGATCATCAGCTCAAAAATGCCCTAAGTGGTCACTATTCCAAGCAGGCCAACTGGCTTTCATGCCGAGACACCTTCCAGTAAATGGGTATTTGATTCGAACTTTAAACTTCAGGTAACAGCAGTGTCACCTAGTCAGACCAGTGTAGGGTGTCAGAGCCCTTCACATCACATGCACATTATACAGAGACAATATGTTGCACATATGTAAATCAGTCTCTAGGAAATGGTACATAAAACAATGAGAATTACAAGGTGTAGGAATCACATGTCATCCATACTAGCAGTCAGTGTATTTTAAGAGTGGTTGGTCCGGGGAAGCACAAACTCAGAATTTAAAGATTACCACAGTATTGGGATTGGCTTTACTAATACAAATGTATTTCTACCTAAACCCTTTTTAGCAACATTAGTATAATGAAAGACAGTGGAAAAAACATATCAAACATAACTTTCTAACCTATACCATGCAGTTTGTATGCAGCTTTTTATGACAGTTCATAGGTCACTGTGCTATATTAGGAATGGAATTTATGAACTGCAAGTAACAGAAAGATCTCTGTGACGAAAGCAGTAACCCACTGAGCTATCCACATAAAATACAGTTCTGTGGTCTGCATTGTACATGTTCTTTTCAGCAGGCATATTTATCCTCTGTGCTATTTTATGATGAGGCCAAACTGCAACAACACAAAACTCCAATCTCCCTCCAGCAGGAATATTAATTACCAGAGTTATCGTGACATTTTGTTTGCTACCTGAAAACTGATAGACACACAGGTACCTTGCAGCAGTTGTTTTTAAACCCTTAAGTTATTTCTAAAAACTGCACCCCACTAGCTCTGCACCAGATGCAGCTGCACCAGTCTCACCACCCTAAAGTCAGCTATGCTCATTGACAGAAAATAATTTGGGGCCAGATGTAATAATATTAAGAGTAGCATTTTCCAAATACCTAATCACTACATGGCAAGCGCTATCCTTAATGTACTAGATTTAAAATTTTAAAATAGAGATGCCTTGTACTTCCTCATGAATATTAATGAGGTAGATTGCTGTTTGCAACATATTAGGAATGATAACCATCACAGGGATAGTGCCCTGCTGGAGTAAGCAGACCACCATTTTGTGACTACTTTTAAACAAAGCAATCTTTTTTCTTAGAAAACAGAATGGGTTTAAAAAAACTTTTATGTTTCATTTTTTAAGAGTAGCCTGTGGTCCATGGGACCACTGCCTACTCTTAAAAATATATAATTTTTAATATGGTCATGGAAGAAGGGGTCCCGGTGGGGCCCGTTCCTATTTGCAAATGGTCACCACTACCTTTCAGTAGTTGGTGTAAATTTATGTTTTGCATCCGTAATTCAGTCGCAAAACCTCAACACATATGGTGTGCAGACAGAATATCGAGTTTGAAATGTCAAACTACAGAAATATTGAGTACTAAATATCGTGAGCCAGAAATATCGACAGCAAGAATATCGTGGTCAAGAATATCGATTTTAAGGTAAGAAATATCGTTTTTAAAAATATAGAAGTCATTAATATTGTTTGCAAAAATATAGGGCTGATTAGGATGGCGGGCGGAAAACCATTCCGACCGCCATGGTAGCGGAAAAAAAACGTCCGCTGGTACCGCAGCAAAAACGGTGGTCCGATTAAGATCAACCGCCAGAAAAATCTGACCGCGGCGGAACGATGCCACGAAAACCCGCCGCTAGCGGGCAGAGCAGGTGAAAATCCATCCGCGGCAGTCAGATTCGCGGCGGAAACACCCAAAACTGCCGCTAGGCCAGCAGAGTGACAGCCCGTAAAATTAGGATACCAGTGAGGTGACAGGGGAACGATCCGCTGTTTCCGACCGCCGCAATAGCAAACAGTGAGGAATGTGAGAGCCGGCGGAAGGACTGTTGGATACCCACCGCTACGGCCGCTCTGGAACAAATATTGCGGTAAAAAAAAAAAAACACACCACAAGGCCACCAAGTGCACACATCAAACTAGCTCAGCCCCCCAAAACACCTAACACACACCAATGACACACCCCCATGGCAACTAAAGAAATACAAATCCCAGGACAACCCACACAACCCACCTGACAGCAATACCACATTTTGACACACCCACATAGCTGAGTATAAAACCAGCCCCTTCCCCTGACCAGAATCCTTTGCAATACTCCACCCCTGAAGGAAATAACCCTACAGCACAAAGGAGAGGCAAACCACCACACATCTCACCAGCACAACAACACACACACACACCCCACTTACATCACCCCACCACCCTCACAACCGCACCTCAAACCATTTGCACATCAAACACCATGGCACAAAAGAAAATGCCCAAATTCACTGGCAGTGAGTTGTCAGTCATGGCAGATAAGATAATCAGAGTAGAACCACAATTGTTTGGTAACCTGGTCCAACAGACACCATTAGCCACCAGAGCACGAATGTGGAGAAGGATAGTCAACAAGGTCAATGCAGTAGGGACCACCCCGCGCACCAATAAGGAGATCATGAAGCGGTGGCATGACCTCAAGAGGCTGGTGAAACAGAAGAACTACAAGAACCATCAGCTGGCTCAGATGACTGGCGGTGGCCCTCCCATTCCACCAAGAACATTCACTGCATGGGAGGAGAAGATGCTTGCCATACTGCATCCAGAGAGTCTCACAGGAGTACCCGGGGAGTGGAGGCTGGTAAGTACAAACAAATGTCTACCATTACACTGCTATGTACTGTCTTGCACAACTACAAAGCTACACCTCCTAGGCCCAAATCCATTCATGTGCACCACACACTACCCAACACGTCTCACAGATGTAACATTCACTCCCTCTGAATCACCCCAAAAGTAGCCAGCTACATTCCCAGGGTTGCATGTGTACAGGCAGCCAGCACTACAACTCCCACCAGGCCCCCTTGTCCCACCCCTGAGCAGGATGTAGCACACCACCCCACCCAGAAGCATGTGACAGCCATTGTATTGTTCACCTACCAGGTAGGTATCCATCTTCACAGGGAGGCTGTTTTGGGGATGGGAGGCCTGCACTACAACTACCACCAGGCCCCCTTGTCCCACCCCTGAGCAGGATGTAGCACTCCACCACACCCAGAAGCATGTGGCAGCCATTGTATTGTTCACCTACCAGGTAGGTATCCATCTTCACAGGGAGGCTGTTTTGGGGGTGGGAGGCCTGCACTACAACTCCCCCCAGGCCCCCTTGTCCCACCCCTGAGCAGGATGTAGCACTCCACCACACCCAGAAGCATGTGGCAGCCATTGTATTGTTCACCTTCACCTACCAAGTAGGTATCCATCTTCACAGGGAGGGTGTTTTGGGGGTGGCAGGCCTGCACTACAACTCCCACCAGGCCCCCTTGTCCCACCCCTGAACAGGATGTAGCACTCCACCACACCCAGAAGCATGTGACAGCCATTGTATAACAACAACCAAACTTACAGGTAGGTATCCATCTTCACAGGGAGGGTGTTTTGGGGGTGGGAGTCCTGCACTACAACTCCCACCAGGCCCCCTTGCCCCACCCCTGAGCAGGATGTAGCACTCCACCCCACCCAGAAGCATGTGGCAGCCATTTTATTACAACAACCAAACTTACAGGTAGGTATCCATCTTCACAGGGAGGGTGTTTTGGGGTGGGAGGCCTGCACTACAACTCCCACCAGGTCCCCTTGTCCCACCCCTGAGCAGGATGTAGCACTCCACCCCACCCCACCCAGAAGCATGTGGCAGCCATTGTATTGTTCACCTTCACCTACCAGGTAGGTATCCATCTTCACAGGGAGGCTGTTTTGGAGGTGGGAGGCCTGCACTACAACTCCCACCAGGCCCCCTTGTCCCACCCCTGAGTAGGATGTAGCACTCCACCACACCCAGAAGCATGTGGCAGCCATTGTATTGTTCACCTTCACCTACTAGGTAGGTGTCCATCTTCACAGGGAGGCTGTTTTGGGGGTGGGAGGCCTGCACTACAACTCCCACCAGGCCCCCTTGTCCCATCCCTGAGCAGCATGTAGCACTCCACCCCAGCCAGAAGCATGTGGCAGCCATTGTATTGTTCACCTTCACCTACCAGGTAGGAATCCATCTTCACAGGGAGGCTGTTTTGGGGGTGGGAGGCCTGCACTACAACTCCCACCAGGCCCCCTTGTCCCACCCCTGAGCATGATGTGGCACTCCACCACACCCAGAAGCATGTGGCAGCCATTGTATTGTTCACCTTCACCTACCAGGTAGGTATCCATCTTCATAGGGAGGCTGTTTTGGGGGTGGCAGGCCTGCACTACAACTCCCACCAGGCCCCCTTGTCCCACCCCTGAGCAGGATGTAGCACTCCACCCCACCCAGAACCATGTGGCAGCCATTGTATAACAACAACCAAACTTACAGGTAGGTATCCATCTTCACAGGGAGGGTGTTTTGGGGGTGGGAGGCCTGCACTACAACTCCCACCAGGCCCCCTTCTCCCACCCCTAAGCAGGATGTAGCAATCCACCACACCCAGAAGCATGTGACAGCCATTGTATAACAACAACCAAACTTACAGGTAGGTATCCATCTTCACAGGGAGGGTGTTTTGGGGGTGGGAGTCCTGCACTAAAACTCCCACCAGGCCCCTTGCCCCACCCCTGAGCAGGATGTAGCACTCCACCCCACCCAGAAGCATGTGGCAGCCATTGTATAACAACCATGCTTACAGGTAGGTATCCATCTTCACAGGGAGGGTGTTTTGGGGGTGGGAGGCCTGCACTACAACTCCCACCAGGTCCCCTTGTCCCACCCCTGAGCAGGATGTAGCACCCCACCCCACCCAGAAGCATGTGGCAGCCATTTTATTGTTCACCTTCACCTACCAGGTAAGTATCCATCTTCACAGGGAGGCTGTTTTGGGGGTGGGAGGCCTGCACTGCAACTCCCACCAGGCCCCCTTGTCCCACCCCTGAGCAGGTTGTAGCACTCCACCACACCCAGAAGCATGTGGCAGCCATTGTATTGTTCACCTTCACCTAACAGGTAGGTGTCCATCTTCACAGGGAGGCTGTTTTGGGGGTGGGAGGCCTGCACTACAACTCCCACCAGGCCCCCTTGTCCCACGCCTGAGCAGGATGTAGCACTCCACCCCACCCAGAAGCATGTGGCAGCCATTGTATAACAACAACCAAACTTACAGGTAGGTATCCATCTTCACAGGGAGGGTGTTTTGGGGTGGGAGGCTTGCACTACAACTTCCACCAGGCCCCCTTGTCCCACCCCTTAGCAGGATGTAGCACTCCACCCCACCCAGAAGCATGTGGCAGCCATTGTATAACAACAACCAAACTTACAGGTAGGTATCCATCTTCACAGGGAGGGTGTTTTGGGGGTGGGAGGCCTGCACTACAACTCCCACCAGGCCCCCTTGTCCCACCCCTGAGCAGGATATAGCACTCTACCACACCCAGAAGCATGTGGCAACAATTCCCCTCAACTGTGTCACAGAACAGGTAGGTAGACAGTGCATGCACCCTGACACTCCCCTCAAAAAGCATGGAGCCATATGACCACACCAGCCCTCACATGTCATCCAACTTGGCATAGATCCAATAGCCACTTCCAGTGTGCAGACAGAAAAGCGTTTGTAACTGTCACAGAAACCAAAGTGTGACTCACAAAATCACTTGTAGAAGTAATTCAGGGCACAACCATGCACAGCACTGAATGCAATCTTGAAGTGCCATGGGGGCAGAGCATCAAGGCCCATATGAAAACAAAACAAGCATGGTCAGTAGCAATAAGAAAGCAAAGCACATGACATGACAAAGGTATGCATGAGACTACAATGGCTAGTTCATGCCCAGTTGTAATGTCTTCCATGCACAGTGAGCAACAAAGATGCTGCACATAAAGTTATTGTGCTGCTAGTCGTTAGATGATGACATATCCTCGTGTAATCACACATTCTGCACGTTGTGCATGGTACCTATTGACATGTCACACCATGGACAAGTAATGTATGTACCTCCACATCATGACATGATGCTCAAAACTGTGCAGACATACAATGTAACATCAATGTAAACTGTGTGGTGTATGACATGTAACAACAAAACATCTAACACCAAGCTTGAGGTGGGCACTCCAATGACCATTTCCCCTCTGTTCCCCAGGTGACCAAGAACTGACAGCTGCAGATGACCACACCAACCTGCAGAGCCAGTCTCCCCCCCCGGAACATGGACTCTTCGATGCAGACTCCCTAGATTTCTCAGATGCGGAGCCCGAAGCCGGCCCATCAGGCATGCCAGGGTGCAACAGGTCCCAGGAACCCACTGTCCCCACCGCCACCACCTCAGCAACAACAACTACGCTGACCCCTGCTGTAACGAACTGTGCGGCCTCCACCACCACCACCACTAGTGCTGCCTGCAACACTGTCCCTGCCTCAGAGGATGACCACCCCACCCCACAATCTGAGGAGGACAGTGAGCGTACGCGGGTGCGTAGAGTGGTGACGCCACAGGTCCGGGACAGCAGGGCAGGTGGGAGGGCAACTAGGCGACAAGACCAACCGGACACTGGGACCGTAGCCCTGGCCAACATCGCCAGAGTCCTTGGGGCCTATGAACAAGCCCAGGGACACACGGGCCAGGCTCTGGAGGAATCCCGTGAGCTCCGCCTGCTGCTGAGGTCCATGGACACATGATTGGGCCAAATCGTGGACCTCTTGGGCCAGCTAATGGGTGTCTTGAGAGACAAGCCTGCGGCCCAAACAACAGCTCAACCTACCTACAGTGGCCCCCAGGATGACAGTTCCCCCACCTCCCCTGCGGCCACAGAGAGGGGTGAGTCCTCAGACACCGCTGAGCCCACAGAAGAGGCCCCCCCCTGCCAAACGCTCAAGGGGCCGTCCAAAGAAATCCCAGGGAGGATCACGTGGCAAAGCACCAGCCAAATTCCAGTCAAGGAGCCAGCCATGATGGCACCCCTCTTCACCTTGCCATAGACTTTGTTGACTGTCCTCATCCACACTGCCAGGTTAATGGAATGCGTCTGTTGGACTGTGTCACCACAACAATGTGTTGACTACTCTATTGTCTCATCTACCATAACTGACAACTCATTGATTCACTTTTCAGCTGTTTGCAAATATTCACTTCCCTGTCACATATACCCATTGTTAATAAACACTCCTTACACACCTATGTTCTCGTGTCAGCTCCATGTTTATTACAGGATGTACAATGTTGACTGGGATTACAATGTATCAGGAGCATGGATTGTTTGGAGGCATTGAGAGGCAGAAGGGACCTAGGAAAACACAAAAGAACAATATTCACTTGTCAGGTGATGGCATCACAGCCATTACGCAACACTTGTCATCAAGGTACTCAAATCTGCACACATTACAATGAGCAACAGTACCGACATAGACATCCTGTAGCTGGGCACAACTACCCTGTCCCAGAAACATTAGCACCCAGCACAGAGACAACAACAGGCAGCAGTCACAAATCTCCCCTAGGCCTTTCCACCAACAACACAATCAGCAGACAATGGCACCGTTGTATGTTTTCACTCACCTTCAAGGGAAGTAGCGGTTGATGAGCTGTTGACGCAGGTCAACACCTTCCTCCTCTCCACTATCCTCGTCACTGGACATGGGTGGGTTTGCAGGCGGTGGCCTCGGCTGCTCATCAGCGTCCAGGAGCAGGGGGATCTCCTTGCTCAAGGCCAGGTTGTGGAGCATGCAGCATGCAACTACGATCTGACACACCTTCTGGGGACAGTACATCAGTGCACCTCCGGTCTTGTCCAGGCAGCGAAATCGTGACTTCAGGAGACCAAAAGTACGCTCCACCACACGACAGGTCCTCCCATGTGCATCATTGTAGCAGACTTCACCCGGGGTCCTGGGATTCCGCAGTGGGCTCAGCAGCCAAGGCCGGTGGGATATGCAGAGTCACCTAGGTGTGAGACACACAGAACAAACTTGTAACATTACTGTGGCAGAGGCAGCATGTCACACATACAGCACGCTACTTCACCCTGCGTACTCACCCACAATCCATGCACGCTCCGGGAGCAGATTTCCCATCAGCTGGGGCACAATGCTGTTACGCAAGATGTACGAGTCATGGGCAGAACCGGGAAATTTGGCACAGACATGTGAGATTATCATATCCGCCTGGCACACCACTTGCACATTGATGGAATGGAAATGTTTCCTATTCCTGTAGATGTGCTCAAGTGCCTGTGGTGGAACCAGGCCAACATGTGTGCAGTCAATGGCACCAACAACATTAGGGATGTGGCCAAGGGCATAGAAATAAGCCTTCACATCCGCTAATTCATGCCTCCTGGGGAAATGGATGTATCTGTCCTTGTAGGTCTTCATAGCGGACAGGACATCACGTAGCACCATGCTGAACATGGGTTGCGACATCCCACCTGCGCTGGACACCGTGTACTGGAATGATCCAGTAGCCAAAAAATGCAGGGCCGCCATCACCTTAGACGTTGGCGTGAAAGCAGTTGGATATGTTCTGCGAGGCCGCAGGTGGGGCTCCAACAGAGCACATAGGTCTTGTAGGGTGGGTCGATCCAGACGGAATTTCCGGATGACGTCCTCATCCTCCATGTCCATCAGCACTGTGAAGGGACGATGCACATTTGGTCGCCTCTTAGGTGAGATGAAAGGGGAGACATGTCAATGCAATCCACCATGAGATGTGTGCAACATCTTACGTTTTGACTGACACAGCGCCAACAATTACTGGCATCACACTTCAGCTTACAGCACAACTTACATGTGGGGGCACCTTCAGCTACACTAGTCGTACACCTGTCCAGTTCTCACACAGTGAGTACCTCCCAAACAGATTCTATGTGAATGGCCAAAGGGATATGTCCATATCTTGCGTAACCAGCCCTGAGAGTAGTTCATACAGCATATGTGTGAAACAGCAACACTGTTGGCTCCTACCTAGCTGCTGTACCTGGCACACCTTCTTGCGTAAGTCGAACAGGGCACACATCAACAACACAATGAGCACAGTCTGTGCATCAAGATCAAGTATGTATGTACATGAGCAAAGCAAACTACACAGTGAAATATGCACATTGTGTAGTCAGACCTTCATCACTGTGTGTTGCGTAGCCAGATCACACATTGACATGTGTACACATTGGAGAGTCCATCACACCACTGATCTGTGTACATGCACAACAATATCATGAGTGACATTAGAGGGAGTACATGCCAATGTTTGCAATCATGTGCACTGACATGGCATGTGTAGTCAGCAGTGGGCTAAATGTTACACTGGCACTGTTTGCACTATCTTGTGTCATGAATCAGGTGTCTACTGTACACTGTTGAGAACTGGCCATTGCCATTGACACAGCATGATGTGTCCATAGGTGCTGTTAACGTGCTCTGCCACCCAAATCACGGTCAGAGGCACCAATGTATATCAGCCATATCGCGGTAGCGCCCGCCTGGCCCCTGCAGTGTGTCACCGCCAATGCCCTTACAGCCAATGAGACCCGAATCCGCGGTAGTGAAATACTCATTTGGAAATGGCGGTTGGCATGCTCCGCCACCCAAATCATGGTCATAGGCACCAATGTATGGCAGCCAAATCGCGGTAGCGCCCGCCTGGCCCCTGCGGTGTGTCACCGCCAATGCCCATGCCCTTACAGCC